>OY998230.1:11940686-12540686 GCA_963922035.1 Amblyjoppa proteus
GACATTAGACTCACGTGGGTTCGAGTTCATCGGTCAGTGGCGTGATTCTTTGTGTTACCGAGACGGCACGGAGTTTTATTTCGCCCGATGTACATTGATTCTCGAGGCAGTCGTGGCCGAGTGGTTAAGGCGTCTGACTAGAAATCAGATTCCCTCTGGGAGCGTAGGTTCGAGTCCTACCGACTGCGATGATCGATTTTTTTTATTTTATTTATTTTTTTTTCTACCTGTTAATTCGTCATTCATTTCTATTTTTTTTTCACGCTCATTCGCAATAATCGCTGCAAGAGTTTTTTATAATTATTTTTTTTTAGTCATTGATATATAAATATAAATATAAATATAAATATAAATATAAATATAAATATAAATATAAATATAAATATAAATATAAATATAAATATAAATATAAATATAAATATAAATATAAATATAAATATAAATATAAATATAAATATAAATATAAATATAAATATAAATATAAATATAAATATAAATATAAATATAAATATAAATATAAATATAAATATAAATATAAATATAAATATCTTCTTTATATTTTATTGTATGGTTTATTGTACTGTGTGGCACGGTGTTTTCTTAGGGGGCTTAGGCCATAGAACACGGAATAAACAATTCTATTCTATTCTATTCTAAGTTGCAATTAGCGCCAGATTTCAAGAATTCCTGAGCATCGTCATCGTGAGATTGCTCGGGATGTCACGACGAGCTCGCTCGTTTTTTTTTTTTTTTTTTTTTTTTTTTTTTTTTTTTTTTTTTTTTTTTTTTTTTTTTTTTTTTTTTTTTTTTTTTTTTTTTTTTTTTTTTTTTTTTTTTTTTTTTTTTTTTTTTTTTTTTTTTTTTTTTTTTTTTTTTTTTTTTTTTTTTTTTTTTTTTTTTTTTTTTTTTTTTTTTTTTTAAGCGTCAATAGAGTTATCGCCAGGTAACAAGATAAAAGGTGCGCCTGTATAATCCCCCTTTTTTTCTCCCTGTCCATCATTCCGTGTTTAATATACAACGTATATATACAATATAACCCGGGTTTGTTAGCACAGGTGAAAAATCTTTCGTCAATTCAGCGCGCGAATCTCACCGCAGTTTATCGTGCGACCGGGACAAAAGTACGCCGAGGCTTTGCGATTGTTATAAAAAATGATATATAAATAAAAAAAATTCCATGTTTTCTGCGAATAGACTATCTCGAGTAGCCTCAATAATCCGCTGTCTTCTGATACGCCTTGTCTACGATATTTTTTTCATTTTCATGCAATTGTGCAATTATTCAATTTATTATTATGCAATTATTCAATTACAGGTTACAAATTCCTTATTTTTTTTTATAGGTTTTTCCTTTTTTTTTTGTTGTTGTCTAATCATTCTTGTTATGCAAATCGGACGACAGTGTCACCGACACTGCTCTAGGCTAAAAGATAGAATGTAAAAAAAAAAAAACGTAAAAATTTAAGTAAAAAACGAAATTCCAAAGATCAATGTATTTTATTGGTGCACGGATAAGAGAAACGCTACCTGCGTATCGATCTTTTCTTATCTGAAATGAGAGAAGTTCTAAAGTTTTTTTTTTTTTTATCGTAAACGAGCAATCGTCCACTTGAAATATCTTTGTTTTTTTTGTTTTGTTTTTTTTTTTCTTTTTTGCCCTACTCTACCGGCTTATCCACCTCGAGTCGACCTGAATGCCAGTCTTGCATTAACAAGTGGCGAGTTTACAGTATGAGAACTACCTCCGGTCACTTCCGGTCGCGATCCACCTGCTAGCTAACTCGCCGTACCGTGCGCGGACAGTTATCATTGCGGTTTCCTTCGCTTCAATTAAAATCGTGGTTGTCGAAAGATTCAATGAGTCTCAATCTATTCGTGGACTGAAAGTATTCTTCGATATCTCTGGTGAAAACGTATATTGGTGGTGTTTTTTTTTTTTTTTTTTGCTTTTTTGGCGAGTTTCTCATCGATCGGGTCAATTAATTTAGAGTACCGCGAAAGGTTCGCGAAGTGAATCGTGTCGTGTTTGCCAATTAACTGATATTCCTCCGAGAGAGAGAGCGGTGTGAGTTTTGTCATGAATTATCCAAAATCGACGAGATCGATGCTCGGCGAGCGATGAGGGAAGAGACAAAAAAAAAAAACTGATTCATCGGGTAACGTCGTTAGAATAATCGGTATTGTTCGCACTGTTTCCTAAATTTCAATTTTTACATCGAACGTCGCACTGAAATCGTCACTTCCGGTTTGAGAATTGACCTACTTCCGGTCGAAAAAATTGCGTTCACGCGACAAACTTTCTCGCTATTTTGAGACAGTTCGTCGAGTTTAAGTAATGTTTGCGAATACGACTGTGACTTTTAAGATTAAGGCAATTGCATGAAGTCGAACGCGAACCGTGCATCGTTATCTTGCTTCACTTTGCGTTATGTGCTTGATTGTAAGATTTTTTTTTTTTTTTTTTTTTTTTTTTTTTTTTTTTTAAATTCGACTCATTCGCAACTACGCAAAGTGAATGTCTAGTTAGTTACGAGCCGATTACGTAAAAATATTCGACGAGACGAATGGCAAAGGGTATAATCGCGCGTTCGCCGTTCCAGCTTTAATGAGGTACGTTATAACGTTGTCGATCGAGCATTCGGTCTGGCTAAAGAAAAATATAACTGATCATACACAGTTTGTTCGTCGTTCTCTGAGGACGACACGAAGATTTCTCCTCTTTTTTGCCGTGAGATCCTCAGTTATTGACTCGTCGAAATGCTCAGGAGCGAAGTGATTTATTCGGCCGTACCGAGCCGTAAGAGTTCATCCGAAAATCCCTTTGACCCCGATATAACGTTTCGCAAATTGCCGTATGAATCGTTGTTTCATGGTAAAGAGGATTATTTTATATCTTTCAGGCAGAGTCATGAGCACCACGGCGGGACAAAAAAGAAAGGATTTTCTGCGACGGAGGATACCGATTCTGGCATGGTTGCCTCTCTACACCTGGAGCAAGTGTCTGCAGGATGCGATCGCAGGACTCACGGTCGGTTTCACGGCTATTCCTCAGGGCATCGCTTACGCCGCTGTCGCTGGACTGCCCGCACAGGTTCGGTGAAAAACAATTTGTTAATCCACATTTTTTTAATGGAGCACGGTTCAACCCCAAAGTAAGCAAAGTGAGTTGAATTGAATCGTGTGATTGAAGAATTTAAAGAATCGACCAGGAAATAAACTGACGAATTTAATTTTAAGTAAGAATACTTAAAGCAGGTTCGGTGAAAAACAATTTGTTAATCCACTTTTTTTTTTTATGAAGTACGGTCAAACCCCAAAGTAAGTTGAATTGAATTGTGTAATTGAAGAATTCAAAGAATGGACCTGCAAATAAACTGACGAATTTAATTTTGAGTAAGAATACTTAAAGCAGGTTCGGTGAAAAACAATTTGTTAATCCACATTTTTTTTTTTATGACGTACGGTAAAATCCCAAAGTAAGTTGAATTGAATTGTGTAATTGAAGAATTCAAAGAATGGACCTGCAAATAAACTGACGAATTTAATTTTGAGTAAGAATACTTAAAGCAGGTTCGGTGAAAAACAATTTGTTAATCCACATTTTTTTTTTTATGACGTACGGTAAAATCCCAAAGTAAGTTGAATTGAATCGTGTAATTGAAGAATTTAAAGAATCGATCAGGAAATAAACTGACGAATTTAATTTTAAGTAAGAATACTTAAAGCATTTCGGTGAAAAACAATTTGTTAATCCACATTTTTTTTTTTATGAAGTACGGTACAACCCCAAAGTAAGTTGAATTGAATTGTATAATTGAAGAATTGAAAGAATCGATCAGGAAATAAACTGACGAATTTAATTTTAAGTAAGAATACTTAAAGCCGGTTTGGTGAAAAACAATTTGTTAATCCACATTTTTTTTTTTATGAAGCACGGTACAACCCCAAAGTAAGTTGAATTGAATCGTGTGATTGAAGAATTTAAAGAATCGACCAGGAAATAAACTGACGAATTTAATTTTAAGTAAGGATACTTAAAGCAGGTTCGGTGAAAAACAATTTGTTAATCCACATTTTTTTTTTATGAAGCACGGTACAACCCCAAAGTAAGTTGAATTGAATCGTGTGATTGAAGAATTTAAAGAATCGACCAGGAAATAAACTGACGAATTTAATTTTAAGTAAGGATACTTAAAGCAGGTTCGCTGAAAAATAATTTGTTAATCCACATTTTTTTTAATGAATCACGGTACAACCCCAAAGTAAGTTGAATTGAATCGTGTAATTAAAGAATTTACAGAATCGACGAGGGAGTAAACTGACGAATGTAATTTTAAGTAAGAATACTTAAAGTAGTATAACAAAAATTGAAATTCTCATATCGCTCTCTCATAAAAATTGAAAATTAACATTTTTATGGCTTTCTCATAATGTTCCTTTATTCGCGCATTATTAATTTATTCTTCTATGAGAAAGCATTTTCTGTATATTTGGCTTCCTCATAGAGAAAGGCTTCGCGTATATAAAAAAAAAAAGAATTGAACATTTTTTTTTTAAATGAAATTTCGAAGAAACTTCGCCTATTAACCCCCACACATGCGCGGTGCGAAATTTCAACTTGATTGGTCGCGTTATATTATCGAGTTATAGTGGTTTGAATTTTTCGCGTTGGATTGACACATACATACACACACACACACACACACATATATATATAGGGTGATTGCACCAGTGAATGGATGTTTAAGTCGCTTGATGTTTTCAAGAGAAGTGGCAAAATGAAAAAAAAAATTGTATGCACACCTTTCGGGAACGGTTCAGTTGATAAAACACATCATACTGATTGTGCAAAAAAAAAATATTGCACACCGTTGTAAAGCCTAACGCAGCGGAAATAAAAGATAAAATCACAGAAAGACCGACCGACACCGGTGAATTAACAAATTCTTCGGCAAATAACGACAATGATGATAAAGAAGAAAATAAAAACTTATTAGCATCGTCTCAGTCTCAAACTAATTTTACAAATATTTCTTTGGCACAGCCTTAAATAATTCATTTTTTTACACATGTTATCTGATTCGATGTCATCGAAATCCGATGTTGTGATGATTCTTTTCATTGCTCGTTACCTTGTTCTTGGTTTTCGAGTCTGCTTCTTTCGCATTCTCCCTTCTTCTTTCATCCCATCCATCCGAATATTTAAATCGTCGATAAGGTTTATTTTTACCTTTTTTTTTTTTTTTCTATCGAAGCCATCTGTGGAAAATAATATCGTTTTTTTTAATTCTCCATTTGCAACATATTCTCAATAAAATTT
This sequence comes from Amblyjoppa proteus, assembly GCA_963922035.1. Lineage (NCBI taxonomy): Eukaryota > Metazoa > Arthropoda > Insecta > Hymenoptera > Ichneumonidae > Amblyjoppa > Amblyjoppa proteus. Next base: position 11,946,007 of record OY998230.1, read on the forward strand.
CGACATATACGCACGATAAACAAATTCATTTATTAATGACGATTTTATAATTCCGATAAGGCAGAAAAGAATAATGTCTACTCGATTTATTTATCGCTATGTATTATTTAAGATCGGTCTTCATGTTCATACACTGGAGACAGGTTTGGAAATCACGCCGGCGAATGGACGTCGATAATTTCGGCACATTCACTACAGTGTATTAAAAACATTAATTATAAAATCAATAATCACCTTAACCATTATTCATTCAGCGCACTGCTTATCCTCAAAAATTAAGTCCACCACTTTTTTTCACACAAAACGTCAGACGCCATAACAATCACTGCTTCGTACCTCAAGTAACTTCCGAAACGTAGATAACTTCAACGTCATCTGCGATTTTTGTTCTAAATTTTCAGCGCAATTTTTTTTAAATCAACCTTATAAGTGACTTCGTCCATTCACTGATGCTTTTTTTTTTTTTAACGTGATTGCTCAATGTTCTGAAGCATTCTGAACACGTTTTCATTAAAATCTTGAAATTTATTTTCATTCACGAAAACAAAGTTTCCTCTGTGTGGAAGAAAAAGTAGAACCGTGGCTGAAGGACTTCGTTTGATGGCCAATTGGCACTACAATATGTGATTTAAGTTTGTCGTGTGTCACAAACTGTCCCATATTATGTATTGTCAATAAATTTACTACTATTACTAATTAAAAAAATGATCTTTCAGTACGGGCTGTACAGTGGATTCATGGGTTGTTTCATGTATTTGATATTCGGAAGCGCGAAGGACGTGACGGTGGGTCCGACGGCGATAATGGCCTTACTGGTTCAGCCTTATGTAACACAGCACGGTGCAGATTTTGCGGTGAGTTTAGAGCAAAGGGATTAAATCTAAAGTGGAGATTAATTTTTTTTTTTTTTTTTTTTTTTTTTTTTTAAAGAAAAGATAATAATTAAATATCGATAACCGCATAGGAAAGTATCCTTGATTTTACGTAACTGCCGAGCATCTTTGTTTTTACGTAACTATTGATACCTCCAAAAGGCAGCTCGTCGATTATCATCTCCGCTCGATCGGGATAGAAACAGAGTTGAAGATTTTGAAGTCCTTCACATCAGTCTTTGTTTCCGTAGATCGGGTATCATTGTTTTTATTTAACGAATATCATCGAACGCGTGACTACTTCAAATTGCTTTCTTCGCTGCTCTTCAAGATCGATCTCCGTTCCATCTGTCTGATGAGACCGATACGATCCATCATTTGATCCTAAATCAGGTCCTCCTGTGCTTTCCGAGCGATTGCACAACACATCGATGGGCCTGCTCGGCTTATCTCGGATTTTTTTTGTGGATTTCATTAGTTTTTTTTTTTCTGTAGATGACCTATCATTTTTTTTTTAAACGAATATCAACGAACGCATGACTAGTTCAAATTGCTTTCATCGCTTTCACAATCTCCTCGAGATTGACCAATCTTCGATCAACCTATTCGATAAGACTGATACAATCAATCGTTTGATCCTAAATCGGGTCATCCTGTGATTTCTGAGTGGTTGCATAATAAAATCGATGGGCCTGCTTCGTCTCGAATTTTCACTGGATTTCATTAGTTCTTTCCGTAGATGGCCTATCATTTTTTTTTTTACCGAATATCTACGAACGCGTGATTACATTAAATTGCTTTCTTTGCTTTCACAATCTCTTCAATATTGACCAATCTTCGATCCACCTGTCAGATGAGACTTACACAATGGATCGTTTGATCCTAAATCAGGTTCTCCGGTGCTTTCTGAGTGGTTGCATAATAAAATCGATTGGCCTGCTTCGTCTCGAATTTTTTATGGATTTTATTAGTTCTTTCTGTGGATAGCCAATTTTTTGTTAAACGAATATCAACGAACGCGTGATTACTTTAAATCGCTTTCTTCGCTTTCACAATCTCTTCAATATTGACCAATCTTCGATCCACCTGTCCGATAAGGCTGCCACAATCGATTATTTGATCCTAAATCAGGTCCTCCTGTGCTCTCCTAGTGGTTGCATAATAACATCCATAGGCCTGATGCTGGATTTCATTAGTTTTTTCTGTAGATGGCCTATCATTTTTTTTTTTTTTTTTAAACGAGTATCAACGAACGCACGACTACTTCAAAATTGCTTTCATCGCTTTCATAATGTCTGCAATCTTCGATCCACCTGTCCGATAAGACTGATAAAATCGATTGTTTGATCCTAAATCAGGTCCTCCTGTGCTTTCTGAGCGGTTGCATAATAACATCGATGGGCCTGCTTCATCTCGGATTTTTAGTGGATTTCATTAGTATGCCGGTTATCTGCGGTTTCACCAACGCGGCGGCGATTATAATCGCCGCGTCGCAGCTCAGCACGATTCTGGGAATCGGCGGACGCAGCGAAACTTTCGTCGACGCGATTCTAAAGGTTGTCGACAACATCAAGGAAGTTCGCCTGTACGACAGCCTTCTGGGTGTCTGCTGCATGATCGTCCTCGTCGCCCTCAAAGTTCGTTGACGAATTTAAAAGTTTGAACCGACAACAACAAACAAAAAACAAGATGTGTAAAAAAGACGCTAAGAAACACGCTTTATGTGAAATTCAGCACATACCGGGAAAACGGAGCGGAAGTATAGCGCAGAAATGCATGTGGCTCGCCTCCCTCGGACGAAACGCTATCGTCGTTGTTGCCGGAATAATTCTGGCTTACGCACTGTCGCGCCACGGCTTGGAGCCGTTTCACGTGACCGGAAACATAACCGAGGGTCTGCCACCCTTCGGGCCACCGCCGTTCTCAACGGTTCTCAACAACGTCACTTACACTTTTGAAGACATGGTCGCGTCGCTCGGCGGAAGCTTGGCAACTGTTCCGCTCATAGCTATTTTGGAGAGTATAGCCATCGCGAAAGCTTTCGGTAAGAAAAAATAAAAATAAATTAAATATTCATCATGCTGGGCAGAGTGGGGTAAAACGGACCCCTGATAATTTTTTTTCCATATCTGGCAAAAAAAAAAAAATTGGTGTAGCAGTCCATTTTTCCCGCATCGAAAGAAAGGCTTAGCAATATCAAACTAATCTGCGGTTGCGGGTGGCGAAGCAAATATTTGGTCGATTGAAAGAAATATTTGGTCGATTGAAAGAAATATTTGGTTGATTGAACGAAATATTTGGTCGATTGAACGAAATATTTGGTCGATTGAAAGAAATATTTGGTTGATTGAACGAAATATTTGGTCGATTGAAAGAAATATTTGGTCGATTGAAAGAAATATTTGGTCGATTGAAAGAAATATTTGGTCGATTGAAAGAAATATTTGGTCGATTGAAAGAAATATTTAGTTGATTGAAAGAAATATTTAGTTGATTGAAAGAAATATTTAGTTGATTGAACGAATATTTAGTTGATTGAACGAATATTTAGTTGATTGAACGAATATTTAGTTGATTGAACGAATATTTGGTTGATTGAAAGGATATTTAGTAGTTTGACATAATAATTAGTTGCTTCAACGAATAGTTACTTGAATTGAACAAACCTTTTTGTTCAATTCAATAAAGCGCAATCGCAACTTAGTTGATATTACCAAACCTTTTTTTCGGTGCGAACTTCCATAATCACTCTGGGAATGCGTTTTATTCATGCAGCTAATTAACGTTTGCTCGGGCTGGAATGCAAATCGCTGAAGAATGAACGGAAAATAATTTAAATTGATGATCTGTAAAGTCCAATAGCACGAATGGATAATTGTCTCGAAAAATCATTATAAAAAAAAAAAAAAAAAAAGCTGAGGTGCGCACTCGTGGAGAATGCGAAGATGACAAACACCCTCGTCAAGTTAACTTTCGCTCGCAGCAAAGGGCAGATCATTGGACGCCAATCAGGAGATGTTGGCCCTGGGTCTTTGCAACGTGGCTGGAAGTTTCGTCAGATCGATGCCGACAACCGGAAGCTTTACGAGGACGGCGGTGAACCATGCGTCCGGTGTGCAGACGCCCATGGGCGGTGTCGTGACCGGTGGGCTCGTTCTTCTCGCCTGCGGTCTTCTCACCTCGACTTTCGAGTTTATACCGAGAGCCACCCTCGCCGCGGTCATTATAGTGGCCATGTATTACATGTTGGAGTTTCACATATTCATCGTTCTGTGGCGAACGAAAAGTGAGTGATTACCATACGAATTTCCAATGGTCACGATCTTCCAAAGCTTAAGAGGATCGACTTTTTCTTATTGCAAGAAATCGACTTGGTGCCGCTTACGGTGACCCTCGTGACTTGTCTCGCGCTGAGCCTCGACTACGGAATGGCCATCGGAATCACGATAAATCTTTTGCTCCTGCTTTATTTCACCGCGAGGCCAGGATTGATGATAGAGGTACGCAACGTCGACGGCACGAAGATACTGCTCGTATCGCCGCAGCAGTCGCTCAGCTTTCCGGCCGCCGAGTATCTGCGCGAGAGCGTAATGTCCAGGTGAGGGTTCGATGCATTCGATGCACGTAGGACACGTAGGACAAAAGTTTGAAGTTGTTGTTTTTTTTTTTTTTGCATTCGCATACAATTTTTATTTTCCAGATGCGACGAACGCGAGGACTCGATACCGGTGGTCGTGGAGGGAGCTCACGTGCACAGGATAGACGCGACGGTGGCGAAAAATCTGAGGCTCCTCCAGCTCGATCTCGAGAGCCGCAATCAGAAACTCGTATTCTGGAATTGGTGCCAGAGCGCTCGGGCGACACTCACCAGTTACGATAACTCTCTCGACATGTACTTCATGACTACGGAGACTCTGAATGAATTGTTTAACGGTGCGTATATTTCGTACTCCAATGAGCTTTCGTGTTTCAATGATATTCATTGTTTTATTAAAAATCATTGTGTGCAAAGAATTTTATACTTTTTAATGGTTAATATTTTTTCGAAAATTCAAACTACTGCAAGTTTTCATTTTTGGACGCGGGAATTTTTTCATCAAAATAAAAGTAGTTTTTCTTTATTTTGTTTTTATTGATATCGTCGAACGTTTTCGTTACTACTATCGATACGATAAGTAACAGCAAGTGGGCATAAAATTAACATTTCAAAGAACGTCTGTTCTGTCCGAAAACAACCCGATTGTCCGATGGCTTCGAGCCCATCGTTCCAGCGCGCTATCGAGGAATCGCGACTGTTGATCCGCGCTGGTAGTTTAATTATCATAGCTTCGTTGCGGTCTGCCAGCAAGCGCCGTAACATTCACGAGCAGACCGCACTACAAAGTGGATATTGTCTGCGCGGGTCAGCCGATAGAGTCGAACGTTTCGCCGTTGCAGTATGCAAGTTCCGACGGTAGTTGCCCGGATGCAGCCGTACCAGGCCAGCTGCGGTGGTCGCCGCGAGAATGCGCGCTCTCTGTATTACGGGCCAGTAGTTACGGTCATTGGCGGTCAGACGCGCTCCTCTTAAATATTAAGCTACGGTCGAACGGCGCTGCGAGGGATCGTCGAAACGGCTGCGTCAGCTGCTCGACCTTACCCCACTACCGATTTTGCACGAATTTCATTACCATCCGAGGCAACCGGTGCGCTGAGAAAATCGAACCTAAACAGGGTATCGCGCGTACGACTATCGTCGGTCGGCTGTCGGCACCAGCGACGACGTGGAATCTTCGCGAAAGCATTTTTTTTTTCCTTCATGTTTTCTGAACGCTCATAACTTTGTATTTTATATTAAAAAAATTTAATAAATACAAATGTTTGATAAATTAAACATTTTAATGAATAAAGATGTTTAATGAATTGAACATTTTAATAAATAAATATGTGGAATCAATAATCATTTTTTTTTATTTTTTATAAATACTCCATTTTGTGCCAATTATTGTTTGACGCTCGGAATGATTATTGAGAATTTAATATTTCGTTAATAGTAAGTCGATTTATAGCTACGAACTGGTTCGAAAGGAATTTTCTTTTATCCGCTTCGTTTTACCCGGATCGAGATTCGTCACTGAGCGATTGAAAAAAAAAAAAAAATGTCTCTCCGACGAGGCAGTGAAATTAATAATGGGTTTGGGAGAGTACAGCGCGCTCGTATGCACGCTAAAATCGGTAACTCCGAGAGCGACGTAGGACCGTTAACAAGAGTGAAACTCCGTCGTCGCAGTCGTCGTCGACGGTCGAATATAGAATCGGCTTTGACTACTTAAATTTGAAAAGTGCCCAGAGCCGCGTCGCGGAGTCACCGTCATCCTGCCAGGGCTCTCCAAACCCTCGGCAATCCAATATTCAAAGCCCTCCCTGCTTTCTCGCTCTTCCCGACCCCGGAGTGCTTAAAATTGATACCCGCGACCCGCGAAGCTCAGTCAGGATGCTCGAATATTCCGGCGAGTTGCGGCAAGGTTCACTCACGCCGCATCATGCTGTACAGTTTTTTTCCTCTCCGATCCTCCCGGGAAGCCTCCGAGGCCTCATGAATATTTGACGCACTAGTGGAAAATTTATTCCTCGTGGAAAAAAAATAAAAAAAATAAAAAACAAAAAAAATTCTATAACACACCGTTTTCTATTGTGAAACTGGCTTTCATGTTTGTTTTGCCTTGCAGATTGGAACAACAGACGACCCAGTGAGATGCACGAAGTTCGACCGGTATGAGGAACGATTTTTCGTTGCGGTGCGTTTTTTTTTTTTTTTTTTTTTCGATCGGGCCAGTAAGTTTTTAGGTCTTCGCCGGAGAAACCTTACTCCGCGTTCATTTCTAACATGGTCTACGCTTATTCGATGAAAATAATATGCGGTAAAACCTCGATTAGCCGGCGGCGCAACGGACGTTGCGCTGCACGAGCGTTTAATGTCCAGCAAAACGTTAACTTATGAGAAAGCTGCAAAGTTTATTAAAATCGGAGAGCGATTGTCGTAACTATAAAATGTGGACGTCCGCCCTGCGAACTATATACTATGTACGTTTTTCTCAGTGCGCGAATATTTTTTTGTAGTGTTGTAAATGATGATAATTTCGGTTACGTTACGATAATATCGGAGCATTCGCAGCATTTCCTTCGGAGCATTTCAATTATTCCCGGGTAGTCCCGTCTGCCTCGGATAATCGAGGTTCTACTGCACATCAGACCGCCGACCTAGGAAACTCTATCGAGAACGCACATGCGACCAAACGATTTGTACATACGCGATACATATTATGTGCTATATCTATAAGTATCTATTTTAATAATAAAGACCGAAAAACGAAGTGTTCCCGCTTTCGAAGGAACCGTCGTAGAATCAAACGGGGCTCATTAATCTGAACAGCGGATTTGCGAAAGGAGGTCTATCAAAACTAATCAAATATTGACCCTATGCGAAGCCAAATATTTGAAAAATTAATTATCAGTGCTGGTCTTATTTTTCGTAGCGTTTTAAATAATAAATTGTTATGATAATTTCGAACCGACCGCGGTTTTCAGTTATCCTCGGGTAGTCCCGCCTGCCCTGGATAATCGAGTTTCTACTCGTAAAATAATCACGGGCAAGGAGTTTTATATATTTTTTAAATATCTACTGTTAAAAAAAAAATTACACGGCCACAATTTTTCATTTTCGGACCGAGGCATTTTTTTGTAAAAATAAAAGTAGTTTTTTGTTATACTTCCTCATAGAGCACATCAGACAGCCGATCTACGAAACTCTATCGAGAGCGCACTTGCGACCGTACGATTTGTATATACGCGATACATATTATGTCAAATATCTATAAGTATCTATTTCAATAATAAAGACCAAAAAGTGAAGTGTTTCGAACTTCGAGTACCCAGGATTAAGCTCCTTAAATAAAAAATTCGAAGGAACTGTCGTGGAATCAAATAAAGCCCATCAACTACACATCAGACCTATGAAACTCTATCGAAAACGCAAAACCGCCCAAACGATTTGTATATACGCAATACATATTATATCATATATCTATGAGTATCAATTTTAATAATAAAGACCGAAAAGTGAAGTTTTCCCGCTCTCGCGTACCCGGGATTAACCCCTACGTTGGGGCCCCAGGAGTCCCCAGAGGGGCCCCAACGTATAGGTAAAAATACGTTTCTCTGACAGTTAAAGGGTTAAACCCCTCGAATGAAAAAATGCGAAGGAACTATCACAGAAACAAACACAAATTAAATGAACTATTAACATTGCACTTCAGACTGGCGATCTACGAAACTCTATCGAAATTGCGCATGCCACCAAATGATTTGTGCATACGCCGTACGCATTACGTGATACATCTGTAAGTACCTATTGCAACAATAAAGCCCAAAAATTGAAGAGTTCCCGTTCTCGAGTGGCCAGTATTAAGCTCCTCGAATGAAAAATTCGAAGGAACCGTCGCAGAATCAAATGGTGCCCATTAATCTGAATAGCGGATTTGCGGAAGGGGGTATATTAAAACTCTTTCGTTTCATCCATTATAAAAGAATATATTATACTCTCATTCGTATTCCGTTTCGGTCGCCCCTTAATAACCCCCCCCCGGTTCGAGTATCGATAAGTCTCGTCTCTCTCTCCGGCTTCCTCCGGCTCGGTCGGCAGGAACGATGGAAATTTCAAACTGGATAGCAGCCCCGGCTCGCCGACTCCGAGAGCGAGAATAGCGAAAGCTCCGCGCACTTCTTCCTCATACCTGTCTCTCGTATAACCCAACACACCTCCATACTTCCCCAACTTTCATGCATCCATGCAATGTCCGGTGTAACTGTAGTTAAATCGCGCATAAAGTCCGATAATGCGCAGGTGACTCGGTCTCTTCAATCCTGGCCTATTCCCGTTCGCTTTCGCGTTGCACTACGAGCCGTGGACGTTCCCCAAGTCGCGCTCAGCGCGCGCGACTCTATTATCGATTATCGTTTCCCAAGATCCGAAAGTACCTTCACCCCCTTTGTCGTCTTCCTTCTTTTTTTCTTTCTTCAAATTTCTTCCCGAAGCTTTCAGCGTTTGACTATAAAAGAGTTATACCGCCGAGGCTACCGTCGCCCCCCCGACCCCCCCCCCCCCGTCGAAAGCTCGAGGCTACAATGCGTCCCGCACTATAATTCTTGCAACGGTATTGGTTCGCCTTCAGGAATAGCGGGCCACATAGCGCGAGGCGGTGGGGTTGGCGAGAGTGTGCCTGATAGATTATATCGTGCTTGTGCAGCTGGCACACCCTCTCTCGTCGGCGATCTCCTCTCCTCTCTCTCTCTCTCTCTCTCTCTCTCTCTCTCTCTCGGCCTTCGTGTGCATGCGATTTTCGGTCCGACTGTGTTGCGCCAGTCAACTTCGGGGAGGGTGGTGGTCGTAGCGACACTGACTGGTTCCATCGATCGCTCGGGGAAAGCTCGAGGGTGCGCGCGTGCGTTCTCCAGCGTTATCACGACCGAGAGAGAGAGAGAGAGAGAGAGGGCGATGGAACCGCGAGGCTCGGCGTCGGGAACAGCGCCGAGACACACAACCAGCCCGGCAGAGAGCGAAATCGTCGAGGCTCTCACGCTCAGTGTCACCGGACTCGGTGAACTGACTGTTACACAAGCGAGAACTGCGCACGTTTCGATTGATAACGAACAATTTTTTGAGGAAAATAAATAATATTATTATTATCATTGTTATTGTTGTAACAGTTAGCGGGGGAATCGTCGGCCTGGCTGGCCGAGAAGACTCGGACGGGGGGGGGGGGGGCTTCTCGGGTCCGATAACGAGCGGGAACAAAGATATTGGTCAAGTAGTCGAGGTCAATAACTCGTCGGACCGTCGATGCGTTATTCATTATTGCCGGTAGAGATTCGTGACGTCGATGTGCAGATGTGTCGACGAGCTTAACGATACGTGAGATGGAGGAACGGGGATTGATGGTCTCTTAAGGGGGGCGCGCTTTTGCATATTTTTGTTTGGTTTCTTTTTATGTTGGTTTTTTTTTTTTTTTTGGGGGGGATTTTTTTGGGAATACCAAGAAGCTGAATATTGGTAGACGATGACAGTACGGGAGAGATCGACACCTGCTACCGAGAAGACACCGGTACGCCACCTGGCAACCGATCAAACGCCAGACCTCATTGCGGAGGACATCTTATCCTAATCGTGAGTACTTTTGTGGAAAGATATCTTTGTTTGTTTCGCGGTTTCCGAGTCGGTGTCAAATCGGGCTGAGCTGCCTCGGGCTGAGCTCACCGTACTTGCGATACGGTGAAAATGTATCCTGTGAAGAGACTGCCATCGAATTGTCCACTCGGCAGTCCGAAGGAGGCAAAGAAAGGGGCAAAAGATTGTTTTCTTGAGACTGGCGACGACTCGAACGGGGCGGGTAAAAAAAAAAGCTTTTCCACTTGCGAGTCGATGAAAAAAGCGGTCCACAGAGCGCCAAAACCGATTTACCAATTGCAAAAACGTGCGTATTACGAGCAACGACACACGAACGTTGACCGCCAGTTTTTTTTTAGTTAGTATTAAACGACAGTTCAATCGAAGGGTTTTGTAAATGAATTTTTTTTTTTTTTTATTTAGTTTATAATTTTTCGAATATAGCGTGAATTTTTGATCACGCTCTCGTCCCTTTTTCTCAGTTCAGTCGATTCGCGAACGCGGTCAAAAAGGTTTCTACAATTGCAGAACTCCAGAATTGTTTTACTTTTCGGTTTAGAACTTTTGCTTCATAGCGCGAATTTGTTATTACGGCCTCGTTCCGTTTTCTCTCTGCATTTCCGTCGGTCTCTTTGGCCACGCGCTATAAAAATCTCTACAATTCCAGAAGTGCACATTTTTTTTTTATACGCTTCGTTGACAAACAAAAAAATATCGTAGCTTGCGAACGCGCGACCTTCGTTAGAATCCAAAAACCTTTTTCATTGTGCAACAGAGCGGCTGCAATTGGAATCCTGGCGTTTTTTGCACCGGGCATGAGTGTACAAATAGCCAAACTGCAGTGGATAAATAAACAATTGTACACGAGGCGAATGGCGTGTTCGTCGCGACGGTTGTCGGTGGGTCAAGTGTCGGACAGTAGTTCGCGGTCTCCGTCGCGTGTCGATCGGATCTAGGGCCGTTCGCTCCGGCAACGATTTATCTAGCTTAGGGGAATACACGCGGACGGGCTAGTGCCTAGCAATTAAAAGCGACCGATGAGCCGAGTTAATCGTCGCTCCATCAACTCTTTCCCGGGCCGGCTATCCGCCGTTGAGGTGAGCGTGGTAGCAATAAAAATTAAAAGTAAGGAGATAGAGAGAGAGAAAAAAGAAAACTAGCGTCGAACCTCGATTGCGCAGCAGGGGTTGAGACCCAGTTTTTACCCTCACGTTCATTAACGCACCGCGTGTTCCCGGTCGATGAACCGGCAGCCGCATCCCGATAATACCTTGTTTTATGCCCTATATAAAAGAAATTTACTGCACGAAGCTCGACTGGAGTTCGATGTCTTCCGACCGGCGGGTCATCGCACCCTTCGCCCTTTCGCCCCGATCAACGATTCATTAAATCGTTAATTATTGACTCGCGTCAAATTTCCAACGAGCCGGCGACATCGCCACTGAAATTAGTCATCTATAATCCGTCTGTCTCATGGAATTTATTTTATTTCTTTGAATTTAAATATTTAAAAGACCGATGAGACGTTGCATGAAGAATGTGGAAATTTGCTCGAGCGCCGCGATTCAATGCCGATCCTTGAGCGCTGCCGACTCGAGTGTGTGTGTGTGTGTGCGAAGAAACGGAAAAAACAAAATTTTTTTTAAAAAAAGTATTAACGAGCTCTCGAACTTCCGTTTACGAACCGTTCGCCCATAGCGATAAGTGTTAATGGAGGCGATAAGTGAGGGAGGCAAAAAAAAAAAAAAAAATGGGAAAATTAACGATCGCGAGTGGTCGACTTGGCCCGTGTGAGCGCCGACATTAACGCAAACAAACGCAAAGTGCATAAACGCGCGGCTCTAGTTGCTCCGTTGCTTTACTCACTCTTTACCGAGCGAGAACACATCGCGAAATCATTTCTCTTCACTGACCTTTCGGCACCGCCGGCGCGTCTCGTCGCCGACGATATATCGACCGTGCATATTCGTCGTTGTTACAGTCCCGTGTTTCCGCGTCGTCCACCCCGGTCGGCGGCCGTGAAGCCCGACGGAATCAGGCCATCCACGGGGCTCTACTTCGCGAAGTAAATCAGCCCCGATCGGCTTACCGACTGCCCGACCGGCGCGAAGCGCACCGGACGAGAATAGAATCCTCTCCGTCGAAGATTCCAATTTTATAAATCTTTTTAAAAGACACATCATTATTTCAGCCGCACTCCGGACGGATTGAATTGATCGCGATATACATTCCGCGACATTGCCGGCGTCATTACTCGGAGGTCCTGCGAGCTTGCAAGTTCCATTATTCATGCCGATAAGAAATCTTAAAAATACACGGGGCAAAATGCTTTAGAGCTATCGCTATCGCCGCTGCTCCCACGTCGGATATCTATTCTCGATTTCTCGCCGAGGAACTTTTCGAGGAAAATTCTGTTTTTTTTTTTTTTTTTTTACTTTAGGGTTGGATTACTTACATGCAAGTAATCCAATAAGAATCACGCTGTATCGTCGAGAAATAAGGCTTTTTTTAGCTGGCGCTCGAATGTGTTCGCGAATTTTTTGAAATTTTGAAAAATCTAGTTTCTATTCGGTGCGCGTAATTGAAAATCTTGAAATATCGAAGATTTTTGGTGCCTCGCCGAGGAAATTTTCGAGGAAACTTTCTTTTTTTTTTTTTTTTACTTCAGCGTTGGATTACTTACACTGCAAAAAAAAAAAAAAAAAAAATCAATTTACTCAAGTAAAATTCGCTTGCGGGCTGTTAAAGAAAAAAACAATTGTCGTTTCAATTATACTTTCAATTCTTACAATTCCATGCGGGATTGAAACGATAACATGTAAGCTTGACAGTCTTGCCGTCGTTGTTTCAATGTCATATTTAATTGTAAGAATTGCAAGTAGAATTGAAATAAACATTTATTTTTCTTTGGCAGCCCGCAGGCGAATACTTTTTTCGTTGTAAGAATGCTCTGAATCGTCGAGTAATAAGGTTTTTAGCTGGCACTTGAATTTGTTCGCGAATTTTGTGGAATTTTCAAAAGTCTCGGTGAAATTTGATACGTATAATTGGACAAATTTAAAGATCAAACATTTTTGGTTTCTCGTCGAGGAAGTTTGCGAGAAAATTGTTTTTTTTTTTTTTTTTCGAAACCTTTAACTGAGATTACTTAAGAATGGTCTACATCGTCGAGTCGTGAGGTTTTCAGCTGACGCTTGAATGTGCGCGCGAATTCCAAGAAATTTTGAAGAAACTTGGTCGAAATTTGATGATACGTATAATGGAAAATGTAAAAAAAAAAATCGAAGGTTTTTGGTTTCTCGTAGAGGACATTTTCGAGAAAACTGTTCTTTCGAAGCATTGGCGTCAGATTACTGAAAAATAGTCTAAATCGTCGAGTAGTGAGATTTTTAGCTGGCGTTCGAATGTGTGCGAGTATTTCGGGAAATTTTGAAAAAAAAAAAAAAACCTAGTTGAAGTTTGTTACCCACAAGTGAAAAAAATCGAAAGATCGAAGATGATAATCGTGTTCAATGAAAATTGGTCCAGCGTTTTAAATTGAATGCAATTTCAAGATTGACTGACGAACCAAAAATGCTTCCGTCACTCATCGTATCTCGGTGAAAAAAAAAAAAAATTACGAAGCAATATGCAAATTTCATTCGCACCTTTTTTTTTTTTTTCGCTTTCGGCTCCGACACAAACATTTATCGCGTCGCGTTGATTTTCCCGACGCGAATAATAATATCGGTGTAAAGTGTTCGAGCGCGTGGCCGACCAGTGATATCGGTTTGCACTCGGGCGGTGCTTCGGTTATTACCATGAGATATGATTGCGCTGTTGTGCAGTGCGGCACACGAGATTCCGCGTGGCGCATACGATCACAAATGTGCGTGTGTCGTCGCATCCGATCCAATGACAGCTATAAACAGCCTGGCAACGAGATTCAGCAACACGTTGGCAATTTCGAACTTAGTTTCGACACAAATTGCATGCCGTCCCCTCCCCACCGTCGACCGGTTGAATGTCCGCCAGTGAAATCCCTGCAGCTTGTTAAAAAAACAAAGCAAAAAAAAAAAACATGGCAAACGAAAAACAGAACCGAGCGGGAGAGAAAACAAAAATACTGCATCGAGAGGAAGAAGTGCTGCGGGAAATCGCATAACGAGTCTGTCGAGCATCGAATCGAGAGGTCGAGATGCATATTGGCTGCGTATATATGCGGACAAAGCGGCGGACAGGCCGGAGAGAATCGGGACAAGCGCTAGTACTCGCTCTCTCTCTCTCTCTCTCTCTCTCTGCAGCGAGACGTCTATGTAGGTACATCCTGAAAAAAAAAAAAAAAAAAAAAAAAAAAGCGAAAAAATTCAGAGAATGAGGGAACGGCATGTCAGTTCGATAGTTTCGTTTCTGGCGTCATTGTTTCGCGAGACAATAAATCGCTCGGTTCGGCCTAATTAATCAGCGAGTCTGGGAGCCGTTCGAGGCCCTTCGTGAGTGTTTGCGCGATCCTCAATCCCCGATAAATCGTTGCATCGATGCTCTCGCCCCCCACCCCCCCCCCCCCCCTCCCGCGCCTCGTTTCGCGTGCACACTTGCACTGACGTTGCATATTAAAGCGCATAAAACACACCGTGCGTGTGCAGAGTTATCCAAACATTCGCGCGCACACACACAACAGACGTTTTCGAGGCTACACTCGACGCGGCATTGCTCACTCGCGATAGCATCCGGCGATCCGACGAGTCGGATCGCTGGACGATCGTTGCCATGCGATAATTCATCATTCCGTATGATTGAAAATGAATATTTGATGAGAAATTAATGTTTGCCAGGAAACGATAAATTTGTCGTATGTAATAACGATGATTCGTCTGGTTATTAAAAAAAAAATTACTCAAATCAGATGTACTTTTTGCTGATCGATCGAATCTTATCGTCGGCTGTCGCATCGATCGCCGAAACCGAAGCTCGCGGTCGTCGCTCACCTCGGAGGATATTTTTGGAGGGTCCATCGGGTAACACGAGAAGGGTGTAAAATGTTAAGGAGCGATAAATCATCATTTCGTATGATGGAAAATTAATATTTAATGGGAAATTAATCTTTAACAGGAAACGGTAAATTTGTCATATATAATAAAGATGATTCGTTTGTTAAAAAAAAAAAAAAAAAATATTAGCCGAATCAGATATACTTTCGCTGATCGATCGAATCTTATCGTCGGCTGTCGCATCGATCGCCGAAACATTGCAGAGCTCGCGGTCGTCGCTCACCTCGGAGGATATTTTTGGAGGGTCCACCGGGTGACACGAGAAGGGTGTAAAATGTAAGGATCGATAATATAATAATCTTCCATTCAGTATAATGGAAAATTAATATTTTACGGGAAAACGTGTCGTATATAACAACGATGATTCGTTTGTTAAAAAAAAAAAAAAAAAAAAAAAAAAATCAATCGAATCAAATACAACATTCCTTGATTGATTAAACATTGTCGCCGGCATCTCTCGCTGGACCATCAATCATATTAATATTAATATTTACATTGACCAACGCTATTCTGTTCTACTCTACTGGGAAATTAATGTTTGCCAGGCAACGATGAATTTGTCCTATACAATAACGATGATACGTTTGCTCAATATAAAATTACTCGAATCAGCCGTATCTTTCGCTGAGTGATCAAACCTTATCGCCGGCTGTCGCATCCCTCGTCGGGTCATTGCAGAGCTCGCCTTCCTAGCCCGTCTCGTAGGATATTTCTGGAGTGTCCTCCGGGTGACACGAAAAGGGTGTAAAATGTAAGGAGCGAAAGAAGCAAAAGGGTCTCGGTTGAGGAGTTTTCGAGAGCGCTGTCTCCGCGAAAACCAGGAGAGGGAGATAAAGAGAGGACCCCTCGTGAGAATTGCCCGGGTTAAACGACAGCGAGTAGCTGCCGTCAGGTGGTTACGCTAGTTGGCTCGAGGATAAGGCCTGAGTTAGCCTGGATAATTTTATCCCTCGAATAGAAGGGAAGATAAGCCCCTTCGTGGCCCGTGGGGGTTGCCGCACGACTGTCCCATGCCAACGACGAGGTTGAAATCCCGCCGACAAAGCCTCCGGAGACAAAAAGGGCCAGAGAGTGCAACACTCAGCCGGCGTTAAGTCACTTCAACCGGAGGGAACGCACACCGAAGGGGAAAAATCCAGAGTTCCGAGTTAAGAACCTCATCCATGACTGTAGCGGAAAAGGGTTCCCACTTTAAGGCGATTTCAAACCTCGTGCCCGAACCCTCCTCGGTCGGTAATGAAAACTGTAATCCAGTCGACTTTCCGAGACAGACCAAATTGACCCTTTGTAAGTCACACCCCTATCGCCACTCTTGAGGTGGTCCTTTGTTATGTCCGACGCCGTATACGTTTGAGAGAGGAACAAGAGAGAATTATAAACACTTCCCGATCGGATAAAAATCATAATCGTTTGTGCATAACAATAATTCCATGTTATTAACGAATTACTGAAATAAAAAATTATACAAGAAATCATCCAGGAAGCAATTTTTTTTTTTCTCATGAAAATGACTTGGTACTTTTTTGCATTTACGTATGGATTTTTCAGAATTTTATGTATTGTTTGATAATTGCGTTTTCTCTTAAAATTTGTTTTGTTTGAATTTGTTTAAAATCACATTTTTCACAGATTACATAGAATTCTGAAAAAATTCATAGGTATTCCGAAAAATTGACGAATCATTTTCGTAACATAAAATAAATTAGTTGCACAATTTTTGTTTTATTCAGTAATTTGTTACTAACATTTCGGAATTATCATTGTGCAAAAACAATATTTTCAGCAACTTCGTACGCTCGATTTTTTTAAGATTATCATTCCATCGAATTTTCTGACTTTTTACACATTTCTGTCATATAAAAAAAGGAAAAATGCAAAGTGAATTTAAAAAGCAAAAAAAAAAAATATATATATATCATACCTATTCAGAAAAGTGAACGAATAATTTCCGTGAGATTTGTTGACCAATTTTATTTTTCATTAATTCGTTAATAAAATTTTGAAATTATTGTTATGCAAATGTAATCTTTTCGACACCTTCAATATGCTTGATTTTTTTTTTTCAGATTCTGAGGAGAAACGAGAGGGTGTTTGCAATTCCCTCTCATTTCTCTGAAACTTATTCGAAGTGAACACCATTCGCAAGGTCTACCTTAAGCGCTAACGTAGCAACACGTGACCCAAACTCCGCGTCCGTCAGTCGCGTTTCGGTACGATTTCGGACGGTGTGACTCGCGGAGGCTCAAATGGCCACAGCCAAACTGCAAGACGAAGTCGCTATTTGTGACCCTTGAAAAAAAAAAAAAAAAAGTATTACAGTTAATTGTCGCCGAACGAGTGTTAACTTTCACGTCGCCACGATCGTTTCGCACTCGGAGACAACCTTGCTTTACACTTCGGACCGTGCGATCTAAACTCGCGTGTTACCAACGTTTTATCTTCACCTCGTAATTTTTAACATCTAAATATTCATTCTTCAATCCCCTCGTCGGTGACCGCGATTAATCACTATGCTAACACCAAACGATTAATCGTGCATTCGGTTGGCGAACCGGGGAAGAGAGAGAGAGTAATTAGTTTGCCCATAATTTACAACTGTGCGTCATGCGCAAACGCGCGTTACAATTTAATCACGGTACCGCAAGTGCCATATGTATATATATATATATATATATATATATATATATATATATATATATATATATGTAAACGTGTATCGGCGCAGTTGGGAAAATTTCGTTTGTATAGGATTGTGTACAGTCGAGATAACGGCGGTCGAATGTATTAAGAGGGAACGTTAAAAAGGCCATTATCGTTTTTAATCTCGACACGCTTAGCCTGTAACGCTGAGGTCCTCGGGCAATGTTTACCGCGATGCGGAGTCAACGTTACCGCTGGTACCGGCACACCGCGCTCTTATCGCCGTAACTATTATGCTCTGTGTGTATCGCTGTTATGCGAGTGAATGATAACGGTCTCTTGAATATAAAGCGAGTTCGGGGCCGGTCCGCATACATCGCTAACGTACGTTAACGATAAAAAAAAAAATAAAATAAATAAAAGGAAATGTCGAGATGCAAAGCAAGAGGAGAAACCTTTTGTGGGGGTTTGTATGATGCATAAGCGTATATATATATATCGTTTATAGGGATATGTAAAATGCTTTTTCCTTCGCCCTCTCGCAACTCTCTAGGAAAAGCTGCCGAGAACACGCAGACTTCGATCGCGTGCCAGAGGTCGTTTACATTATGTCCTCGGACTTCTCGGGTACACTCGAGAGATGTATATTTTTTACAGTCGTATGCGGGAGACTTGGGGCAAAATGGCAATGCTCGTGAACTGCGGACACCGGGCAAAATGGGGTACTGCAAGATTATTCGAAAGATTGGGTAAAATCCATGGGGTAAATCTGGGATTTTGGACATTAATCGCATACCGTGTGCGATGGGATTGAAAGTGTAAGTAAAATGGACCCTTGGAACACAAAGTATTCTCCATTTCAGTTGGGACTTCTTTTATTTATGTTCCGCGGAATATTAATAAAATTGGTCCATTTTGTTCCGTTCTAGGCTACCTCCTAGAGCTGAGGGGATTAAACAAATCTTAGTTGTCTTGGCGATGCTGGGGTTGAGAGATACTCCATCTTCCGCCAAATAATAATTTCTCTCGGATGGTTTCTTTCGGATGGTCGAAATAATTATTACGAATTTAATTTTGTTGTTGTTATCAAGCATGCGTAACTGCGCACTCTTACATTTTAGCTACTCCATTTTGCCCCACATAATAATTTCTCTCGGATGATCGGAATAATTGTTTCGAATCTAATTTTGTTGTTGTGATCAAACAGGCGTAACTCGGCACTCTTAAATTTTAGCTACTCCATTTTGCCCCACATAATAATTCTTCTCGAATAGTCGGAATAATTGTTTCGAATCTAATTGTGTTGTTATCGAGCAGTCGTACATTTTACTCCGCACTTTTGCACATTGGCCACTCCGTTTCGCTCGGTACGTGTGTGTTCTCACATTTAACGCGCAAACACCGGGATCGACGAGAAGTGGGCGGGCACGGCCGGAGTCCCGTTACAGGGAATGAAAAATCGTACACCTCTCGAGGCGCGGAACAGCCGAGGTCACGCTAGAAAAATTCACTTCCCGGTTTCGCAGCGAAGAAAAGTGTGTTCGGTGCTGTCGTCGTCGACGTGTCTTCGGAACGAGCGAGAGATCGATATTCCGTGCAACAGGCGGAAGAAAATAATAGCAGCCTCGGGGTCCGATCGGCATCGCGCCCTATCCACTTAACGATACGCCATCATTTTTCCGTGGACGATTCCACGCGCGCCAAAGTATACGCGACGAGAACTTCAGGACTATCAATATTTTTTTTGTTCGCCTTGTCAAACGACCGGCTGCAAAGGACAGGAAGGAGAAGCAGAAAAACAAAAAAAAAACAAAAAAGTATACAAAAAAAAATGGCTGTAAAATGGTTTACGCTCAGAGCAGAGGGCAACGACAATGACGCCGTTGCAGCTCTCCAGGGAAAGCAATTTTCTTCCGTCTTTTTCGATCTCATCTGCTCCGTTCTCTTTCCAGGTATTTTTTTTTTTTTTTTTTTTTAACTTTCCTTTTTGCCGCTGTTCTGTTTCATCCTCAAACCTTCCAACGCCCGCAACACTCTTTTTCATGATCACCGAGTATTTTTTTTGTTCCTTTTTTTTTTTTTTTCCTCGTTTGGCGAGTCTGCCGCGAATTCTTGGTGAAAAGAACCGAATGCTCTCGTGGGCGAAGGTTCCTAGTACGTAATTACAAAACCCGAGAGGCATCCGGTCCCGGGTGCCGGCTCGCCCGTGTAATTCTTTATGCTATGACACAACGTCCTCAACCCTCTCTCGTTGAGCTCCTCCGCCTTTTTTTCGCCTCTGTGAAGAGCCCGCCGAGGGAAGGCAAGAACGGAAAACGAAATGAGAATTTTTTTCTCTCTCTCCCCTCGGCCATTCCCTCCCGGACATTGCGTGACACGCTCCCGTGAAATAACTCTAAGAGCCGTCTGGCGTAATTCCGACGGCAAGACGTGTTTAATTTGGGCGAACGCGCGTCTGACCATGCGCTGGCCTTTTCTACTTCCGAGCGGCTCCGGGCCGTCCGGACCGGAGAAAAAAAAAAGTTGTTTCGCAAAGCATTCCCACCGTCGGGACGGAAGCTGAGCGTCCTCGAAGGAACAAGCGGGACCCGAGTGATGGCTCTCGGGTTATCTGGGATCCAGGCGAATTAATCGTCACTCCCTCGAAATCCCTCTGGAATTGTTCCAATACGATAAGAAAACGCTCCCAGTTCGTCGCACCGGAGAACTGCCGGATTCAACAATTACCGAGGGATTAGAGCACAAATTAAGACCACGATTAACGAAACAAACTTTCGTACTTTTAGTGAAGAAATGAAAAAGAGGAATCTAAACAAAAAAAAAAAAAAATACAATTTTAAATTAAATTGATGCGAATTAATCTTTACAGCCTCGGGAATCCTTCTGGAATCGTTCCAATCCAATAAGAAAACACTCCCCGCTTCTCACACTGAAGAGGCCGCTGTTTCGACGAGATTGAACGGTTTACGAGTCTTCTGGGGTATCAAAATAGTGACAAGGCATTGAAATTTTTGCAGTATTTATGACCCTCCTTGGAGCCCGAATCGAGTGGCCCGATTTGCGTAACTACACTTTGTCTTTTCCACTTTAAAAAGAAAAGAGACACAAAAATTAAAACATGAAACTAAAAATAGGAGCCAAATAGATTTTAATGCGAAATTGATGGGTCGACGGGAATCGTCGTAATTGAGTCAGTTCATAGTCGAGATCACGACGTAACCGAATTTAGCGTGGGATTACAGACCGTGAGAGATTAAATTAGTCAGAAATGGAATATCCGAGGGAGTTACTATATATATATATATATCTCTCCCGCTCGCCACTTTACTCACAGCAGATGACAAACGGTTATATATAGCGACTATGAACCTAATTGGCGCACACGTAATTGTTACGTAAATAGGACAATGAATTCGCGTGTTATACACATGTAGTTATCCAATGCACAATATTATTCATCTCAACATTGAGAGAGCGATGTTTGACTGTCGGTCTGTCTGTGCCAGAGCCGTGAGGTATTAATGGATTATAGTGTGCAGTGGAATTCGAGCAACATTACGCCAGCTGGCTTATCCTCTTCCCGACACATCACAGAGTGCCTGAATAAATTCTCAGATTAGATTGCATGTGACACAATGCTGGATCATCGTCACTCGCGAAACAGTTCGCCAGTAATTTAGAAAAATTTCGCGCACACCTTTCTCCGTGAGACAGTTCGTTGATCGATTTTGGCTTCCTCATAGATGAAGCCGTGCGCTGGTTTGTAATAAACGAGGAAGCCATGTGCAAATTACTTTCCACCTTTTTTGTGACATTAGAAAAATTATACATCTCATAAAGTTAACACGGTCAAAAGTTATCGCAAAACTTATTGTAGAAAATCGCTAACTGAAATTTGGAATAATTCGTAATTATGAGGCTATTTTAAAGTATTTTTGACCGATGATTATAAATCTGTAACATGTCTTAACATGTCTTTGATTCAGAAACTCGTGGCAGGCGTAACAAAAAAAAATTTCCGAAAAATTCAAAATTTTATCAAATCTGAACAGTTAGATCCATTTTCGACAAATTTAATACCCAAGAATGTATAGTGTTAGTTCATTCCCGTGTGAAAGTTAAGCTCGATACCTTCGTGTTAACTGGAATTAGACGATTTTTAGTCATTTTTCAAAAAAAAAAACGCAAAATTCCATAAATCTCACCTCTTGGATAGATTTCTACCAAATTCAATACCAGAGGTCTTTGGTTGACACATTACTCGTTATCACTTTTTCCTCTCGCCATGTGTCTCTCGACGGCAAGTTATCTCTTCACGCTGCGAAGTAAAAGTGTAAACCGATAGTCTCAACTGCAAACTATCGCTCATATTTTCCGTCGGATATACAAATATATATATATATATATACATATATTTGACGATAATAAATTGTTTTTGTATTTTTGATCGCATACAGAATCAACTATCGTCCTCATGCTTGGCATCGTTTTCTCGTCCAGTTTACTAGGTGAGTTATCGATATAGTCGTCTGGGAATCAAAGGGGCGTAACGCGTGCCCTTTAACCCAGGTTTACGCCCTTTTTATTCTCGGCCGTGGATGCCATTTTTGCAAAATGATACTGCATGTATACCCGATAAAAATACACGGGTACATTGACGAGATCAAAGTCCACATGATCTCACTCTTTGGTTTTTATGCATAGAAGTTGGCGGATACCACTTCCGCATAACTGCCACTTCGCGTTATTGGAAATTCGAACTAGTCACCCTCGCGTTATCGGTCATCAGTTATTCGTGAAAATTTTACGATAATATTTAATAGCATCTGCATCGTTGCAAATTTCAAATTCCATTCGGTATGCAACGAAAACCGATTCGCCGAAACCATAGCATATGGGATGGAATTGTATTAATTCAACGCATGTCTCCTGTAGAAATACTTCAACGATTCGCATCGTTGCAACATATTTCGCGCAACGAAAACGATCAGTGTATGTTAATCGAGTTATTCAAGCAAGATCAAATTCATAACTAATAAAATTTATAAAATTTATAAAATTTATAAAACTTATAAAATTTATAAAATTTATAAAATTTATAAAATTTATAAAATTTATAAAATTTATAAAATTTATAAAATTTATAAAATTTATAAAATTTATAAAATTTATAAAATTTATAAAATTTATAAAATTTATAAAATTTATAAAATTTATAAAATTTATAAAATTTATAAAATTTATAAAATTTATAAAATTTATAAAATTTATAAAATTTATAAAATTTATAAAATTTATGAAGTTTATAAAATTTATGAAATTTATAAAATTGAAAGATTATGAAATATTGATTAAAAAAAAAGATGTCTTATGTGTTGATTGTGTGCAGAGCCTTTCGGGGATGGGTGTGCGAAGGTCCGGCTCGGGTGGGAGCCGCGGCAACGCGGGTGTCCTCAAGGAACGTGCGAACATGTCCTTCATGTTCGTAGTGATGTTCTTCGCGGTATTTGGTCTGATCGTGCTGACGGAGATATTTCTCATCGACGAGAGGCGCTCGAATGGCGGTGGTACCGGCGCCCTCGGCGGACACAGGAACGGTCATCGTCTGGCGGCCGCACCAGATCGTCCGGATTACGAGGAAGTCGGCGTAAGTTTTTCTCTTTACATTAAATTTTCATATCCAAACAAAAAGCACAGTAGAAAAAAAAATTGTATGAAATTTCAGCGGCACGTACCGTTGACACAAGAACCTCTCGTCGAGTCCGCGATTCTCGGAGCACTGCTGCCGTATTGCAACCGGTGTTTGCTGTCGCATTATTTACCCTTTCTAATTAGAGATAACGACACAGCAAACAAAAAAAAAGGAAGAGAAACGAGCGGAGAAAAATAGAGAGCGAAGGGAGTCTATGAAATCCACAGGGACTTCATAGAGCGGGAGCTTTCGACGTTGAAAAAAAAAAAAAAGGGAGGAAGAGAAGAGAAGGGAGAAAAGCTCCGAAGCGTCAGCGAACAAGTGGGTGTGTCTGTATATCTGCAAGTCCTCGTTACCAGACATCTCGTGCTCGCTCCGATATCAACGATTTTCTCTCCCGGTTGTTAATTAATCGAGAACACGCTACGATGTACGTTATCGGTTTGCCGGTATGTTGCGAGAGTGTGCGACGTATACATCGTCCGTACAAATACAGTTGGCGGACGGGCCGGTCCACAAATTTCATCGACTCCGCGCGAATCTTCGTAATATCGCGTTAACGAACGAAAACGACTGATATTCCAGTTCGCGGGAGTTAATGGAAACTGGAAGACCGGAAATTCGAGAGCGAGGAAGCGCCGACGTGGAGGACTCTCGAGTGGGCGAGGAGTGGCTCGACGGTACGAGTGAGAGGGGGCGAGATGGACCGCCCGAGGGCAAAATGGACCATCTTTACAAAAATCCTAGTACATAAAAAAAAAAAACCTCAGGCCGGTGTTTCGTTTCGGCCCGTTCTCCTGGTGCACACGCATATACACATTCACACCCAGAAAAAATAATTTATTTGACGGCCACCGTTTATTTAGATGAAGTAAAATGTTTATTTGATTTAAATAAATATTTATATTTATAAATGTTTATTTAAATCTGATAATAATCGAATAAAATAATATTTAAATAAATATTTATTTAAATTAAGTAAATAGTCACTTAAATGAAATAAATATATATTTTTTTTTTTGTTTTTCCGCTCGCCATTGTGTGTAGTATGTATTTAGCCATTATTGCCTTTTACGGCTTTAGAATATAACATATGTTTCACGTATACACTATACACTGTGCACTTTGGTCTAGCCGGAGCTTAAATGATATAAATATTTATCTAAGTCAAATAAATATTTTACTTCATCTAAATAAACGGTGGCCGTCAAATAAATTATTTTTCCGGGTGCGATGGATTCTCGGAAAAATGGTCGCTTCCCTGAGCGGTAGATAAAACGCGGAAGGGAGGGACAATCGAAGTTGATCATATAGCGATGAAAATCGTGATCTGTATAAAAATTTATCGCGGCCGAGGTACTCGGGCGGAGAACGGTTCGGTTCGGGTAACTGGAACGAGCAAATCCGGCAATTAACGGAGCGGTGCTTTCATCCTCTTTCCGCCGGCCGCATAAACGCGACGGGCGTCGATTCGCGTGGCTTTTGCACAGTGCCGGTAATAATCTGAGCTCGTTATAGCCTCGCATCCCGCCGTTATTACTGACGACCCATCGATCCTTCCCGCACACAATCGCCCACCGCCCTCGCGTTTATTTACCGGAGGGTTTAATGGCCTGGGCTACACACACGGCGGCGAACATTGTCCAGGAACGAGAGCCACAGCTGGTGAGGGCGCGCAGAGAAATACATACGAATCGTGATTGACAATGGATGAATCGCACTTCCGACCATATTCGAATTAATGGACGAGTACGCGAGTCGCCGCACTGCGAAGCGTTAGAATTTTCACAATGAGACGGGGAGTCTATGTCGGGCATCGAACGCAACGAGAGGCGCATTGAGCGCGGTCGGTTCGTACGCACCGTCCTCAGTTTATCCTCCTATTTCGTTATGCCGTTTCCCGTTGACTCGACCGTAATCCCCATTGTGTATGCACATTCAACCGATTTCGCATTAATGGACAATATCGGAGCGTTTGGGAACGAGCGTAATCCGGACTGAGCCGACGCAGCGGCACATTAACCGATGTAGCATTCGATTAACCGACGGAAATTGAGTTACGGGCAAATACAGCTCGCGGAAATATTAAGCACTCGAGCCCAGAGCCTATTTTCTGTTGAAATTGGTCTCTTAAATTCTCTATTCGACGA
This sequence comes from Amblyjoppa proteus, assembly GCA_963922035.1. Taxonomy (NCBI): domain Eukaryota; kingdom Metazoa; phylum Arthropoda; class Insecta; order Hymenoptera; family Ichneumonidae; genus Amblyjoppa; species Amblyjoppa proteus. The sequence continues at coordinate 11,971,593 of OY998230.1, forward strand.
TTTTTTTTTTTTTTTTTTTTTGTGAAAAATTCTCGCGATATGTAATATGAAAAAATGCACTATATCAATATTCTGACCGAAATATGAATAAAATTATGATTACTCATTACTTGCAATTCGTCGAATGTTTTCAAAATTTGGTTTACATGAATTCAAGATCAAATTCGCCGTTTCAAGTTGGTCTCAAGCCTGCAGCTTCGAGCCTACTTTTATTCTCTTTACTTTACAATGTATTACTTTTGAGAAACGTGAAAGTCGCGAATGCCGCTGAGTTTTCTGAAGTATTTATTACAAATATCTGCTACGGCTGCGATCGACTCATCGGCACTGTCGCTTCGAAGGACGATGCGAATCTCCATACACGTTTTTTTAACTTTCGGCCATTGGTGTTGTTTCTCGGAATTATTTATTTCTACATTAATTAAACCTCGAATTAAATTGTGTAAATTATCGCCTACATATATATATAGTCGATAGCAGCCGTGTCAGATATATTTTCCGTCGAAATCGACCACTGTCCAATCAACTTGTTATGAAGTACATTTTTCCAAGTGTTTTTATCATTTTTTTTTTTTCAGGCGGAGGATTACGCGGGATTGAAGGGCGGTTTCGACGTTCAGGTGGGTCTGCTGATACGCGGCGGGGATGAGAACGCCAAAGCTATAATTCCAGCTGACCCGCGGGGTTTGCCGAGCCTTCCGCCGAGTTTCGAGGCTCGTTTGCCGCAGCTAGATCGTAGTCTGCGGATCACTCATGCCGAGTGGCTACCTGTGACTAACACGAGGTACGTATCGTATATTTTTCATCAAAATAATTTTTTTTTTTTTTTTTTTCCATTACGTTAAACCGGGAAAAAGCTTCGAGCGAATGATCGATCGAGGACGAAGAGTATCGAATGTCGGACGCAGGCCTTCGGCAAGGACTATCGACATACCGATCCGTCAATAGAGCGCGTATCATTGTCGCTGTTCCAGTTTCTTTCTGAGGCCATCGGTTATACGAGTTTGAGTAACTTTTATTTTCCAGATTCAAGTTCTTCGTTTACTCGGCATATTACGACGACAGGGTGGGCGGTACCGCGGGCGTTGGTAATCACGGATTGATCAGGATAATCGGGGCAACGAAGACTAGAGGACCGGAGCGAGTGTGGTGCAGGCTCTGGTATCGTCAGATCAATCCCGGCAACATTACCGCATCGGTCACAGTAGCGGCCAAAGTAAAAGTACGTTCTCTCATTCTAATGTCATTTTTATATATCATTGCCGATTATTACTGATTATTGCCGATTATTACTTATTATTGCGGATTATTACTGATTATCGCCGATTATTACTTGTTATTGCGGATTATTACTGATTATTGCTGATTATTGTTGATTATTGCCGATTATTACTGATTATTACTGATTATTACTGATTATTACTGATTATTACTGATTATTTCATCTGTATTCGTGTCAGGTAATAAGGGAGAATTGGAATCTGAAGTACAGTGCTTGCTTCGTGATCTGTCCACTGCCAAAAGAGGCACCGAGTGCCGACAGAGTACCGGACACTGTGAGCGTCGTTGCGAGACTCCGGGCACCTCCGGCCAATCGGATACTGGTGCAAAATCGTCCCGAGGACAGACTTAAAGAACGAAAACCTCTCGCTGTTTGCGTCAAGCCCCTTCACTACGACTACAACAGGGTAAATGTAGCGCAACTCAATTTGAAAAAAAAAAAAAAAAAAAAAAAAAATAATATCCAATCGCAATAACAATATTCTGAAATTGAACACTTTTTGTAATTTCATTTCAGGTATTGCAACTCGTGGAATTTATCGAGTTGCACAGGCTTTTGGGAGCGAGTCACGTGACGCTGTACAACGACACCGTCGGCTCCGAGGCCGGATGCGCACTGAGATATTACGAGAATCGCGGAGTCGTGAGTCTACTTCCGTGGCACCGTCTCGACATGATTTCCCAACGGGAGATCCGCACCGAGGGTCTCTTCGCTGCTCTCAACGATTGCTTGTACCGTTCGATGTACAAATACGAGTACGTCGCCCTCCTCGACCTGGACGAGTTCGTTATTCCCCGTCACAACGATACCATTCTCAACTTGATACGGTGAGTTCCTTTTTTCATCCATTGGTCACTAATTTGACTCAATGAGATTGATGTATCACTCGCACGACAAAACTTCGAACGGTTTGCAATGGAAAATAATTTCAATTTGTTGGCTCAACTCCTTACATGCCAGCAAAACGTATTTGCTACGATGTGCGGGACGACTATTTTTGAAAATGTATTTTTCCATTTTAATAAAAAATATCGGTTTCAATTTTAATCCAAAATTATCTATTTTAATTTTAATAAAAAACTATCAAATTCAATTTTTATCAACAAATATCGATTTCAATTTTTTCCACAAATATCTATTTCAATGTGTATCGAAAAAGATCTATTTAATTTTTTATCAAATTATTAAAAAATTACTATTTTCAGATGGATGGAGACTCGACTGAACACTAGAACGACCGGAGCATTTTCCTTCCAGAACGCGTTTTTTTATCTCCAGTGGGCGGACGATCCCTTCGTGAAAAAGAGCAAGACCAAAGCGGAGGCCGGCCTCATAACATTGAAGAAGACCAGGAGAAGAGCGAAGCTTCATCCGCACAAGCAGCGTTCGAAGTACGTGTGCAAACCGCGGGACGTGGTCGAGGCCGGAAATCATTTCGTATGGGAGTTTATACCCGGTCACGGCACGCTGAACGTCCCGTCGGACGCGGCGATACTTCATCACTACCGAGTTTGCGAATTCGGCGGTGACGACTGCGTCAAAACGCAGTCGGTCGTCGACAGAACGGCCTACAAGTATCGCGACAGGCTCGGCGACAGCGTCGATCGCGCATGGTCCGAACTCGGCGAGGAATGTTCACTTCCGGAACTCGACCCGATACCCGTTACCGCCCCTCGGGCCCCGAACGTCCCGAGCAGCCTGCCGAAGGTGCACAGGTAGCAGAGACTCTCGACCGAGACGATCTAGAAACTCGGCAATTCAACAGAAAAAAAAAAAAAAAACAAAAAAAACCAAAGTCGCTGGAAGTTATTTCTACAACCACGAAGGCTGAACGTGGGAATTGCTAAGTCCTATTTGTAAAATGGTCTCGATTGTGAAAATTGCACAGCGAAGAATCTCACGACAATGATCTTTTCTTTTTGCAATAAATTAATCGATCGGCCCGTCGAAAATTGCAGAGGAAATCTCTCAAAAGATTAAAAAAAAAAACAAAAAAAAAAAATCGTGACCCACCCGAAGCCATGCTCGACGATATTTTTCTACGAGACATTAAAAGTCGAGGGAGTGAAGATTGGCTCGAGACACAAGTGTTCAGGCTCAGTGTGGGGAGCTTGCTACACGAACTAAAAGACAAAAAAAAAAAGAAACGAATAAAAAAATTGTGTCTGACTCACACACAATACACACACACACACGGTGCTTCATTCACGATTTTATATTATATACTATTGTAATTGTACTTGTAACGCGGTAAATTGTAATATCGAAAGGGAGCCTAATTTATTCAGCGAGCGCCTAAGAGCCTAAGAGGTTGGTGATAACAGCGAAAAAAAGCAGAAAAAAATACAAAAAAAAAGTTTTCGATACAACTATCTTACTATATCCGATTGTGTCGAGAGTTAAAGAAATTTTTACTTTTAATGAGAGAGGAACAACATAATTTGAGAAACCTGTATAAGCAACACAAAGACACACACACATACACGCATATCCGTAGATCTCGAAGGCAGTATACATCGTAAACGTAATGAAAAAAAAAAAAAAAAAAAAAAAAAAAAAAAAAAAAATGAAAAGACAGCAGTAACTTTTAGCCAGATTAAAGAAGTAAAGGTATAATAGATAAAAAAAATTGCGGTATAATTGTAACAGGCACTTTTTTTAGCGAGTGCTCGAAACGTGGTAGACAGTCGAGAGAAAAAGAAGAGATCGCTATGAGTTTTTAACTTGTATGTAGTATATTACATTATCGAAAGTGGGAGGAAGGCACTAAAACCGGTTATTCATCGAATGATCTATAGATCATGAAAAAAAAAAACTACACCACACGAAGAGTTCGTTAAACGTTAAACTTCTTTCAAAGTTGACAAATTATAGCTACGATTCCTCGAGCCTGTAAATAAACGAACGGTCGAAGAGTCCTCGATTAAAAGAAAAAAGTGAAATAACGACGATATAAGAGGGTAATGGGCGTGTAGACGAATGAGCGAATAATTTATTTTTGCGCGTTACCCACGAACCATGACCTGGACGGGGTCTTGTTATTGTAAACGGGAGCACGCGAACCCGAGCCCACAAGAAAAAAAGAGCGTTACTCCATCATCAATTTCTGTGTATATTTTAACGTTAAGGTTGACATACGCATAATTAACTGTAAACGAAAAGTGTAAACATACTATGGTAACGTTAGATCGTAAGATTGATAAGCTGCTCAAAACGAGATTTAAAAAAGAAAAACCGCGAGGCAGTTATAGAGTGTGCGATGGATTTATAAAATCGTGAATCTGTGGATTTCTTTCTGTTTTTTTCGAAGATTTAAGTAGCTGACTTTAATATGTTGTTTTTTCTCGTTTCACGTTAATTCGGGAGATTTCTGAGATCCTCGACATATCTTTTATACGATGAGATAATCCGGAGTCAAGGCATTTGTCTTTGCGTCGTTCCAGCCTCTCCGCGGCGAGACTTACTTTTTATCCGATGCTGCCCAAAGTCATGCCGTGACTCCGAATAACTTTCGTGTACCCGGTATATCATAGACACTCGTGTATGAAAGAGCAAGGAAAAAAAAAATCACGCAGTAATCGAATCATACACTCGCAGCGGGTATCAAATCGGCGAGCCCCGAATCGCTGTTTGATATCATAAACTACAATTTAAGGATGATCTGGTGCTGATATGGAAATCCCAGCGCCGTGTTTGTAGCACGGGGCTATGGATTATAATAAACATCGTATTAACGCAATTTACAGTTGTTTAATCAATTCGTAACACCAAAATCAAAAGTCCTCATCGGAATGCTCGTTCTTGCTTACGGAACGCTTCTCGGGGTTTGTTTTTATGTCGAAAGCTGCGATGTCGTGAGCTGCAGGATTCATGAGATCCTCCTCGTCGTCGTCCAAATCATCGTCGTCGTCGTCGTCGTCGTCGCCGTCTATCAGCAAATCGCTGTCGCTGTCCAACGAACCGCCACTGTCGTTCGTCTCGGGAATAACTCCCCTCTGCCTGCCCGACATACTGCCGTAAATTCTTCGCTGATTCGAAATTTGCACCCTCGAGGATCTGCCAGCAGTCTCTAAAAAAAGTAAATAAATAAAAAAATAAATAACAAATTAGGGGCGATTTATCGCGGTGATGAAAGAGCGCTTGTTGGTTACCAGGTTTTTGACGACTAGCTTGACTATTCGTTCGTTCGACGGTTCTTTTTTCGACTTCTCCGAGCGCGAGAGGTTCCTGAAGATTCGTGGCGAATATCGAATCGTTTCCTTCCATTATACTCTCGAAACTCGCGTCCTCGGCACGTAATTGTTCCAGCTGCTTCCTTGTAGCCGCTTGCCTGTTGACACAGAAAGATCGCCGTTTTATTATCAGGGATAAAGTTTTTTTTTTTACTACTCGCCTTCTTTCGAATCTTTCCTGCTCGGCCTTGGCAGCTTCTTCGTAAAGATGCTCGAGATAAGCGAGGTAGCGGCACTTCTGGAGATAATCGTCGTAAACCAACCGAAGCTCCACCTCGAGTTTCTCGAACTCCTCCATAAAAGCAGGACGAACTTTCTTGAGGGTCTGCAGCCTCTTCTGATTTCTGTCCAGCTCCGTTCGGCGCCTCTCGATCCTCGACTCGAGACTCTGCTCGTTGTCCTTTTCGTGCAAATTAAAAGACCATAGGTCAAGTGTCGCGTTAATCATAAACCGCGATTTCGCAATCCTTCTCAAGGATGAATTTCGAACGGCCTCGCGGTTTATCGCGAACAAGAAAGCGGAATGTAAATATGTCTGAAAGAAAGTCACCTTGACATTATCAATTTGTTTTCTCGTGTCGTCGATCTCCTTCCTGGTACCGTCGATGACTTCCCTCAGCGCCACTTCGATCTCGGCCGTGTCGTACTGCCGCGCTACCTTTGAATTTCTCATCTCGCGAAGCTCGACCTCGCTACCAAGAAGGTCGAACAAGGTTGCACCGCTCACGGTCAACTGACTCGCAAGCTGTCTCGTCGTCTTCAATTCGCTGATCTTGTCCGATACGTCGAAGTTTCGCAAGTGCGTGCTGTCCTCGGATAATAACTTTTCCGCTGCACTCGTCGTCTGAGCTTCGTAGAGCAAACTGGCTATCTTCAGCATCTCCTGGACGGCGTAACCGTCGGCCTGATAGAGCTTTCTCGTGTTGAGCTTCACGTTAGTTTTTAATGCCTATACAAACAAAAACGAACGATTTGTATAGTCAAAAACAAACCAAAAAAATGTTTCGTGGAGAATTTTGATTATGTCAACAATTACCATAAACTCAGCGACTCGACGAATCAAGGCGACGCGATCCTGCTCGGTCTCGTGATCCGTCGGCAGATCGGCGTCTGAATCGAATCTCTGCACGAGCCAGACCAATATTTCGGCGACCAGTGGAAAGTTCGGCACTCGGAAATTTGAAAGTGATATCAAACGTGGATATCCGAGGACTCTCATCATTTCCGTAAAGTCTGGAACACAAATATTTGTAACTCGATACTCTCGTGGCCGGAAGTCGATCGCAGATCAGCGGATTTTACTTACTTCTCAGATCGCGAAAAGACATGTTTCTCAGAGCGTTTCGCGAACGCGTGATAAAAGTTTCACATAACAAAACGCGAGTGACTCGTGGACGGTGCACTTATTGTTTGCGTCCACGAGGTTCCATGTCGCTATGGCAACGGGACGCGACCAGTAAAGCGCGATCTATCTATCGATCGGCGTGCACCGTAAAAAAAGTTTGCACATTCAACGAACATTTTTTGTTTAAGATGCAACAATTTTTTCTTGTTAATTGTAAATAATTTTTGTTAAAAACTAGAGTTTTGGAGAAAAAAGATTTAATACATTTTAAAAGCGTGCGAACCTTTTTTACTGCGTACCACGGCTGAATTCATCCGAGAACAGCCGATTATCGTGAAGTAAATATTTATTGATAGGCAATATACATATTATTTATAGTTTCCTAGACGATTCCCGATGTATATGAAAAGATGAATTTTTCTCAATCGAGATCCATATTGTCCACTCGTCTGCTCTGCTTGAGCAGCGATCGAGCTCTCTTGACATAGAGCCGCTCTCTCGCCGCTTTCATGTGTCTCTTTCTCAACATTTCCTCAGTTTCGGGACTAGGTTTTGCCTCTGTTTGAGCGGCTTTCCTGATCACCGTTCTCAGCCTTTCCAGCGCATCGGCCAAATTCAAGTGCTGCGACCGCGTCAAGTCGGATCTGATGATCAAGTAGCCTTCCTTCGTTATTCTATTTCTCTCCTGCAATCAGACGGAATATTCATTAATACTACATCACATTGTGGTACTTGTTTATTGATTTATTAATTCTGTATGATTCTGGATGCATTCCTGAATGCAGTTCTGTTCTGTTCGGCTAAATCCCGAAATAGGGTGCCTTCTTGAATGCAGACCTGCTCAGCAATGCGTTCTTCTATCCGTAACTGAAGACCGCTAGTGGGTTTTTTAAACTACCAACCGTACGTCCGATTCTTTCCGCGGGATACATTTAGTGTATCTCGTTAACAACCGAACGTATATCAGAACCGATTTGTGCAATATAAGAACGCTTTCAGCTGCGTATACATGTGGAATATCATCTCGAATATTTACAGATTTAGCCGAACAGCACAGAACTGCATTCAAGAAATAGGCTTTTGTATATTCCAGTTGGCTCTCAGTTCAGGGTTTAGCTTTGACATAAATTGTTATTAAAACGCAAAATGTATCCCCTGTAAAAACTACTAGCAGCCGACAGTCACAAATAAAAGAATGGATGGTTGAGCAGATCTCCATTCAAGAATGCACCCTTTATGTGCATTTTTTCTCTGGCACACACGCTAAAAACAAAAACAAATATTCATTGCATTCTGACCAACTTGAAAACCAACTTGAAAACCAACTGGCCAATTGGTGCACCAACTCTGATTCTGACCTTTAAGAGGTTGATTTTTCAGTGATATTAAGAAACCAACTGTTATACGTGTTTGATACAAGGTTGGTTTACGGTTGGAGTCCCTAAAACAACCTGATTGGCGTACTCGGTTTGGCGTACCAATCGACTGGTTGAGTTGGAATAGATTGTTAGAAAACAGCCCAAAGTTTTGAGGTTGCTCGGTCCGCGAAGGATATATGTTGAATAGCCAATTCCAAAGAGTTCCTTACTTGGTGCAACAACTTTGGCTTAATGTCGTCGGCGATCCATGTAGCCTTCTCGATGTTGAAACGCAAGTCGACCTTAGTGTTGACGCAATTGACGTTTTGACCTCCAGGTCCGCTGCTTCTGCTGTAAGTTATATCGAGCTGTTCTATGGGTATGAATCCGTTGAATTTCGCAGTTGGATCTTCCGGCACCTGCGTGCAGTGACGATAAGAATAAAGCACAGATTTTGAGGTTAGGTCGCGTGTTTACTGCAAACGGTCCAGCGACTCGCACACAACGACGATTCGCCGTGACAACGGCTCGCAGGTGTGCTTAATCGCACGAAGAACCAAATATTACTTACGAAATTGGGCGTGTAGAGTTTCAAACTGCTCGTCGGATACAAATTATCGAGAGCGTAGGCGCTCTTGAACGAGTAATTTCTTCCGAGACCGCAGACGTGACTGTTGTTCACCACGTCGTTCTTGAATATCTTGATTAATTGTCTACCGAAGAAATTCATTTTCGCGACACTCGCTTCTTTCACTGTTCGCGATAAGAAATAAAACAACACAATTTGTAGGTTAAGCGGGCGCCGCGGTTTCACCTACGGGCGGCCATGATGCTTTTTTTTTTTTTTTCTCTTTTCGCGTTCAACAATCGATAATCGAGACGTATTCTCTCGCGGATAGGAGAGAGAGTCTCTCGGTGGTCTATGATCGCGGCGTGTCCAAGGGTCGACCTCCGTCGTTATTATCGAATACCGAGGCAGCGCGACACGCTTCGATGCCTAGCATCCCCACGTAATACACTCGTTGCCGCAATAATCCCGACGGGTTTTGCGCAAGGGAGCGAATATACGAAGAACGAGAAGAAATGAAGATTAAGAAAGAAAAAAAAAAAATATATATATATAAAGAAACAACGAAGTATTGCTTAAAGCCGTTCTCAAATCATGTTAATTGCCGGTGAACGATCGGCTCGGCCCCGTCAAGGCCACCGGAATTCCTACAGCGACGATCGGTAAAATTATTATGTGCCCGTTTCTCCCCCTTTTTTTTTTTTTTTGCTGTACACACCGAGCGAACATCACCCTCCGTTCCTCGGTCCGTGACGCAATGACGCGAGAGCCCTCGTTCCGTGGCACTTCTCGTAGAAGGGACAGAGAGAGAGAGAAAAAAAAGAGAAAAACGTATACTCCTTGACTTCGGGAATTTACGATCGTGAGAATAAAAATACTGGCGTACCATTTATAATGAGAAATTAACAATGCCTCGTTTTCACGCTTTTACACGTTGAATACATTATCGTGCACGGTGAAAGCATACAATTAACGTAGGCAGGCATCTAATTTCAGATGAATAACATAGTTCAGCGTCTGCACTTAGCAAGAGTCTTTTACGGTGAAGAATTTCGACGATACCGAGGCACTACCGGTGGCTCCGCTGTCTTGCAATTGTGGTCGGGTGCATGAAAGTTATCGGCATTGTTGCGGAGGTTTCAACGATTCTACTTTATGAATTTCGTTGCCGAAAGTTTTTAACGATAATAAAATTTTAAAAAATTAATTAAAAATAATTACATACTTTGCTAACGATATACGTTGCGATGAAAAGCGATATTATAATAGCACAGCTGAGCGGTCGGCGTTCAAGAAGACACGATGAAGAATCTTTAAACTGGTACCGCGCCACTTCCGGTTCTACGGTCTCAGTGTATGAGCACGCGCACGAAAGTTATCGTCATTCGGCACGGACTTTTAACATTAAAAACGTACAAATTTCGCAGACGAAAGTGTTAAATGACAATGATAAAATGAAAAAAAAAAAAAAAAAAAAAATTACATATCTCGCTAACAATGTACGTAGCGATGAAAAACGATATTATATAAGATCGAACGGCGATGGTAGGTATGGGCGCGTTAATAACGTTGCCGATGGAAGTCCCAGTATCTCAAGGAAACACACCGAGACGAGACAGCAACACCGCAGTGAGGACGGTGAACGTTCCGCAAAAAGGGAGGCTCGCTTCCACGAAGATATATTCATCCCCCTCCGCTCCCTCACCCCGTCCGCCCCTCCGCCACTCCTCCCTCGATTCTTCTGCATGACGATCGTCGTCGTCGTCGTCACGTGCGAATTCCACAATTTCTTGCCGGTGAGATAAAGATGCATGCTCGCTCGTGGTGGCGTCACGAGTTCTCGGGCCTTGCGTCATCGATAGCCGCCTCTCTCGTGGACGTCTTCGGCACGTTTCGATCACCGATAAATGACCCATCCTCCTCTCCCTGTCTCGTCGCGTTTCCTCCAAGCCAATATCAACGTCCAAGCAGCGTAATCGACCGAGGTCCGCATCGCCAAAGAGGCCTGTACGTTTTTTTTCGCAATCTTTCCTTCTTTGATTAACCATTTTTTTAATAACACTAAAAAAAAAAAATTATTTCACAATTTTTATTTTTTTCTTCACGTAAAAGTAAGTAAGTTTAGTTTCTTTAGTTTAGCATGTACAATTTTAGTTTAGCGAGTTAAAGTTTGGTTCAGCGAGTATAAGTTTAGTTCAGCGAGTTTAAGTTTAGTTCAGCGAGTTTAAGTTTAGTCCAGCGAGTTTAAGTTTAGTCTAGCAAGTGTAAGTTTAGTTTAGTGAGTTAACGTTTTTTAGTTATTTGTTTTTTTGTGTGGCCTGTAAAAAAAAAAAAAAAAAAAATTAGTACGAAAAAAAAATGGTGGAAACTTGTGGACAAGAAATGTTTGTTGAACGTAGGAGCGTTTTATTACTGTGCACAGTGAAAATCCATTGTACCGACAACGCATAGCAATTCGTAAGAAAAAAAAAAAAACGAACAGAGACTACGGCCTGTTAATTTATGTATTGAGATAAGAATGCGCGTCGATGACGGTGCATCTGACCAGTGGTGGATCTCTCGTTTCGTTAATTGCGCGTAACAGTTTGTTCGTCACGACGAACGGTTGGTGATTTAGCGCGTTATTCAGCTAAGGGGTATGTGAGAAGTCGAAGCTACAACGGTGTCTTGAATACGAAACACGCTACACACTACACTGTACACGAGTATTCAGCACTCTCTTCGTAATAGGTTTATCCGCTAACATCTGACGTAAGGACTGATCGATTCTATGAATAACATGTGGAAAGAGCGTCACCATGTTGGCGCGAATATGTAGATATGCTATTTTTTTTTTTTTTTTCATTTTTCGATGTCATCGAAAAAAATGTATTCGTTTTTTTTTCGATGTCATCGGGAAAAAAAATGTATTCGTTTTGTTTCGATAATTTTTTTTTTTTTAATTTTTCAAAAGTTTGACCCGCATTGCCCCAATGTAATGTTTAGCCAAGCGGCGGTTCTCGCGGCTGCCACGGATTCGACGTTGGCATCGATAGAGGAAACAATGTACTTTGCATAGGCCGAAAGTCCTTCCACCGTCTCGAGGAAGGATCTCTCCGCGGACTCGATCGTTTGTATGATGTACCGAGCGATGAGATGCTGGCCACGCGGTGAACGTCCTGAGAAAAGGTCGTCACCGTATGAGCATCGGGAGTCTTTAACTATTCATACGTGCAGTTTGTATTATGTCCGAGCGTATTATCTACGATCGCTCGCATCTGCCTCAAACGCGACTCTTGTAATTTTACATCAAACGCGCACATCACAAGGACCTATGTAACCCTTTGCAGCATCGGTCAGGCTTGTTCACGCTTTCGCGGACACACTTCTGATTAATCTCTCGCGTGTGTGCGCATCTGTTTTCTCCGGTATGAGCCCGTACGAAGAATAATTCGGCTCGACGTGCAGCTGATGCTGTAAATTTTATCGGTCATCTAATCAAATTACGTTCAAGTCGATTTCGATTTAACATTTCGGAACAATACGATAAGAAAATAACGATAATTTTTGGGTGAAATTCAGCTGGGTGTGTTTTTTTTTTTTTTATAAAATTTTTCATATTTATAAATTTATTATTTATTTAACGGATAAATGACCATCGATGAGATATCATTTTTAGCCGAGGTCCAACTAACCGGTCGCGCACCGGATTTTCTCCCGATGATCGAACAGCGTCGGATATGCCGGGTGATCGATCTCGGCGATAATCGTCGAGAGCGATCGGCGAGACTCGCGGATATATCCACCCGCTTTATCGCACAGTCGGTCACGTGCGAGCCTGCACCTTCCTCTTTTATAAATCTATTCGCGATTTATCGGACAACTCTGTTGCTAAAAACTTCACCGCAATATATATATATTTTTTTTCCCCCCCGAGGAAAATTAATTGACTTATTTGACGCTTGACATTTTTCACAGCAGAGTCTTCGATTTTTCTTCGCATCCACGACTAATTGGCCGTTTGCCATTGGACTCGATTGCAGTGCAAAACGATCGAGTAATCGTCATTTTATTTATAAAATTGATTGCTCAATCGCGATGAAATAGTACCGTGTCCGTTATGTCGCACGATCATCCGCTCGGTCAAGATTCAACAATTTGTCGGATTATTATTATTATTATTATTATTATTATTATTTTTTAATTTTTTTTATTTACTAGTTTGGATTCTCAGTATGAATGAGCGCGGCTCGCGCGGGGAAGATTCTTGGGCTCTCGGAGATTCCTCGACATTATCATAAAATATGCTGGACCTTCACTCGTTAAATCGCGTCATGTTGTTAATTTTATTCGCTACGATCGCCCATCTCGTACATTTATCTCGAACTTTGTGCGGACAAGCGTCGGAGATTCTTCGGAGAAACCGTAACACGCCCGAAGCTCGTATTATAATGAGAAACAGACAAATAGTCGGGGACCTTAGGTTTCTCCCGCGTGCGCAGTTTTTTTTGCATTCCACACGACGTTAGGTATAGATAAGCGTTCCGAGAGAGACGCGATTTAGACCCGGATCCGGATTTTCCATCGGTCATTCTTTAATTTTTTACATTTTGTTTGGTTCAACATTTTTTTTTTTTTTTTTTTTGGAGCAAATCTTTTATCTTGTTTCTTTTAAATGAGCGAATTGTTTTTTTTTTTTTGTCATACAGGACTTTAGGCATAGATAGGTATACTGAGAAATGCGCAACCCGAATGCGGACGAATTTCTTGGTCTTTTTTTTTTTTTTTTTAAGAAAAACTCTAATCTTTTGGTCTTTTTTTTTTAAAGAAAACTTTAAGAAATCTTTTTACGCGTCGAACCGTAATTTTTGTTATCCCGTGTGCGCAGTCTTTTGTGCTCTTCACGGCTTTAGGTACAGATAAGCCTTCTGAGAAACGCACGATTCAGACCCGGATCCGGATTTTCTCCCGGACGTTTAAAATTTTTATTTCCTTATTTTATCTTTTTGGGGCAAAGTTTTATCTCTCAAATGGTAGAATTGTATTATTTGTCATGCATAATTTTTGGTACGATTAGGTATACCGAGAAATGCGCGACCCGCATAAGGATGCACTTTGTTGTGTTTTTTTTTTTCCTCGCAAGAAAAATGTCATCTCTTTACGCGTCGAAATTTAATTTTTGCTTTTGTGCCAATGGCGACGTTTTATCGTTCAATCCGAGTAGGCAGACAGGAGGCACAAATATTGTATCCGGGAGCGATCGGAGATTAAATTGCTGCCCGTGTCGTGCCCGAGGAATTCGACTGGCTCTATAAATTTGTATAGTACCCATTATATCATAAAAACTCGTTTTCATGCATCAGATATTCAAAAATCTCCGTCCTGGCCGGCCGATTTTTTTTTCGTTCCAATCGTTATTCGAACGTAACAAATGTCACGCACAAATTAAAATAGTTTCGAACGTCAAAAAAAAAAAAAAAAAACTATAGTCGTTATTTTTGTTATGACTTACGTACGGGCCCTCTCTTAACTCTTTCAAGCCCAATGGAGTACCATTTTCGCTAAATATGTTTGAAAAATTACTATTTAAAGAAATATCTTTGATTTTGATTTTTAAGTTTCTCTAAAAAATTTACGAACACTGTAAAAAAAAAAAAAAAAAAAAAAAAAAAAAAATTCGTGTGAAATTTAATTTACTCATACTGGAAGTTTTTATGGATAAAGTGGTATATTTCATTACATGTACAATTGTCATGAAAAAATTAAGGCACAGTATATTGAAAACTTTATAAGTACTTCAATTTTTAATAATTCACTTTAATTTTACTCCAAAAGTGCTTTAAATCAAATAATTGACTTTAACTTCACTGTAAAAAGTCCATCACACTTTTCGTCGCAGTCGTGCATTAAATTAAATTGTAATGTACCAGTTTTTGCATTAAAACTTTCAGTCCGCTGAATGAAATTTACAATTATTTTTAACAGCGAAGAAAAATGTTTCGAATACTTCGATTGCAAATTTATTTTATTATTATTATTATTTTTTTTTCAACCAGGGACGAGGCTTCCTCCTCAAGGCTTAATGCAAAACCGATCCGGGCGCCCGGATCGTTTAATAAAAGAAATTCAAATTTTTATCCTCCGCCAGCGCGACTTGGAGCCGAATACTCAATTAGCTTTTGCACGAGAAAATTATCCAGCGGATAGGATCGATCGGTTGTTTCTCGATGTGATGCGCTCGCGAGTTCTCTCCCGCGCGTGTAAAGTCCCCCCGCCCCCCACCTCCTCCACCCCCCTCCCGGAACGGTATATAGACACGAGCTAGCTATAGTTCGCTTCTATTCGCTCTATGACGAAATCTCCGCACCTCGTGATCGCCCACACGGATGTGGCGCGGAGATTTCTCGCGGTAGCGGCTCGGCACGAGTTATGCCTCGTCTGCCTTTGCCGGTTGCCGGTTTGCAATCCGAGGACGAAGAAGAAGTCGACGGGTCGGCCGTTTTTTCCACGTAGGCCGACGACGACGACGACGACGACGACAACGACAACAACGACGACTACGAGGACGATACGAGCGCATAAAATTGACACACTCGAGACCATGACCCACCTCGAGGAATGGTTCGCGCTTGAAGGCGAAGAGGTGCGCGCCATAGACTCTTGCACCTCTCGTCGCCTTCTTCCACTGAAGATCTATCGTGATGTTTTTTTCATGTTTTTATGTTTTTCTTTTCTTTTTCTTTCATGTTTTTTTTTTTTTTTTTTATCGCTTCTGTAACGAACGACGACGACGACGACGACAACGACAACGGCGAATTACCTGAGGTTGATAGTGTTCTTTTTTTTTTGTTTTTGTTTGCCGATTCAGAACTGTCGACTTGTGGATGAATTATGGTTACACGAGTCCGAGATGTTGACGACTAGTTTGCGCGAGTTGATTCTAAAAAAAAAAAAAATGAGTGGGAAAAAAAACTTGGTGTAAAGTTGAAAAATGAAAGAGGTAAGTTCTTGGAATTTTTTTTATTTTGCCCGAGGCGAAATGGCATAAGTGAGACGAATTGCCAAAGAATTTTTTGTTTGCTGATGCATACATTTTCAAGGTCGCAAACGAAACTACCCTGTGCGAAAGTTATTAATTATCGGAGCCCAGAGCCACGTATGGAAATAAAAGATTTCGTAGAAGCAAATTGGTAAAAATCGTCCGTTTCGCCTGGGTGTTCCATTTTGCCTCGTCCTCCCCCAATCGCGAAGAAAAAAGTAAACAAGTGTTTTTTATTAATTACGGAAGCCCAGCGACACGTATACGAAAACAAAAGATTCGGTAAAAGCAAATTAGTACAAATAGTCAGTTTTGCCTAGGTATTCCATTTTACCTCACACTCCCCTAATCAGGAAGAAAAAATTAAACAAGTGTCTTTATTAATTGTCGGAGCCCAGAGACACGTACAGAAGTAAAAGATTTTGCGAAAGCAAATTGGTAAAGATAGACCGTTTTGGCCTCGGTGTTCCATTTTACCCCGTCCTCCTCTGATCATGAGGAAAAAAGTAAGCAAGTGTCTTTATAAATTATTGAAACCCAGAGACACGTACGAAAGGTAAATCTTTGACAGAAGCAAATTGGTAAAAGACAGTCCGTTTTGCCTCGGTGTTCCATTTTAGCCTCGCCCTCCCCTAATCGCGAAGAAAAAAGTAAACAAGTGTTTTTATTAATTACGGAAGCCCAGCGACACGTATACGAAAACAAATGATTCGGTAAAAGCAAATTAGTACAAATAGTCAGTTTTGCCTAGGTATTCCATTTTACCTCACACTCCCCTAATCAGGAAGAAAAAATTAAACAAGTGTCTTTATTAATTATCGGAGCCCAGAGACACGTACAGAAGTAAAAGATTTGGCGAAAGCAAATTGGTAAAGATAGACCGTTTTGGCCTCGGTGTTCCATTTTACCCCGTCCTCCTCTGATCATGAGGAAAAAAGTAAACAAGTGTCTTTATTAATTATTGGAGCCCAGAGAGACGTACGAAAGTTAAAGGCTTGACAGAAGCAAGTTGGTAGAAACAGGCCGTTTTGCCTCGGTGTTCCATTTTCCCCCGTCCTCCTCTGATCATGAAGAAAAACGTAAGCAAGTGTCTTTATAAATTATTGAAACCCAGAGACACGTACGAAAGGTAAATCTTTGACAGAAGCAAATTGGTAAAAGACAGTCCGTTTTGCCTCGGTGTTCCATTTTAGCCTCGCCCTCCCCTAATCGCGAAGAAAAAAGTAAACAAGTGTTTTTATTAATTACGGAAGCCCAGCGACACGTATACGAAAACAAATGATTCGGTAAAAGCAAATTAGTACAAATAGTCAGTTTTGCCTAGGTATTCCATTTTACCTCACACTCCCCTAATCAGGAAGAAAAAATTAAACAAGTGTCTTTATTAATTGTCGGAGCCCAGAGACACGTACAGAAGTAAAAGATTTGGCGAAAGCAAATTGGTAAAGATAGACCGTTTTGGCCTCGGTGTTCCATTTTACCCCGTCCTCCTCTGATCATGAGGAAAAAAGTAAACAAGTGTCTTTATTAATTATTGGAGCCCAGAGAGACGTACGAAAGTTAAAGGCTTGACAGAAGCAAGTTGGTAGCAACAGGCCGTTTTGCCTCGGTGTTCCATTTTCCCCCGTCCTCCTCTGATCATGAAGAAAAACGTAAGCAAGTGTCTTTATAAATTATTGAAACCCAGAGACACGTACGAAAGGTAAATCTTTGACAGAAGCAAATTGGTAAAAGACAGTCCGTTTTGCCTCGGTGTTCCATTTTAGCCTCGCCCTCCCCTAATCGCGAAGAAAAAAGTAAACAAGTGTTTTTATTAATTACGGAAGCCCAGCGACACGTATACGAAAACAAATGATTCGGTAAAAGCAAATTAGTACAAATAGTCAGTTTTGCCTAGGTATTCCATTTTACCTCACACTCCCCTAATCAGGAAGAAAAAATTAAACAAGTGTCTTTATTAATTGTCGGAGCCCAGAGACACGTACAGAAGTAAAAGATTTTGCGAAAGCAAATTGGTAAAGATAGACCGTTTTGGCCTCGGTGTTCCATTTTACCCCGTCCTCCTCTGATCATGAGGAAAAAAGTAAACAAGTGTCTTTATTAATTATTGGAGCCCAGAGACACGTACGAAAGTTAAAGGCTTGACAGAAGCAAGTTGGTAGAAACAGGCCGTTTTGCCTCGGTGTTCCATTTTCGACCGTTCTCCTCTGATCATGAAGAAAAAAGTAAGCAAGTGTCTTTATAAATTATTGAAACCCAGAGACACGTACGAAAGGTAAATCTTTGACAGAAGCAAATTGGTAAAAGACAGTCCGTTTTGCCTGGGTGTTCCATTTTAGCCGGCCCCCCCCCCCCCCCCCTAATCGCGAAGAAAAAAATTAAACAATTCTCTTCGTTAATTACCGGAGCCGAGAGACATGCACGGAACTAAACGATTTGTCAGAAGCAAATTGGTAAAAAATAGTCCATTTTGCCCGGGTATTTCTATTTTGCCCCGCACTTCCTCTAATCGGGAAGAAAAAAGTTTGAACAAGTGTCTCGACGAAGGATGCCCAACTTCCTGGACAGCAATCGGGTGACACCGGTATATTTGTCGTCGAGCAAATGAGGAAGAGGAGGAAAACGAAGAAATCAGTCGATTAGCTGATCGACGGGCTTCCCGATTCGGAGAAAGCACAAGTGGGTTCTCCGACGAGCCTCGATCAACTGACAGAGAGACGAAGAGAGATACATAATGAACGACGAGGATAAAGCTAAGGTGAGACGAATGGAAGTGATCTGAAAAAGGCTGAAAGGGAAGAAAAAAAAAAAAACTAGGAGAACGACCTCGCGACACGAAGTCAGGAAAGAGTTGTGATTAGCAGCCGGACGAGCGATCCGGTTTACTCTCGCGGCGATGACGCCCTCTCCACTCTTTTGCTCCCGAATCTCTCAATTCACAATCTCTTTGCAACCGTTGCCGTGCATCATCGATTCTGGCGATGCCCGACACCTGCTCACCGATGGAAAACTACCGTCACCGTCTATTAACGTCAAATTATCCTAAAATAACACTGTAAAAACAAATCTTATTTGAAAATTAATGAACGGTATTGAATGCTTTTTTTTTTTTTACAGAAACTGTTTTCTGAAATTTTAGATTCGTGTGCGTTGCAATTTCGCAACAACATTTTTATTTTTAATATCTTGTATTTTTATTTTAAGCAAAATTACATTGTTATTCAATTAATGTAAGTAACGTGAGCAAATTTCAAGTACCAGTACACTAAATTTACAATTTATTTTTACAGTTTAGCTCTGAGAAATGATTTTATCTTTGTATAAACAAACGATTATTATTACTGCAGTCGAAAGATGTTATCTTATTGTTATTGTTATTATTATCGATGCTGTTTATATTCAAACGTTTGTATGCGTCGCCAGTGATTCTGTCGATATCGGCTCTTCAATCGCCATTCTGTTCAGAGACGCTAAGTATTATTGTAGTCATTTATTTGTTTATTTTTTTGTCGTTTTTTTTTACTGTTTGTTTTTAATTTTTGACCGTCGCTCTGACGGTATTCTGCATCCGTGTCATCGACGAGAAGATTCGAGTCTCGTGACTTCCGTTGCGGTCGTACTAATAACGATAATGACCGGTCGCCCGCACCTCTGCCAGAGGCGCGCGGGGGAGGGGGGGGGGGGGGGGGTTGGTCACAAGAGGTGTGTAGAATCGGTAGAATCCTTTCATTTCGCGAAACGACTTTTCGCAATTGCGAGCGACTCGTCCAGCGAGTTTTCTAATTTTCATACCGCCGTTTGCTGAAAGGAGGAAGAAGGAAAATGGCGAAACATAATTACACACGAAATCGTATAACAGCGAATAGTAAGGAGCGAGGTTGAACTGTCCTCGAGGGCAAAAAAAAAAAAAAAATTAAAATAAAAAAAGAAGAAAAAAAAATCGGAAAATAACGAAATTGGCGAAGACCTCGAGGGTGCGAGCATGAAAAATGGTCGCGAGACCTCGTGTAATCCGCGGTAGCTAATGGAGGTCGGCACACTCGGCATGGTGCGCCATTCGTGTAATGCAAGATAGCTGAACACAAGAAATATAATCTCCGGTAAACATCGGGACGGACGGAATATATATATATATATATATATATATATATATATATATATATATATATATATGCGCAAACGGTTTTACACACGGTGTAATTGCCGGGAGTATGAGGGAATATAAAGTCCGACGATAAACCGCAGAGAAACGAGGTGGTAGTAGCTGGACCGAAACTGTAGTATGTATACGCGAGAAGAAGAGTCGCGTTCTAGCGATCGGCGGGAGACCGGAAGCGGAATGACCGCCGCGCATCCGACGGTGAGGAAATAACATAAGCGGGACAAAAATGGCCGATGACCTCGCGGAGACTCTGCAGCTCGTCACCGCTGCGCACTCCTCTGCACGACTCGATATAACCGTATGTAAAATTGAATCTCCGCATGTACCTTGAGAAAACAATGATGCTCGTGTACTCGCCGCGTGTAGTCTCTCATTATTCTTTGTAACTTTTTTTTCTTTTTCTTCTTTTTCTGTTTATGTCCGTTTACGCGATCCCCTAACTGCGCCTTACTCACGGTATCGTGCACTCCAATAGCCATCAGGAAGGTAACACTCACCTCTTTCCTGAAATAAAAAAGAAGAGAAGTCGTTGGTAGACATTTTTCGAAACAATCGAAAGTGTATTGTGGTGGATTTCTTTTCGTTAGTGAGGGACCGAAGACCGAATGGTATTAGTGATGGGGAGAAGCAAAATGGACCCCGGGGAAACATTGAGCTTCATTCGAGAATCAACTTTGCAGTGTTTCCGGTCGAGGTAAAAAAAAGATTGGTGACCAAAGATTGTTAACCAAAGATGGTAAAAATAGTTAAAAATTGGTAAATCGATGAAAAATAGCCCGTTGTGCCCGAGTCTCACAAGAAAATATGTTCTACGATCACAAACGAGTCCCCGTCTTATTATTCTCCACCCTAAACATTGTACACGACTATCAATCTCAAAAAAAGACAACGGAAAAACTACAATACTCATTAATCGAGTAAACTTCTGAAGACTTAGTCTAAAGTTTCTACAAAGTTGATACCCGGCACATCGAACGATGTTTGCGTAACACGTTGATCCTCTCAGCGTCGCTTTCTACCTCTCTGCCACTCCAAACTTTTTACATTGTTTCTAAGCTGCGGTTTAGACAATTTATCCCGACAGGAGGGCCATAGCCGACGCGGTGTACTCATATTCATCCAGCATGGAAAGATAACTATTGCAGCGCCCGGGCCGATGGCCGCTGACAGCCTGGATTCTGGCTCCATTAATGCGGCATCGAGAGGAAGAGAAGCTACCCGGTGCATCGCCGTTTCTGCCTTCGCCGCCGCCGCCGCCGCTGGTAGTTCAACGGAGAAGAACTACCAGCAGGAGAGCCTCGCCGGTTGTGCGAGCCCGGTTGCGTTATGAAACAAGGATGTCTGAAGGCGGAAAGCGGGTCAGTGCACGGCTCGTTTATCTCCTATGCACCGCGGCGAGTACGCTGGCTGGGGGGCAAATATACAGATAAATCCAACGGGCACACGTTATGTTGTGTTCCTGGGTCGTTTTCTGCAACGACGATCCTCCCGCTCCTCCCACGAACGCTCCCTTCGGGCCCCCTTCGATTCCCTTCCCCGTTCGGCGACGCGTCGGGCCTGCAGTTATAATCAACTACGTACTCAATATCCCGTACACGCTTCGACTATCTCACCTTACACCTTCGCGTATAATCGTTGCCGAGCTAATTGTAGCGGGTGCGTCCGTACACGCAACAACCACGTGCAGAGCCAGGCTCGTCTCCGCATCCTCGGTTAATTCGATGGTTCACCGGAGCCGCGCTAAATAGGCGCGGGGGCGGGAGGGGATGGGGATTACCGATCGGTTGCGTAACGGGGAAAGGTGAGTTCAAATGCAAATGCAATACTTTTTACTACTATTCTTTTTTTTCGCTTCGGGATGCGAAGGGGGAACGAACTTGTATTGTCGTTGGTTTGCAAAAAACTTATGTTGGATAATTGATGGGATGATGAGTCGGTTATTGGGGCGACGGATTTGCGGCGCGGATTACAAAGAGGCTCTTCCGAAAGGAGACGATGAAAACGAGAAGGCGAGCACGAGTGAATCGCTCGGGTGGGCCTTGAACCGATTTCGATCGGACTCGTGACTAGCCATCGACAAGTGGGTGACACACCGTATTCGTGCATCCTCCTCCTTAACGTTCTCGTATGTATTCTCGATGGATTCCGCGACTGCTCGAACCTTGCCCGCATACGTATACACGCTAATCAATGCCGGAGCGCTGTAATTATACGATCGAACCGGATCACTGAATGTCGATCTGCTCTAAATAAGTTTTTCTTATTTTTGTTATTTTTTTTTTTTTTTTCATTTTGTTACTTATTTTTTTCTCGCATAGTGACATTAACTATTTGGATGTTTGATAAAATGTTTATTCTACAAGATAATCATTTCGGGGCTTGGATAAATTTATCATCGATCCTAACGTACCCGGTAAAGGTTTATATATATATATTTTTTTAACATTGTAAGATGCACCATTATTTTTTTTGTTAGTTTCACAATATTTTGTATTAAAAAAAAAAATAAATAAATCATATTTTTAACCCTGTAACGATCACTTGCAAGAAAGGGAAATAAAAAGTGACATTTAGAGGTGAGCATCTTCCCGCTAACGTTAAAGGGTTTACTAAAAAAATTGTACATTTAAAAAGAATAAAAATAAAATCGTGGACATTTTTGCGGACAAGCATTTTTTTTTTTTTTTTGTTAGAAAAAAAATGTGTGCCTTGTTATATTGTATTTAGTTTTGCTGGTGAATCCCGACGGTCGGTCGGTCCTTTGAGCAGAGCTCGGAACGATCGGCAGCCGGGGTAAGGACGTGAAGCTATGCGGTATTACATAGGCTGCATAGTTCCATAGATATCGTACATTTTGTATATATATATATAGATTCGTAAGGTTGAGTAATCTTTGTACACGACCGAGTAGGCGAGTGTCGCGACTCTCGCTGCACATACTGGTACACTCGACACACTGACACATATTTCGTA
Source organism: Amblyjoppa proteus (assembly GCA_963922035.1). Taxonomy (NCBI): domain Eukaryota; kingdom Metazoa; phylum Arthropoda; class Insecta; order Hymenoptera; family Ichneumonidae; genus Amblyjoppa; species Amblyjoppa proteus. The sequence goes on from OY998230.1 coordinate 11,994,531, forward strand.
TCGATTAACATCAATCGATAGCTCCCCCCCCCCCCCCCCCCCGCCCTCCCGGCACTTCTTCGCGCCTTGTGCACAAAACCGCTCTCGAAATTCTCGCGGACCCGTAGAAATCTTCGACTGACTGACAAGAGACTCCACATTCGGTCATAGCCCCCCCCCCCCCCCCCCAAGTCGAAGAATGAACGAGCCACTTTCACCGGAAAGAATCAAACTGCAGATATAAAAATAAATAAATAAATAAATAATTATATAACTAAATAAATAAATAATTAAATAAATAAATATTTAAATAAACAAGTAATTAAATAAATAAATGAATGAATAATTAGATTAAATGGATATTTTTATTATGCATATGTGCGAATGCAAGGATTCAAAATGCAGAGAGATCTGCAGAGAGCTTAAAGTTGTACGAGCACGAACTTGATTATTAGATAGAATGTTAATTTTTTTTTTATATGTTCGAAACAATGCCTAAAGGATCGCGTCTGCAAACATTCAAGGGAGGTTACCGGCTATTTCCAGTAAATAAATAAATGAAAAGTTGACAGATTTAGCATGGTTTCTTGCGGAAAATGATCACGATCGCGCTTTTGTTCAGTTTTATTTGTAATTCGCGATTAGATGCTTATAGGAATGATAAACGTAATGCGAGCCGGAGATTTCGAGGATTAAAATGATATTGGAAAAATATTGGTTAAAATGATATTGGAATTCGGCTTGCCGAATTTTTGCAGTTATAATTCCTTATTTAATATCAAACATATATTAATACGTCAAATTTTTTATAAGAATCAATACTTTGCATTTTTATCAACGACCGTGAAATGGTAGCGATAAACTTTCTGTTTAAATGCATATCTAGTAGGTTATGATCACGTGTCAAATTTTTACAAAAATAAATAATTTGCATATTTATCAACGAACGTGAAACGGTAGTGATAAACTTTCTGTTTAAATACATATCTAGTAGGTTACGTTCACGTGTCAAATTTTTACAAGAATCAATAATTTGCATATTTATCAACGACCGTGAAATTATAGTGATAAACTTTCTGTTTAAATAAATATCTTGTGGATTATGTTCACGTGTCAAATTTCACTCGTGTCTTACTATGCGAGCCAAAATTCAATCTATCTTTAATGCTTAATAGTTCCGAAAGAATATTATCAGATAGTGTCACAAACATGTAAAATAATACTTTATCATATTAATATTTTTTTCAAAACTTAAATAGTGACACATCAAAATTTTCGTAATACTACTCTCATTTCGCTAGCACTTGACTATCTACTACATTAATACAAAATTTTGTGAAAAAATTGGTAACTTAGGCATACATAAATCATCGAAGCCGTGTGTTCACTTGTTATTCCGAAGCTCGTTTAGGTTTAAGTCCGAGAAGCTCTGATCTCGACACAACTGGTTAGATGTAACAAACGAATAATTAATTTAAAAATTAGATAAATAATTGAAAAACTGCATGTAATCGAAATAATTTTGTACGAGCATCAACGTTCCCTCCTACTCAATAGATAAATAAAAAAATACATAAATAATCGATAAAAATTTACGGTAACCGGATATGCCGAAAGCGTTCGACTTTTTAATCTATTTGGGTTCGATGACATAATGCGTATGCATATAACTGCTCATACGGCGTATGAATATTATATCGATCACCCGAGTACAGCTTATCGTTATAACGTTCGGACATTTTTTTTTTTTTTACATTTTTCCCCTCAATTTTATCGTATCCCCCGGGCAATTTTCACGATGAACTCGTGCATCGATCAGCGCGAAAGGAATTTGTAGAGATCGAAGAAAGTTTTCGAGGCATGCCGGTAGAGACCGGCGAACGGGGGATAATTGCCGTGGTCGTAAACGATGACGTCAGAAATTCACACACACACACACACACACACACACACTAATGGTATTTAACGTACGATCGTTATCCCTTCGCTCGAAACGGTTCCGAGACCGAAGGTATCGATTCGAGCCGATATTACAAACACGCGGACGCCCCAGGGGCCCGTTGAAAATGTGGGCGCGGGCGCGAAGTGTCGTCGATCGCGAGAGGTGGGAATTCGCACGATCGTATAACGTAACCCAGATACCATCGTCGTGGTCACGATTTTTTTTTTTTTTTTTTTTTTTTTTTTTTTTTTTTTCTGTACTGCGTCAAGTTATATTTTCAGTTTTCAGAACGTTAAAAAAAATCATCGCGCAATCGACTTATGCGGGCATAGACAATACTTATACGCAGTACAATGCGATATACAACATGCACAGTAAAATAGGTACCAACTTTTCTTGTCCACAAACGTTCGCAATTCTTTTCGTGTTAATTTTACGAATACGTTCGTTGGAAAATGAAAAATAAATCAATCGTGGAGATTTTGGGATAAACGAAGTTTGTTAAGTCTACAAATATTGTTTACTGTGTACGAGTCTCACTTTCGATATACATTACGCATGGGTGCTTTTACACTCTAACGTATGAACTGCAACAGCGATCCCGCATGTCGATAAGAATATATATAATAAAAAAGAACATTAAAAACGAATCACTCTTGCCATGTGAAGGCTTTCCTATCGGGGTGAGATAATTTTCGTGGAATAGAAAGAAAATAAAATGGAACAAAATGAATCCACATGCACTCAGCTGATTATGGATGCACAGTAAAAAAAAAATTGGTCTCGGACACATTCCCTATATCCAAAGCACTGAATCGTCAACGTATAGGCAATAAAAATTCTAAATAAGAAAAAATGTTTATAAAAATTAAATTAAATTGCAGGCAAGTGTCCTTATATGTTCAGACCTTTTCTTTGACCGGAAGCGATAATGGTGACTGTGAAAAAAAAAAAATCCTGCTGTCCGTTCTCCTGATTAACATAATGAATAAACAATTCTCTCTAAAGCGGACCAGTTTTGCCAGCGAAATTAAGTCAAGACCGTAGCGGTGATAGTGGCCAAACGTACATGTTCATACTATCGTATAGATTTACAGTTTGAAGACATTCTCATCAGGGTGGGATGAATGAAAAAAGAAATAAAAACATAATAAAATAAAATAAAATTGCAGACAAGTTTCGTTAAATGTCCAGACCTTTTTATCTTTAACCGGAAGCAGTGATTCTGACTGAAAAACAAAAAAAATCCTGCCATCCATACTTCCAATTAACATAATAAATAAATGATTCTCCCTAACGTGGACCAGTTTTGCCAGCGAATTTAAATATTCGCACTATCTTATGAATTTACAATTTGAAGCTTATCAGGGTGAGATAAATAAAAAAAAATTGATAAAATTGTAAACAAGTTTCCTTAAACAACCAGACCTTTCCTTCTTTGACCGGAAGCGGTAATCACGATTGAAAACAAAAAAATCCCGCAATCCGTACTTCCGATTAACACGATAAAAAAAACAATTCTCCCTAAAGTGGACAAGTTTTGCGAGCGAGTGTAAATATTCGTACTATCTCATGGATAAAAAAATCTGAAGCTTATCAGGTTGAGACAATTAAAAAGAATAAAATCAAAATAAAATGAAGTAAAACTGTAAACAAGTTTCCTTTGAATAACGAGACCTTTCCTTCTTCAACCGGAAGCGGTAATTATGACTGAAAAAAAATGCCGCCCTCCGTACTTCCGATTAACATAACAAGTACACAATTCTCCCTAAAGCGGACCAGTTTCGCCAGCGAAATTAATTCAAGATAGTTGCAGCGGTAGTCCGATGTAAATTTTCGTGCCGCCTCATATATTTAAACTTTGCCCGATGAAACTCTGCACTTATTCCTGTTTGGCATAATCACAGGTCAATTTTCGTGTCCCCGGGCATTACGATCGTCTTCCCGGGCTCTCCCGTTGCATACAATGTAGGATAAAGGAGGATGGGAGTCTAAAGCAGCGAGAGTAAGGTGCGCTCGCGCTCGCTCGCTCGCAGAGCGCGAGGATCCAAAGAGAGAAGCAACGGGACGACTAGTAAAGTAACCGTTCGAGGCTGTTTGCGTCGCTCGTTCTCTGGCCGGTGCCTGGCCGGTTTGTTGCGGCGCGGCGAAGGGGATACCGTCGGTTCTCCGTCGCGCGGCTGCGACGACGCTTTGGCCGCTGACGTAGTCGTAGGAAGAAAGAGAAAGAGCCAGGCCTTGCCTTCCTCCGTCTCCCTCCGACACTTTCACTGAGTCCCGTGACTTCGGAGTCCCGTGACTTCCTCGCCCCTTTCGGCACACTTCACCGCTGACCCCCTAACTCCCACCAGGCCGGTAACGGACGCGGAACGGAGGAGGAGGGGTGGGGAGGGGGAGGGGGAGGGGGGGGGTGAGTAAAAACGAATCGTGAAAGTATTGTCCGTTATTAACGCTAACGAGACACCGATGGAAGTCGCCGAGCGAGCTTCAATTATTAATCCGCCCGACGAAGCCGTTGTCGGAGGAATGAGGAAAAATCGCTATTCGTACCCCGCGTACGCTTTCAAGATCACGTATCCGACTCTCCCACGCGCCTTACGCACACAAGTAGTTTTTTTTTTTTTTTTTTTTTTACATCTGTTTCTTTATTTTTTTTTTATTTGCAATTCTTTCCTAGAAGATGAGTCAGCGTATCGTTGCGAAAATTAAATTAATAAAAATCGTTTCGTCATACGATTATCGGTATTCAGGTTTTTCTTTTTTTTTTTTTTTCAGCTTGCGCGATTAAATCCGAGGCATCAAAAAGAAGCGTGGGCCGGTGACTGAGAGTCGCGGGTAAAAATAAATTTGTGGAACAATTTTTTTTTTTTTTTTTTTGTATCGCTGCCGTCCTGACCTCCAAGTCGAGATTATCAATCGGTCGCCCTTTTGCTCAACGAGCAGTTTCTACTAGATCCTCTCCGTTGTTCGTGGGTAATCAACGGTGCGCCGAGCAACAAAATTATTTTCTCCGAGGGGCTTAATAAACCCGACTATTAGGCTGACTAATCGCCGAGAACCCGTGCACTTTCATTTTCACAAGATTTTTCTTATCCGCTTGCACGCTCCTCTCGAACTTTTTACTTAATATATTTTTACTTGTATGTACGGGCATATATATTTAATTTTTTATATTGATTTTTTTGTAATCTCCAAGACACGAACGGGACTAATTATTTCAGGAAATTTTACCGACGATTACCCTGACGAGGATGTTACGTGCACCGAATCTATGCACGTACGATTCTCGTTATACGCCGATGTGGACGTTATATACGTGGTATGTACGCGCCGCTATATTGCGCCAGCAGCCGGGTGAATCCTCTCTGCGGGTCTGACCAAACAAACCGTGACTACTGGAGCTCTGTCGCAAGCTCGCCAAAGTCCGCACGGACTTCCGGGACTTTTATCTCCTCGGTTTTTTATTCGGTCAACGAAAACTGTGGAACACTCTCAGCTTCGTTCTTCCCACTTCATTGTTTCTGTTTGTTGCGTCATCGATTGATCGCAGAATCCGCCGAACGCTTTTATCACTTCCGGTGAATGGAATTAATCGCGGCTGCGTTGAGTGCTCAACTATCGAGTAAATGGCCAGTTACGGTCAATTTTCACCGACAATCGCCGACCATATTCGGCCGCGTTAGTGAAATTATTTATTTTTTTTCTCTAATATCTTCTCCAATTTTGGTCGAAAGATTCAGGAAAAATTTTGACGAACGGTTTAGTCCAATCTGCACGAAGTTTTCGAAAAATAATTGAATGCGCTTTTTTTTAAGTTTGGTGTAAAATTGAAAAAAAAAAAATGATTTTTCTCATGCCGATGTATCGTGTACGGCTGCGTTAGTGAAATTACTATTTTCAACAAATATCTTCTCTAGTTTTAGTCGAAAAATTCAGGAAAAATTTCATCAACAATATAAGTTCATCGTAGAAAAGATTTTTATCATAATTTCATAATTCTCTTTAATTTGGGTGTAAAATTGAAAAGCAAATCTTTCACTCGCCGATGTATCGTGTTCGGCTGCGTCAGTGAAATTACTATTTTTTTTTTTTGTTTTTTAAATATCCTCTCAAATCTTAGTCGAAAAATTCTGGAACAATTTGCCGAAAAGTCAAATTGTACATTTTGAACGAAGTTTCTTTCGACCATAATTTCATTAATTTTTAAAAAATTTAGGTGTAAAATTGAAAAAAAAAAACAAATTTTTCACTCGCATATCTGTCATATGTGGAGCATATCAAGCTCAAGTATTCAAATAAACTCACAAAAAGTACTTTCGATACATTTTTTTTCTTTTTCCGACAGAAATTTACATGTCCGAAATTGTACGCTATATAGTTTAGCTTTGGCACAAATCCAGAGGTGAGCTATCGCGTGGAACCGTTTGATCGAACGTTTCCCAATCCTCGATGAGGACGCGAGCGAATCGATAAATGTCATTCGGTTCATGCGGTTTGCGAGAGTGGTCGTATAAACTGTCGCTCTCCGAGTTCAAAGCACTCCTAAGAAGCAGGAAGCGTTCTGATGCTGTTTCTACTAGTCGACAGATACGTACACACACTGGTCGGCTGCATTGAGGGGCCCCGAGGCGGACACTTACCTTGGTCTTAGAATTCTCGTGAGCTACCAACGAGTACAATTATATCCGTGTCTGCCTCGCTGTCGCTTTTCGCTCGGGGGCGAACGCGTTCTGTTCAGACACATTTGAGAACTCGCGCTCGCACTCTATTGTATCTCATTCCCCTGATAAATCTTCGTACTCTGGCGATCATTTTTTTCTACAACTTGCAAAAAAAAAAAAAAAAAAAAACGCAACCTTCTACAATGTTTTGTATTATTAATTCGATAGAAAAGATCAAAATAATTTTGTTAATGACGCAACAAACATGAGACTCAATTTTCTGTACGAAAAACGACGCTTTGCTGGAACTCCTATTTGTAAATGTAAGAGTGGAAATAAAAGTTCGTAAAATAAATAAAATATATGAAACGTTGAAGAGCCTCGTAATAATCGTGGCTGAAGGAGTTCGGTCGATGGTCAATTGGCAATATGCGATATACGCGATAACGCTTGAGTTAGTTGGGTATGAAAAAAACTGTTACATGTTACGTATTGTCAATTATTTCTCATTCGCCATAAATCTTCGTACTCTGTGTCGCGATCATTTTTTTTTCCAACCTACAAAAAAGCAAACTTTAAAAAAATATTGTGTTACCAATTCGATAAAAAAAAATAATAAGTAGATCAAAATAATTTTGTTAATGACGCAACAAACATGAGGACCAATTTTCGGTATGAGAAACGACTCGCTATTGGAACTCTTATTTTTAAATGTAGCAATAAAAATAAAAGTTCGAAACACAAATAATATATAGTTAAAGCGATGTTGAAGAGCCTCGTAATAATCGTGTTTGAAGAACTTCGGTCGATAGCCAATTGGCAATATGCAATATACTCGATAAGATCTAAGTTTCTTAAGTATCAAAAACCGTTATTTGTTATGTACTGTCAATTATAGAAACTCTTTGAAACAATTATAGAAAATGTACTCATATAAAGTACACGAAGCGCTGAAAATCTAGGTATAATTTTTAGGTACGTTAGGTGCCAAAAACTCTTACCTGTTGTGTATTGTCAATTAATTCGTTGCTATTACTAACATAAATATTCATATATAAAATATATGAAACGCTGAAAAGCTTTCTAATGATCGTGACTGAATCGTTGTCGATCGCCAATCGTCGATACGCGATATACGTGACAAGATTTAAGTGTCTCAATAATGAAAAACTGTACCACGTGATTCAACGTCAATAAATTCACAGCCACTGCTGCTAAGGAAAATATTGCGAGACACTCGACGATTAAGGAAACAGAAATGTAATTAAGGGACGCACGCGCGGATGCGACGATTCGGAGTAAATTCACCGTTACGCGTCAAAAAAATGCGTCCAGCTTAAGTCATCAATGCCAAATCGTCAGTGACAGAATGTAAAAAAGTCACAGGAAGAAGCGTTGATGTATGCAACGAAGAAGAGTCCTAAATTCGTAATTGCAGTTTCGACAATGATTCTCTTTTTCATAGTCCGGATGTCGAGGGCGCCGATTTACGCTTCGGAAATTCCCTCTCACGATGTCTCTCGCTCTTCTAAGCTCATACGCTCGTACGTTTCATTTTTATTTTTATGTGTTCGCATTAAAGAGACGCTCACGAGGGAAGCAACGCCGGTATGAAGATACGTTACATCGATGAGTCCGAGTGGAGGGAGAATTCCCCGTGGTCTTTTCCTCAGCACGTGACTATTCTCTCCCGGCGAGAGACGCTTAAAACGGCCCGCGTTGTGCCGGCGATCGGGAGAAGGTGACTCGCTCGTAAATACGAGAGTCGCGAACGCGTGGAGCGCAAAGTCGACGTGGTCTCCGCTCGGTTCGTGTTCCTTCCGGCTTTTTCTCGCCACAGAGGACGAATAAAATAAAAAATAAAGTTAACAAAAAAAAAAAAACGTTTTAAATCAATTTACAAAAATTCCAACTTTAAATCGGATCGGTAAAAAAAAAAAAAAAAAAAAAAAAATCGTAAAAAATTGATTCTTCTACTTCGGACTTCCGATCTCCACTGCGCAAGCTCGGCGGAATATTCGACTGGAACAGACGTTCAAGTTTTGCCCGCGAGTGTATGCAGACTCGGGCCTCAGAGCCGATAGAAAAAGAGAGTGGATATTTTTGCCGCCGCTCGGTCATACCTCGATATATATATATATATATATATATATATATATATATATATAAAATATATATGTATATATATATATATATATACACACCTTCCTCGCAACGAAAAACCCGTGGAACACTACACCGTCGTCCCACTCTCGGTGAGTGTTTCGGAGACCGGCAACGCTGAGTCGATACGTTCTCGTAACGCCGGGGGCCCCCAGCTAACCGTTCATCAGGAGCAGAAGGAGAGCCGCGAGTGACTCGTGGAACTGAGAGCTCCTTTCGCGAGTTCAGTACCGATCGCGGGAGGCACGAGGCTCGATGTTGTCGTTGCGCGCGAGGCACGACAGGTGTGCATAGAGACATTAGAGACTGAGATATATAGATTTTTTATTTTTTTTTTTTTAATTTAAAAAAAAACATCAAAAAATAAAAAAGGATTTCGTGATAAAAAAAAAAAAATAAATCAATTTAAAGCGAGTTCGATTTTATAATTGACGTCGAATCGGTAAAGAAATTCGAGGGGCGAAGTTCCATCGAGGAGAAGAATAAACGACCCGAACGAGAATGAAGAGAATCGGTTTATTTCGGTGAGTTTTCGTTTGTTCTTTTTTTTTTTTTTTTTTTCATTGTAGATGTTTTTATCGATCTGTTTTTTAAGATAAAGCGCCGTGGCAGTGAAATCGTAATTTCGAGTGTACGTGCCTCGTGGCCGATGGGAAAAACGAAAGTTCGTCATTTGCGACACCTTCGGCACGACGTATCGGCCGGCTCGAACGGTGGGGAAATAAAGAGAAAAAAAAAAAAAAAACCGACCGCTGTACCACGTGCGTGGAAAATCGCGAGAGAAGCGGAAGCCACGACGAGAGTAGAATAACGATGCGGGCGTCGAGCCGGGATATTATTGCGGCGGAGAGTCCTCCGGCGCTCGTCGGACGAGACCGGAATCGGAGCAAACGCCAGTGAAAAGCTTCCGTTTTAGTCAGACGCCCTTCCTGAGCGCGCGCGAACTCCCAAGTACGAGACTCTCGCTCCGCGACTCGTTGCTTTATCTCCGAGTCTTGCACAATTTTAACGACGCGAGTACACCGTATATATTTTTTTTGTTCTCTCCTTTTATTTTCACTCCAACATTTTTACTCGCGATCGAACGCCGGGGATAATTGGCTGGTAATAATCGAATTAACGGACGGCAATTCCTTTTACGACACGCGAACTTTTGCTGACATTAATTTTTAAGAAATAAAAAAAAAAAAAACAACCGGCCGTGCAATTTGTCACGAGTTTGCTTAGTTAGTAAAGACAAAACATTAGAGAATGATAAACGATACCGAACCGAGGGTTACCGAAATTATCTCAACATTCTCCCGTTCTCAAAAAAAAAAAAAAAAAAAAAAAAAAAAGATCTGAGTACATGGCGTTGATCACACACAGCTGCAGCACATTTTGTACCCTCGTCGCGGTGAAATTTGCTCGATAACTCGCTGAACAATTCGAGATGAGGGAATGAGCAAGATTTTTAAAATATGCAAAATGAGTTTATGTCGATGTTTGACCGTTCCCAACAGGGGAGAAACTAATTATCTGAGTGCACAGTAGAAAAATAATTTCGTAAAATCGGAATGCAAAATTTCGTAAAAATTATTTTATTAAATAAGTGACAAACTTGTTTGTCAATTATTTCAATATACAAACTTGTCCTTTGATTTCCTGGATTATTGACAATCATAGTTTGTACTTTCGTTTGTAAAACTAGAAAATTAACAAATAAAAGATTGCGGACGTTTGTGGCCAATAATTTGTTGTAAAAAGTACAATTTTTTTTTTTTTTTACTGTGTACACGAGCTTTACCTTACAGACCCGTAGGACATTTCGTGCCCTCACCACGGTGAAATTTGTTGGGTAACTCGCTGAAAAATTCGAGATGAGCGAATGAGCAAGATTTAAATGAAAGCCAAATGACATTATCTCGATATTTGCCAGTCTTAAAAAAAAAAAAAAAAAGATCTGACTAAACGACGTTTATTACACACACCTGCAGCACATTTTATACCCTCGCCACGGTGAAATCTGTTCGATAACTCGCTCGACGATTCGAGATGAGCGAATGAGCAAGATTAAAAAAAAAATAAAAAATGCATAATGAAATTTCTCGATGTTCTGCCGTTCTCACCGAAAAAGAAAAGTTCCGACTACCTCGAATTTGCCATACCCACTGGCAGCACATTTCGTACCCTCGCGACGGTGAAATCTCTTGGACAAATTCCCCGGACAATCCGAGATGAGCGAAAGATAAGAATTTTGTAATAAAAAAAAAAAAAAAAAAAAAAAAATGTTAAATGCAAAAGGAGAATCGATAGCCTGTGATTAACATACCCGATTTCCCGTCGGTCGGCACTCTCCCTCGCGTTCTCATAAATAACACCATAAATCATAATTTGCGGAAGATTTTCGAGTTTAACAGTTCCTCGTAAGTTTTTAATTTTTTTTTTTTTTTTTTTTTTTTTTTTCATTTTTTCCCCCTGATTAATGGCATCCTCGACATTCGCTTAATCAATTATTGTCACCGAGAGATTTTTATTAATTTTTTTCCTCGGTACACGCAATTATCGCTGCGAGCCGCGTTTGTTGGGACATTGTTGCCGGTAAATGCATTGCGAAGCGATAAACACGAGTTACGCTAGGTCAGGATAACACACTTTTCGTCCTGCAATAAAGAATTATCGTTACCGTTAAATTCGCTAACGGTGACGTTGAACAAGGTGTACGCCTCGTTTAGCGTCACACTCGACTAATAGGCCTCTCGCTTTCACGATTCCCTCGGCCCGTGCGCGCACGTAGGCCGTTCGCAGTGTGACCTGAACACAAGCTCGACAGTCGCGCGGGATTTATGCCAGTCAAGGAGAACCACATTCGCATCATATTATGCTCTTCTCCGCGTTACATGCTCATCCTTCCATCATCGACGAAAACACCCACGTAGACAGTTCACAACTCAAAGGGCCTAACTCCCATGTTAAACTGCATCAGTTACGCCCTTTCGATTCCCACCCCTCGATATCCCTTCGTGGCGCATAGATGCGTCTGCGGAACGTCTACGAGTAAAATCATAATAACAGTTACTGCAATGAAAATAATAGGTTCAATTATAATAAATAAATAAATATTTTTGATATTTAATATTTTATCCGCATACGTGCTCGACAAAACAACTGTTAAGACACTTTTTTTTTTATATCATAATAGTTGCATCTTAAGAGCTTTTATTCAAAACGTTTAACACCTAAAAAAGTACTCATAATTTTATTTGATAAAGGCAAAAAGAGGAAAAAATTTAAATAAACATACTTATATGTCTACCCCTCCCTCCCCTTGCGAATGGAAATTTGTATCCCTGGAAAGCAGCCATAAAGCATACACTAAATAAATAAATAAATAAATAAATAAATAAATAAATAAATAAATGAATAAATGAATAAATAAATAAATAAATAAATAAATAAATAAATAAATAAATAAATAAATAAATAAATAAATAAATAAATAAATAAATAAATAAATAAATAAATAAATAAATAAATAAATAAATAAATAAATAAATAAATAAATAAATAAATAAATAAATAAATAAATAAATAAATAAATAAATAAATAAATAAATAAATAAATAAATAAATAAATAAATAAATAAATAAATAAATAAATAAATAGGAGAGAGCGGGGCAAAACGGGATAATGAGACAAAACGCAATATCCCAATCACTTTTGGATGGTGGCGTCGGTGGTACGTGGGGCAAAACGGGTTTGAAAATCCGAATGTGTCGTTGGGACAAAATGGGGCATTCAAAAATTATTGTAAGATTGAATTTTTTGCCCTCAGTGTGCCGTTTTGCCCCGTTGTGCCATTTCGCCCCGGTCTCCTCTAGATTAAATAGATAGATACTTTGATTACGCGTATGTGCGAATACTAGGATTTTTTTTGTTTGTTTGCAAGTAAAATGTTCTTACAAAATTAGTAACTTACGCATACATAAGCCATGTTACCCGCGTATTTACTTATTATTATTAGGCTCGCTTAGGTGTCGGTCGGAGAAACTTTAAGCCTAATACAGCCCATAATAAATAAATAAATAAATAAATAAATAAATAAACAAATAAATCAATAAATAAACAAATAAATCAATAAATAAACAAATAAATCAATAAATAAACAAATAAATAAATAATTTTAAAACGGCATGTAGTCGAAAGAATTTTGTGCGAGCGTTTACGCTCTCTCCTACGTAGGGGGGCGGGGAGGGGGGGGGGGTCAGGGTTGCGAGTGTCGTGTAACGACCTTCGATTAGTCGAGAGACGAGTGTTGGTGAACGAATAACGTAGGAGAGGCGAATAGAGTCAGGTACGTTTATAGCGCAATAACCGTCACACACACACACAGAGCGTGGTGGAGAGGCACGTAGCCGACACAGGATGGCTCGTAGCGTGGCCGCGCTGGCGAGCAAAAGTGAGTTGATACAGCAATAAGCAAGCAGGGCAAAAGTGGTCGGGAGTCACGGGTTCTCTCTCGGCAGTAGCGCGCGCACACACACACACGCACACACGCACACAGGAAGAACCCGCCGAGAGAGACCACTTTCACCCGAGAGAAGCGCGCGCGCACACTCGCGAGTTTACTTCCTCGAAGCGTTCTCGCGGACTCGTGCTCTATAGCGGCCCGTCGGCACGGCCTTTCCTATATGCGCACGGTGTACCCGTTGCCCTCTGGAATTCGATTGCCAACGCTACTCGACGACGCCTCCGTTCATTCATGCTTCGTACGATGTTCCGTTATTTTTTTTTTTTTTTTTAGTTTCCTATATTTCAATTTCAATTTCTGATTGAAAATTAAGGAGGGTGGAGTTAAATTGACCGGGGATAACTTTCGGTGAACTCGGGACTTGACCCTTTCCATTACCGTGGCCGACTCTATTCGATCGAAGAATAATTAAGCATCGAACAAAAATCTAGGGATAAAATATAGCGGTAAATGTGAAGGAGAATGATGCATGGATTGGACCATATTGACCACTTTTAATATCTATGGTTGGGTGGGCGAAAATTTCGGTGGATGGTATCGAATGCGTTATCCGGTTGGTAGAACGACATTTTTCGTTGACTCGTATATGACGAGATTCTTTTTTTTTTTTAATCTCGATCTTTTCATTTTTAAATCGTGCCATTTTGCATCGGTTCGAATAATTTATGGCAAATGCCACATTTGGAGCCGTCTGCCTGGGCCTTCGTTAATCCTACCGTATATATATCAATATATGTATATATTTAAAAAAAATGGTTTAACTTTCCTGTGTTTCGGTTTCAATCTCTGATTGAAAGTAAAGCTGGGTGGAGTTAAATTAACCAGAGACGACTTCCGGTTAACTCGGACTTGACGTTTTTATTCCTCTGCCCGGCTATGTGCGATCGAAGAATAATTAAGAATTGAATAAAAATATAGGGACAAAATATAGTAGTAAATACGATGGACGATAAATGGATGAACCATATTGACCACTTTTATCCACACCCAGAAAAAAAAAAATTCATTTGACGGCCACCGTTTATTAAGATGAAGCAAAATATTTTTATTTGATCTAAGTATATATTTATTTACATTGAGTTAACAGTTACTTAACTGAAATGAATATTTATTTAAATCAAATAAATATTTTACTTGATCTAAATAAACGGTGTCAGTCAAATAAATTATTTTTCTGAGTGCAATGATACAATTAACGCAAATTCTGGTTGGTCGAAAGAAATTTTTCGTTGCCTCCAATTTAAGCGATATTTTTTTCTTAAACCCTGCCTTTTCTTTTTAAAAATTCTCCGTTTCTCATCGATTCGAATAATCGTTGGCAAATGCCACGTTCGAAGCCATCTGCCTGGTCGTTCACTAATCCAACCATCTATATATATATATATATATTTTTTTTTTTTCCATCCCATAAATGAGAGATTGGAAGAGGGCGAATGAATCCGATCGAAACGCCAATAAATCGCGATCACCCGTGTCCGAAAAAGTTACGACGGTACCAGACGGAGATCTTGCGATACCGGAATTCGCATGGGTCCTTAAAAAGAAACGCGAGATACGACGACGACACGATCGCTTCGGAAACGGTTCGAGCTCTCGCACGAGGAAGGAGAAAGATTTCTCTTTGCCTCTCCGAGGCACAGTCGTACACGCGAGTTGACCCACTGACACTGAATTATTGCTCGGGAGAAGTATTTAAAAAAAAAAACAAAAAAAAAAAAAAAGGAAAAGAAAAGATCTTCGAGTGTGGCGTATCAATTTGCATAGAAATATTTATAATTTTTTTTGTTTCGTCCAACATTAGCGCAACAGGAAGTCCGGTGTTTGTACAGCGAAGATGTATGCTTGCATGTATCTTCGGAGAACGCCACAGGCACGTATCTGTTTGCTGCCGAAGAGCGGAGAAAGAGAAAAAGAAAATGACGACTCCGACTCCGCTTGCCGATATTATTTATCGCACCGAAGACATTACGATGTTCCGTTAATTTATATAGTTAATACCCGCGTGGGAAAGAAAAAAAAAATGTACCGTCGAACTTTAACGATTGCTGTTATTTGTCGCAATTATCGCACCGTATTTATTTATCGTCATCGCATCGAACGAGAACGGCTCGCACGCTTTCCTCTCGTATTTCCCTTCTTCTGACACGTTCCTATTTTTTCTTCTTTTTTTATTTTTTTTTTATTTTTTTTTATCTCTCCATCCACGCTATCACCGGTATTATTCATTTTTCGTCGTTATATTCCTGGTACGCTGAACTCGGTCAGTTTATTGGATTTTCACCTCGCCTCGCCGTGTATCTGCGGGCCATTTCAATTATCCCGCGAGCATATGTAACTTTTTTTTTTTTTTTTTTTTTTTTTTTTTTTTTTACTAATTCCCACTCTCGTTACCCAGCGCGAGCGCACTGGAGTTTCATGCATACATTACAGATCCGAGGCTACACGTCAACGTGCCTCTCCTCAATGTACCCAATTGTTACATACGTTTAACACGACACAGAGAAAATAACTATTGTTATTTATTTGTTTTTTTTTTTTTTTTTTCCCCGACTTGAACTACTTTTATCACGTTTCCCGGAAGTTTCAAAGTTCACAGTCTATTATTATGTCTCATAATTAATTAACAGTAGAAACAACTGCACGAGCCGTGTTACTTTTATCTCTCGTGCCCAATTGAACATGAAAATTATGCGCGCAAAAGAGTCAATGAAAAATTTATGAAAGCGGGTGAGGACGAGCTCTCATAGAAACTCCTTTTCGAATTTGCTGCGAGCTTCGTGTCAATCCGATGGGCACATTTGTGGATCGAACATCGAGATTCGGACCGATGAAACTCCGAGCCGAATGTTCCGGGATTTCTGGGGTGATGTTCGATTAAAAAATTCTTGTCGGGCGTAAAAAAACAAATTTACCAAAAAATGCAAAAATTCAAAAATCCCATTAAATTGCAACGGATAAATCGATTTTCGCCAAATTTGATGCCAAACATTGTACAGTGTTAGACCATTTCCGCATAAAATATATCCTCGATACCTCCATGTTTACCCAAATTAGACCGTTCTTAGTAAATTAAAAAAAAAAAAAAAAAAAAACCCGTAAAATCTCCAATCCATAAAAATTGAACCGAATGAAGAGACCCGAGCCCGCTCTACTAGTGTACCAAATTCCAATTGGCTATCTCAAACCGTTTTCCAGTTACAGTAGTTTTAAACCGTGCAAGTCTGTCACATTGAAAAAAAAAAAAAAAAAAAAAATCGAAGACTCAATTAAAGTACGTTCGCGGGCTGCCAAAGAAAAAATAATAATTATTTCAATTCTTACAATTCCGTGCGGCATGGAAGCGACATGTCACCTTGACAGTCTCGCTGTCCTTGTTTCAATATAACATGGAATTGAATGATTGAAAGTAGAATTTCAATAAATAAAAAATTTTTCAAGCGATGCCAAGTAAAAAATCGCATTTCTCGACCTTCGACATTATTTTAAGTAACTCTGACACTAAAATCTCGAATAATTTTTTTTTTTTTTTTTTTCAACGAAAACAGCTTCATCTACGAGGAAGCGAAAATCGATGAAAGCGGGAGAGGATGAGCTTCCATCGAAATTCCTTTTCGAATTTGTTGGGGCTACGCGTTAACCCGATGCGCACGTGTGCGGATGGATAGAACAGAGAGATTCGGGCCGAAGAAACTACAGAGCGTAATGTTCCGGATTGTTGGCAGAATGTGTTAGCCCGAGGAGGTCCGATCGGAGTAAGAAAGGAAAGAGAGATCGAAGAGCCGCCGCTGCCAAGACGGCGGACGACTCGCCGGGCCTTCGGGGGACCCGTGGACTTGCTCTCGACGAAGAGCCTCCTCCCCCGCCCCCCCCGCCCCCCCCGACTCCCTCTCGCTCGCGTACTCACTTACGAACTCTCGTCTCATCCGTGAGATTCGATTCGCCTCGGGCTCCCGCGCGGCTACGTGAGACCGAACACCGGCACCTTTACCTCCGTAGCCGAGTCACCTACGTATCGAACGTCGAAAGCCGCGACTCTTCGGCCCGCTCACAGCGGCTCTCAAACAATTTTTTTCCAATTTTTTTTTTTTTTTTTATCAAAACAATAGCGAAGCGAAAAGCAAATTGTCAAGACTTGAAGTCAAGTTTTTCGTACGCCGAAAAATTTATTTCCGGGAGGTTGATTTAAATATTGATTTTTATTGAATAAATATTTATGAAATATACAAATATTTATATATGTATATGTATATATATATATATATATATATATATATATATATATATATATATATATATATATATATATATATATATATGTGTGTGTGTGTGTGTGTGTGTGTGTGTGTGTGTGTATATATATAAATATTTATTTGAATTAAATTTGTACAAATTTGGGTCTATTTTTGTTTTGTGTCAAGAATTAATGAATAATGTTATGTTGCACTCGAGACGAGAGCCATTCGGATGAATCAATTCCAAAGTGCAGGGCTTATCGTGACTGGCCTGTGGCGCGTGAAACATCATCGGTCATTGCGCGGTTCTCATTAGTCATTGCGATACTCGCCGCTCAATGAACGATAAAAAAAAAAAAAAAAAAAAAAAATTAAAAAAAAATGAAAAAAAATATAATGAAAGAAGCCACAGCCTATTGTCAATGAACTCTTGCGGCGACGTCCTTGACTCCGGGACCGTTCGCCGGGAGTGGCAACAATTCCTAGTGACCCTAGACGAGCGTCGAGAAATTGCTCGAGCGCGACGAGAATAAGCGCGATACGTGTAATTAAATATAAAAAAATATATATATATATAAAAAAAAATAGGAGGAAAGAAAGAGTTAAAATTTTGGTTCAAGGCTAATTTCACCGTCATCTCCGGACGAGTGGCATGACTCGTCGAAAATTGCCAAACTTCGAAGGTCGCCTCGACGCAACTACATGACGTCCGGTTCAAGGTCGAGAGCGTCCTCGATTTAAAAAAAAAAAAATATATATATATATATATATATTTTTTTTTAGCCGACGCGTTTTCTTTTCCTCCTCGTCCTCCGCCTTAATCTCGTGTTCACTTGCGATGACCCACTGGCCGAAATACCTTTCGGGGTCCAATGGTCCTTTATCGCACGGATGTGGAACTTCGGCTCTCGAGCGTGACTGTGCAGTGTAAATTAAATTCAACGTAAAGACACGCCCGGAGGGTCTCGACGATTTCTTTTTTTTAATTGAAAATTTTGTTTTTTCATTGGACTTCTTGCACAGTGGCAAAGTAACGATTGTCGAGATACTCTTATTTTCTTTCACCCCGTTCGGTTCTCCCTGTGTGTGTGTGTGTGTGTGTGTGTGTGTGTGTGTGTGTGTGTGTGTGTGTGTGTGTGTGTGTGTGTGTGTGTGTGCGTGCGCGCGCGCGCGTGCGTGCGTGCGTGCGTGCGTGTGTGTGTGTGTGTGTGTGTGTGTGTGTGTGTGTGTGTGTGTGTGTGTGTGTGTGTGTGTGTGTGTGTGTGTGTGTGTGTGTGTGTGTGTGTGTGTGTGTGTGTGTGCCAACTTACGAGCTTCTTCCTTTCTCGCCTGTTTTTTTTTCCTCTTTTTTTTTTCTTCTTCCTTTCTCGCTCGACTCTCATCAGCGCTCCCCTCGGAGAAAGTAATACGCGAGCGATGACCAGTCACGTGAAATGCCGCATACCGAACACACACACACACACACACATATACATTATATTCGTGACCAGGTATTACGACCAATGGCGAACACGGAAAGATTTCGACGAGGCTCTACGTGAGTGTGGACAGGCTCCTCGACTCGCGAAACTTACGATCAGTCGTGTCTGAATAGTTACGGAAAAAACTGATACACTTGCACCGGGTAGGAAGGGGAGCAAAACGGAACATTGGGACAAAACGGCCAATTTTTTTGGCAATTTTCTAAGGAGCATAAAACAAGAAATTTTTTCAAATGGACAACATCCATTTTGCCCCACTTTCGACGAGGTTGTACATGAGCGTCGACAAGTTACTCGACTCGCGAAACTTACGATCAGTCGTGTCTGAACAGTTACGGAAAAACTGATACACCTGTGCAGGGGAGGGGGTAAAATGAAACATTGGGCAAAAAAGGCCTATTTTTTTTTTGTCAATTTTTTGAGGAACATAAACTTTTTTTTTCAAATGGAGAACAACCACTTTGCCCCACTTTCAAAGAGGCTGTACGTGATTGTGGACAAGTTCCTCGACTCGCATAACGTACGATCAGTCTCGGAACAGTTACGGAAAGACACTGACACACCTATGCAGGGGGAGGGGGGGGGGGGGAGAGCAAAACGGAATATTGGGGCAAAACGGCCTACTTTTTTGTCAATTTTTTGCGGAGCATAAAAAAGATGTAATTCGAGTGGAGAAATCGATTTTGCCTCATCGTCACCTGCAGAGGCTCCTCGAGACTGTCCCTCCATTATTAAAATCGCCTGGAAACGAAAACTTTCATTTCATCCGGTTTGTTCTCGATTCGATTATTTTGAACGAATACGTTTCGCTCCATCGCACCTGAGCTTCTGTTTTTTTTTTCTTTTTTTTTTTCACCAATTGGGTAATCGATTAATTATTGTTATTATTTTTTTTTCATTTCAGAACGGGCCTCTGCTTGCTGTCCGCGGTTCTCGTCGCCGTTGCACTTTCCCCGACGATCCAGCAGTTCGATTTGTCAGGTGATTACTCGTTTACATTTAAATAGTATAGACATATATATATATATATATATATATATATATATCTTAATTAAGTGCCATTAAAATCGATGCCGCATCACGATAAATCCGTCGGTCCGGCGGTTGTTCGAGTCTTCGATGTTTCACGATTTTGCCCGAACGAGGCACGTAGAGGATTCCCTCAGCCGACGAGCAAGTAGTGCAAACCCTGTTCGGTCGGACGTTTCACGACTACCGTCGGCTTATCGAACAATTCGACGCACTACGCTTCCGTTTGAAACGAAAAAATTTTCCCACCGTGATTACGCATGGTTATTCGATTAATTAAATCGGTTGCGCTTTCGTAACGGCTGTTTATTATTACGTCCCACCGAGGAACGAACAAATCGGCCGGGTACGTGCGAAACGTAACGAGCCACTCTATATACACGCGTTACGCTTTGGTTACGCGTCGAGTGTGTGTTGCTTTTACTTTTCCCTATTTTACTCTTCAATCGGCGGCACTCTCGTTCGCAACGCTTCCCATACGCAATGATATCCTGCGCTATAATGACTGTTATTATTGTTATTATCACTTTTATCATTAAAGTAGAACCCCGTTTATGCCAGATAAGTGAAATCTCGGATAAGACGGACAACATACTCAATTCAAACTTGTACTACTATTATTATACTTAAAAAAAATAAAAATAAAAATAAACACACCACTTGATGCGAACATTATCTTTATCGGTTATTTTAGTTAGTTTTTTAAATACAATTACAATTTTGTTAATTAACATTAGCTTTATATAAACATACAGCATTGACACCAGAGTCGGAACTGTTGGATTTGCAGCTCGCAATGCAAGGCAAACTTGCACAAGTTTACAGTACTACATCGCGCGTGAGCATTGCTGCTTTATCCGTTTTAACCGAGTTTTACGTATTATCCGAGTCCACACCTCGGTGAACGTGGAGGATTCGTTTTATCGAAATTCGGATAAGCGAGATTCTACTTATTGTCAACGATGCCTAAAAAATAATTGAGTCTTGCTAGTTTTATTGCTTTCTTTACTGCGTTATGTTTTTTTTTTCCATTTCTTTTTCTCATTAATTTAATTACGGTCGCGGCCAACAGTGCGGACAGTGACCCAAGTCCTCGGACTTCCGGCTATCCGAGGCTCGCGCAGTCCGCTCTAATGACGATTTATTATAAACGGCTCATTAAACGGTTCGCCGTGACGACGCCCGACGGGACAACACTGAGAGCCTATTTTATAATGGAGACAAGTAATATATTTATCGGCCGTTATCTGTGCTACTGGGCTACGCGATATCCTTTCATTTAACGCTCGGTTGGCGTCGAAAACGAGACACATTATCTCATCGAACTCGCGCTTCGACGATCATTGATCTATAGAGTCTTCCGCATTGAACGTACACGGGCTGAAGCTGCCGAGTCATTGGCCGGTTAAGCAGACGGCTATAGAAATTATTATCAAACGGCCCATTTTTTTTTTAATTTATAATGACAATCTGTTTTTTCGCTAATTTCGTTCGCGTATTTTTAACGTCGAATTCTAATGGATTTTTTTTAATGTTGTTATTTATATAGAATACGTGTACGGCGTGGATCATGATCTTCAAGCGAGAGCACAAGCCGCCGTTGAGGCCGAGAGGCACGCCGTTCAATCGAGATCCTGGTAAGTCAATAATAATAATAATAATAATAATAATAATAATAATAATAATAATAATAATAATAATAATAATAATATGTCTATGATCTCTCACTTTATATCATCGTTAGAATCATGCGCCGATAATCCTGTTCCGTATACGTACTAGAGGAGCGAGTTCGTCGACCGAAGGTCGTTCACTCCGTTCGATCGATTCGCGAGTCCGACGAATCGGTGTAGTCATCGGCACGGGGTTGTCCTCTTTCGATCAATACGTTTTCCCAAGGCCCTCGATACATTCTGGCCAATTACTGACGAACTGCCGATAGCTGCAGCGAGTTTTTAAATTCGTGGCCATCAAATTTGTGTTTTTTTTTTTTTTATAGCCGCAAAAATGTTAGCTCGGCGCCGAAGCGATTGAATAATACATCGAAAAGGGGAGGCAAAATTATTCTAATGGAACCGGTCCGGTCAAAAAATTGATGTATGGTCGTAAAATTTAAATTGTCTTGACTATCACGAACGTCCCAATATTGCTCGTTGATTTTTGTTTTTTTTTTTTCTTAACCCTTCAATGACGCGAAAATAAAATTAACTAATTGAAAAATAAAAAATCAAAATGACGAAAAACGTTTCATTTCTTTGTATATGTGTATATATATCTGTATATAAAAAAAAAAAAAAGGAATGTAAAGAGCCGTCGAAGAAAGTGGTGCGATTAATTCGCCGGTACGGTAAAAACCAGTCGAGTTACTTCGACGACTGCAACTGCAACTACTCCGCACGATCGCTTGACCGTGCGGCTTGCGACCGAGAATTTTCCCTTTCAAGGGTGACCGCGACTCGGCTCGTCGAGAGCACACCAGGAAGGAGGAAACGTCGCGTGCGACAATCACGGGTTCCCCTGGTGAGCGTCGTCGAGCCGGTAAAAGTCTTCGCGGGTCTCGCCATTCACCCGAAGGCCCGTTGCACTCGATTCGTTCCTTTATTTCTCGTTGTTTGGCCGATCGTCTTTCAACGCCCGTTCAGACGGCTTTATAGTTGCTCTCGAAACACATCGCTCGTGCCGACAATCGGCAATCAAGTTCTCCCGTTGAGAAACCAGAAATCATTGCCGTCCCTTGATCTCTTCGATCAATCCCCACCCTCCCTCCACTTATCGTCCGGCCGAGAATTACCGGGAATACCGGCTAGACAGCACCGAGGAATCTTTCCGCGAGCCGCTAAAACCGCTGCCCGGAGACCGTGAAAGTAAAAGTCATCGCGAACTCTCCGATCACTCGTTCCCTACTCGCGATAAAAGTATGTTAAAAAAAAATTAAAAAATTACAATAACAATAAAGAATGATAGTAATAATAAATAGAAATAATAATAATAAATAAAAAATAATGGCACATTTATATCTTTACCGCTCACAACTCTACCTGATAACATCCCTGCCAGAAAACATCTTTACCATGTTACAACTCTACCGTATTAGAACTCTACCAAAATCTCTACCAGAGATTAATAAAATTCATCAAAATTAAACTGTACCAGACATGAAATAAAACTCTACCGGAATTCCAATGAAACTCTACAAGGAATACAGGGCTATTGTCTAGCCTTATATTCCGGTAGGATTTTATTTCAAGTCCGCTAGAGTTTTACTCTTAATCTGGTAGAGTTTTTTTTTTAATTTTCTGGTAGAGATTTTGTGGCAGAGTTCTTATGCAGTAGTGTTGTTGGAGCTGTCTTTTGTGGTAGAGTTATTATCCGGTAGACTTGTGAGTGGTAGATATGTAAGTGCGCCGAAATAATAATAATAAATAGAAATATAATAATAATAAATAAGAACAATTTTTTTTTAAACAAACGATAATAAAAATAATTTTCAAGGGGCTGAAGGGATTCGGTGAATGGCCTATTGGCCCACCCTATTACATTGTAATGGATTAAAAAAAAAGAGAACCAGCATATTAAAAGGAGGTCAATGAATGTTTTTTACTACTACTACTTTTTTTTTCTAACAAACAATAACAAAAATAATTTTTTTTAACAACCAATAATAACGAATTGACCTGACTGCATGAAATGCCACTCGAATTTATGGTTCGTTGAATATTGCATTTCGAGTGAACGTACTCTCCGAGAATTGGGAAGAGTCCGGGTGTCGGGGTTGGTTGAGAAAGGGGTGGGGGTGGATAGAGAGACGGAAGCAGGAAACGTGACAGAAGGAACGCGAGAAGAAACCTGGCAACTTGAGCTGTAGAGCAACAGCCGCAGTGGCGAAAGTTTTATGAAAAAAATAATGCGGAAGTCACGTGAAACTCGGGATCGTATTGGCATCGGAGTCTCCGCCGCAGTGCCTCGGGAATATCGATTGCAAGAAATACGATCGAGTTACCGTTTCGCGGAACGGTATGATGCAAACTGGGTGCGTCTGTTATACGGGGTTGCGTTATCGAGAAATTTAATAATGAGAACGCGTTAATATATCGTACGATAGACCTTATCTGTTTTATCTAGATAAATTTATTTCCATTTAGGGCAAAGGATCCAGTCGGCGAACGAGCACCCGTGCATTAAGACTTTCGGTTAAAGAATGTGCACAAGAAAAAAAAAGTAGAGTCGTGGGATTTTATCGTGGGCTCGACAGTTCATTTATTGATCGCGTCATCCTGATAGGATATCTTTAAATAGGGAGTTCATTGATATCTTCGTTGCATTAAAATAAATTTATTTCGATAAAAAGAAAAGAATTTTCTCTGAGAGAAATAAACTGATTGGTCTAAATAAATTTATTTTAATGTGATACGATATATTTTAATTACGACCTAACAGACGTCTTTTGAACTCAAATACATTTATTTAGATTAAAAAAAAAAGAATTCTCTCTGGTAGAAATAAACAATTTGGTCTATATTATTTATTTTTATTTGATAGGATATATATTTCACTGAAAAAAAAAAATGTTGTTTGAAAATTAATGAACGGTATTGGAAGTTTCTTTTAGATAAACGGTTTCTGATATTTCAAACGCATGTGTGTTGCAATTTTACACTAAAACAAAATGTTTACTTTTAATGCAAATTTTTGTAAATTTCAGGCAAAAGATGACTTTACTACCTGGTATTATAATTTTACAAAAAAAAAGTACATTAATATTGAATTATTGTAAGTTATGAAAGAAAATTTCAAGTTCCAGTGCATTAAATTTACAATTTATTTTTACAGTGTTTAATATCAACCTAACAGACGTCCTTTGCATTCATATAAATGCGTTAATATCGTATAAAAATACCCTCCGGTGTAAAGGATCGATTTTTTCCAATTGAAATTTACCTCAGTGTGCTTAGATGAAAAAGATAACTGCAACCGACGCGAAAATTCGCATTGTGTGCAATAATTTTGAGAAAGCTGTTTGACCGAGGCCAAAGCCAATTTCACTCCCGATGAGTTCCCCCGAGCCGTCGCCCCGAGGTCGTTTAGTTGCAACAGATTATTAGACGCTCGCTGCAAATTCATTTTATCCGCCCCGCATGTGTCACGTACGTGCATTTAAACAATAATCAATGTTATTAAAATGTCTCCTTTTTTTGTTGTTGTTGCGATTTCAGGCTGCAGAACAGACTGGGCTCGGACGGTGTGCAATGCAGACCGATTCCGGAGCGACCGTGTCCCCCGAGCAAGTACAGAACACCCTCGGGCGCTTGCAACAACATAAGACACGCTGCATGGGGCGCCAGAGGCTCGCCCTTCCTCAGATTCATCGCACCTGCTTACGTCGACGGTAATATTGTTAAATAATACTATTATCATTAAATTCAAGCGCGAAAGCATCTTTCGGAAAAAAAAGAAAGAATATTTTTTAATTGCTAAACTTAAAATAGTATTCAGAAGAAAAATTGCAATTCCTCAGTTCAAAACAGTGTGTTAAAAAAAAAAAAAAACACATTCTGTAATTGCTAAACATAAAATGGTATTTAGAAAAAAAAAAATTGCAATTCGCCAACTCAAAACAGCGTGTTAAAAAACAAAAAAACATTGTGCAATTGCTAAAGTCAAAAGAGTGTTTGAAAGAAAAAAACATTTTGTAATTGTTAAACTCAAAGCAGTGTGTTTGAAAAAAAAATTGCCGTCTCACAGGTCTCTGATTAGCTGCACCGACATTTTTATGTCTCCGTGAGCTAACAATGTGACGAGTGCGTTGGAAAGAAAAAAAAAGAAAAAAAAAAAGAATTTCCGTCAAAAGTGTCACGCAACTGGCATGTAAGGCGTTTAATTCCCGAGTACAGACGTGTCGTCACAGGTGACGAAAATCCTTGTGCGTGACGCCCGTGTGACGTTTTTCCCCCGAGCGTCCCAGATCGAAAAACCTCGGGAGCGTCGTGCGGCCGATTTTTTACGCCAGCCTGGTTTTCATTCCGTCGGACAAGCACGCATGCCGGTCTCGGTTCTCCAGAGTGTCGCCGGCTCGTAGTGGCCCGCGAGAGCGATTAGAAAATAGGGATTAGCATTCAGAAGGAGGCCCCCCCGCTCGGCCAGCGCGTTGAAATAGAGAGTCGCCGATCTCGCCGGTTGCGCCATCGAACTTTTTTTTTTCCCGCGCGCGCCCCGCCGCGATCTCTTGTAAATAATAAAATAGGCTTCGCGAACTGCAACACGGAGCGCAGCTGAGGCTTGCAAGGCACGCGCGCGTTGTTCCTTCTTTTGTTGTTACACATTATCCGAGCCCGAAGTCTCGACGTTACGTGCGTTTGACTCGCAAGAGCGCAACTCGAAGACCACACGCGAGGCGATCGCCCGAGGTCCTCTTCTTGCACGCGCCCGGAAAAACGTTCACTCTGCCAACAAACGCGAGCGCGCACGCACGGCGCAGTTCCATAAATTTCGACGTTTCCGTCGGGCGGGTTAACGCTATCCATTCTTATCTGTACAAACATCTTCGCAGACGCATAACTCACGATTTGGGGCGCTCGGCCGTTGTGCCGGAGGGGAATGGCGGCGTCGCGAAGCTTTTCGGAGCCGAAGACAGACGCGGACGGGGAAAAAAGATTCTTAACGGGACGCGCCGGTCTACGCCCGGAACGTATAACGTCGCTCGTTTATACTCTATACGTATAGACATTGTAATATATATATACTTGGAAAGGAAAAATATGAAAGTGAGAGAAGATCGAGGAGCGAAGAAAGTGAGGCCGTTCTCCGCAGAGGTTCTCAATTTTATCCCCTTTGACCCTCGAAAAAAAAAGAAGATATTTGATTTTTTTTTTTTATTGATTCTAAGAATTCCTTTCTACTGGCCGAATGGAACAGTCTCCTATCTGAAACGAATCCGTTTTACGAATAGGCTTGAAATATCAGAACCGAAACAATTGAACATCTTTTTCTTTTTTTTTTTTGAGGCTTCAATGGCCAACTCGAGTTTGTGACGAAACGGTCCGCCCGATTCGGCGATGAAAGTGAGAGATTTTTTGAAAGGCGATTTGACGGAAAAAAGTGGATGCTAAGAATTCCTCTCTATAGGCCGAACGGAGAAGTCTCCTATCTAAAAAAAAAAAAATCGGTTTTACGAAAAATCTTTAAAAATCAGAACCGGAAAAAATGTTAAATTTTTTTGTTTGAGACGGCACGGTTCGATTCAGCGAGAAAACAGTAAGGTTTTTTGGAACCCGATTTGACAAAAAAGAAACAAAACAATCGAGCAAGAATAATCCTCAACAATCTGTTTAGATTCTAAATTGGTCATCGAAAAAATGCTACGATCTCTAACCGATTTTCCCTTCACTCTCGTCCCGCAGGTATTTCAAGTCCTCGTCAGTCGGTGAGCAGCCACGCGTTGCCATCATCATCGGAGTCGATCGCGAGATTGCTGTCGGAGAGGTCGAAGCCCCAGAATCACGAGGGCCTGACGAGTTTCACTGGTCTCTGGTCGGAGCTTCTTCTGCGTGACATCGGTATGCCGGTGCGTCCGGCGTTGCGCGGCGACCGTTGCTGCGACGCGGGCGTCAAGCACCAGGAGTGTTACCCGAGCGAGGAGGAGTCCGGATTCTGCCGTTCGTACTACAGAACGGTCCCGACGCTGAGCGCGCACAGTTGCAAGTTCGAGAGCCGCGAGCAGATGAACGGAGCCTCCGGTTATCTGGACGGATCGGACATCTACGGGAACACGGACGAGAAGCTGCACCAGGTGCGCACGTACGCGGAGGGCCGTGTGAATCCATCGGCGTGCGAGCTGTGCAACCGCACCGGTTCGCCGATCGGTCAGATCTACCGATCGATCCTGCGCGAGCACAACCGGATCGCGACGAGCCTAGCGGAGTTCAACGGCCACTGGGACGACTCGAGGATCTTCCTCGAGGCGCGCCGAGCGGTGGTCGCGCAGCTGCAGCACGTGACGATGAACGAATTCGTGCCGATAGTACTGGGCGAGGCGGCGATCGCCGACCCTGAGATCCGCCCGGTTAGCCGAGGTTTCCACATCGGTTACTCGTCGGACAACCGGGCCGGAGCTTACGACGCGGTCGCGCTGGCGGCGTTGCAGGCGCTGACGTCGCTGAGCCGCGGTAACGCGGACGGCTTCGTCGATCTCGAGGACCACCTGACGAAACCGGCGAGAAACGTGAGTCTCGACTTGGGCGAGTCTTCACTGAGTCCCCAGTGGAGCAAAGCCGCCCTCCTGGTCCACACCGCCAGGGACCACGGAGTCCCGAGCTACGCCGCCTTCCTCTCCTACTGCAACGGCGGTCGTCCCTACGACAACTTCACCCTGCTCGATCGAGTGATGCACCCGCGAGACGCCAGGGCCCTCGAGAGGATCTACGGAAGGATCGAGGACGTAGACCTCCTGATCGGCGGTTCCCTCGAGCTGCCGACCGAGGGCGCAGCCGTCGGACCGACCTTCGCCTGCCTCCTCAAGAGACAGTTCATTAAGCTCCGGAACTCCGATCGCTTCTGGTACGAGAACGATCTGCCTCCCTCGAGCCTCAGCCTCGAGCAGCTCTCCGCTGTGAGGCGCGTCTCGCTCAGCGGTATGATCTGCGCCCACGCCGGCATTCCCAGGATCCAACCCAAGTCCTTCATCCAGCAGGACGCCTACTTGAACGCCAGGATAAGCTGCGACATATCGAACCTACTCGATCTCTCGGCCTGGAAGGAGGAGCAACTTCCGGTCACGCTGCCGATCCTCGAGAATGAGATGACGACGACTCAGACCTCCGATCTCATCGCCGAACTGAGTCCCGAGGTGATAGCCGCGGCCGTGAAGAAGGCCGAGCAGGACCTCACCGAGAGGAAGCAACTCGAGTACAACGCCTGGCTCGAGCAGAGATACGCCGATCCGAAGTCACCCGCTGGCACGGCCGCGAGCTTCTCAAAAGCGAACAAGGACGCCCTTCTCCTGGCGAACTCGTCGATACTCTACGAGCTCGTCACCAACGAGATCATCAACGGCGTTCACGGACTGAGAAGGCGCAAGAGGCAGGTATTCGACTCCGGCGACAACGTTCTCGGCTTTCCCAGCAGCGACTTCTCGGACATTCTTCAGAACGTCGATATAAGCGGATTCCTCGGTAACAACAAAGCGACCAATCACGAGGAGATCGACTGCCCGGTCGAGGAGGGTCCCTGCGACCCGACGACACCCTACAGAACTCTCACAGGCCACTGCAACAATCTCA
This sequence comes from Amblyjoppa proteus, assembly GCA_963922035.1. NCBI lineage: Eukaryota > Metazoa > Arthropoda > Insecta > Hymenoptera > Ichneumonidae > Amblyjoppa > Amblyjoppa proteus. The sequence continues at coordinate 12,023,804 of OY998230.1, forward strand.
GAAACCCGAGCCTCGGCAAGTCCTTGACGACCTTCGCGAGGCTCCTTCCGCCAGTGTACGAGGACGGCGTCTCCAAGCCCAGGATCTCATCGGTCACGGGAGCGCCATTGCCCAATCCTCGCGTCGTCTCCACCGTCATACATCCCGACATATCGAATCTGCACAATCGTTACACACTGATGGTGATGCAGTTCGCCCAATTTCTCGATCACGATCTGACGATGACGCCGATACACAAGGGTTTCGCCGAGTCCATACCGAGCTGCAGACCCTGCGACTCGGCGAGGACCGTTCATCCCGAGTGCAATCCCTTTCCGGTACCGCCGAGAGATCACTTTTATCCCGAGATAAACGAGACGAGCGGCGCGAGACTATGTTTCCCGTCGATGAGGTCCCTGCCTGGTCATCAGCATCTCGGTCCGCGCGAGCAGGTTAATCAGAACACCGGTTTCCTCGATGCATCCGTTATCTACGGCGAGAACAACTGCATTGCCAATGTTCTTCGAGGACAGACCGGTAAGATGAACACGACGACGCATCCGAACAGGGGAAAGGATCTTCTACCCCGGTCGGGCACCCTCTCGGAGTGCAAAGCCGCCTCAGGCTACTGCTTCATCGGCGGCGACGGCAGGGCCTCCGAGCAGCCCGCCCTGACGGTGATGCACACCATGTGGGTGCGCGAGCACAACAGGATAATGGAGGGTCTCCGCCAAGTGAATCCCCACTGGGACAGCGAGAAGCTCTACCAGCAGGGCCGAAGGATCGTCAGCGCTATGCTTCAGCACATAACTTACAACGAGTTCCTGCCGAGGATACTCGGCTGGAACGCCGTCAGCCTCTACGGACTGAAGCTTCTTCCTCAGGGTTACTACAAAGAGTACTCGCCCACTTGCAACCCGAGTGTCCTAAACGAATTCGCCGCCGCCGCTTACAGAATCGGTCACTCGCTGCTGCGACCTCATCTGCCGAGGATGGATCGCAACTATCAACCTGTAGATCCGCCCATACTGCTGCGCGATGGCTTCTTCAATCCGGACATGCTCTATCAGCAGACCATGATCGACGAGATGGTTCGCGGTCTCGTCGCTACACCCATGGAGACCATGGATCAATTTATCACCGGTGAGGTGACCAATCATCTATTCGAACAGCGCAAGATACCCCACTCGGGTATCGATCTCATTGCTCTGAACGTTCATCGGGCGAGGGACCATGGAATACCGGCTTACAACAACTATCGGGCACTCTGCAATCTCAAGAGGGCGACGACATTCGAGGATCTCTCCAGGGAAATGGCGCCGGAGGTCATCGCGAGGATGAAGAGGATTTACGCATCGGTTGACGACATCGATCTCTTCCCCGGCGGCATGAGCGAGAGGCCTCTTCAGGGTGGTCTCGTCGGACCGACCTTCGCCTGCATCATCGCCATACAGTTCAGACAGTCGAGAAAGTGCGATCGATTCTGGTACGAGACTGACGACCCCAATATCAGATTCACCGAGCATCAGCTCGCTGAGATCAGGAAGAACACTTTGTCCAAGGTCATATGCGAGAATATGGACTCCACCGTCGAGATGCAGAGAGCCGCGTTCGATCTGCCGAGCAACTTCCTCAACCCGAGGGTGCCGTGCGGCTCGATGCCGCACATGGACTTCTCGGCATGGAGGGAAACGAGACACGGCTGCCAGATCGGAGGAAGAAACGTCGCAGTCGGGGAATCCGGATTCCCGACGCCCTGCACCAGTTGCGTTTGCACTGCCGAAGGGGTAAGTTCAGAAAAATGCAATGTTTAAGATTCTTTTTAAACAAATCTGTGCTTTACACTTTACAAGTCACACCTCTAGAACTACTCTTAGACGCTACCGTACGAACGAGTGGCCCACACTCACCGTCTATCCGTTCCGTTTCGATACGGTTTCGGGTGTGTGACTTGTAAAGGGTTCAGTTTGTGCTCAAGTTCGAACTTGAGATTGTATTTAAGTTAAAAATTAAATACAATCTCAAGTTGAAACCTGAATGTATAGTTTGAACCTAAATTCATAGTTAAGTTTGAATCTAAATTCATAGTGCAGTTTGAACCTAAATTCATAGTTAAGTTTGAATCTAAATTCATAGTGAAGTTTAAATCTAAATTCATAGTGAAGTTTGAACCTAAATTCATAGTTAAATTTGAACCTAAATTCATGCTTAAGGGGAAGTGAAAGAGCTGTGCGCGCGACAGAGATAGTTGCAATTTTCAAATTAACTTTGTTCAATGGTGCTAATTTTTTTGAGAAAAAAATGAATTCGGGTCGCATGTGAAATTACCATGCGCTTTCAGCTCGAATTTGCTTTTTCCTCAAAAAAATGACCATCCTTGAGAAAGTTCATTACAGTTTTCATTACCGACCGCGATATTTCACTTCTCCTTAAGTTTGAACCTAAGTTCTTAGTTAAGTTTGAACCTAAATTCTTACTTAAGTTTGAACCTAAATTCTTACTTAAGTTTGACCCCAAGTTCTTACTTAAGTTTGAACCCAAGTTCTTACTTAAGTTTGGAATCCACGTTCTTACTTAAGTTTGAACCCAAGTCCTTACTTAAGTTTGGAATCCACGTTCGCACTCAAGTGTGACGAAAATAATCTTCAAATTCAGGGCGAAAATCTTCGAGAATTTTTCATGACCATTTTTTTAAATCTCTTTCTCCAGACTCAATGCGCCTCGCTGAGAATAACGGACTGCAACCAATTAATGCGAGAGGCATCGCGGGAGGCGATTCTGCGGGACGACGTGTGCACGGCTCAGTGCGGTTTCGCTCTTGCGGCATCGGAGGCAACGTCGAGGTTTCAATTCACAACGCCGTTAAACGGATTCCCAGGCTTCCCGTCGCTTCGGGATAGCCTCAGAGGCCCGACGACTCCCTCGAGCTTCAATGGTTTCAAACTGCCCGATCTCTCCCAGTTCATAGGTTGAACGCTGCTGTAGTTAACGAACGAGATTAACGAGATTCTCGTTAACGTCATTATCGTCATCGATCGAATCGTGCCGAAACTACTCAACCTGTACAGTTTTATTAATATTCTTTTTTTTTTTCTATTATTATTTTTTTACGCATTTGCAAAAGCACAGAGCTCGCGGAGTGAGAGCAATCGGCGATCGAAGTCTGTACAGTTTTTATTTTGAGTGTTGTGAACTATCTTTTTTTCTATTTCCACGATTAATCATTGTATCCATGGAAACGCGCTCCAATGTGGGTTTGCGGGCGTGTAAAGCCCTGTAAATATAGCTGATAAGTTGCAGGTGTGTATTTAGATTTTCGCGGATAATATTGGAGAACACAATCAAGTATTTAGAAATTTTTTTTTTTTAAGGGAGAGAAAAAAATGAAAGAAAAAAAATATATGTAAAAAGTCGGTTACGGAAAGAGAAAGAATTCTTGGCCCCGAGGACTCCGCGCGAGAAAGTTTATCGAAGCACGCGTCGCGGTAACGACCGCAACAACAATCGCGCGCGGAGAAAGTGAACGCGAGACGCAGCCTGCTATGTTCAAACGGTACGCTGTATAGCAATAGAGTTAATGCCAGTTGATAGAACGCGCGACACAACGAGAGTCCCTCGCGTTCGATTAATCTCCGAGCGCACACACAGAAACGCGCGCACGCGCGTTTGTTATATCGTATTCGTATTGTATAGTGTATAGTAAGCACAGCCGTATTTCTATCTCGAATCTTCGCAGGCAGAGAGTTTAAAATATTGACCGTGACGCGATCGCGATTAAACCGAGGGAACGGGAGTCATCCGGACTCGACAGCTTTGTAATTACAGACCGGGTTTGGGATAATTGCCCTACCAAATACAGAGATAAAGAGAATTCTGCAGGAGTGCGGATTTTGCGCGAACTATCAGCGTTCCCCAGATTCGACGCAGCTCTGCTCGAGACAGGCGACGAAAATAGAGGTGAAAAGGAATGAAAAAAAAGTATTAATCGAGAAAAAAAATAAATTACAAAGCTCGCGACGAGCGACAACGTCGCCGCGGGCCCAATCGATGGAGATTACATCCCGGGGCGAACACGTTTCACATTATTTCGTACGGGCTGGAGAATCGCGACGCGATAGTTTGACGCAAGATTTTTCGATACAATATTGCCGGATGCGAGACGGTCGATTAACAATCTCTGCGAGATTTATAATTTGTATATTATTATTATTATTATTATTATTATTATTTTATTATTTTATTATTACTTTATTATTATTATTATAAACCGAATCCAAGACGGCGGAAGGTACAACGTTACTCCTCCAATTCTCATGCCACTTTATACGTGACATTTATACCTAATTTTTCTGTAGTATATTATGTGTATGTTTCTCTCTTTTTTATCTACGTGGCTCGTGTAACATCGAATAATACATCGAATAAATGTGTTTATGTTTCTTTATAGATCGATCGTCTTTTATTATTGCTCGACCCGCGCCCGATTGGTTTAATCGTCGGCCGTTTGATCGATGGAAATTACTAGACTGCGAAGATTAATTCAATATGCTTTATTCATTCATTCATCACGAGACCTCGACCATGTTTTTTTTTTCTTCGTAGACAACAATAACGAGGCGGATATAAATTAGATAAATGCTCGTTTCCATTCGCTTATCTCTCCCTCTTTTACTCTCTTACTTCGTTTTTTTTTCCATTTAGTTAATCCCAACAGACCTTCGTCTCATACAATAAATACAACGAGTCGGCAATCGCGTTGTCTCGACGACTCTACGCTGTTTCACACACGCTTCGTGCTTCGTATTTTTTAATTTTTTTTTTTTTTATGTACTTTTTTCCTTCCATTTTTGTATCTTGAATACACACGAGACCGAACTGTCCGGTGCATGGAACATTCTTCCATCGCATGCTTGTTTCGTTCACTCTCTCTCTTTCTTGAGATCGATTATTTACAGAGGATTTGGCGGGGCGTTCGCGTTTTGCATTCGGCACAACCGGGAAATAGAAGAGTCGGATCGATGGGGCATGGAATTTTTTTGTCTGGAGATTAACCGAAAGTCGGCGAGAGACAAACGAGAAAGTTATAGACTTCCGGTTCACTCCGGTCGTAGTTCTCCTCTCCTCATCGCGCCTTCGCAGACATAAAATGAAAAACGAAACCCCATCTCGGTGCCAACGCGTCAACGCCGGTTAATAATCCACTCGTAACAATAAATATTTCACGTTAAAAATGCAATCCAACGGGAGGGCGCGCTTCGCCTCGGCATTCCATAGGGCCGGAAGCGCTTAGCTGGCAGGAACTTCTTGTTTGTTGTTAACCACGGCGGCGGTGGTGTTGTCCTGAATCGCCTGAGGCTGCTCGGTGCAGCGCCACAGACCGTACGTCTTGCCGACCGTTGTTTGCCAAAGTCTCAGAGTTCCGTCCTCGGAGCCGCTCGCGTAAAGCTCGCCGTCCGGCGAGAAGCACACGCAGTGAATCGGGCCGAAGTGTCCCTTGAAGGATTCTAAGATTCGAAAAATAATAAGAGTTCATTTTTCATCGCTCTAGTGCGAACCATCGATCCCAAGGTGCAGACTCCAAGGTTTGGATAAAAAAAGATTTACGCACCGATCTCCGCACCGGAAACGTAATCGAATTTGTACATCTTGAAGTCCTCGCCGCCGCAAACGAACATCGTACAGTCGGGATGCAAACTCACACTGTACACCTGAGTCGGTATGTTGAATTCGCGTATCTTGGACAAGCTGAAGAATAAATTTCGAGAGTGTAAGACAAAATCGTCGGATGGAAAGGAAGCGGAAGCTGACGAACGGAGGATCGATGGACAAAACGAACGGTGGAGACGATGGATAAAAAAAAACGAAGAAAAAAGAAGAACCTTAAAGGAATGAGTTTGGAAGAAGCGTATCCGGAATAGCGAGGCTGTGCACAATCTCTCTCGGAGGAAGGGAAAAAAATCATTAGGATGCTGTGGATGTAAAGCCAAGTACGACTTCCTGATAGGCCAAGGACGTGTGGACCATGGAGAGCGGAACGGTAACCTCGGTGAATCGAGCGTCTCGCATAAAATTGTTTTTTTTTTTCTTTTTTTTACTGCGAGTTGATGCTTTAAACTCACTCTTTGCTGTTCCAGAACGTAACGATGTTTGCGTGAGTGGTGGTAATTATGTTGCCGTCTTTGGACACTTCCATCGAGCTCGGGGTGACCGGAAAGTCGAGTCTCCTCGTTGCTTTGCCGCTGGTCCTGTCCCAAACTCGGAGACTCTTGTCGTCGGCGCAACTCACCAGACTCGCGTTCTCTTGGAAGAAAGACACGTGCCTGATGCCCCCGGTGTGACCGGAAAATATCTACGACGATGGGCACGCGAGAAGAGATTAAAACCTTGATTATTGCCGGCGGGCGGAAACGAGAATTTGGAAAATCGATTCGAGCCGACAAGTAGACTAGTCTACGACTCAATGGACAAATCGTGTTATGGATTATACACTATCGACCTCACCAGAATGGCTCGAGTGTACAACTGGCAATCCTTTGAACTCTAAACTTTTTTTTACAGTTAAACTCACGGAGTGATAATTCGAAGACTGAAAAAAATCTATATCAAATTTAGATATATGTTCCATAGAGGAAATATATCGGAGCTACACAGTAAAAAATATTTGTTCGTTTGACAAACATTTTTCGTCTGCGAAGTTCAGCGATTGTTTCCTTAATTAATTTAGCAATTTTATTTTTTCAAGGAACCATATATTTTACTTTGAAAAAATGTAAAATTGATATGAATGTTTTTTTTTCTTTTAATTTGTGGGCAAGAAATATTTGCTGAATGCACAAATTATTGTTTTTGTCCCATGAGTACATTCTTTCAGCAGCAATTTTCATCTGTTGGGGATAAAAGGTTTCGGAGTGGTGTATTCGTCCCACAAATTGCTCTATTTATGTTTCTATCCTTATCCACTCGAGATATTCCTATCAACACCCGACAAGTTTACCTGTGGAGCGGCATCAGGCTTGTTGAGATCGAATATGCGAATGAGTTTCTCATTGGAGCCAGTGCACAGGTGATTTGAGTCAGTGCTGAAGTTCACCGACTTGACAATGTGATTGTGCTGAAACGAGTGGAGTTCTTCGCCTTTTATGGCGTCCCAGACTTTGGCGTTGAAGTCAGCCGCTCCGCTGGCGGCTTTAGTAGCCTGAGGATTCAACGCTACACCCCAAACAGCACCCTTGTGACCCTCGAAAGTGCCGATCCAGTCGCCTGTATCTCCCTGACGCAGCATGGGCTTGCCATCTGGAAAATTTTCAACGTTTTCACTCCGACCCCTTCTACGACTACAAAACCCAGCTGATCCTTCAAACAGGAAAAGCTGTGAGGCAAAGAGAAACAAAACGACAAAATTGACGAAGCTACAATTGAATTCCACAAATGAAAATTGTCCAAGGCATACAAGGAGGGAAAATCAGAAAAATAGACATTGAATAGGCAAAGCGGTGAGGCAAAGAGAAAACATCCGACTGCCGGAAAAGCAAAACTACAAAGCAAAAATTGAGTTGCAACAGTGCTGGAAAGACAGAAAATTGGAAAAATAGACTACATAATACAGGAAGTAATAGACAACGAATAGTTTGTTAAGAATACAATTTCTTAGTTTTAGGATCTGGAAAATCTTTAACACTTGTGCTGCAGCCTCGTCTATGACTGCAAAACCCAGCCGACGCTTAGAACAGGGAAAGCCACGAGGCTACGAGAAAAAAATGCTACGGCAGAAAAAGCAAATCTACAAAGCAACAATTGAATTGCACAAATAAAAATTGGCCAAGCACTGGAAATTGGAAAAATTCGAAAAACAGACTACACGCCGGAGGAAGCAATAGACAACAAATAGTTTGTTAAGAAAACGACTCTGCGACTACAAAACCCAGCGGATCCTTTAAACCGGGAAAGCCGAAAGAGGCACAGAAAAAAAAAGTGCTTCCGTCAACAAAGCAAAAATTGAATTGAACAAATTAAAATCGCTTAAAACGACAGAAAGCAGAAAAATTGGAAAAATAGACTACACTACGGAGAAAGTAATGGACAACGACTCGTTAGTCAACCTAACCTATGAAACATATCGAAACGGAGAACAATAGACATCCGCATTCGCGTGGTGTCAAATCGGTGAGCGTTAAACCTTCGTACTTCTAAATAAAGGATACATATAGCTATATACAAAAGCGTAACAAATTTCCTGGGGATACACGCGAGTATCGCGAATGCCGGACGGATCGTGACCTCCGTGGACGAACGAGCCGGAGCCTTGAAGACTGCCGGATCTGGGCCAAGGCGAACGAGAGAGCGCCGATCGTGATCGATTGTAAAATATTAACCGAGAAACGAACGAGCGAGAATGAGAGAGAGAGAGAGAGATCTTGGACGAAACGAAAACGAATGAGACGGACGGGAACGATTTTTTTTTTTTATCGCGTAACGCGAACGCCTGCGAATAATTTCTAGGTTATACTTAAATTCTGTACTACGCGTCGCAGTTTTAAATTCACCGTACCGTTTACTCTAGTTTATCGCGAAGATGCAAAAGGTTCAGTTATCTCTTTCGTGTAATTCATAGCCTCACTTTCGTGAACTCACCTTTGCAAGCAGAAATGAGATAATAGCCGGACTCCGTGACGTCCGAGAAGGCAAGATGAACGACCGGTCGAGTGTGTCCACTGCAGGTCAACGGTGTCTGCCTCAAATTTGCCATTTCACCGACTGATCGCGATTATCAATAACGTTAATTCGTGACGAGAGCGAGCACGACCGAGTGAAAGTCTTGGCTAGCCGGGCAACACGCACACTCGCGACAAACAAACACACACTCTATCGCGGGGAGAGACAGGGAGACTTTACCGGCACTTCCGGTCGCGGATCCCGTGGCGCTTTGCACTACTCGAATCCTCGCGTTTTACTGAATGTGAGGAAGAGGAAAAAAAAAAAAACCTATCGGGGATGAAACAAACGATATGTGACACCGAGGCGATGATGTACACAACTATGAGACGTTACGGAACGAAACAGACGATGCAAAATCCCTTGACAACGTGACAAAAGTGAGCGTCACGACTCGATAAAGCGACGAGACGTATTGGCGAGCAGCATAGCGCGAAGGCAGCGACTCCTCGAGACAGACGAGATATTTTGCCCGCGAACGGTCGGACAGCAGGAAGCAAACAGCATGGCGACCTCGAGCTCTCGCTCAGCCACTCTCCCACTACCTTTTATTTATTTATTTTTTTCTTCTTCTTTCCTACTACTTTTCCCCGCACGATTTAAGAAACTACGGGCTCACTGTGCCGGCACGCAGTTTAGCGCGTACGCGATACGAGCAATTGTCTGAGGATACCCCCCCCACCCCGCCTTTCATTCCTTAACGCTTGTGCGGACTTTCAGTCTCGACAAAATTTGTCACTCCACATGGTTTGACCATGAATTCGACGATTCCCTTCTCTCAGGAGTATTATAACCTTATAGCTGTTCGCACCTTGATTCTTGGAACTCGTTATTCGGCTCATTTTTATTACACTCCGGTCGCTTTGACGACATTGATATAATAATAAAAAAAAATATTCATATATAAATATATATATCGAATAATATATTATTCCACAACTGTCAATTACTTTTTAATCTTATTAATTAATTTTTTTATTTTTTTTTTTACGAAGCAATTATTAACTTTATTTATTAGTCACTAAGATTAGTAACACTATTGTTGATATTCTAGTGAAATTAATATTTAAAACTAAGTATATATCGAATAATATATTATTCGATCATTTCCAATTACTTTGTTTAATCTTATCAATTTTTTTTTTCTTTCAATAAATCAATTATTAACTGTATTTGTTCGTCAGTAATATTATTGGCCTTGAATTTTTATAAAATGTATTTTTATAAAATAAGATTCCGGAAGATTCGCGTAAGAATCCAAGATTCCGAGAGCTCACAAAAGTCCCTCGGCTCGAAATGTATTAATTTATGGTGGGAGACTGTCAGGTGTGGGTTTCGCAGCCGGCTCTAATTTGAATTTCGAATGGGGAATTAGGACGACGTCGATGGAGTCCCGTGAGAGATGCTCTTCATACGGCGAGTCCGGGCGCGTTAAATTATGGCCGGTTGTAAATTACAAGGGTTAAAGGAGGAACGCGGGCAATTCGTTGGATAAATTGCTCGGCAGAGGGTGGCGGAGAACAGAACGACGTGGATTCCACGGGTAAAAGTGAGTAACTCTGGCTATCCGGCGCGCCGGTGACGAATTATGTGTCACCGAGATTAGAATAAAAGGGTCAAGAGCGATAAGATGCGGATCGCGTTATTCTCGCAGCTGGGAATCCTCGGATTTGTGATAACTCCAAGCCGGAATAGCTCAGTTGGGAGAGCGTTAGACTGAAGATCTAAATGTCCCCGGTTCAAACCCGGGTTCCGGCAGCCTATCCTTTTTTGTAAAAATAGATTACAATTTACAGAAATCGACAGAAGCAATGGAACTTATAGAATTGCTTCTAGTAGGCTCGTCAGTTAAATTTCATCACACTTCACGATAGACAAATAATTCTTTGGCAACGAACAGCCAAAAGATAAAACCTTACGTATCCAGCGTTGGTGATTCAGCAATCTTTTTTAAACTTTAAGCCACTACGTCGATAACGCTGGTAAAATAGAAACCTAACTTTCATTCCCTATCGTTCCCTAACACGAAATTAATTTTTTTCTCGATAAACTGCTTGAAGGAGAACTGGAAGCTCCCGCATTTGAAGCACGTTTAAGTTCTTTTTAATTTATCTTTTTTTTTTTTTTTTTCGGAGCACGCATTACCCTAGGCATGAACGCTTCACGGGCGCGAAGAACAGGCAATTAAAACTCGTCGGGCCCGAATAAAAAGGGTGTGTCAGGCAAAGCAGGTATGTGGAAAAAAGTGGAGCGTAAAAGCGTGCAAAAATTTCATAAAACAGACCCTTTTTTGCTACTTTTTTTTTCCCCCCTTTCGCGCATAGCACACAATTGCCACTTGAACTTTTACCGCTGACGTTTGCGCGGAGCAGTCAACGCTCTCGGAGTAAACCACATGTAAAACCTCATATTATTTTCTCCAACCCCCCTCGACGTATACAATTTCTACCTCTGTGCCACTCCGGAAATGCATTTATTATTTTTGTTACCGCGGCGCATACATTGCGCGCTCCGAAATCTTTCGCATACAGAAATATCTGAAATAATACTCCATTAACTTCCCGCTCGTATTTTCGCGTCGAATAGCGAGCCGGAAGTAAAATAAGTGAAAGATTCGTCACCCGCTCCAAAAAGTCCACCCGACATAGGCTTTAAACTCTGAAAGAAAAAAAAATTCTTTCGCGACCCATTTTTTTTTTTTTTTTTTTTTTAATTAACGGTTTTTAGAACGTTATACGCGCGAAGCACGAATCCGATATCAGTTTTGGCTTAACGTAATCGTCGAGATTAATTTTTTTTTTTTTTTTTTTCCTTTCCAATCTGACTGGAGTTTCTCGTGAAAAATTTCTGGCTCCAGCCTCGAGCAAAGCGACAACAATACGCTTCGATATTTTTCAGTATTTCATCGTAAGATAGATTTTTATTTATTTTTTAATTTTTTTTTTTTTTTTTTTTTTTTTTCTGGGGAGCTTTGAGGGCGCCGTTGGACTGAAATAGAAAAATCCTTTGGAGTTATTTCGTCGATTGAAAAATCTGTACGACAATGGAACAATCAATTCCAACGGATAAGCGACCGTTTCCATTAATCGCCTCTCGGTGGAAAATCTCTTTTCCCGACTCCGCGACTCGACAACAATTTCCCGGAGCGCTCGCCGAGCGTCTAATACGTTTCCGCGTCTATTCCCGACGGGCGAGCCCCGTTGCGCGCATACACGTCCAGCATTTCAACAGTTCATACGCGCACAGAATACTACCACCTGTCTTGCATGTGCCGTACACACCTATACCATACGTAAATCCATCCGTTTTGCCGTGCTTTGTCATTTAAAGCCAAGCGAAATTGCGTTATCGCCCGCCGCACGTACAAATCCGAGAGCCGTTCGCAAAAAAAAATTGAAAAACAAAAAAAGGGAAAGAAAAAAGAAATACAAAAGGTCGCTTCGGAGCGTGAAAAATAAAAATATATAAAGCGTAAAGAAAAATTTTATTCTATGCGTTTTTGTGTATAAAAAACTGAAATACCGGAAGTTCGTTTATATATTTTTTTTCTCCTTTTTTTTTTTATTCGTTCTGGCTTAAAAGTACTCGGAGTTACGCGTCTGTAAAATTGATAGAAATTTCAACGTTCAGTTGGCAAAACGATTTTTGAAAAAAAAAAAAAAAAAAAAAAAAATGTCCCGCGGATCGGAAGTCGTAACGAAAAAAAAAAAACTCGTTATGGAATTCGTCCCGATAAAACTTTATCTCTGGTGTTTAAGATTTTTTTAAAAATTCTTTCGATTACGGAAGAACATCATTGGGAAAAATTCATATTATAAAAACCACGTTACAGAATTGCATTCAGAAAAGCTTCGAAATTTCGTTTTTTTTTTTTTTTTTCTTTGATTCATACCTACTTATCCGTGGGTGCGCTTCGAGATAGACGCAATGCAATTCGTCCCAAAAAATTTCACCTCCGGCATTTAAAATAGTGTCAATTATTTCGATTAAGAAAAACCATCATTCGGAAACATCCATATTATGAAAATCACGTTACAACATTTCATTAAGACAAGATCCGATCTTTCCTATTTTTCAATATTCTAATTTATTTCTTTCAATCACACCTCCTTCCTCCTTACAGTCATCACCCGTAGGTGATCTTTCGTATTTTTTTAAGTCTCTATAATTTTTTTTCTTTTATTCATACCTCCTTCCTTCTTCCAGTCGTCATCCGCAGGTGCACTTTGAGATAGACAAGATGGTATTCGTACCGATAAAAAGTTAATCTCCGGTATAAAAATATAAAAAAAATAAATAAAAAATTATATCTATTAAGAAAAACCATAATTCAGAAAAATCCATATTATGAAAACCACGATACAGCATTTCATTCAGAAAAGCTCCGATCTTTCCTATTTTTTAATTTTCTAATTTTCTTCGTTGTTTCATAGCTCCTTATCGGCAGTTACACTTCGAGATAGCCAGATTCCCCGAAGGCTGATAAAGATCGAAGAGCAGACGTGGCATGGGGTTGTAGGTGGGACAAGGGAAGATACCACTGAAAAAGGAGTTAAAGTTGAAGGCAAAGAAAGGTCAACAACAACAAAAAATCCTGAGGAAGGAGAGAATGAACGAAGCGAACGTCGTATATTCCGGTCGCGTTCTGTGGCGAGTCAGAGGTGCTCTTGCTGCTCTGGTGCACGAGAAATCGTCGGGGTGATTGAAGGGGGTGGTCGGGTGAATTTCAGCTCGCGCAGGCGCGAACGGGGAGATCCTGAGGGGGGTGAAGGGCGGGTGAAATTCGTGAGAGCGTGGATTCTCGACGATAGCGCGAGAGCCGAGAGAAACTCCGTTCCGTTCGCCTCAGTCGGCTTCGGGGCCTCTCTCGAAGCAGGAACCTTGACCTTGCTCTTCAACATTTATTTTTTCAATTATTTTCACGCGCGCAGAGCTTCGCCGAATAAGCCACGAACTAAAAAAGTCCGATAAATTTCGTGACTAAAAGTAAGGAAAAAAAATAAAAATAATTGCGGGTCATTGAAATAAAAAAAAAAAAATTCCACTATCGAGAGCAGCGGATCCGAAAAGTCTCCGAGGCGCGCACAAGAACAAGAGTGGGGAGTAAACAACACCGGACAACGCAGCAAGAGCGGTCGAACTCTGCAAAGGTGTCGGGCGGAAAAAAAAAAATTGTCGAGATAGTTCGCAATAGATTTAACTCCGGAGAATATCTTCCGGCTCGAACTCGAGAGTCCTCGACCTTGTGGCCGAAGGGTCCGAGAACTCTCGCGGCGCGGCGACGACGAGAGACAAGTGGCCTGGAATAAGGACGAAAGGCGAAGGGAAGAGGACCAGCGGCTGAAACGATGAGACTCTCGTCGGGGCTCGTGACAATCGCCGCGTGTCTGTACCATCATCTCGGATGTGCGGCGGCCGGTAAGTAAATTTTACAAAAACACCCACCTCAAAAAAAAAAAATAAATAAATCAATAAATAAATGAACTGATTTTGATTTGGCGAAAAGATCGATAGATCTTGAATTTTTTATAGCTCATTTAATCGGCACGCGCATGCTGCGGCAGAAATAAGCCGCGTTAAGCTCCTCGTGTTTGTTATTGCAACATTCGGAGCTTAAGCTCACGGGCAAACATTAGTTTCCAAACTTGGACGACTTAATCGTCCGTTAACAACGCGAATTATTAACACCTGTTGACGATCATTATTCGGGCGCGTTGGAACCCACTTTTGCGTCGAGTTTCCGCCGCACTAAAGTCGCGCTTGCATTTCGCAACGAAATACACCCGCGCACCGAAAAAAAGTTTCCCAAGATCAAACAATATGTGTTCGAATCAACGAAATCCTGCGGTTGCGGGCGGCGGAGGAAATATTCAGTTAACTTGACTAAAAAGTTACATGAGCATTAAAAAAAAAATCATTTCATTGGCCCAACTGAGAATATGTTTGATCGAACAGAATAGGCAATTATATCAATGGAATATTACATCATTTTTATTCTCCATTTGGTTGAACGTGCTCAATATGACATTGAGGAATAAAATTCTTCGGTTGAATAAACTTTACTGAAGCTTTGAGCCGGTAAGCAAAGTCTACACAGGCATTTACGAAATATCTGTTTTTATCGAAGACATATTTCACTCGCAACGTTACATTAGCTTACTTTTTTTTAACCTTATAATGATCGGTAGCGAAATGAATGTGTCCTATAACTAAACGAAAAAAAACCTTTTTTCGAAACAAATATCTAGTCACGCAAAGAAAACAAAAGTTTGGCCCAACTCAATCCGAAGCTGAGTTCCGGTATTGGTATTTGCATTATTTGTTACCAATTAATTTCACACATGGTCATATCGTCTTTTGTATGTTCAATTGTTAACACTACATCGCTGCTTATCAATATAACACAATCTTTGCTAATTACAATTCTATATATCCAAGCGAAGCGCGATCCCCGACACTAACGCATCCTGACCTTAAGTACCTTACCACTACACTACAATCGCTTATTGATATGTGTAATCTTGAATCGGATATATGTTATTCTCCGTCATTAACTTAGACTCAACTTCGACGATTTGACATTGAAGTATCGAAACAACTTGAATGTTGTTTATTGTGGGTATAATATTTGCGAATGACTGAATTGACGTCTTGTCGAATCGAATAAAATCATTTTCAAGATGACAAATGTTCGTATATATACGAACACATAGAATCACATTTTTCTTAAAATGACCAAATATACGTTCAAGCCAACATAAGTCATGTCGCCTTCTGTATGGCAACACTATATACGATTAAATCGAAAAAAAAGTTGTTGATCTAATGCAGTTTTGGTTCACTTCGAACCATCGTTGTAAGTGCAATACGCGATTGACACAACCACACCAGTTTCATTGTTTCAACAACGGTGCAGCCTACTTAAATGCGCCTGGATCGTTGCAAACCAATTTTCCGTGACCGCAGTTGTGAGGTTGATATTGCCAATTTTTTTTTTTTTTCGGTGCGCTTTTGTTGTTGTTGTTTCAGGACGAAGTAACTGTGAGTTTTGTGTGATCCGTTTACGGCCGGTGTCGCGTGAAAGCCGTACTCTTCGTCGTTTAACGTCCAATATGCGCGGCTTGAAAAAGGGAGGCGAGGATGGGTGAATTAGTAATTACCTAACGCGGCCATCGGCTATCTGAAGCATTCCCTATCGTCCCGCGACCGTAGAAAGATTGAATGGAGCGAAGGGACGACAGACACTGAGGGACCGGAATTTCCATCGCTTCAATTTACTCGTTTAGCTGTAACGCAACGATAAGGCGATTACCCTTCGGCTCTTTGCACACATCCGGTTCTGTCACTGCCGCACGCTTCTGTTCTCCTATCTGTGGTATAAAAGCGTCGAGCTGTTTGCTCCGAATGTATACACTGGTAATTGCCGATTCGAAACCTACAGAGGGACTCGATAATTAATTCTCTGTTTCAACTACACCAGTGAGAGCTTCTTTTTCCTGGCTAAAGCGAAAGTTCATACAGGGAAAAGTACTCGAATCTCGGATAATCCGAATCGACGCAAAAATTGGATTTACGATTCAATATTATAACATCGAAAAAATACAAAAAAAATAAACTTAAGTAAAAACGTCTTTTGTCTGTTGACCGAAATCAATGAACCCCCCCCCCCTCTCCGCCTCCCCCTTCCGCTTATCTGAAAATGTTCGAGTTTCCTTGTCCTCACCGACTTCACTTTACTTTAAATTGCATCGATCCGATGGTATATCAAAGTTTCCCCAAGAAGTACAAAAGTCCGCAGTTTTTCGCTCGAGTCTCCAATCGCTATACTCTATCCCCGATACATAGCTATCTATCTGTCTTATACTACGGTATATCCTCCGTCCGCATTTCCGGCGTCCCGACCTTAAAACCCCACGGGGGCTTCGCTCTGAGCCGGGAATTCAATTCTCACCCGTTTATGCTCTTTCATTCTGTATATACGTATATATAACGTCTACCTCTGCCTCTCCCTTCCCTTGGCTCTTTGGCTCTTCTTCATCCGCTTCCTTCTGCTCATCCTGCACTCTCCAGGTCTCCCACACCTCCGACTTTGCCCCAACCCCACCCCTTCAACCCCTTCCCATCCGTCCCCCGAGGTTTCGCACATTCGCGGCGCTCCTCCCGAGCGCTACTCGGCTGCTCAACGACGAGCGAACTGCAATTAAGTTCAATGCGCTCGCTCGCTTAGTCGAACGGTACCGTGGAAGAGGACCGCGATTTCCGGCGTGCGAGACTCTTTCGTCCCCGTGATCCATCGCCCCGTTTGCAGGGTCGCGATTTTACGTTTCCGCGAGCACGAAGAAAACGAGCATTCCCCATCCGGCAACAAGCGCCATTGGCTGTCTCCGGTTGGACGTGTACAACGTCACCGATGAGCCCAATTTGTCCCTTTGACTCGTGTCGCCGATCTGCTCCCCTCCCAGCGATAAGCTCTCCTTCGCACTCCGGGGAAAATAAATTCGACCCACTTCGACGAGCGAAACTAAAATCAAATTTACTCCAATTTGGCACCCCCGCTCGGCGATCCCGCAGTAGTCGCTACGGGAGAGACGCATTGTTCGATGGTTCCATCGTCTCTTTACATGTGCCTCCCATCCGGGTGATAAATTTTCCTCCGCGAATCAAATTCTATAAGCCATTATTACCATTGACTAGTTCCACGGGTGAAATTCTATCGTGGGATGCATTCTACCTGTATACCTGTATCCAATAACCTTCAGCGCGAAACACGATTCTCCGTAGATGCAACGGAGCGCTTTGCTATCCCTCTCGATGCTCTGATCGCGTCCTATCGAATCAGAGAAAATTCAATGGAACGCAAGAGACAGTAAACGTATAAATTGAACGTAGCAGCGAAATAAAATCACTGACTAGCCTTGGCTCAATCTTATTTTGCTCTATCGAGGACGCATCTATGCTCAGCAGTCTACGAATTACTGCAAAGGAAACCGGAGCGAAATCGAGTACGACAAAAGTTTCAAACAAAATTCGTACTCGAGTAGTCGACCCATTACTCGAGTACCAAAGTTACGATTACTTGCATTATACATATCCTTCAATTCGCGTGTCCTTTGACTTCTCCAACTTCATAAATACATAGCCCGGTACATAATACTTTTGCACATCCGCTATACATACACTGAAAAAATATCAACTAAGCTGCGGTTGCGGATGGCGAAGGAAATGTTTGGTCGATTGAACAAAATTTTTATACAATTCAAGTAACTGTTCGTTTAAGCAACTAAATATTAAGTCAAACAACTAAATATACATTCAATCAACTAAATATTTCTTTCAATCGACCAAATATTTCCTTCGCCACCCGCAACCGCAGATTAGATTGATATTACCAAACCTTTTTTTCGGTGTGTGTATTCATTCTCATGCGTCCTGGTTGCGGAGGCCTCCGAGTGTTGTGTGTGTACATATATATATATATATATATATATATATATATATATACACACACACATATATATATATATATATATACTCGTTCCAGTCGAGGTGGAAGCTTTCAGGACTTTGCTGCGACGAGGTGCAATGGAAGGTTACAACCGGCGTGTAACCTCGGTAGTTATAGACAACATTTTCAGACAAAATTCGTACCGATTTACGTATTCGAGTACAACACTCATACACTACCCGGTACTGTAGTACTCACAACTTGAGTACTTCAGTAGTCTATCCAGTACTTGAGTACTCCAGTATTCTACCAAGTAGACGACTACTTGGTAATGCAATACCTACTTCAATTACTTTAGATATTCGCTCAGCTCTGCCTGGCGCTCATCCGAATGCCCTCAATTTTTCAGCTCCCCCTCTCCGCCCCCCTCTTAGCCAGGCCGTATAATTACACGTATTAGAGTAAGTGCAAGTACATGTACAACTACATGTATTGGAGTAAGAATTGCAAGTATTGGAGTAAGTCGAGGTGACATTTAAAGAAATAGGTTTACTACGCGCCAATCTATTCTCAAAACATCCAACTACAGTCTGCAATGTTAATTTACTTATTATATTAGTCTCCAGAGCGCTACAATTATAGCTCGAGAAATTTCTGGCTACCTCAAAATAGGCATTCACCGCTCGTATCGATCCCTGCACTTACAGTCTCATAATCTTTGGTGCGATCACATCGGATCTGCATGTACTAAAAACTGCGCAAACGCCAGCGCCATTCGTTTGTTACCTTAAAAGATATTGCGGGTGACCATCTAACCCTGATTTACCCTGTATATATCCTTCAATGCGCGTGCCCTTTGACTTCTCTAACTTCACACACACACACACACACACACATACCTCAGTACATAATACTTTTGCACATCGGGCTATACACGTATATTAATTCTCATCCGTCGCCGCTGCGGAGGCCTCCGACTGTTATATACTATATAGAGACCCGTGCCAGCCGAGGTGGAAGCTTTCAGGGCTTTGCTGCGACGAGGTGCAATGGAAGGTTACAACTCGCGTATAGCCCCAGTAGTTGCAGTGGAAGTTGAGGTTCGGGACGCGCGGTGCGGAGCGTGAAATTGAAAGGAAACTCGAGGAATTTCCTTCTCACCCCTAAAACCCCGCTCACTTCACTTCGCTTTTTCTCCAACCTCCCTATTTCATCGCTTACCGCGCTCTGCACCCCCCCCCGCCCCTTGCGTGGGCTAACCCGACCAGAGATCCCTGGGAACTGAGCCCTCGGACGGCTTCGAGGGTTATTTAAGCAGTGGCAAAGCCAAACGTACGAGCAGCCATACCTGAAACGTGACTCTCGCGTTAGTTTCGCTCGCTATATACGTCTCGTCCGTCTATAGTTATAGCGCGTCAAGGATATAGGTGTGTATATATCTCAACAGCTCGGAGAACGCGCATCCTACGGTCTGCACGAGCTGAAGCCTCTGCTCGAAATTCCCGGAGCCGATAAATCCAGAAAACGAAGAAAAAAAAAAAGAAATGTGACCGATATAGTTGTTCCGGAGTTTATATGGCAAAACGAAAGGTAGCGATAGGGGATATGAAAAAGGATGGGGGAGTGGGGGGGGGGAGAGATGGCGTATCCGTTCCCGCGGACTTCATATCCGCCGGTAGGTAGGACAGGGGGGAGGAAAATAAGAGACAAACGTTGTACGCAAGCCATATCGCTGAGACTATATCGCTGGTAATAGCTCTGCGGGAAAACTTTGTCTTCAAGCGCGGTGCCCCATCGACGATGAAGAAAAGAGGGGGTGGGTAAAAAGGCGGGGAAGCCTCGTAGTTTAACCGAGGACTTCGGACAAGATTTATTCGAGCGACAAGATCCGCAGAATGCCGACGATAATGATCCCGAAAGTATGTACAGGGAAAATGCGCGGCGGTGAGTTGGGGAGCTTCCGAGGAATTGAAAACTTTGTGCGGTACGAATAAACTGCGTGTAGTTGAGAATTTGTTTTTTTTTTTTTTTTTTTTTTTTTTTAGCAAGAAGAAAGATTTCTTGGTGGAGTTTATTTTTGCCGGGCGGAGAATGATGGATGGGAAAGTATTATTGGAACATCGTGTGGAGCTCCGTACGCGAAGTATTCCGCACTTTGATCAAGCTATATTCGAGGTAGGGACAGCATTTTCATATCTGTTTTTATAATATCTGTTCATCATCGGAAGAGCATGTTCTTGTCGGTTGCAACAGCATGTAACAATTTAATGAGCCTCGCGTCAGAGGAGTAATCAAAATATTCTTATTAAGATGATCTATTTTTTAATGAGAATTTTTTAAAGGTACAAAAGCTCTGCAGACATTTTAACGATTTCACACCCAATGTACTATATTTGGCACGTTGGTGAAATATAATTTTTTGTTGTATCTTCTTTTGATTAAGCTATATTCGAGGTAGAGACACCATTTTCATATCTGCTTTCGATAAAGGTACCTCCGCGTTCATCAGCTGAGGAGCATGTTCTTGTCAGTTGCAATAGCATGTAACAATTTAATGAGCCTCCCGTCGGAAGAATAATCAAAATATTCTTATTAAGATGCTCCATTTTTTAATGAGGATTTTTTAAAGGCACAAAAGCGCTACAGACATTTCAACCATTTCACACCCAATGTACTATATTTGGCACGTTGATGGAATATTATTTGTTTTGAATATTCTTCGAGTACGTTCTTTTAGTAGATATAGTGATTGAAAAATTGAATCTTTCGAGAATTAGGTTCTCCAAACATTTCGACCCGATAACACGTCGAGAAGTTCGGAATGATCATTTTTTTGCCATCACAGAGGCCACTTTGTGTTAACAATTGTTTTTCGTTTTTGTTAATGAATTTCTTATCCACTTATATTTTTGAACGGACTGTACTTTTAATTTTAATTGTGGGTGTTTGTGGAGATGAAATTTTTTGTTAAAAATTCAGACATATATCACCGCGCACGGTTGCGGAAGTAGCGATATCATGTGAGGCAAAGAGAACGAGAGGTGAGTAACGTTACGTCGGGGAGGAACGCTTGATAAAATATAGATCTTCCGTGGGTTCGCGTTGAGTTAAATTAAAAGGCCCCGAAGGGTGTACAGTAGAAAGGCAGACTGTGATATTTTTCAGGCTATCCCTATCGAGAACCCACTTCCGGTGTGGCCGTAGCAGAGAGAGAACGAGATACGAACGAGAGAGACAGAAAGCCACGAGTAATAATTTTTTTTCAATTTCTCTCCATACATTTTTGTTATTATTAACTACTATTATTACTATTATTATCAGCATTCTTATTACTATTATGATAAACATTATTATAACTATTATTTTCTTGATAATTCTAAAATATATATATTTGCTTTTTCTTCAATGAAACGTATTTTTTATTTTAATTGTATAGGTTCGTAGAAAGACATTTTTCAAAAAAAATACAAACATATATATGACCGCGCAATGTTTTCGAAAATAGCGATACCGTGAGAGGCAAGGAAAACGAGAGGCGAATAACGACACATCGGGGAGGAACGCTTGATAAAATATAGATCGTCCGTGGGTTCGCGTTGAGTTAAATTAAAAGGCCCCGAAGGGTGTACGATGGAGAGGAAGACTGTGAGATTTTTCGGGCAATCCGTATCGCGAACACTCACTTCCGGTTTGGCTATAGCAAAGGGAGAACGAGATACGAATGAGAGACGGACAGAGAGCGACGAGTAAAAGGAATCGGCAGCGGAGGGCGGAGACGAAAGGGTGAAGAGAGGTTGAGAGAAAGAATAAACGGGCGGGCGGTGTGTAAGGGTAATTTAATGGCGAAAAGTCAATGGTGCGAGAGTAATTTATCTTTCAGCGTAACCTCGATTCGCTCGGTTGCATTGGCGAGGCGAGAGAGAAAAGTACCAAGGAATACAATGGAAACGAGTCGCGAGAAAAGAACTCGGTAGAAACGGAGTAGAGCGAGATACGCGATAGTCGGTAATCAGCTCGCAATGAACGATCCTTTCGAATACGAGGCAAAAGTGTAGGCGAACAAAAGAAAGTAAAAAAAAAAAAAAAAATTTAACAAAAACAAAGCTATACAAGAAAATCGTAGGAAAAACAAAGGAACAAAAAAAGAAGAGCCTTCGACGTTGAGACTGTATGGGGTTTCGATAGTTTTTATTTTCCACCCGCTGCTCCGGCACAATCGCCGGGGGGGGGGGGGGGGGGGGGGAGCTGGTGAGCTGGCGAAACGTTATGTAAAAATAAAAATAGACAAAAGACGATTTATTCAACGCTCGACTATTGTAAGAAGAATTAAAGTCCCGCACATGTACGGAAGCTTTTAGCTCGCCGCTGCGCGCACCGCGCACGGTAAACTTTTGCCTCTGGATGGCTTTTGTTCTTTTTTATTCTTCTTTTGTATTTTCCCTCACGGAGAAAAAATAATTAATTGGACGTTTGTTTTGCGCGATAATAAAATAATAATAACAATAAAAAACATAATATAAAAAAAAAAAAATGGGTAGTATCGGAGCATTCGTAACAGCCGGTCTCCGGTCATTATTGTTTCCGTCATTCAAATGCGAAAACAATGAATAAAAGAACGGAGCGGAATAAAATGCTCCGTATTTTCCATTGGATTTCAATTTTCTTAACGTCACCCGGTCCTCCGTGCGACTTCGAGCCGCCCTGACCTCAACGTTCTTTTCCGCGTCTACCCGTCGGGCTGCGCCTTTTTGCGTCTCTTCCGTTTCTCAGCTTCACCGTTTTTTTTTCCCCCCCCTCCGCCTTACCTTCTCTTTTACACTAATGAAAATAAAAGTGTCCGGGACCGTGACTCGCAGATGTCCGACCGAGACGAGGGTCTCTCACCCGCCAAGTCTCCGTCGAATCAACCGAATATATTCGGATTTTCTTTTTCTCCCCCCCCCCCCGCCCCGCTTTTTTTAACCCGCCATTTCATCACGTTCTCCTTTCATCCCTGGGAAAGACTTTGGAGCCTCGTGACGGGCCTCGCTCTGGAAAATTGCAAGCCTCTGCTACCGATCTATTATTCAGGCCAGCTTTTACTATATTTTCGCCACCCCCCCCCCCCCCCCCCCCACCCAAAGCCCCACATCTGCGCGGAGCTTTCGAAGAAAGTTCATTCACGAAACTCGTTAACATTTTTAGAAACGGGTAAATTAAATTTTATAAATTTTATAAAAGTAAATAAAAAAAATCGATTTACATCCAAAGTGTTTCCCAATCGTTTTGTAAAGGGAAGTAATATACACGCAATCTCGTTCCACAGGATGAAAAAAAAAAAAAAAAAATGATGTCGAATCTGCACTCGGCGCAAAAAATACATAGTTATGTGTTCAAAATTTTTTGTCGATCTTTTGATTTTTACCCGAGAACTTTAAATGACACCGCTTTATCTAATGCTTTTGACTCCGTCATAGCCATCGTCTTGTGTATTTCTTGCTGAAGAACATGATAGGCACCTAGGTTTTTTCGCGATGCCATCGTGAAGCAAAGAAATCGCATTGAAAATACGCAAAATCACCCATTTTTTGCAATTTTTTTTCTATACAAATGCCCGATAAACTTTTACGTTACTCGTCACTTTGGGTTTGTATTCAATCCATTTTTTTTCACGCTGAACACGCATCCGACATTTATTTTATTCATAAACGAATATTTACTGAGGAAAATTGCATCTAAAGTAAAGTACAAATTTTTCAAAAAAATTCAAAAAAAAATTCAAAATAACATCTGAATGGCTCGATCGATTCTCCCAAAATTTTATAGAGATCATCGGACGATCATATTCCATTTGTGTGCAACTTTCAGCCAGGTACCTTAAAAATTGTAAACGCTGCAGCGCGATCAAACTTTTTTGAAGAGTTCAAAAATGCCGTACAAAAAAAAAACAACTGAACATTTTTCGATTTGACCAAACCTTGACTATTGATCGCGCATACTGTGCGTAAAATCTCAGCTCGATCGGTTGAAGCAATCCCCGAGTTATGGCCGTTTGAATTTTTCGTGTCTCATTCACAGGAACACGAAAAAAAAATGCACGATACACGCATACACAAATCAATCCGGATATTTTTTCCAAATGCGATTCTTCGATGTTTTCGAACATTGTGAACACGTTTTCATAAAAATCTGTAAACATTTTTTTTTTTTTTTTTTTCTCCCTAAAACAAAGTTTCCTCTATGAGGAGACGAAAGAAACAAACAAAAAAAAAAAAACCAAACACGGATCTTACGTCTCCAAACGAGAGATGCATCGAAGCAGCTTCCCTCGCAGCAACAAAAGAGAAAGATTGCAAAAAGAAAGTGTCGATTACGTTTCTATTTGACAAATAAAAGTCCCGCCCTGTGTAGATACATAAAAAAAAAAAAAAAAAAAAAAAACGAGTCTGCGAAAGGAGTCGGTGGATTTCGACTCCAGCCACTCGTTCTGTTGATCCGTCAGTCTATCCGAAGCCGTCCTGGCGGAACGAGAGTTCCGCCGCACAGTCCCCGAGACTGCGACTGGCGCACTCTCGTCGGTGTTCGACGCCGCATGCATCTCCCTCCGTCGTGAAGCTGACCGAGTCTCGTCGCTCCTCGCCGCTCCTCGCGGTCATCTTCATCGCGTAGAGAATGCCGGTCCGATGCTCGTGTGTATCTCGCACACCCGCCGAGACTCGGCTGAACGGAGTGACGGAAGAATCGATATAGCCTCCACACGCCGTACGTAGACCGCGCACATTCGCGTCGCACACGCGAGACAGCTATCGCGCCATTCTCCGCTCGGAGATACCACACGTTTCGTTACAGCCAGATAAAGGATTCACCGTCCCGCTTCCGCTCAAAATTGCTGATGCCGCCGGAGAGAGACCATCGACAATATAAGAGAGAACCCGAGAAACCCGCTTCGAGACGCGAGGAGGAAAATACCGACCGAGAATATCGCGCGAGAGCTCTGCGGGAAAATCCAACTATGTATACATCGAGACGATCTCCGAGGCGGTGTGCAACTATGAAAGAGAAAACCGGAGACCGAAACAGGTATGAGAAAGATAAAATGTGTGAAAGGAAAAAGAAACAAAAAAAAAAATGAAGAAGCAATAGTTACACTGAGCGAGAGTGTCGGGCAGTCTGAGGCGCGGGGGGGGGGGGGGGGGGTAGAGGGGGAAGAAATGAGGAAAGGGAGTGAAAGGGAGAGAGGAAAGTAATCAAGCAGAAGTGAAATATTAAAAGCCCCTTAGTACTCGGAAATGTCCGGAGGCTTGAGGCAGAGAGAGGTAGAAGTGGAGGGGTGGGGGGGGCGGAGGGGGGTTCGAGGGGGCACGGGATGGAAAGGTGGCAGGTGGCTGCAGAAGCCGGGACGAGGACGGTATTGCTCGGGAGACACCGCAGGCATCCCCTAAATGTTTCTGCGGCGCACCGCTTTTAGCGAGAAAGCACTGACAGCTTTCCCTCCCCCGACGGCGAGCCAACGACTCGCATCCTCATACCCGTTTTCCAACTTTCTCATACAGGGGCGATATGAAAATACACGTATGAATATGTATATAGATAGATGTGGGCGGGCCAGTGTTATAGGTTGGTAAATAGAGACGGCGCTCTCGTAGTCGCAGAGATACACGCATGTGTGTATGTTATATATATATATATATATATATATATAGATGTAACGAGCATATAAAACGCTCGAGTACGCAATTTTTTTGCACAGGCAGCGTCGCTCCTCCCGAGCTGTTTGGTCTCATACCCTTGCTCGTCTTTTTTTTTTCACTCCGTTTCTATCCACTCGGCGGAGAATGTGCATGTTCATGTATGCATATATATATGCGTATGTGGGTGTATAGATGTTTGGGGCTAAAAGCTGTATCTCTGCTTTTTTGGTTCAGTCGGACCGAGAGTCCACATTTGTCTGCGGGAGAGCTTGTGCACTTCTAGTACAGAAAAAAAAAAAACTTTTTAATCACATTTTTATTATTGTTTTATATGATTTTTTCAATTTATATTCTCCGCTAGAATTTTGTTCTTGATTTCGTTCACAGGAATATAATTTGGTGGAGATATTTCTGAAGGACTGTTTACATTTGTTTGCGTAGATTTCGTTTATATATAAATGTTTGGGGTTAAAAGCTGTATCGCTTCTTTTTTTGGTCCAGTCGGACTGAGAGTCCACATTTTTCTGCGGCAGAGCTTGTGCACTTCCGGCGCAGAAAAATATATATATTTGCCTTTCCGAGCGGCGAAACTTTTTAATCACATTTTTATATTTTTATATTCAATTTATATTTTCGTGTGAATTTTCTTTTTTTGATTTCCTTTCGTGGGAAAATAATTTGATAGAGATATTTCTGAACATCTGTCTAAATTTGTTTGCGTATATTTATATATATATATATATATATATATATATGTTTGGGGTTAAAAGCTGTATCGCTTTTTTTGGTCCATCCGGACCGAGCGTCCGCATTTGTCTGCGGGAGAGCTTGTGCACTTCCGGTACAGAAAAAAATATATGTTTGCCCTTCCGGACGGCGAAACTTTTTAATCACATTTTTATTATTTCATATTATTTTTAATTTACATTTTCCTACGAATTTGTCGTCTTCATTTCCTTCGTTAAAAAATAATTCAATAGACATATCTCTGAGCATCTGCCTAAATTTGTTTGCCTAGATTTTTATCAACATGCATATATATTTTTCACATTTAATTTGTGCGGCGTTTTGGGTTAATCAGAGACCGGCCGAGTGCGCAGAGAGCCGATGGCTGAGGGGTTCGAAACGATCGCGGGAGCGTTCTCGCTCAAGTGGTAATTGTAATGGAGTACCGGTGTAGGGATCTTTGCACGGTTAGAGGGAGGTTCGAGTGTGTCTGTGCAAACACGGGACCTGACTACTTGACATGGAATGCCTTGTACGAGAGGGCACGAGGTCTCTCCTCTTATCCTCGTCAGTGAGAGTTCTCTCGTGTCGTCGCATGCCCGTGTGCATGCGCCGTGCTTATAGTTTATATGTATATATATATATACGTCAGTGTATATGTATATCCATATATACACAGTAATAGCGAGCGCGAGTGAATACGACCCCGTCGAGGCTCGTATCCGAGGGTGCCAGCTCCCGATGCTCTTGCACTCTCTCGCGAGGATGTTCCGCGCTGCACTCGAGAAGCGCGTGTTCTCGTCGAGCATACGGCAGATCCGCCGCACAATATTGGCCGCGGGTACAGGCACTCGACTACCGGAGGAAATCGGCTGTCGATCATCGAACCCTTTCAACCCCCCCCCCCTTCCTCCCGAGTGGCCAGAGCCAATTACACTATTCAGAGCACTGACCGGCGCGAAAATTATTTCCGTTTAATGAATAAACGGTAACTCGCATAAGTTTCGGAGAAATTAGAGGCAGTTGCATATTCTCGTATGGTATGAAAATCTGAAGAATCGAGCTTATTGAAGATGCTGATGAGATTAATTTCGCATTATAATAATTCGAAAATGTTACTAGGAGATTGATGGAAAATAAAATTGTTGAGGAAATCTTCCGGAAAGGTAACTTTTTTTTAATGTGATTCGTTCACTTTTCTGAATAAGCATGCATTTTTTTGCAGATTTTTAAATTGACTTTGCATTTTTTTTTTTTTTTTTTAACGGGAAAAATGTGTAAAAGGCCCATAAAATTGAAAGTGAATTTAAAAATCTGAAAAAATTCAAACGTATTTAGAAAAATGAACGAATCATTTTCATAATAATAAAAAAAGTTAGGTTTCCGGAAGATTTGTTGAAGAATTTTTTATTTTTCATCAAATTTTAGATTATTATTATGCGAAATTAATCTTTTCGGTACCTTTGATATGCATCATTTTTTTCAGTTTTTTTTTTTTATACCATCAAGAAGTGTTTGCGCAATTCCCTCTCATTTCTCCGAAGCTATTCGCGAGGACTGCCTCAAGGCCGAAACTCCGCCGAGTCCGAAGAATGTGTCGCCGAATGGTGGCGCGTCTGACCGAGTGTTCACTCCGGACGCGCTATCGCGAATTGTGCGCGATAAAATATTGTTTGCAAATTCAAGCTCGATATATGTATATGGGATGGAACGGGGCAAAATGCAATTTTCCAATAATTTTTGGATGGGGCAGTTGGGCAAAACGCGGCCGAAAGTCCGGATGTATATCGACAGGACAAAATGGGCGATCCAAAAATTATTGGACAATCGCGTTCCGCCCAACCGTCCCGTTTTGCCCCACTCTACCCTATATAAATATAAATCGACGCTAACAATATTTTCGCATTGGACGTGCGGTAGTCCCGGCGGCGATATCGATTATAAAATGGCCCGAACTGCCGATGCACAACGCCGCGGCGAAACTGCACGAAAAGTGTAATATAGTCGCGGGCAGGTACGAGCCGACACCGAGCTGGTTAGAGTATATAACAGTCGGGAGGCCTTTGCCACGCGAGAATTGAAGGCGTACGAGCTGGGATTGATACAGACGATTCGAAAAAGGCCGGAGAGTGGTTTCTATATTTCTTATCAATTCGTACCAGCGACGAGTCGATGTGCGGTCGTTTATTTTTTAATATTTTTTTGTTTTGTTCTGTTTATTTTCAATCTCGAAAAGACTCGATGAAAACCGGCGATAGATCTTTTTTTTTTTTTTTTTTTTTTTAATTCCCTTTCATTTAATCACCAAAGATTCCGACAAAACGACCGCGATTTTATTTTGCATTTTTTTGTTTCGTTTCGTTTTTTTTTTTTTTTTTTTTTTTTTTTTTTCGTTTTCCAATTCATTTCCGCGAACCTTCACATCGTGACCTTTCGGCAAAGAGTTCGATCCGTTGATACCGTGCCAATCGCACGGTAGCGGGCCATTCAACGCCGGGGCTATTTTAATTGAATTCGCCCCGCGGAAATTAATGGCCCTGTGACTCTATGTTGCTCCAATGGGCTGTTTCGGCGCTTCTCCTCCCTCACGCCATTCTCGCCTGCCCGAAACGACGCACGCTCTGCACCCGTATTACGACCCAATTTTCGTAATTATAAAACCGGCCGTTTAAGCCCTCCCCTCGTCGCCGCTCGTTCGCTCATCGCCACTTTTACAATCGCGCCTCCGAACTTACCACCGGGACGATTTACCAAATTCTCTCAAACTTTTCATTGCTCCATTCGACCACTCTGCCGTTTTTCATGAAATAAACAAAAAAAAAATTAAATTAAAATAAAATGGAAATTACAATATGTTTGAATGACAAAGACTGTCCACACTGTAAAAACAATTTGCTCACCGGCTGGCAAAGAGAATTTTGTTCACTTCAAGACGCAGAGAAAAGTTTTGGTCACTGCAGCACAGTGACGGCAAAAGTATTTGTTGTGGCAACAAAAAATATATTTGTTACCGCCGGTTTTGCTGGGACAGCAAATGTCACTTGCTGCAACAGCATAACTGATGTGTTGCTTGCGTTCCTCTTCTCTTAATAAAATAACTTTTTGATAAACAAATGATAAGCTAACAATCCATACACTGTGACAATAGAAATAAACAAAAATTTAATATTGATAACGAAAAAAATGTATGAGCGCGAATGCTTGAAATACCTATATAGCAGTGGGAAGAAAGGCCTGGGATGGGGATCGAACGGCCAACCTATAAACCTACGCTGTATCTACCTTGCAAATATTTCATTAGAATGCCCTATAAGTTACATCGAACGTTACAGACGAGAGACATTACTTGTCATTCAAGTAATCATTGAGGCTACATCACATATACGTTCCTAAACAAACATTTAATTTGAACTTGAATCTAAATTGAAACTCGCTTCCTTTGCATTTTTGTTTGTTTGTTATCGGCCGCACTCCCGACCACTCGACGGAACGTGGTCCCGGCGCCCCTGCATCCTCTAGCTCGTCGCTCGTTGTTATTCCATTCTACATCGGAATATCTTATTTCCTACGATACTTCCTGATTACTTAAGCTTTGTAGTATATGAATTGTGTACTCTTGCTTGGGCGACTGTTTGTCACAAACTAAACTGGTGACGCAATGAAATACTTAACTGTACCAGCAAACCATTTACTACATCAGCAAATCGTTTGCTACACCAGCAAATCATTTGCTACACCAGCAAATCATTTGCTATGCAGGCAAATCGTTTGCTACACCAGAAAATCATTTGCTATGCCGGCAAATCGTTTGCTACACCAACAAATCGTTTGCTACACCAGCAAATCATTTGCTACACCAGCAAATCATTTGCTATGCAGGCACATCGTTTGCTATGCCGGCAAATCGTTTGCTACACCAGCAAATCATTTGCTATGCCGGCAAATCGTTTGCTACACCAGCAAATCGTTTGCTACACAAGCAAATCATTTGCTATGGCGGCAAATCATTTGCTACACCAGCAAATCATTTGCTATGCCGGCAAATCGTTTGCTACACCAGCAAATCATTTGCTACACCAGCAAATCATTTGCTATGGCGGCAAATCATTTGCTATGGCGGCAAATCATTTGCTACACCAGCAAATCATTTGCTACACCAGCAAATCATTTGCTACACCAGCAAATCATTTGCTACACCAGCAAATCATTTGCTACACCAGCAAATCATTTGCTATGCCGGCAAATCGTTTGCTACACCAGCAAATCGTTTGCTACACCACCAAATCATTTGCTATGCCGGCAAATCATTTGCTACACCAGCAAATCATTTGCTATGGCGGCAAATCGTTTGCTACACCAGCAAATCGTTTGCTACACAAGCAAATCATTTGCTATGGCGGCAAATCATTTGCTGCACCAGCAAATCATTTGCTATGCCGGCAAATCGTTTGCTATGCCAGCAAATTGTTTGCAGCAACAGGAAATCTTTCGCGACATAAAATTTGTTCTCATTGCAAATTATTTTTGCTGGGAGGACAATACATTTGCGGCAAATACAAATTTGTTTGCTGTTGCAACAAAAAGAACTTAGAAAACGCACTTTTGCCCTCATGACGAAAAAAAAGGTTTCTCCGTGTACGTTCAATTCTTAAAATTCCATATGATATTAAAACAACGACGGCAAGACTGACAGTGTGACATGTTGCGGTTTCAAGCCCGTATGGAATTGTGAGAATTGAAAGTAGAATTGAAATAACAATGTTTTTCTTCGGCAGCCCGCAAGCGAATTTTACTTGAGTCGTTGATATATAGTATATATATATTTTTTTTTTACTGCAAGTTAATGATAAACAGACGCGAGAGTAAACCATCGCCCAAAGTATTACGATCGAGTGCGAGGGTAAAAAAAAAAGTTTTTTTTAATGAAAAAATTCCTTCGCAGCCGGCGACTCGCCCTCGTCGTCTTTAAGGCTCTCCGGCTATCCCGGGAAGGCGTATAGCCGCGGGGGTCTTTAACAAAGACCTGCCTCTACCCTTTCGCCAGTGCCTAGGATGCCTCGATATGGAGACGAGCACCCACGGTAATTATGCGACGACCTTCCTCCTTCTTTCTTCCTCATCGAGTTCCCTCGCTCGCCCCGGTCGCTCTCTCCGTCGCCTTCGAGAGCTTACGCCGAGGAAGAGACCGCGGGGCGAGCGTGGCGAAAGAGAGGCTGAGGATCGGGGCGAATGGAAGGCGAACATCAGGAACGCCGGTTTTCCGGGCTTTCATTTAAAAGCCCCGTGGCTTAACGACTCACGGCTCGCCTGGCACTATGTGTTTTCTCGCGCGTAAACGTCCACTTGTGATTCTTCATAAAACCCCCTTTACGCCTTTACGCCGCCTCTGACCTTGCGATTGTTCCACAGCCACGGGCGGGTCTCTTTTTGCATCACGGAATAAACGAGACGTTTCGGTAAGAGGAGAGAAACTTCGCATTGCTTTCTGGTAAATCGCTCCCATTTGCGATAATGTCGATAATAATTTTCTTCATTGTTAATAATAATAATTTTTGATAGTAATAATTTTTAATAATAATAATTTTTAATAATAAGTTTCGATCGAAACGTCGATCGAAACTTATTATTCGAGGGTCATTTCGATTAACGAATCGAAATGACCCTCGATAAAAAATTTTATAATATTATTTGATAAAATTTGATTTGATGGATAAAAAATTCTTCGTAAAACCTCTTTACCCCGCCTTTTGACCTTGCGATTGTTCCACTGCCTCGAGCGGATCTCTTTGCATCCCGAAATAAACGAGAAGTTTCGGGAAGAGGAGAGAAAAGAGAAAAAAAAAAAAAAATTGTATAAAAAGAACCCTAAAAGATGATTGTTCGGTATTGCTTTCTGATAATTCGCTCCCATTTGCTGAGCGGAACTTCCGTACGTTTTTATTTAGTTATGTGCTATTTGAGCACGTCTCGGTCGGTAATACACACTGCAATCCACGTTCTTTCATGGTTCCTAATCTTTTTCGAGCAAAAGTAGATAATAAGTGCCTGCCGGACTGTTTTATGAACCCGATAACAACTTTCCAGAGGCAGAAATCGAGATGACCCTCGACAAAAAAATTTATTACAATTTTCGTTACCGACTGAATCCCGCGTCGCTCCAATAAAAATCTTTCATTCGCCTCGTCTACGGGTAATAATAAAAATATAAAAAAAGAACGGACGAGAAGATATCAAAGTGGCCGCGACTTCCGAATGGCACGGTCAATAGACGATAATAGTGTAACGAACCGACAAAAAGGAACTATATAGGGGAGTTAAGAGGAATTGATGGGAGAGGGACTGTACGGTAGTCGATACATTTCAGTCGACGATACATAGCCTTTCAATCTCTCGAGGGGGTGAAAGATGAGAAACATCATATATATATATATATATATATATATATATATATATATATGAATACATATATCTATATATCTAGATGAAAGCGAAACCCAAGCTACGATGATATTCGCTGCCTCAGGGATATTTCGGATATATCCTCGCGAATCCCGCAGCTTATCCATCGAACACGCGTTCACCCTGAGTCCTTCTATCTCGAGACTCCTGTTACTTTTCGCTCTTTCAACGAATTCTATGGAGCAGAACGGGGCAAAATGGAGCTGTCCTCTATTTTCGATGAAACTGTTACTTTTATGAGCCAGGAAAAAAAAATGTATAAAAATAGACAATTTTGCCCCGTTATGCCCTGCAGCATACTAACTAACGTTCTCATTATTTTTATGTTATTTTCATGTCCCGCGAATTAAAAATTGGTGAAAATGGTCCATTTTTACCCGTTATTTCCTACAGTGTGCTAACTGACGTTCTCATTATTTTTATGTTATTTTTATGTCCCGCGAAATGAAAATTCATTAAAATTGTCCATTTTGTCCCGTCATGCCCTGCAGCATGCTAATTAAGTTCTCATTATTTTCATGTCACGCGAAATAAAAATTCGTTAAAATAGTTCACTTTGCCCCGTCATCCTCTGCAAACATAGTAATGAACATTCTAATTATTTTGATGTCCCGCGAATTGAAAAATTGATGAAAATGGTCCATTTCGTCCCGTTATTTCCTACAGTATCCTAACTGAAGTTCTCACTACTTTAATGTTATTTTTATTTCCCGCTTAATAAAAATCGTTTAGAACAGACCATTTTGTCCCACCGGACGGGACAAAATGGTTGTCGTAGAGTGGATCCTCTGCACCAACCGAAGATCCCTTACCCGTCTCCCGTGCATTCCCTTCGCCCTCCTCGGATTTCACATCCTGTAAATCGAGCTCCTCAGCGCCATCGCGAGGGTTCGATGCCGAGCTTTCGTCCTCGCCTCCCTGGACGTGCTTAATCCGGGGTCCTTCTGTTTGTTATTCTATTCCAATGTATATTCTAGATGTATGTTTGCCTATAGCCGTTCGTTCATCCCGGCGCACCCCCTCAGCCCGATGCGAAACCGCGGCCTCGATTGGTTAATATCCCGCCTCCCGGTATCGTTCCCGTCCTGATAGCCAATCAGGCTACGGCCGCGACGTTCATTTGTTTTGCGGCTCGTGTTCCTGGCGCCCGAGAGCCCCGTAGTTCGGCTCTCGCAATATAGCCAGGCTCACTATCCAATTTTCTTCGCGAACGATCGATTCCCCAACTGCTGCGGCATTCCAGCCGGGAAACAGCGCTGTAGGAACCGCACACGCTATCCTGGTGTTGTAAGCCACTGTGCGCTCTCCGCGACTCGGAGAGCCCGCGAATTCTCGCCTCGCCTGCCTCGCCGGCATATCGCGGCATATGAGAAACAACAACGTGACTAATGGCAACGGTTGCATCGGATGAATTAACCCTTGCTCGATAGTTTCCGAGCCTTCGGGAGGGTTGAGCGTAACTCGGAGTCATAACTATGGCGCGTCGGAGGAGAGCTCGTGTGCCGCGGTAGTTAGAGCCGGCGCTCGATCGAACAAGGAGCTCGTCTCGTTACCGAAGCCCCGAGCGAGACGAGCTCCGGTTAGCGGCGGCGCAAGTACCGCGCAAGTTTGCGCGATAGTTGAGCAACCGTTGGGAACTTGTCCAGTGAACCAATTGGCAAAATAACTGTATTTCTTTTTAACGGTGTAAAAAAAAAAATAGGGTCTCTGGAACCGATGGGTCGAATATTGGAAAAGATTGCCGGACTAACGAGGGGATTTTTCTTTAGGATTAATTAAGATACTTCGGTAAGTTTTCGGAGCTTGCAAGTGGGTCGGTAAAGGTGTTGAAACAAAACGACTCTCCTTCTAGCCTTGGTAAAAATATTATCGGTCTTGGAATTAAAGGGTCTACATAGAAAAAAACGATCGTCTAGAATTTTGTTTTATCGGATTAATAATACGAGAAATCACGGAATAAGATCTACAAACATTTTTTTATCGTAATCTAAGGAAAGAAAAAAGAACCTTCCCAATATCGAAGAGAACCTCGGGCCAAAGAACTCAGGTCGAAGACCCTTTGTCAAGCTGTATCATTGTCGTTAGGTATAAATCTAATGTAACATGATAATTGAGTACACATACAGGAGAGAGCAGGGCAAAATGGGACAGTGGGGCAAAACGCATTTTTCCAGTAGCCTTTGAATGGTGGCGGTGATTGTAAGTGGTGCAAAACGGTGTTGAAAATCGGCAAGTATCGTCGGCACAAAATGGAGCATTCAAAAATTATTGGAAAATTGAGTTTCACTCCCGCTGTCTCGTTTTGCCTCACTGTCAATTGGCAACAAATTTATTTCACTGCTACTAATACAAGAATAACTAAAATCCTAAGCGAAAGATAAAGTCCAGCGAGTAGTGAAGGTCGGTTCGGTGCAGACGTTAGCGGTTCCAGCGATAACCGGATCGAATGAAACACCCATGCAGGCGAATTCGGTGTATCGGTTGACAATGGTGAGGGTGCATCGAGGCGTGAAATATTGGTTTACCGAGCAAATCGATTTTCTCAGCTGCTCCTAATCCGGCCTTTGTATTATTAATCATTCGGCGTCTTTCCGTCCGGATACACGAAAGCGAAACGCTTATACCACTCCCTACCCATCCGGCACAGTCAAGTGGAAGCCTTCGGCGGTCGACCCTAATCCACGAAAGCTCGGGGTGGGCAGGTGTACTCTCTCACCGGCTGTAGCGCAGGTGTCGCTTTAATTGGAAAGTGCACGACACGCGAATCCTCGTGAATTACCAATAAGCCTTGAGTTACCATAGCAATAATTTTCGTTTTGTTTTTTGTTTTTTTTTGTTTTTTTTTTTTTTTTGTAATAAACCTTGACCACATTTTAGCATTAATTGTAACGTATGCTGGTTCGAATTCGCCGGAGATTATACACCCGAGAGCATCAACTTTAATCTGCGCAACGGAGCGTTTCTCGTCCTCCGGCGTGCCTTATCTTGAATAATGGAAGCTTCGCCAAAGCTCACGACGTCGTCCGACTGCGACGACGACGATGCCTGACGTTTTTGCTATAACGGGTTCCTCGTGCCCTCGGCCCGCGGGGAGTGGAAAGGAGAGACCGAGGACTCGACACAACGGAGCGGGGAGTTAACGCGAGGCTTATGCTAATCCTGAGCGAATATTCCTACGCCGCTTGGAGAGCGAGTCCGACCTGACCGGCTACTCTCGGAATTCCCGATAGGAATTATACCGCGAGCACTCTCGTGACACACAAACGTTTCGGTTACTTTAATGCGCGGGTGGGGTGTATGGCTGGTTATCTCGGTGAGGATTTCCGATCAATTTATACGACGAGGAAAGTTATCGCGGTGTGAGGCGCAAAGGTAACGGACTCAAGAAGACCGACGAGGCTATAACAAAATATGAACAGTTTTCCTTGTGGTGACCGTGCATACATATATACATCACCAACATACATATATACATATATACATACAGTCTCCTTAAGTCTGTGCATACATACATGCTCACCATAAAGAAAACGTTTATATTTTGTTGTGGCCTTGTTATACCCAATCTAAAGTGTCTTCATTTTTGGGCGCCCAAACCTTCCGTGTCCTTCCGTGGTGATGTATATATGTATGCACGGACTTAAGAGGACACGGAAGGTTTGGGCGCCCAAAAATGACGACACTTTAGATTGGGTATAACAAGGCCACAACAAAATATAAACGTTTTCTTTATGGTGAGCATGTATGTATGCACAGACTTAAGGAGACTAGGAAGGTTTGGGCGCCCAAAAGAGAAGACACTTTAGATTGGGTATAACAAGGCCGCAACAAAATGTAAAATGTTCCTTATGGTGTGCATGTTTATATGTATGCGCAGACTTAAGGAAACCAGGAAGGTTTGGACGCCCAAAAATGCAGTCACTTTAGATTGGGTATAACAATCTAGAGTAATAAATAAAGTTATAAACAAATAAAAATCTAAAGTGACTGAATTTTCGGTTGACAAACCTCCTTGGTCTTAAGGCGACGCGATATACCCGGTCAGTAGTAATGAGAGCTATAATTAATTTTTTTTTTTCAACCTCACCGCCCATTTATCTTAACAAGCAAATGATCAGCAGCGGCAAAATAAAAAAATTAATTACAGTATCTGTTAACGACCGAACCCGCGTTGCTGCATACATTTTTCTCCGAAGGTTTAACTTTTTTTTTTATTTTAGCACTCACTCGAGCGCTATGGAGCGGTCCGAGCTCCACAATCGCGGCTCCGTGCACGCAAACGGCGAAACGTAACCGGGCCATTTTTGACGAAGCATTTTCTCTCGCGGTACCGAACTCGCGTACGGCAGTTATAAATAACGCGGTGAGGTATTTTTCAACGTCGTCGAAAGGCGCGGTGGACGGGAGGACTGAAAGAGGTGAGATCCGAAGTGAATAGGCGGAGGTGAAAGTAAAAAATTAAAAAAAATAAAAAAAATAACACCGGAGTTGAACCCAGGGAGGCATCGCGGACTGTCCATTGATTTATGTGCCGCGTGCACTCAGCCGGTCGGATATACATGCACGTCGACGGCCAGAGAGAGAAAGGACGGAACGGACGAGCTCCGTTTAAACTGCGAGAAAAAGCTCTCAAATTTATTATCTGTTAATGGAAAGCAATTTGTTCGGTGCGGACGAAAGAGCGCGTCGAGCGAGTTTGTCGTGAACCTTTTTTGTTTAATTTTTTTTTTTTTTTTTTTTTTCGAATGAGAACGTCCGAAAGGATTCGTCGATGTGTGAAGCCCTCCTTCGCGCCACCGCTCACACAAATTCTCACCGACCATTAGCATCCGGTATAACACCGCGCTATATGTTTCCTCGGCAAACTTCCATCTACTCCACTCGCTCTTTTTTTTCCGTTTTTTTTTTTTATTTTTCATGTCACTGTAACGCGAGAGAGGGTTGTCGGAACTCGGAATCCCATTCCGCGAGCTCTTAAACGACCCACTTATCATCCCTCCATTATCATTCCCCATCGTCGTGTTCCGACATCACTTCTTTTTAACGCTCCTCTCTCGGTTCTCGAAATATGATTTATTCGCTTTTAAAAAGTCAGTTTGTGTGTGTTTTTTTTTTTTTTTTTCTTCAGTTTTACTCTCTGCCGTTATTGTCATTGCTATAATGGAGAAATAACGAGTGCGCGAGCTTGACTATGCGTTGCGGTTGTGCGGGAGGGCATCTCGAGTAAACCGGACCGTAGTATGTACGCGGTTAATACTCGCGTTGGTTATATCCGGAAGATATATTGAAGCGGTTCCGGGTTCACCAGCTCT
Source organism: Amblyjoppa proteus (assembly GCA_963922035.1). NCBI lineage: Eukaryota > Metazoa > Arthropoda > Insecta > Hymenoptera > Ichneumonidae > Amblyjoppa > Amblyjoppa proteus. Next base: position 12,062,107 of record OY998230.1, read on the forward strand.
GGGCGAAAGAGGGGCGGGTCGGAGATCGGAGAAGCGCGGAGCTATGTCCAGCCTTAATTAAATTTCGGTCGATTAATGGCCGGAAGTCTAATACGCTTCCATGACAATGGACCACTCTATCCGTACGTCATATAAATTCCAATAAACGGTGACTGCGTATTCAAGCGCGGGGAAAAAGATTGAAAAACAAAAAAAAAAGGGGGTAGAAAAAAATCCTCGAACACGCCGTCGAATTTTTTGCCTCGTCGGTTATACAGTGCTTCGTGACTGTGCAGAGCGGGAGTATAAAACGGTGGCAACGGATATAAACCCGGGGAATGTAAGAGGAGCAAAGCGCAATGAAAGTGTGAAAAGTGCCGCGGGGCATTTCCGATACCTCGCAAAATAGCACTCGGCCAGAGGCGCCGACGGGAAATCTGGCACTCCTCGAACGGATTGGAAAAAAAAATCTCTCGAGCTCTCTCCACTCAACGAGCTCGAGCTAACCGAGAGGGTGTCGAGGAACTCGGTGAATTAGAAGTAATATATTCGACCGCGCGCGCCGCCCTCAAAATTTATCGCCGGCATTTTTTTACGTAGAAAAAGGAGAGCAAGTGTCGTGATCCAAATAAAATTTGACCGTTGAAATATGGTTCAAAATCTCATGTTTTACATACCCTAAAATACAAAACAAAGGAAAGCATCTTTCCCTCTGCCGGGAATTATGTGGACAGATGGATAGACGTACGAAATACTATACAGTTTTGGAAAATTGTGGATTTGTTTGTTGGTTTGAATATTTGCCCCCCCCCCCCCCCCCCATTGTGAATGTGTTTGTTGGTTTGGATGTTTGTCCCCCCATTGTGAATGTGTTTGTTGAAATGGATGTTTGTCCCCCGCATTTTTGTTGGTTGGTTTGGATGTTTGTCCCCCTATTGTGGATTTGTTTGTTGGTTTGAATGTTTGTCCTCTATTTTGGATTTGTTTGTTGATTCGAATTAATGCCCCCTCCCCCCCTACCGCCGATTGTGAATTTGTTTGTTGATTTGGATGTTTCGCCGTCACCCTCCCCATTGTGGATTTGTTTGTTGGTTTGGATGTTCCTTCCCCTCATTATGGACTTGTTTGTTGATTTGGATGGTCGTCCCCCCCCCCCCCCCGCCCGCCTAGCTGGAGCCCTCATTCAGAGAAGCTGAAGCCACCCCACCCCGCACTGATTTTTATAGCACAATATAACGGATTTCAAAATTCCGAAATTTCATTCTATATGCTATAATCTCGGAATTTTGGGTTTCATAGCGTATGGAATAAGTGTCGAAACTTCAAAAACTGTTCCATTTGCTATATTCGAAAGTTCATTTTTCATAGCATATAGAATGGTTTTCAAAAATCCGAATGACATTCTACAGAATGACATTCGGATTTTTTAAATCCATTCCATATGCTATGTATATATGCTATATTTTCGAAAACTCGCTCTTCACACCACATTGAAAGTAGTTCGAAATTGCGAAATTCCATTCCGTATCGTATGGATTTTCACATGCCACGAACGCTCGTTCCATGCGAGCGCGCGAAGCGCGCGAGCCAACCCAACCGCTCAAGCTCTATAACGCCTAAAAAAAACATTTTCATCGTCGCGAATTTCTTCGCAAGATAACAAACAAACAAAAAAACCTCGAAAAAGAAAGAAGACATTCCAAGCAATTTGATCCACGTACCGAGAACTGTTTCGAGGGTAGTCGAGAATACTTCTCGCAATTTGTAGCGCGCGAGTTCTTTTTTGTCTTCTTCATTCCATTGTCTCCCTCACTCCGGCTCACTCTTAATTAGGAACTGCTCCGCTTCGCGTTCCTCGAAGCTCCTTGGTCGCGCGACTCTACCGTCGTGCGCGAAACCTTGGACAACTGCACTCGCACATAACGAGCCTAAAGATCCGCGCGGCTAGACTAGGCGCGAACCTATGCGATTACCCAGTCTCGTTATTTTTCGCCTATTCACCCCGAAGCATGAAAAAGAGCTGCCCGAAAGTAACGCGCATAGCTACAACGATCGAGGCGGACGGGGCGCTCCGCCTCTGCCACGCCCGGCACACACGTTGTCGCCGATTAGACGTAAATTTAATGCACGCATTTGGGTCACAGGGCCGCAGTTGTGCCGGACAAGCCGGCGCTAGTTTGTAACTCGAGTACACATCGCTGCTGGCAATGCCACTAAGAAGTATATACGCGCTCTCGGGCAGTGATTCGTGATCGCAGTCGCGTCCATGCAATGCACCATCGCGATACACAAACGCGAGGACGGAGTGGACACGTATTATCCGGCTCGGTTGCCAGTTATGGCCCTGGGGGGGGGGGCTTCGTTCGCAATGTAGCACATAGGGACATAGAAGCGTTGCGCGTACCGTACGTAATAACCTTATGCAGAGTCAATATAAGGGAGTCCCACGGGTCAATCGCGACCTCTCACGAAAGCCCTGATCGCGAGTCCGGCTAAACCCCGACTATTACTACTCGATCCCGGTAAGCCCCACAATGGCCCGCAACGTTCCCGATAAAGAGGCTCGTCGGTCACTCCCGACGGTGCTATCGCGTGATTAGGCTGCCAAGACAAAAAATTCAAAATAGTACTTTTTATTTATGCATGAATCATGCAATGATCCATCGGATCGACGAACAGGCTAGTGCATCGAAGATGTCGTCAACGCTCTGGCACGTAACTCTCCGAGCCGAGTTCTCTCTCTTTCTCTATCCCTATCACCCATTATTCCACTTCCTACTGTTCGTACGTTAATTAATCGTATCAATTATTCACCGTATGAACAAAAGCCTTATTCCCCCGGAGGGCTTCGTTATACGGCCGAGCTTTAAACATCGAGCGTACTGCTATCGAACTGCCGTTTCGCCGTGATAAACCGAGAGTATCGCCGGGCGTTGCGGACGTCGGGAATTCCGCGGAGAATTTTTTTTCCTTTTTTCGTCTTCTTTTTTTTTTTTGTTCGTAGCTTGGAGACATTTATTGACCGGACGTGCCAGTGACAAATTAACCGGGAAAATTTTCACCGGTTTTGCGGATGAACCGTGCGTGAAACGCGGTCGCGAAACGACGATGTCGTGATTGACGCATGGCCATCGGGACTAATGGGGAGAGAGAGGCAGAGGGCCTCGATCGTCATCGCACGTCGTCGTTGCCCGGTCGCGCCGACCGAACAGCGGTGGAGCACTTTCTCTCTCTCTCTCTCTTCTCCGATTTGGGGACGTCAAGTGTCACCGTAGTAACGCGATCAACAATGTTCGACTGGAGGTCCGCGCGTTCCATTACCACGGGGACCGAGACAGGACCCGAGCCGATGTTGCGAACAGTTCAAAGCCACAGGGCCACATGCCGCGGCTCACCACTGGATAACAATACAGCGGTTAAACTCACGGCGGAGTCAACCACCGGGTAAATTAAACGGGGAAGATCGCGACCCGATATTTGAACATAATAATAATAATAATAATAATAATAATAATAATAATAATAATAATAATAATAATAATAATAATAATAATAATAATAATAATAGTACTAATAATAATCGTGGCGATTGGACGTTCACTCGGATACCCACTCGGATTCTCACTCGGATACTCACGGATACTACGAACGCGCAAAGTGCTCGAGCAAACATAACATCGAGTAATAATAATGATTTATTAATATTATTACTATTATTAATATCGTTATTCTTATTATTGATAATCTTTGAAAGGCAGTCTGCACTATTTCAATCGCATTAAATTCAGTGCCGATGAGGAAAAAAAAAAAAAAAAAAACGGGGAGATCGCCTCGCTAATTAGTACGTTAATAAGTCGTGTTAATCAATCGATCCGTCGAGGCAAACAGCTCTACAGTTGCAGCGACAGCGAAAGCCTGATAATTAGTCAGCGAAAGAGACGGAGAGTTTCGCGTTTCCGAGCGAGAAGCTATATAGTAACATCTGTCTGAGGCTGTTATAGAATCAGTGCCTCGTCGGAGAGAGAGAGAGAGAGAGAGAGAGAGAGAGAGAGAGAGAGAGAGAGAGAGAGACGAGTCTCCGTGAAAATTCTATTGCGTCCCTGTTGCCTTCATTCTTTCTTCCTCCTCTCTTTTCACCCACATTTTTTCCCCATTTCCTTTTTTTTTTTTTTTCTGTTATTCGCCCTTCCACGAGCTTCGTTAGCATGAGGTGTTATGCACCCGCGGAAGTACATTCTCCTGTCCGGCGGAGTGCGGAGTTCGAGCGACGAAACGGTCGGCCCGTGGTGGCGAAGGGAGAGCGCGGGAGAGCGGGAGAGCGAACGCGTATCGCGCGAGCCCGGTGCCCGATTGTCAGCCGTGCGATTAAACTGTCGATAACACTGTGCACGAGCTTGTAGGTGTAGGCGCGGAATATCGGAGGGACAGCGACGGAAACGTCGACAATCGCGGCACCCGATGACGGGCTCCCCCTCACCCTCCCCCTCCCCGCCCTCCTCACGCCACCCAAACCCGGCGGCGCTCTTTGCCGGCCAGTTGATTAACGAGCCTCGTTAAGCCCGCGAGATTCTAATTAGTTTTCTAATTAGCGTTATTATAATTAAGCGAAGAACGAGGGGGCGGGAGGGGGAGCGAGAGGGGGCGTGTATATGGAAGAGTTCGAGCAAAGTACCATCTTGCCGAGCAGTCCATACGGTGTGTCTTGTATTCCACGTTGTGTCTTGTATTCCACGGGGCAAAGTACATAGCGGCGAATTGAGAGCCGAGAGAGACCATTGCGCCGCAGTGCCGACAAACTTCGGGCAATAATTAGCAATGACAATGTAAAATATGCGATTGCAGTTGAATCTAATGGGAGAGTTGGATTCTCGGTTTGTTAAGATTGCCTCCCAATGGCGGCGAAAAAGTTTCGCGCCTTGGGAATGGATTTGGTCCAATTCGGTTCGGGTGGGGGGGAGGGGGTGTTTTGGTTGAGAGCCACTGGCTTTAATGCAATGGTAATGTAAACCAACGGCGGCGAAGACGGTGGTGCAACGTCGACGTATGCGAACCTCGAGGGTTCTTCGGCCACTGTGCAGTGCACAATGTGCACAACGGACACGTTGGTTGGATCGCGAGAGTAGGGCATGCAGTGGCATTGTCGGCTGGGGCGCGGATCTGCACGCAATGATACGGGGTTACAATATTGTGCGCCAGAATATTTTGCTGGGCTTTTATGCGACACCCCCGGGTGGTCCGGACACCCACCTTCACCCTTCATGAGTTACGGCGCCGAAAAACGTGGAGAGCCACTGCGGTAGCGCCCAAGAGTGGGCATATAACTGTGGATTATAAGTGGTTAAGAACTGTAGGTCCAAAACTGTTTATCTATTTTTATTGATTTGGAGATTAAGATTTTAAATGTTTCTTTAAATATAAATATAAACACTTTGTGAACTTAAGGCAACGAAAGGTAAGACTGATGCTTTTTGTGATCCCCAGGTGGTCCAAATACCCACCTTGACCCTTTGTAAGTTACAGCGCCCAAAAACGTTGACAACTTCTGCGATAGCGCCCAAAAGTGGAGAGATATATATATAGTTACAGATCATAAAAGTGTAAAAACTGTTGGTCCAAAACTGCTTGTCCATTTAAATTGTTTGGACATTACCAGTTACAATGTTTCTTTAAATTTAAAAAAGAAAAACTTTGTCAACATAGAGCAGCAAAAGGTAAGACTGCTGCTCTCTGCGACCACCAGGTGGTCCAAATTCCCACCTTGAGCCTTGAGCTGTTGCTGTAGCGGCCACGGCTGGGAATATATAGCTGTGAATTGTAAGGACCTAAGAACTGCAAGCCCAAAACTGTTTGTCCACTTAAATTGGTTTGGACATTACCATTTTAAATGTTCCTTTAAATAAAAAAAAAAAATTAAATCTCTGTGAACTTAAGGCAACGAAACATAAGACTGATGCTTTGTGTGATCCCCAGGTGGTCCAAATTCCCACCTCGACGTTTTATAAGTTACGGCGCCCAAAAACGTAGGGAGCTGCTGCGGTAGCGCCCAACGGTGGGAATATACAGCTGTGAATTGTAAGGACCTAAGAACTTGCAAGTCCAAAACTGTTTGTCCATTTAAATTGCTTTGGACATTAACATTTAAAATGCAACTTTAAATTAAAATAAGAAAAACTTTGTCAACTTATGGCAACGAAAAGTAATACCGCCACTTAGCCTCCGGCGCAAAACCACAAGAGGGAAGAGAAGAAGAAATTAGTACGCGGGAGAAACGCGCCTACTGCCGACGAGCGAGAATCGATGCCGTCGTCGCCTCAGCACAAGGCCCTCTTCCTCTCATTCATTAATTCTTCTTCCTCTTCGTACTTGGCTAAACTAATCCGCGTGTGTTTTCGCCTGTTACATCGCATACCGAAAGTGCAGACACGGCCAACTCTGTTTTACCGTGCAAAGCAAGCAACGCGGGTTGCTGCTCGCCCGTCAGCGACGACCCGGAGCTAGTTTCCCTACGCTCCGGTAATTACGCGACGAAAAAATAAACATAAAATGAAAGGGGAATTAATGAACTGGCCGCGAGGGCAAGAGAATGGGACTCGGGATTGTTCGATCCTTTGATTCACTACTTTTTTGCCCTTTATTATCTTTTTTTTTTTTTTTTTTTTTTTTTTTTTTTTTTTTTTTTTTTACGATCCTCAAGAAAATTATTACGAGAAATTTGGGTCACCCGGACTTTTTCTCCAAGTGCACTCGACGATTTCACGAAAGATATGTGTTTATTTGCATTTCAATTTTTCGATAAGCTATCGTCAGACCGTTAATACTAATCACAATTAATTTCTTTGTTTTTTCGAATGCTTCCAGCGCCCACGAGAACGACGGATGAGGTATTGCTGGGCGAAGTGGACATAGCGGTGCGAGACGTCGACTCTAACGAGGTGACGACCAAGCCGTTCGAAAAGAAGTGCGTAGTGGACGGAAAATCTTATTCTCACGCTCAGGCGGTAAGCTTTATGGATGGATGAGAATACACAAAAAAAAAAATTTGCGTGTGCGTGTGTGTGTGTGTGTCACTCTATTCTATCCTTTATTTCTCTCCATTAAATTGTTGCGAATGAAAACGCGATATTCTCGAACGACCTGGTTTCGAAGAAAAATGCTGTATACGGAAGCGAGCTGCGCAGCGAAACGGACAGTTGTACGAGTTTGTGCACCGAGATTTTAAAAGGCACGGAATGTATATATAATTAGGATGTGATGTAGGTGGACATACCTCCAACTTCGAAGCCGTATTCTTTTTTCCTTCGCAGCATTTTATCTATCTAACCGTGAATATATATATATATATATACATAGTAAGCCGAGCGCGGTAGCTTTTTTTTTATTCAAGCCCCTTCAAGCCCAAGGCGGGAATCTCCGGCACACGTATACCGTATCTACTTCATCAACCGAGGGAATAGAGCGCGGATAAAGTATCGTCACTCGGTGACGACTTTCGTGACTATCTCCGCGCATCGTTCCCCGCGACGAAACTTAATCCATCTTCTCATTCCGTATATCACGCGTCGCAAAAAAACGAAACGGACGTGGGCAGATGAATATTTTGTATACCACAGAGAGAGAGAGAGAGTTATACTGTGAGGTTAGTCGGGGACGCGTGAATTCTTTGCATCTTGTTTTCGCGATACGAATTCATACACGTGAGGGTCCCCGCCGTCGTTCGCCTGAAAGGAAAAACCGAACGCGTACCGAAGTGGCACGCGCGCGAGTGTATTAATGAAAGCCGTCGGGAGATGAAAAAAGCAAGAGAAGAAAATCAAAAAAAAAAAAGGGATTGCGGTTAGATGGAAAGGGTCGAGAGGCTTGCGACACCTGAAAGCCTCGAAACTTGAAAGACTCGGTTGTCATTATCATTATCTCGTTAGTATATACATCATATATCCGCATAGAATCGAGAGACGAGGTGGCAGATTTTTATTTTGTTTTTTTTTTTTTTACCTCGTTCGCAGATACTGAATATTAAAAATAGAATTTCTAATTACGCGAAATTCATTCAATATGCTAATTAAAGGCACATTTGCATTGAGAAACAAAAAAAAAAAGTATCTTCTTTAAAAAAAATAAACACAAAAGAATCTTCCATTTCGATTGTCGTTATTATGACTGTTGCTCTTCGTTCAGGTATCTTACGACGCGAATTCTCGATGCATATGCGTCGCCGGAAATGTTTACTGTTTCTGGCACGGTCTGCCGCCGACGACCGAGAGTCCCGCCGCCGATGATCGCAACGACGACGAGGACGAGGAATCGAGCTCGACCGAGGCGACCTGCGGGGACTCGAGCCTGCCTACCGAAATCGTCGACGAGTCTCCGCCTCCGGCTCCTGCGGGCAGCGACGATTTGTCGGACGTCTACAAGAGTATCGATCGCGAAAGATCCGAGAAGATCGACGACGAAGACGATGACTCGATCAACGACGACGATCGAACCCAAGATGTCGGGTCAGATGAAAGCACCGAAAGCATCGCGACTACCGTCAGAAACAATTCACCGACCACTCCCATCACTTGTGTCGTGCTGGGTACGTTTTTTCATAAGTTGCATAATTGTAATTGTAATTGTAAGTGTAATTACAATTGTAATTATAATTGTAATTATAATTGTAATTATAATTGTAATTATAATTGTAATTGTAATTGTAATTATAAATGTAATTATAAGTGTAATTAAAATTGTAACTAGCGCTTTTGTTGGCTCGCGCGCTCGAAGTATCTGTGTGAGTGTGTGAGTATGTGTGAGTATCTGTAAGTATCAATGTGATTGTCCAATCGATATGAACTTTATTATCATCTAGATTACGATTTGCATAATAATCATAAATACTCGCAGATGCTCACAGATACTTACACACTACTTACAACATACCCGCTAAGTGTAATTATAATTGTAATTTAAAAAAAATGAATAAAAGATAATAATTGTAATTACAATTGCAATTATAATTGTAATTACAATCGCAATAATAATTGTAATTACAAGTGTAATTATAATTGCAATTATAATAACGATTATTATAACGATTTGTTAATGTTGTTGTTATTCTTTTTAATTGCAGATAGAACATATCGTGTGGGTGAGGTCCTCCCACACAACACCGGAAACTGCGTGGAGTGCAGCTGCGGGCCCGAAGGTCACGTGGTTTGCGCGCCGCGCGATTGCGTCTCGATAGTGCCACACCGGGACTACAGGGAGGAGAGCTTTCAGATTCCGGTAGCCGGTGATCTGCGAGGTATCGACGAGAATTTCTAGAAGCTCGAATCCCGTGGGAAATCTTACTAACGAGATAATATTGCGTGGTGTACACGGATGATGAACGTGGTGGGTGGTGAGACGGCAGGATATACATATCGGCTGGAATTTTATTTCCTCGATATCGATACCGCGTTAAAGTAGTGGGTAAAGAATATGATATGAGAAACGAGGAACAAGATTCTTTTTTTTTAATTATCTGGCACGCGGCGCGTCATATATCTTGTCCCGTTCAATAACGTGCCTTCGTTTTTATTTTATATTACATACACATACACACACACACACACACACTCTCTCTCTCTGTCCCTTTACCCTCCGTAAAGTTTTCGTATATGTGCGCGTACGTGTTTTACTTTTGACGAAAATCGACGCGTGCCCGAACCGAGATCGATAGAACGAGCAAAAAATAATAATTTTTTTCGTCAAATTAGTGCATAGTTTTTCTATATGCCGTTACGAGAGCGATATATCGACATCATGTCCGGAAACGAATCAAAAAAATACAAACACAAACACACACACATGCATACACAGAATGTTTTGAAGTTGTATCGACCGTGCGCGTAGATCGTAGAATTTTAATACCTCAATTTGTTGCGTAGAGGACCTAATTATAACGGCCTATACGAATACAAAGGAGACAAAGGAAGAAAAAAAAAAAAAAAGTTAAGGAAGAGACGCATATCCCGAGGGCCGCACACGATTTTTATCGTGAAAATTTATCAGTACCGCGAGGCCTCAAAGTTTCACATCGCGACGCGAATGTTTTATCAATAAAAAAAAAGAAAAAATAAATCGCGTCTTTTTTAGAGCCACGTATAGTTGTATATCCTAGTTATTTCATATCATGTATCGTTGCTGACAATGACAGAATATAAAATATTAATATGAAAGACTGTAGATGATCGAGTTTTATCCACAATGGTTAACGTGAAAATAGTATAAAACCACCGACCTTACTATATAATACCTTGAATTCTATATATATATATATATATATATATATACCATATAAATGAGTAAATATTAATTGAACAGCGTTAAATGAATAATCCAAGTCGGCATGCACAATATACGAAAAATATATATCATAGATATATAAACGATATACAAACTATATACACATACCTACGACTTGATATATCAATTGAATACCAGGAACCAATTATCGAAAGATCACACGTGTGTGCGAGACGTGCGTTTTAACGCGCATTAAAAAAAAAAAAAATGAATAATAATAATTGAACATAATCAATGAGACACGTAGGAGTAGAATGTGTTTGACTAACATTTCCAGAAAACAAAAAAAAAAACAAAAAGAAAAACCGATAGACGTTTAACGAGATTTTTAAGTAGCACAAAAAAAAATTATTGAGATGAGTTTAAAAGAAAAGAAAAAAATCGACACGTAAGACGACGAGAGAGAATTGTTCGTAGATAAACAAACGCAATGTCTCGTCTGAGGTGTAAGTGTGAAGAAATAAAATAAACAATGGGGACGCCACGCGCGACGAAGGACGCGTCTTAGGATTTACATAATAGACTCGAATGTGATATATATTATACACCCGAGAGATAATTTTGTCTATAAACTTACCAGTCCTGCAAGTGACGTGAATATCCTCGGTGAATTAGGCGCAGGCGGACATTCACCGATGAACAGAATAATCGTTGTGCACCACGGGACCATAAGTGGCTCCAAGGACCGGATACGGCGTTGCATTCTTTCGTTAAGGTTCGATTTGTGTAACGATCTCGTACGTCTTCCAGTCATTACAAAAAAAAAAAAATTAAAAAATAATTGTCTCTGTTCACACGAAATCAACGGGATCTCGTGACTTTTATTCCGACGACGACGAGACACGATGTAATCAGAATAAAGAATGATCTCACGTTCCACTCGAAATTTCACTGCGCTACACTTTTTTCACCCTTCACCGAACAATAAAGTTTTCCTCTCCCCCCCCCCCCATCCCCCTCCTCGCCACTTTTATTCGCACCACAAATTCCGCGATCTTTCTTCTTAACACTTTACCGAACGACACTCGAGATTTTACGATACACGTTTCCGAACTGTAAATTTCGCGATCTTTCAATACTTTACCGAACGACACTCGAAATTTTACGATACATTTTTTTCGGACACTCGAGATTTTACGATACATTTTTCCAAAACTCGAGATTTTGCGATACATTTTTTCGACACTCTAAGTTTCGATATCTTTTATTTAACACTTTAACGAACGACACTCGAGGTTTTACGATACGACACACCGAACTTTTATCGAATTGGACCGATCCATTCGTGAATTTAAGTTTGTCGCGTGCGACTGTTTGCTTCAAGTCCTTTGTTACCATTTTGCGGCACATGTTTATTCAGTTTTCAATCGACCTCCCATTCCACCTGCGATTCTCCTCGTTCACTGATTTTAACGCTATTGTTTATCGCTGATGTGCTCAACATCGAGTTGAACAATTATCTTACGAATATGCTGTTTAATTACGCAGATAAACTCACATCATTATGCCGTACAACTCCGCAGCAGCGAAATTTCAAACGGTCACCGGCGAGCCATTGTTCCTACCCGTTACCATGGTTACCGAACGTTCTCGGGCCAGGCAGCTTCGATCTGCGCAGAATCGAATGAGTTTTCGGATCGAGCGGTAGCTCGCTCTGCCGGCAAAAGTACGAACTTGCTCAGCTGCTCCGCTATGCACTCGTTGATAAACACATTCTACCTGTTTTTTTGTTGTTGTACATAAAATAGAAATAAACATTATTAACTACTCACGAAATTATCGATCAATGCATTGCAACCAAGTTGTCGGAAGATAAATAAATCATTCATCTACAAAACCAAAACGTATCGACTTTTTGTTATCCCCTCCCATTCGCGCCAATCGGGTTGATCGTCCGTGAAAAGTGTCCTCGCAATAAAAAAGAAGTTACGCATCGAGCGCATCTCGACTTGCAGGAAATTTCTCGTCGCTACGATAACGAATTCCACGCGAATCTGCGATGACTAACGGCCGAAAAGCGGGCAAGCTGTGTCGTAAATTGAATTGAATAACGTGCGGCGGACCACATAACCTCAATATCTCCACGATTGAATGTTTATCTCTCGCGCGGACTAGAATTGAAGTTTTCCAGTTATCTCCTCGTGTGTCCTTCCTCGCAATTTCCGCACGTCGAGCGCAGCGACTAAAATTCATGAGATAAAAACCGCGAGAGATCGGACCGCTCGCGACAATCGGGTCGATCGTCAGTCAGAAGTGTCGTCGCAATAAAAAAGTTACGCATCGAGCGTATCAACTTGCAGGAAATTTCTCGTCGCTACGATAAACGAATCCTACGCGATTCTGCAAGGACTAACACGAGTGGACAAATTGTATCATGAATTGAATTGCATAAAGCGTTTAGTCGGCGGCGGACCGCATAACCTCAATATCTCCACGGTCGAATGTTTATCTCTCGCGCGGACTGGAATTGAGGTTTTCCGGTTATCTCGGCGTGTGTCCTTCGTCGCAATTTCCGCGCGCCGACCGCGACGAATAAAATTCATTAGATAAAAACCGCGAGAGATTAGACAGCTTGCATACGCGTGCACCGTCGCAGTTCCGTCGTTGCGCTTTGTCGTCACTACGCTAAAATCATTCGCAGAGCTTTCTCATCGACCGAGACGATAAAAGTAGTAGCGTTTCCACATTCTCGTCAGTTCCTCGCCTATCGCCTGCGAATAGTACTCGGAATCGAGTTTGCAGCGAAGTTAAGAATTGGTCATGGAGACGCAGCCTTTCGGAGACCTGGACCACCTGTACTCCAAACTGGAGAATCTCACTCGATGGCCGGAAGTGACGGAGCTGAGAGAATGCACCGAGTATGTTTATTCGGGGAGCCAGGCTGATGTTCGAGCGGGCGAATTGACAAGACTGGACAGAGACGCAAAGCCCAGAACTATCGTCTGTCACGACATGAAAGGCGGATATCTGGAGGACAGGTATACAAAGAAAAGTCGGAGATTCCAGTCGAGTGTCGGAGGAAAATCTGACGCTATTTAATTTTCAAAGATTTATCGACGGCTCTACGGCGCACGAGTCTTATCTTTTCTATCACTGGAGCGTGGTCGATACGTTCGTCTACTTCAGTCACAAAACGGTAACTGTACCTCCGTACGGTTGGATCAACGCGGCTCATAAACACGGAGTCAAAGTGCTGGGAACTGTAATAACCGAGCGTAACGACGGCAAGAGAGTCTGGGAACGCGTACTGTCCAGCGGTGAGGAGACGAAAAAATTTGCCGATGCTCTCATAAGACTGGCTAAATTCTACAGATTCGAGGGTTGGCTGCTAAACGTCGAGAACGGTATAGACGAGGGAGACGTCGATAAATTGATTTACTTTGTGAAATATCTTAGAGACGGTATTCGCGCGGAGATCAACCAATCGCAAATTATATGGTACGACAGTGTAACCCACGACGGCGAATTGAAGTGGCAGAACGCACTGAACTCACACAATGAGTAAGCTATGATTTACTTCTTCTTCTTCCTGTGGCTTTAGACTATTTAGCTGAGTACCTGTGGATATTATTTAGTCTTCCTAGATCGCGATTATTGGGATGATGCGAAACTCGACCGGTAACAAAAACTGTAATTCATTTCAGATAACGGTAAATGGATTACAGTTTTTGTTATCGACTGAGCCAGGGTCACGCGGGAGGAGGCTTTGCATCGCTCGAAATCTGCAGAGTAATTTCTTGGTTTTTTTTTTTGTTTTCAATTTGTTTTCCTCTTTTGGTCGTTTCTTGCACGTGTAGCCAGTAGCTATGATTTAATCTTTCGAGATCGCGATTGTTGGAACGATGCGAAACAGACTCGACCAGTAACAAAAACTGTAATCCTTTGAAGGTAACAATAAATGGATTGCAGTTTTTGTTACCGACTGAGCCAGGGTAAGGCGTGAGACGGTTTGCATCGCTCGAGTTCTGCAACATTATTCTTGGCGTTTTCTTTTTATTTTTTGTAAATTCTCTTCGCCTTTCAGTCGTTTCTTCGACGTGTACTCAAGTATCAGTGACTATCATATAATGTTCAGCAGTCACGATTATTAGGACGATGCGAAGCAGACTCGACCAGTAACGAAAACTGTAATCCATTTCATTTAACAAAAGATAGATTACAGTTTTTCTTGTAGAGACTGCTTTTTCTTCTATGGTCGGTCGGGAGAAGATTGCACATCGCACGAAATCTGCAAGGTTATTCTTGATGTTTTATTTGCAAATCTCTTTTCGTCTTTCAGTCGTTTCTTCGACAGTTGCGACGGTATATTTCTAAACTACAATTGGTCAGACACGGGTTTGGAGAACAGTCGTAAGATCGCGGAAAAGACCAACAGGGTCCTCGATGTTTACGTCGGCTTGGACGTTTGGGGCCGCGGCTGTCCCGGAGGCGGTGGTTTCAATTCGGCTCACGTAAAAAAATAAAAGATTTCTATCATCAAAAACTCAACCGTCTGCTCGACTCGCGCAGACGGATCATCAAGGATAATGTCTTTTTTTTATAGGCTCTCGAGAGGATACGAAAACAGGAATTGTCCGTAGCTATATTCGCACCGGGTTGGACTCACGAGTATTTCGGTCCCGAGACGTTTCACAGAATCGAGAATATATTTTGGGCCCAGTTGCTGCCCTATCTGTACATTCACGTGCCGATATACGACAGAGAGATCTTCGCTACTTCGTTCTGTCGCGGCGCTGGACCGAACTATTACCGTCTCGGTCAGGTAGAGCTCGAAATATAAACTACTAACCTACAAATGAACGACGTTTTCGATAGAACAAAAATTGACGAATTACTCTTTCGACTTACACCCGAACAGCTGGAGTCTAATACGTCACTGGAGAATGGCGTATCCGCGATCAGCCCGTTTTACAATTTGTCGATGCAAAAGCCACAGATATTGGCGCCGGGATTGCACTCGAAATTCACTTACATCGACATTCCATCTCCCGTCGAGTCGGAGGACAAAGATCTACGTGCCCAAAAGCCCGAGTGTACGTTCGAGACCCCCTTCGAGATAATGAAGGTAACCGGCAAACGAATCGTCTTTTTCGCTAAAACTCTGAGCACCCCGATTAATTGCACGGAATATTGCGACGAGTACTCGTACGATGGCGGTAACTGCTTGAGACTCATCACAGAAGACACGACGCTCTATCATCGGTGAGTATTGTACGGATAAAAATAAAGAAAAAAAAATACGTATAGGACTGCGATGTCCCAATGGCTGACGCGGTAGTGAAACATCGATGCGAAGATACGCGTACACCGGCACCGGTAGCAATGCTCGGACGGTTAAGAGCATTCCCAGATTCCAGCAGTTATTAATTGGTCAAGAACAAATTTTTTTTAAGACAACTGAAAGCAATGTCAAGCTGATGGTTTCTCGTTTTCAAAACACATCGATTGATTACATAACGATAAATATTTTTTAACTACGGAAGATAATAACAAGGTTCCAAATTTACCAGTCTACGAACTTTTCGGCACTTCCCTATATTCGGACACTGTTCATATTTTTTTCTGCATCGAATAACGCCTGTAGATACGATTGGACTTGTCAAATTTGATTACTAATACTATTCGGAATAAATCAAATCTGCATAGGAGTGTCCGACGACTGGGACGTGTCCGAGCATTGCTACCGTTACTTTACGCCGACGGCCGTATTACTGACTACGGCGGTCAATCGAAAGAGGCAACAGCTTATACCCACACAGTTCGGAAATATTTTTGAGAGGTTTAAACAATTTTTTTTAAGTATTGAAGATATTTACCAACAATAAAAGATATTTGTGAAACGTTTTAAAAACATTTTGAAAATATTTTATGTCCGCTCGTAAAACTTACATCGAAGTGTTCCTGAAATGTTTTTCTAAACATTTCCGCGAAATTTCAAATATTGCATCACCAGGCCAATTTATCACTCACGTAAACACGACAACAATCGTAGGCATATTTCGGTGAAGCATGAACTAAAAACTATTTCACAATTTTTATCACTATGTTTCAGAAACATTTCAGATTTCTCGAATGATTAAGTCTCTTTCTGAAATATTCGAGAAACGTGTCGTTTGAATACATAGAATATTTCAAAATATAATTTTCATATATTTCAGAACTATTTCCTAAGATTTGAAAGAATGAAAATATTTCTAAAATGATTTCAAAATATCGCGTGCTACACGAGTGGTAGAATCGTGGCGGTCAGCCATTGGTCCGCGGCGAGCAGTCTTGATCCAATGGCTAATTATCTCCGACAATGAACAATTTTCAGCCTTTTTCTCGTGCATATTGACTTCGATCAGGAGATTCAAGCGAGTCTCGTTTACAAAGAAAAAGAGAACGAAAGAAATCAAGAGTATATTTCCAACGGCGCTCCGACGTTGATACTCGGAAACGACACGGGAGTCCAGCGAATAAGCGCCTCCGAGACTCTGGAGCTTAATTCTGGGTGGCGAAAAAGGTGAGGAAGTCTCTCGATGACCTTGAGGGCATCACCGATACAAAAGCGAACACAAATCATTGTTGTTTTCAGCGTCTATTTGCCCGCTCTACGGACTGTGAACGAGATCGGTGTCGGATTTACACGAACCGGGAGTTGCTGCCTCGGCGAGCTCGTCGTCGAGGTCAAGCAGCAGAGATTCGGTGAGTAGCGATGTTTACATAAACGAAACACAAGTGTATTATTATTTTCTTCTCGGAATCACGTAAACATTATACACAACAGATATATAACAGTAGGAAACAGTATGAAAGTTTCAACGATAAAAATTTCACGATACACGAGAGTAAGTTAATGCTTTTTGGACGATTAAGCTCGGTCCCTAATAGTCGCTTGCATAAGAGATCGAGTCGTAGACACTCCATGTATCAACGTAAACCCGCAACATCGGATACTCCGAGCTTCATTAACATCCCGATTAAGTAACCCGCCTCCGACGAGCCGTGCACGCGTCCGATATTATTAAAACGCTTTACATCTGCCCGACGCTTCCTGATCGCGATCGCCGAGAATTAAGTCAATTATTCCTCGAATTAATTATCGGGCTCAATTTGTCTGCGGAATGTGGCGAGCGCGCGCGCGCGCGCGATATTTGCTTCGCGCGGGCGTTCACGCGGGAACGGCGATTGTCGCCGTCCCGACTGAGTCGTCGTGTCGGGTCAAGCAACAGGTGAATTACATCAGCGCCGTGCGGTGCCCGAGCTGGACCGCCTCGAAGCATTCTCGCGTTCCGTCGAATCACGCCCGAGTAACCTGCGCGATAGACGCTCTGCGCATACGCTCCGCGCATAACTACACGGTGAAAGGAAGATCGACAAATAAAGCGGACAATGTATATCCACACGTGTAATACGGTGTACACGCTCGGCACGACCAATGGCTCAACGCACTCTCGCGTTAGAGGCGCGACGCACCTGAGACTCATATTGATGATTGCTTTGCGAAAGCCTGTAGTACATAGCGCCGGGAGAGCTTGGGCAATATCACTCGGGAGTTTACACCGCTCGTTGATGGAGGAGAGACGGCTTTGTCAATACATCGATCGTACGCTGGCGCCGCGCTTTCGACGTCTACGACCTCGAATCATCTACTGTATTCTTCCTCTGTATTCTTCCTCCAGTAGTATTATGAAATACGTTTTGTAACACGAAGCTTCCACGAGTGTTTTATTAACGGGCCGAGGGAGGTTTCGTTCAACGAGAATTCAGTCACTTTGGACTGTTTATAACGAGGCTATAACTGAATGCAAACTGTTGTCGTTATGGTGAGCTTGTATGTCAACACTATTGGGTCGGAAAATACATTAAAAATTGTGATAATATTTATAACAATCTTACTAAACTGGCACTTTTAACTTATTACGATTATTTCGTTAAAGCGATCGATTATAGCTTTGGCAACTGTAAGACAAAAGTTGTTCCCACTGTAATCCTTTATCGATTGAACTTTTAAAAAATGTATACAAACAAAATTCACACAATAGCGAGCTAAAACACAAAAGACATGAAAAATTTGTTTTCTAGCTGGGAAAAGTGCTTATTTATTACAGGTGGCAATAACAAGATTATCATAAGTAATGTCGGATTTTCAAATTTATTTTCCTGCTTAATAGTGTTGACAAAGATGCTCACCATAAGGAAAACTGTTTTCATAACTTTGTAGCCTTGTTATACACAATCTAAAGTGACTGAATTTGGGTCGGCCAATCGTTTCTGGTTCCCTTAACTGACGAATATCATTTTTTTTTTTGCATTCTTTGGCAACACTATGTCAATTTTGTTTAACAGTAAATATTGACGATTTTAAGTAGCAGGTGGTTAATTGTTTTCGAGGTAGTGTGTAGGGAGGTAGGTCAAACTATGCGCTGATCTCAGCAGCACGTCGATGCGCCAAGAAAAGGCACTTTTGCCGGACAATTCTCGACGACGAGTACCTCAAGGGTACCCGCATTCCGAGCACGTAATTTCTCTCGACCGAAAGGACGAAAAGTCCCGAGAAACGACCGAGCGTAAGAGACGGAAAGCAACGTATCTCGCTGTAAGGAGGCCGTGGCACCATAACTCCCGACGTTTTATTCATTTATTTATTTATTCATTTATTTATTTATATGCCGTATATATCAGCGGGTAGACGGGAAGAAAAAAAAAAAGATTGAGAGAAAAGGGAGCAGCGTTGACCGGTTCGCGCTGACCTGCGGAACGACTCAATGCGCTCGATACTAACGCGATTGTAGTTCGAGGTCTCCTTGTATTTTCTCGGTGATGACAGTTGGATTTTTTTCATATTTATTTATTCATTTGATTATTTATTTAATAATACACGAGCCTATTCCCTCGGCATTAGGTAAAATCTATCCGCCAATAACCAGCAGCAGCGTAATTAAGGCTCTAGCATAAGGATTCGGTCTATAACACAGGTCGATTTTCAACATTTTTTCCGCCGGTATTAGAAGAACAAGGTCAGGTTTTTGCGCACAATTAGTACAAGGTGTTATGATGCTTGATTTTTGTTTTTTTTTTTAAGATCAATTAGCAGCGGAATTAACAAATGACAATACATATCGTATCTCAGAACTGATTCGTCCGATTGAGTTGAAATTTGGCCAGATCCTTGATTATAACAATTAACAATTAACATCGGACATCGTATCTCAAAACTGACTCGTCCGGATGAGTTGAAATTGGACAGTTCCTCGATTATAAAATTTTTCATCTAATGACCGGATGATAAAACAAATGTTCATTTATTTGTTAGTAACAAGCGATTGAGGTCGTTTTTTCGTTTCATCGAAAAAACTACCTTAATCGTAGTGCCTTAAGGATCGTAGAGAAAAAAAAGAAAAGAATATAAACCATAATAACTCCAAATAACTTCCCTAAAATAATGCAAAGATAACCGTAACTAAAGTTTCAAAAGCAAAAAGCAAAATAAATCGAGTAAGTCTATCCTGGTGCGAAGAAGAAAACAGAGATTGCAGGAATCAAACCTCAAAATATAATTTTAACGGTGCCGCACAATTTTGAATAACGGGTTTAAGTTCATATAAATGTTAACGGACTGCTCGCAAAACGGCCGATAACTTGTCGAATAACTGAAATAAATCACCAAAAGAATAGTCGCAATTTTTGTGCAACGAGACATTCTTAGATTCTGGTGGAGCGAGATTTGTCGATTTATTTGTGTAAAATCGAGAGACCTGTTCTTTTTTCATTCGGGGAAAAAAATAATTGGCTCACGGTGCTCGTAGACAATCGTTCGAGCGTTCTTTTTCCCGAACGCTATTTTTTTTTCTCACCAACTCCCACGCGGTATCGAACGGTATTTGTCCGTAAGGAGGACGCGCAAAGAGCCGCTCGCTGTTACAACAAAATTATTCGCTCACGTAGGCGAAGGCCCTCTCGGTCAAAGACAACGGGACGAAACGACCGGCACGCAGTTTTCTTTCACGCGTTCTAATACGCACAAAGACAGCGGGAAAAAAAAAAATAATAATAAAAAATAGCGAACCTCCGCGGAATTCTTCATTTGGTCACGCGAACATACGTAACATATGTATATTGCACGTTCATTACGCGGTGGCGCATGTCCATCGACCAATCCTCCTTTCCACCGGAAGCGTGTCAATTAATTATCGGTTATTGAGTAACGCGAAGGTGCGGACATAACTCAAGATTTTTTTTTTCATTTTTTTTTCCATTTTGCATAACTAATTCCCCCCCCCCTCCCCCCGACTTCGCTAAAATAACCACATTCCTTGCGTGCAACACGGCCGGAAAATCGCCTCTTATTGACCAATCATCATAATTAGCGTGTGCGCATGGTCAGTTCTGTTTCCATTCATCCCTACGGAGTAACAGGGCTTATTACTCTCTCTCTCTCTCTCTCTCTCTCTCTCTCTCTCTCTCTCTCTGGAAGCCCTCTTACTCCGGGTAGAGTAATGGTCATTGGCGAATATGACGATTTTGCGACGCAATAAACGTGGTTATTTTAACGAAGTTGAAAAAACAAGTATGGAATGCTAAACGGGCGGTAGCGGATATTCCCCTGGCGTGATTTTTGCCGTCGCCTCGCTCGGGAGCAAACTTTATACTATGCGAAAATCGCGCACTTCAATACTTCAACTATTTTTATTTTCTTATATTGCATCAAAAAACAAAAACATTTCCAAGCCCAACTTCGCTAAACAGCGACACTCCTTGCGTGCAACACTGGCGATAAAATCGCCTCTTATTGACCAATGATCATAATGAACCTGTGCGCATGCGCAGTACTGTTTCGTTACTCGCTAGACAGTAAAAAAAAAAAACAATTTCGTAAAATCGTCATACGAATTTCCGTAAAAACAATTTCCTTAAACAAGTGACAAACTCATTTCTTAACGTTTGAGCATACAAGCCTGTTCTTTTGTTTGCCGTCTCATTAAAAACTTTAGTTTGAACTTTTGTTTGTAAAACCAGAGCCGCATGGTGCGATAGAAAAATTAACAAATAAAAAATTGCAGACGTACGGACAATAAGTTATTGTAAAAAGTGCTAACGTTTTTTTACTGTATAGGGAGTAAAGCACATCGGCAAATGTGACGATCTCGCGACTCAATAAATGTGGTTGTTTTAACGAAAGTAAAAAAAAAATATAGTATCGTATGTTACACGGAAGGGAGGCGATTTTCACTTCGCGTGATTTTTGCCCTCGCCTCGCTCGCGCAACAAACTTCGCACTGTGCGAAAAATGGCGCACTTCCATCCCTCGTAACACAATATACGAATTTTTTTTATTCAGCGAAGAGTATGGTAACATAAGAACCGGAGCTCCCGATCGAGTCACGAACGACCCAAATTATCGTTGCGTGCGACGATCGTGTCGTAACGCAATAATTTGTCATTCGAGAGCGACGGACCGGTGCTCGTTGATATTCACGCGGTTATCGGGTCGAGTTCGCGACGACGAAGAATATCTCCCCCCCCCCCCCCCCTCCATCCTAGACCGCTCGCAGCGCTCGTGGAATTCGTAAATTTCCCCAGACGACCGTACGGAATTCGCACGAGAGCGCGTTTGAATTAAACAAACGTACGTTCTAACTCTGCCCGAAGTGAATGAACAAAAAAAAGAAAGAAAGAAATAAAGAAAACAATAATACACCAAGGCATTAATAGAGCGTTAGGAATGTAACGCTGAAATAACCCTCGAGGGGCCGAAGACCTCCGAGTCTCGCTGTCCCGCGCGAGTTTTACGCCGATAGAATTAGCCTGGGATTTATGCTAAGTTCGCGCAGAGTCGAGAGAATGTTGCTACGGCGCATGCGCGTGTAAGCGACCCTGCCGAGACACTCCGCCCGGCCTGCCGGCGTAGCAATAATCACAAAATTTCTTTCTCGGCACACTCGCAACGAGATTTAATATTTGTTTCCCCTCTTCTGCTTCTTTCATTGCAGGACGCCCATCAATTGGCGGTCGAGAACCGGATCGTCCGATCGATCAATGACGAGAGCGCATAGATCGAAGTGAATCGAACGAATGTATTTCTGAAATTCGTGTTTATTCCGAGCGCGACGATGAGAGATACGTTCTTATACCACGCAGCGACGCTCCCTCGCAGCAACCATCATATTTACGTGATGAGATCAGTCTTTCCTGGTCGGCCAAGGCGAGCCGGTATATCGCGCACGCGGACGAGCGCAAAACAACCGGGGCAACACATGTACGTAACGCCCGTCGCGGAAGGGGAAAATCTTTTACGTCTCGAACTTTTTTTTGTTTTCTTTCTTTCTCGTTTCTCTATTTTCTTTTTTTTGTTTTGATTTTTTTTTTTTTTTTCTCTACGAAGTCTGATCTTATCCCTACCCTCGGCGCGGCCACTTATCTCGAGGTAACGCAGCAATTTTGCATTCCTCGGTGCTTCCTTACCCGCGGTATGAAGCGCACAAGTCCGGTCACGAGAGAGGCTCTCTCCTCCGGCGCGGAGGATACGCGTCTCGCGAATAGTCGCGAAAGTAAAACGTGACCGGCTCTCCCGCTTCCGAGGGGGGGGGGGGGGGGGGGGGACCCGACGACCCGGAGCCGCGGCTCGCCGCTGCCCATTATCTCTGGTACTCACTCAATTCTTCATTACCGTGAGGAGAGACTGAGAGGAGACTACTAATGCGCCGCGGCTGCGCGGGCAGGTGCGGAGAAATTGCTGCGACCGCTACGCCGATGAGACGAAAGTGGGCAACGTTTTGTGCGCTGCGTAGACCAGACGACGGAATGAATTTATCTATTTTTTTAATACCGCGAAGAAAATAAAGCAATATTGTACGCTGTTGTAATAACGGATAATTTTTTTTTTTTTTTTTATAGCAATAAACAACCGAAATATCCGCACGAAAGATGGATCTTTATTTGTACGAATGAAAAAGAACTCTGGCGCAAAGCCGTGCATTAGCCCAAGGTCGACTAGTTATAAAAAAAAGTATTTTATTTATAAATCAATTAGTTACTCTGTTAAAAGATGTTATATAAAGAAAAAAAATAGAAATTATCTATCGTTAATACTAATGTTGATACTATGAAAAAAAAAAAAAAAAAAAAAAAAAAAAAGCGATATTTTACATTGTTGTGAAAGTAGGAAATTACTTTATCGCAATAAACAACTGAAATATTCGCACGAGCGATGTGTCTTTATTTGTACGAGAGAAAAAGAAGTCTGCCTTAAAGCCGTATTAGCCCAAGGTCAATTACGATAAATGAAAAGTTTTATAAAACAAAAAAGAAATAATAATTACATCTTTTAAACATTTTTTATACAAAGAGAAAAAAAATTGAAGTTATTACGATGCTTCGTTGTGGTGCGAGGAGAAAGATTGTAGTAAGAGTTTATCGTAATAGAACGAATCCGGTACGGCCGCACAAAAGATTCTACAAGCGCTTATTACTCTCGGTTAGAAAACTGTTTTCTCCCGATAGATCCCTACGAGCTCTCCTGCGCGACACGCTTTCCCCCCCCCCCCCCCCCCCCATCGATCCTTGCATCGCGCTCGTGGGAAATTGATGATGAAAGCGAAACCTCGTCGACGCGGATTTCTATAATTATATATGTCTCAAGGCAAAGTGCATGCTGTTATTAATCAAAAGAAATAACGAAATAAGGACGACGACGTCGTCTCTAAGGTCCTCCGTCGTTGTCGTCGACTATGATAAAACCTTTTTGTATTCATAACCTATAATTTAAGTCGCCGTTCCGAAACTCTCCGCGACTCTGCACCGCGAGTGCATTAAAACTCGAAGCAATTCCACAACGAATGGCCGAGGGTAGCCTGAGAATCGTACAAACTAATTGCGAGAGACTTCGCGCGGCATAGCCTCCTTGGCCTTAGATCTTGACCCTCTCCGCGAGAGATTCGTATCACACGGTGGAAGAAGAGAATCGTGCACTCTCGTAGAATTCAACCGCGCGTAAAGAGCTTCCGCGATACCCGAGGCGTACGATATAACGTACAATTTTTCTTTAATTAGCGCGGAATACAACGGTGGCCTCGGTTATATTATAAATAAACCGGCATTGCGTTCATTATCACCGGGCCAGCAGCGGGACATCGGGTCGTGCGTAACGTTGACTGTTTCCACATGGTTCTTTCGCACCGATGAATGAAATTGCACGGCTCCGGACTACATAGTAGTGCGAATGAAAAAAAAAAAATAAAATAACGCCTCCCGAGCGCGCAGGCGCGTGGCTGGCCTGACGCTAGTTCGCGTAAACTCCGGGGCCGTATTTCGCTCGCTGCGTATGTTAACTACTTAACGGCGCGACGTAACTGTATAAAATCCTCGTACACGCAGAGATATGTCTCGGGCTAGGGCATTACACAGCTCTCCGGTGGCTCACCCTCTCGGATGACTATCCACTGGGTTTCGAGTTTCTTGGTGTCACGTTTCGGCAGGGCACGTGCTTCTGTGAACACAACGCACACAAAGCCTCAGCGCAGTGTACACAGTGCGGAGGCGACAACAGCGACGGTGAGCTCAGGTTTGTCGTCCGTGCGGTCTCTCGTGCACGCGATCTCCTCAAAATTTCCGTGCACTATAATCTCGTTACGACGATTCTCGGTACCCAACGCCTTTGCCCTTCTCTTGTTCTGCCGACTTCGTGTTTTCATTACAAGTATCAACACTCATGCGCGGTGGATAGTATTCCAGCCTCGTACGCTTTTTATTATCGGCATACCAATGGTGTTTTTTTCGCTGTACGACTGCAGCGCCCCAGATGCTCGGCGTTGACTTCGCCAACCGTATGATCGGAACGGTCATCGACAGCGAGAAACTAAATAGCGGATTGTACACAACCGAGCGTTACTAACGATACACGAGAACCACAGTGAATAATAGAGAACAAACTGTTTTTGATTCTTCGTTATTAAAACGACACGCTATAATCGTGTGATAAATCGTCGACCTATCGGGCCATTTGGAAAGCGGATTACGAGGATCGAGGCAGCACGCGCGTTGACGAGAAAGCCTCACGCACGTCACTCGCGCAATCCTCTCTGTGCACGTACGTCGCGTGTGTAATCCGGCTCGAGGGGATTTGTATATTAATTGCATTATCGCTCCGACAGCGATTCAACGATCCTTCTCGTTGACGTACCGAGCTCCCCGGTCATGATATTCTCCACTATAAATGATCGATGGAATAAAAAAAAGTTTTTATTACACTTTTTTTTTGTTATTCTTTCGATCCTCATTAGAGGGTGACGACGAAAATCTCGTATCACCGTGAAACATCGATTCGTCACGTGTATATATATATATATATATATGGTATCTCGGTTTCTTTTGCATACTCCTATATAGAGGTTCCTCGCCACTTTCTACGCTCTTGTTAAAGCGCCGACGAATTAATGAATTATTTAGAGAACGATGTCTAGCCTCTCGTACTCGATGGAATGCTTCCGGGCTTCGTATCGATTATATGGAGTCGCAGTGTTCTATATCGATATGAATTTTGCAATATGGCGCGCGCCCAATAGAATTCCACCTGTTATACATTCTCGGACTGGTTACTCGGCTGCTCGGTGCCGACATAAAACACCGCTGTTCTCATAAATTATTTATTAATTGAACAATATATTATCGTGCATTCCTCGTTACATTTCTCCCCGGCCGATTGACAGTACGACCGACTCTTCGCTATTCAGGCAATGCAGGAAGTCGACTTATTGTGTTTTTAATGGTTTTTTTTTTTTTTTTTTTTTTTTTTTTCACTCAATTATTCGAGACAGCTACATCGTTTTGATTTTTCTCGTTCAATCTACCGTACCTTCGTCTAGCTTCGCAGACTTTCACGCGAGAGGCCATAACGTGTTTAAAAATGAATTTAAAACAAATAAAAAAAAAAAAAAATAGATTGCTATCGCAGAGTAGAATTTCCCTTTCATCCAGTCTCCAGATATCGTTCCTTCGTATTTTTTGTTTTTTTTTTTCGCTTTGCATAGAACGCCCGTTAACCTGCAGATTAAAATCGAAATCAAAGTCCCATTTCTTTGTATGCATGTATCTATATATACATGTATGAATACTTGTCTGCAAACGGTCGTGCGACGGTTGGAAAAGCCATTGGCGGAGTGGCGAAAATATACAGGATCGAAGCGTGGAAATCAGCGTGGTCTGGCTAATGGCTTTTCTCCGTTGGCGTTCATTGCTCGCGTTTCGTTCGAGCGGTACGTAACGACAGGATTACGAGCGGTAAAAGGCGAGTAAATCGGTCGCTAAGCGCAACCAGCGCCTCGAACTGCACCGTATATTATTCTCTCGCTCTGGATCTTGAGAGTAAGTAAGAGTCCGTCTCGCGTGAGATCGCTCGCGTTCGTTCGAGAGCCAATTATTCCGAACGTTCGAACGACACACTAGAGGTCACCCCTGTAGGTCCTTTGTCCCAGGCTCGTTCGAGTATCCGCGATAGCAATGTAAACTTTCCGAACTTTCCGCGTGGCCGTATGGTGAGTCTTATTGACGTCCGGAGCCACCCCGAACCACATTAATAATAATAATAATAATAATAATAATAACTTTTCGAATCGACGGTCTCTGAAAGATTCGGGACTAATTAAATTGCCAGCTTGTACGAGAAACTATCTTTTGTACATTTCTCTTCGACTTCGCGAGTGTGAGGTCATACCAAAAATACGTCACTTCCGGTTGGAAAATCTCATTTTTTAACTCCCGACTGCCCGCTAGGGCAAAAAGACGGGAGTTATGCGTTTCACCGCCCCCCCCCCCCCCCGATTCGGGAGACGGCTTCCGAACACAGTTCTATATGCACACAAATAAACTTGGCAACATAATGTTATATATATATATTATATAAATCTATGGTTCAGAAGCCGTCTACCGACTGTAGCGAAGATTATTAATGAATTGATATAATTACGATTAATTAATTTTACAATTATTCTTTATTATTGATTGTTGTATATACATTAATTATTTCATCCTTTTTGAAGATACTTTTTTTTTGATAACCATTTTTTTTTTTTAATACTATTCTTACGAATATTTTTTCAAAGAATAACGACTAATTTTCAGTCGGGAGTTTTTGTAAAATCTTAAATTTTTTCGACGTTAAGTGACGGCATACAAAAAAAATCCGTCACTTCCGGTTTACAAAATTTCATTTTTCAATGAGAAATTATGTTATACAAAAAATACGTCACTTCCGGTTTGAAAGTCGCATCTTACGACCGGAAGTAACGTCATACCGGAGATACGTCACATCAGATTTAAATATCGAATTTTGTCACCGGAAGTGACGTCATACCTGGAATACATCACTGCCGGTTTGAAAAATCTAATTTTTCAACCGGAAGTGACAATATATCGGAAATACGTCACTTCCGTATGGAAAATCTCATTACTCCACCGGAAGTGACGTCATACCGGAAATCAAAATTTCCGATTTCTAAATTCCATAGTCGATAGCGAGGGCGCGATGCACCCGAGTCACAACAACCTGCTAGTCGAATATGACTTTCGTTGTCGGTATGCTCGTCTAACGCGCCTCCGTGCTGCACCTCGACGCTAATTCGATGTGTCCGGCGACGACTTCGCGTAGTCGTCGCTTGTCGGGGATTTTGAAAAAAAAAAAAAAAAAAAAACTGTCGAGAAGAGACGAGAGGAAAAAAAGAGCAAAACGGTATATTAACGAGACAGGCGCTGCACTTCGCGGCTGAGTGCGAATTAAATCTTCATCGTCGCAGTTTCTTTAATATTATTATAAAAAGAAAATTTATAACGCGTCAATAAAATGATAATGCCGATATAATAAAATGATAATGCTGATATAATAATATAATAATGACAATAATATAATGGCAATAAAATTAAGCGAAATGATAGGCTGCTCTGTATGGAAGGAAATGTCTGCATAGCCAGACATTTCCTTCCACCGTGTTCCATTGCAAACGCATCTGTATCTCTCACGACGCTCGGCACTCTCGCTGTTATCGGGATTAATCGCTTCCTCCATACTGCAGCGAGCGCCGCGCGTGTCTCTCACTCGATTAAGCGTCACGTTTCGAATGGGCAATTTTGCCCACAACAGACCCTCTTAATACACGTAACCCATCCTCGTTGCACAGCCGAATCGATTTCCTGCCCACTATCGAAGCACCTCTTCGATAAACACACATTTCATTTTACCGATTACTTATCCCTGAGCTTATGTAATTTCGGTGTCTCGATCAACGAAGGCGTGTTGCGTGATCGAGAAGCTCGCCGCGGTGTGCGCATGCGCGGCTCGATCGCCAACCTGCTGGACGACTGTCGCGATTAATTAACTCGCCGCCTTGATGATAAAATAGGACATGTATATTCCATAGCGGAGCATTAGATATCCCATCTTCCGCATTGCCGATATCCTCGGCTAACACCCCTCGCGCTTCCTCTTCCCGTCTGCCCAAATTCGAGCCTATGCACTTCCCGACCTTTTTCTTTTATTCCCTCTTCCTCACCGGCCTCCGCATTTTATTTTATTTTTCTTTTTTGCGCAGAAGTTGCGCAAAAATCGTGTAAGCGAGGCGCGGTCTGCGAGGCAAAATGAAATCTGAAGCGAGCGTGATAGGTAGTTGGAGGTTTCCTCGAGTGCAGAGAAGAGGATTCTCCTCGGAGGAGGGGGAGAGCCCCTGTGGATGAGACGAGAGTCGAGAGTCTTCCGAGAGCTCCCCGAACCGAAGAAGTCCCGCAGGCGAGCACGAGCGCCCCCTGTAGATATATACATACATACATATATATATGTATATATATATATATTCTTTCGTGTAATACACTACGAGAGGAGCTCGAGCATTTCTCTTCTCTCGCGAATGCTTCGGTAGAAAGGCAAGCGCGCCGCTCGGCTCGCGTATTTTACACGGAACACTCCGCACGGGGGGCTCACCGAGACGCCGGAGAAACCTCTGGAAGTTCGAGGAGCGAGCCCCGCTCTCGGCACGGCAGCGCTCCGAGCCGCGCGACTACTTACTCCTCATGGCACCGATATCCCGTCGCACATATCGCTCCTATACGATATATAAAAGCGTCTTTATGTGTTCACCGTGGTTAATGCGATGTACCTTCGAGAGGCCGCGGTGTCGAGCGCGACATTCTTGAGAATTACGGACGCTTTACGAGCATCATCGAGGAAGATGAGAAGGCGGCACCGGAAGTTGCGCGCGACGTTTCGTCTCGAAATTTTATTCTCCTCCGATCATGAATATCGGCCTTTTTGCCATCATTTAAAGAATTAATTGGTAGAGAGTTCTTTTCTTTTTTTTACCGATTCGAGCGCATTAACTTTTTTTTGGACTTCGATGTCGATTTCTCCTATCTAAAAAAAAAAAAAAACTCTCGATTTCGCCTACCGCGATCGACAAGAAAACTTGGCTCGGAAGGAGAAAAAAAAAAATATATATATATATATATAATATATATATTTTCGGCAACCACCAGCGTGGAATTATCTGCGATAGTCGATCTTTACAAACCGAGCTGGACGAGTTCCGAATAGCCGCAAATTGCTCTGCGCGGGATCCGATAAAGATCGATGAAAAGAGAGCCGATCGAGCAGGCACGAGATACCGTTAAGGTGCGAGAGAACGAGAGCTAGCTCGTGAGACGCGTTCGAGAAGAATTAACTTTTCGTTGTGTGTCGAAGCGCGTCGATGTACAGTAAGATTTCGCGTCTAACTCAGGCCTCCGTGGGTTTTCCGCGCGGCGATCGCATCGTTACGAACTCTCTTCGAATCTTTCGTACAGACACGCGGCGGATCTACGCCGCGAGAGTTTACAATACACTCGAGCGACGGAGATGCACCGCGATGCGAGAAACTCTTCGTGACCGCAGAGAAATTTCTACGTTCTTAAACAGCGATGCTAAAGTATTATTTACCGGTATGCCACGATCGATATATATATATATATATATATATATATATATATATATATATATATATATATATATATATATATATATATATATATATATATATATATATATATATAAACGTGCATGCATATATATGTGTATAGAAACGAAGAAAAAGTGAAGAAATCGACAGCCAAGAGAAATGTTGCGCTATGAATTATTCCGCGCCATTCTACCGACTCGGAAAAAAAAAAAAAAATTGTATAGAATTACTGCATAGAAAACTAGACTGGTCTATGGAGTTGCACGCTATTCAAGCAAATCGCGGGAGTGTATGTATATCAAAAAGAATGTTTGCGAAGGGTGAGGTAAAATAGATTACAAGGTTTATGGACACACAAACGTACTCTCATGTGTTACGGTACAGGCCATGAAACTAGATGAAACTCCACGAAAAAGCCTAGCGTGCGGTGGAACGCAGGTCATGTATCTAACGTACAGCCGGTGTATACTATTATAATGGCGAGCGCCTCTACCGCCCGTACTTTGTACGACGCGCCGTGCGGGTTCCGGTGAACGGGAGAGCGTGGAACTAAAAGACTAAATATTCTCGGGCTGATAGGTTTGTTTATTCGACAAAACAAAAAGAAAATTGTGTCGACCTTCGTTCGTCCGAAGTACTGGGATTGCTCGGCTGCGGAGCGTCAAGCAAAACAATCGGAAGGATCGGCCGTGGAGCTCGACGATTAACGGCGACCGTCGAGAAACAATCAACGTCGAAAGTCGACGCTGGAAAACCAATGGAGAAAACCGAGCAAAAAAAGTGTGGATAAGGTGCAACGAGATCGAAGATTAATGTTGGCACGTCGGATCAATTATAAAATTTATCGCGATGTAGAATGCCGAAGGAGACACATGGACGGGGAGAGAGAGAGAGAGGGGGGGGGGGGAGAAGAGGCGTGTTTGTGTGCGTGAGAAAGGAAGACATTAGAGAGGGAGGCCGGTGCAACCTGTGCCACCGACAAGCCAGTCACTGACCAGACGCACTGCGAGCCGGTCGCTACTTCTATTTTACTCTCTAAAACCGCGATATTTCTTTCGTCGTGTTTGCAAAGTAAATAAATAAACAAGTAAATTGAAAACAATTTTTAAAGCATCGCGAATAAAATTAGCTGATTAAGGAAATAATTTAGCAGTGTATAGTGTCGATCGAACGAGTCTCGTGTTCGGTGATTCGAATCGAAGTACCGTGAATGCCGAAGCCGTAGAAAGAGAAAAAAAAAAAAAAAAAAAAACGAAGAAAAAAAAAACAAAGTTGGACAGAATTACATTCGAACGAGTAATTACGAATTTGTAAAGGTATCTCGTAGATAAGAGGGATGCCAATTATATCGAAGTGGCTGTGAGCGAAGGTTCCGGTATTCCCAGGCTCTCTTATTAGCTCATTTACGGTCCATTTACTCCGCAGCTCGCCGACTCGGCCCGGCCGAGTGTTCAGAGCCCGATGAGTTATTACAACCTTAAGGAACATTGACCCGTTCGTCAGTCACACCGAGGATACAATATTTCTGGAAACATTTCGCCTTGTACAAACTCGACGAAAATAATAAAGACAAAATTTCTGTAACAACAAATTCACAGTGGCGATAAATAAAAACGAAGTGAAATAAAAATTTTAATAAATCACAGAACAAGAATCAAAAAAATTAGACTGAAATTTTTTTTTTTTTTTTAATAATAAATTATTTGCCGGATAAGTTGTTCGAAAGATGCGCTAGAGGTGAGAAAGGAAGTATCTCGTTAGCTCGCGAGTTCACGGAATAAGAGATGGAGAACAGCGAGACGATAGCGCTCGATTCGACGGTGAGGAGTCAAGATTCGGGCAAGACAAACAACTCTAAGGACTCGACGAATTCGAAGGACTCGAAACCCGAGAGTTGCCAGGAGTCGAAACACTCCAAGGAGATTCTCATATCGGAGAGGCAACAGAGGCAACAGCAGCATCAAACGCAACAGGCGCATCAGCAACAGCAGCAGCAGATATTGAAAGATCAGGAACAGAGACAAAAGCTTCAGAGGGCCCAAGCTCGAGATGACACGAACATACTCATGTTCACGTCCTGCGGACAACTGTTGCTCGGTGAGTTGGAATCTTCAATTCACTCGTGAAATCGGTAATCAACGCTTCCCCCTTCAGACTCTGAATTGCGCGTGTATAACGTTTTATTTTATTATGTTATTGTTACTGTTATTGTTATTGTTGTTTAGAGCCCAATGAGTTTCCACTTACTGAGCTGCTTCTGTATAATGTAGTGTCACGTAGAAATATGTGTATCGATGCTGCTTTTTAATTGATTTAACGTTTATTAACATTCATTTTGAGAATATTGAAAAGAGGGAGACATTTTTGTGATTCGACGGGCAACAATAATGCAATGTTTACTGTTAACATCGTTGATCCATAAAATTCACATGACCCCTTGAAGGTCGCTTGAACAAAAAATAATAATTCGTTCCCTCTGACAAATGTTTGGTATTACGTTATGTCCGTCCAGGAGACAACTGTTGCTCGGTGAGTTCGAATCTTCGATTTACACGTGAAATCGGCGATTCAACGCTCCCTCCTTTGGACTCTGAATTGCACTTATATAACGTTTTATTGTGTTATTTTATTGGTATTAATGTTATTATTGTTTACAGAATTTAAGTTTCCACTTATTGAGCAGCTTCTATATAATATAACGATGTTTTCATATAGTGTCACGTAAACATATATGTATTGATTTTGCTTTTCAATTGATTTAAAGTTTAGTAGCATTACTTTTGAGAATATTGAAAAAAAAAAAAAAAACGACATTTTTAAGATCCGAAGGAGAATAATAAAGCAACGTTTATTTTCAATATCGTTTGTCCATCAAATTCGTAAGACCCTTTGAAGGACACCTCAAAAAAAGATAATCAGATAAATATTTTATATTATTATCTATCGTTCAGCGAACAATTCCTCGGTTCCTCTTTCAGATTTTCAATTGTACTTGTATAAGGTTTGTTAGCGTTAATGTTGAGAATTTTTTTTTTTAATGTTGAAAACTGAAACTTTCACATCGCTTTCTCATAATGTTTCTTTATTCCCAAAGCTTCTCCTATGGGTCTTTTCGGTATATTTGGCTTTCGCATAGAGGAAGCTTCGCGAATAAAGGAGCATTATGCATTACGAGAAAGCAACATGAAAATTTCAATTTTCAACTTTTATACGTAAATGATATGAAAATTTTAATTTTCAAATTTTCAACGATGTTTACGTCGTTTTTGGCTTTTATGCAAAACAGCTATTCGATGCTGCGCGAAAAAATAGAGCAACGTCGCGCTTCTCTTTATCGGATCTGTGCTCGGGGCGGAAAATTCATGAAATTTCGATTTTTTATTTAAGAAAAATTCAAATCTCCTCTATTTAATTTTTACAACCTTGTCATATCCATAGTCTTGTGTACTTTTTGCCGTAGAACATGATAAGTATTTGGGTTTTTGAAATCGCTGTTTGAAAATACCCAAAATCACTCATTTTTTGCAATATTGGTTATAAAAATGCCCGATAAACTTTTTTCGTTAGCCGAACAAATTTTTAGAGCAAGAGTAAGCGCAGACATTTATGAAGACATAAAAAATTGCCTACAAAAAAACGACAAAAAATGTTTAAATAAATTCTTGAAGAAACATTGACTACACCTGCTGTGTGTGAAATTTCAGCTTTACCGGTTGAGGCATTCTCAAGTTATAGCAGTTTGAATTTTTCCCGCTGTCACACACACATGCACACACACATACATCCGGATATTTTTTCAATGTTGTCGAAGATTCTGAACACGTTTTCATTAAAACCGCGACATTTTTTTTTTACATAGTTCCAAAGTTCCTCTATGAGGAAGGAAAACAAGACATTTTTATGATCCGAGGCCAAACGACAATGCAAATTTTATTTTTAACATTGTTGATCCACAAATTTGAATAAGACTGAAGGTCGTTTGAAAAAAAAATGTTTTTTTTTTAGTCGGACAAATTTTTGGTTTTTTTTATGTTACATTATGTCGAATCGAAACGTAAAATTAATGTTTTCGAAATTTTATTATATCTGAAACGAGTTCATTTTATCCCGCTCTCCCCTATATATAATGTATTCATATATATTCAAGTATACGTAATAACGTATAATTGAACGAAGTATTGTACAGTCTGCGCCCCCCCCCCCCTTGCTATAGGAGCAACAATGTACACCTTATAAGCAATAATAACATACATAATAATGTAATATATATTTATAATCTATAACAATATATTATAATTTATATATTCGTATTATTATTATTCCATATATTCCATTTTGCATGCATATATTTTAGATCGTCTCTAATGATTGAGAAACGATCTATATCTAGTACAGTGCTCGAAATTTATCGAAAGCAAACGATAATACGAAAAAAAAAAAATGAATACATTTTTTTTCTCAGGAGTCGTCCTGGTGGTGTTCGGAGTGCTGGTGCTCGTGCACGGAGCTTCGCTGGGAGGTTCGGGTGCCGGATTATGGGCAGGCGCAGGTGCCCTAGTCGCAGGTGCCCTCGGTGTCGTAGCTACGCTGGCAACATCGTCGAGCGTCAAGACGCCGCAGCAGCGAGCCCCCGGTACTTCCGGATTCGCAACGGCCCATCTCGCCTCGAGTCTGGTCGCACTCGCGCTCTCGAACATGTCGGCTATCACCGCTCTCACAGCGGTCGTACGAGACTCTCAACGACCCGCGGAGACCGGCATTCTTCTCGTTCCCGTAAGTTCTTTTTTATTTTTTATTTTTTAATTTATTTTTCTCTTATTTTTCTATTCTCGAGATGCGAACACGTTTTGATCATATTTCTTCTATTATAGCTTCCCTGCGCTTCTTCGACCACGCCGCGCTCCGCTCGATCTCCCCCCGTCGGGCGTTCGTTCCGATTCCTGCTCGTAAAAGACAGCGAATCACTTTACTTTTGTTTTACAAGACATTCATTGCACCGCGGAGGAGCATCAGCGCCAGCGGAGCAGCAGCAGTCGGCGGCGTTCAAATGCCTCGGAGCTTTTCTCCCGGCTGTCTCGACGAAAAAATGCCTCGTCCTACATGCTCACGGATTTTATTAATATTTCTCGGTGAATTCCTCTCTCGCCTCTCTTTATACGAAAACGCCCGTAGTAATTCAAGGCTCCCGGCTCGGTTAACGACTCGACGCTTTTTTTTCCATTCCAAGTCACTCGAGGCATTTTTAATATTATAACGCCCATTTAATTCCTCCGAGTCTCTCTTCGACTATGGATTATAGCTGACTCGTAAAATTTTGTGCCCTTCCTGTCTCGTGCGACGTATCATCGTTATTTTTTTTTGAATTATTTTTTATTATTTCAACTTCATTAATTTTCAACGCTTCATTCACGGGCATAAAACTCACCCTCGTTTTAATTTATCGTACCCTCGATACGAAA
Organism: Amblyjoppa proteus; assembly: GCA_963922035.1. Taxonomy (NCBI): domain Eukaryota; kingdom Metazoa; phylum Arthropoda; class Insecta; order Hymenoptera; family Ichneumonidae; genus Amblyjoppa; species Amblyjoppa proteus. The sequence continues at coordinate 12,097,829 of OY998230.1, forward strand.
ATTAACTCTCCGAGTATTCGAAGATTTATATCTTCCGTGTTTTCCCGTGCCGCAGTCCGCGGCATTCCTTCGCGTAATCGGTGTCCCTCCTGCCGCGGATTCCTTCTTATTATTATTCTTCTTAGTCTCCTTCCTCTCTCGTACTCCACTTCTCTTCCTCCGCGCCACCGAGGACTTTTTCCACCTTATTTTCTCTCCGACTTGTGCCCCGTGGCTTCTCGCTTCGTTACGTGTGCCTCTCGGACGTTTGGCCTACATACCCTCCCTACCATTCGGACGAGGCGAAACGAGTCAGTCCGCGGTATACCGGGCTGGAGAACCGGTGACTTCTTACGGGTTCGATGCACAGCTCCGATCCCGATACGATCGATTTTTTTTTCTTATCTCTTCTCTCCCCCATGACGTTGTCGATCTTTACTATATCGGTCTCGCGAGATCCTTCCGATAAAATCATTTTGGCCCATATTCGTTCTTAATTATTTATCGACCGCTTCACTGTCTCTGGGTCGATTTTTTTATTTTTAAACATGTTTTGCAAATCTTCCGCGTATTTCTTCTTCTTCTCCTTGACTATTGCCCTCGATTAAGAGCATGTGCCACCTTTCGTATATTTATACCATTCAATATTGCTTACAGGATATAAGATACAGAATATATCTTACAGGATTCTGGAGTGATCCTTTCGATAAGCTCATTTTGCCCCATATTCGTTCTTAATTATTTATCGATATATTCACCGCCTCTCGGCCGATATTCCATTTCTAAACACGTTTTCCAAGTCTTTCGCATATTTCTTCTTCTTCTTCTCCTTGGCTATCGCCCTCTATTCAGAGCATGTGCCACCTTATACGTATATTTATACCATTCAATATTTCTATCTTAGAGATCTTGTAGCTCTCGCGAGATCCTTTCGATAAGCCCATTTTGCCCCATATTCGTTCTCAATTATTTATCGATATCTCACTGTCCGTCCGCCGATTTTCCATTTTTTAACACGTTTACAAATCCTTTGTATATTTCTTCTTCTTCTTCTTCTTTCGTATATTAATACCATTCGATGTTTCTATCTCACAGCATTCTGTGCTGATCCTGTAGCTCCCGCGAGATCCTTCCGATAAATCCACTTCGCCCCATATTCGTTCTCAATCATTTATCGATATCTTCGCAGTCCCTCGGCCGATTTCCATTTCCAATCACCTTCGCAAATCTTTTATATATTTCTTCTTCTCTTTCCTGGCTATCGCCCTGTATTGAGATCATAAGCGCTCTTTCATATATTCATACCATCCGATGTTTCTATCTCGACGGCATTCTCGATTGATCCTGAGCTCCGCGGTGCAGAAAATTATTCGACGATCAGCCTCAGACATTGTACGCATCCAGTTCACGGATATAAATCGAGAGTTGCCCACAGATCTCTCCGCGGCAGAAACCACAGAAGAGTTTCCAAGCTCTCGCATAAAGTCACGAGCGAGACGAGCCGTTTGGTGGGAGACTCGGCGGGGGGGGGGGGGAAGGCTCTCTCGAGCATGTGCACAGCGATATTTAGAAAATCCTCGCGATAGCGTTAGACTATTCGCGAATAGAATTCACGGTATATATCATCGTGGTTTATGTCTGAATCAAGATCGAGAGTGCATTGGTTGTCGGGCTCCTAATTAATTGAAGCCTCGTCGCGAGGCTAATTAACGGGAGTCAGGCAATAGGCAACGGGTGACCCGGTTTCGAGACTGGAGCCGTAGAAACATAGAGATTGTATATCGACGACCGTCCCGGTACGCTTGTGCCTCACGCCTAAGATCTGCTGAGTCGAGTTTTCACATATATTAATAAATAAAATTGCAAAAGCGTATTCGAATCGGTGAATTTTGAATCTGCCGCGCGGAACATACATCGATACACAAATTGAGTGCCAGTATTGAGGTACCGAAGATTGGGGCAAAAAGGTAAACCGGAGCAAAATCAGTTTCTTCTTTTATGCCCCGCGAAAAAAAATGTTAAAGTGGTCCGTTCTGCCCCGCTCCCTCGACACTGGATGCTCACTGGCAGAGTCAACGATTTATGTACATGTGAAATCTCACGAGATCCATAAATATTAATGCGGAAGTTCGTGTATGTCGTTTCGGGCGAATATTCCCCCGGAAATCCGACGTCCGTAGTCAGTAGTAAAAATTCACGTACGAGCGTGAACATTTTTCGGCGAGTGAACCGCTACGCTGTAGTTATCGCGCACCGGGGCGGCGGTCAAAGAAATCCGGAGCGAGGAGCATCGCTCACGGAGAAAGTCCAATGCCAAGGCTAAACGCGGTCAATGTCTCGGTTATATCGCGCGGACACGTTAAATTTTTATCCCAATTTCTCTTTCCCGTCTACGGGTTTCGGCGAGGTCCTTAACGAGACACCCTCCCGCACTCTCGTTCTCTAATCTCTCGGTGTTTTTTAAATTTTATTCTTCGCTCCTCCATCTGCATGCGATCTCCAGTGTGTGACGTGTCAGTTCCATGCTCCGCTAAATGCCGATGCTAATCGATGATTTTCTTTTCTCACCCAGGGCGAGGATGGAAACCTGATCGAAGTCGAAGGCGGATGGGCGGGACTGTTGGCAAGCGTCGGACTGCTCATCGCCAGCGTCGTCGAACTCCTCGTTGCCGGCTACAGTTGCATCACGCTGACGCCGAAACTCTGCGGCTGCCTGAGATCCAACGACGACGACGGACCCGACGGAAGATTGAAGACGCGAAACATGGTTCATCAGTGGGTCGTTGCCCAAAATCACGTGCCCAAGAATCAACCGATTTACGTCGTTCAGCCTATCATGCCCATGCATCACATGATGCAGGTAATTATTGATGTTGATGTCGATATGTCATTAACGGATTGCTCCTTTTACAGACCCAAAGAAAATAGTACATTTCAATTTTGTTTTTATCTAACTGGCGCGTAGTCATGCGCATCGTTCTTTTGGCTTCAGAACATATATAATATTTAATTAATAACGACAAGTAGAATTAAAGCTGTGACAATAAATATAAATGGGCTCTTGGATAATTCATAAAAGTTGAAAATTGAATGTTTCATATGGCTTTCTCATAATTTTCCTTTATTCGCGAAGCTTTTTCTATGAGAAAGAATTTTTTGCATTGTTGGCTTCCTCACAGTGGAAACTTCGTGAATAAAGGAACTTTCTGAGAAAGCCATACGAAAATTTCCACTTGCAACTTTTATGAGAAAGCGATATGAAAATTTCAATTTGCAAGTTTCATGAAAAAAACCATATGAAAGTTTTAATTTTCAACTTTTTTCAACGTCAACGTCGTGTTTGACGTTTATGCAAAACGACTGGCCGAGTTAGGTTCTGCGCGAAAAAAATACACCAACGTCGCGCTTGACTTTGTCGGATCTGTGTATCTACTTCGTTTAACGAAAAGGGTCTTAGAAAAAGTTTTTTTTAAATCATTAAGTCAATTATCCAATATTCGTCATGTGGCCATGTCTAATTTACTTTTCCCCGCTAATTACGAATCTCGAACTTATTTTACTCCTGGAGCGTGATTCGATGCAGAAACTCTCGGACGTGGAATAAACACATTCCGAAGAATTCAAGAATTTCAAAGTCTTATAAAATTTAAACGGTTCGATCTATTTTCGCCAAATTTGATACGAAACATTGCGCAGCGTTAGTCCATGCCCGTGTAAAATTTCAGCCCAATACCTCCATGTTTACTCGAATTCGACCAAATCATTGACGAATCAATGACTTTTAAAAATCCGTAACATAACTGATTTCTTATTTATATATTTTTTGTTTCATTATATTTAATAATAATAACAAGCTTATTATTTTGTTATTAATAATCGAAAACAAAAGTCAGCGAACGTATACGTTAAAAATAATAGCATGCAAGCTTTCTACGTTGATCGTCGATTGAAAAGGTCACTCATACATTGTTTGTTCTCCCATTATGTACGGTAGAATCGTACAAATTGCTTTTTCGATTGTGAGCAGGATAATCGCGATTTCCACTGGGAAAATAGTATTTGCTGTTCTCAGTGACCTTCGGAGAGAGCACCGGGGCTAGTTGCCGAGTCCCACCGAAGCCCCGACCCCGTGACCCGAACGGAGAGCAAGGAGACACGAGTGACACACAGAGACGATAGAAAGTTCATCGTTAATAGGATACACGTTCCCCCACCTCTCCGCGCTACTCCCCCGTGAGACCTAGAATCTTTCGCGGCACTCGAAGTTTTCTACTCAGCTTCCGCGAAGATTACTTTGCCGGTGCACCCGAGCCACACTCGCGCGCCATTCGAGCCAGAGAAACTCGCTAACGGAGTATCGTGAATCTGTTCGCCTCGGGGGGCAAGACGCTCGAGGCTGATCGCCGGGTGCCGCATGTACGGAAGAGCTCAGCTCGGCCACACTCGTCTACCAACGCGTCCGAGGCTCCCCACTCCCTCGCGGGGATATTCATCGTGCGCGAAGTGGCGCGAATAGAGAAAGCAATTCGTCTATCATTAAAACGTTTATAATTGTAAAACCGATTAATTTACGCATTTTTATTTTCTTGTTCGCAGGCACCTTACGGCATGCCACCCACTCATGGAAAATATCCGGCGGGTTTCGTTGCCGCGGGAGCTATTCCGATGCCGGCACCCGGCTACGGACCCGTACCCGTTATGCCTCATATTATTCACGCCAGTCGACCACCCTCGCAAATGGTAATCTCGAGAAATAACAACGGCTAATTAATAAAAAAAAATAACGGCGATTTTAATACTGTATTCGTTTATTTTTTATTTTTTTTTTCTTGTTTCTTCTCTCATGGGAACACAGGTCCGACCGAGGCATCACAAGCGTTACATCCAATCGGACCAGGAGGAGGCAATAGAGAGAAGTAGACGCCATCCTAGCCAGGACGCGAAGAGCACCGATTCATCGTCGAAGAGGATGGCGTCGATAGGCGAGGATCAAGTCGATCTCGCTCAGACTTACACGGGCCTCGACAAGAGGATCTCCGAGGAATTTATATCCATCGCTATGGATCCCGACCGGAAGTCGAAGGCGTCGAGCCATCACGGCAGCGAAATCGGTGCCGGTTCGACGAGGCCCTGCTGATTGAAGCTCCGCGCCTCGTTTAACACTTCTTATACACGTAGCCTGCTCTTTTGTGTACACAAAGTTGTTATCGATATTCCACGCTCCGGCGAACGAGCGCGAGCGGCCGCTCTCTCGATGCCCGGACGCGTCGCTTCGACAAACGCGAGAGATGCCTATGAAGAAAGCTTGCTCAAGCTGAAACACTCTTTTTTTTTTACCAAACGATATCATTATCTGTACCTATCCTGTCTTCGTCAACGTAGCAATCATTGTATTGTATCTTCGTAATATTGTGTTTTTATTATTAACGCGATCGACGGTAGAAGGCTCCGGACTTTCGTCCAATGTATAAACTCTAATAATAGAATAACTGTATATAAATCTACGTGATGACGATTAATAATAATATATGCCGTTACCATAAAAAAGAAAAAGTTACTATCGACGCATTTATGTACACGCATGGATTTATTGTTCGTCGAGAATCGACGTATCGCTCAGCGGCTTTATACAACGGTGATGCTCGAGGTAGAGAGCGTTTATGATCTCGAGATTTCTCTTGTAGTTCTTGCGCAGCTCCTTCAGCTCTCGGTCCAGCTGCACTTTTTCCTTGGCCAGCATCCTCGGCACGTGAGACTCTTGGTGCTTGCGTTCGGCCGCGAGGATACGGAATTCGTCCAGGAAGGTCTTAAGATTGTTGTTCTCGTCCTGGAGACGCGTGAGCTCCTTCTTGAGCCATTGACCGCGCATGAAGACCTGATGCACTAACTTATCGACGGCGTTCGGCGCGCTCGTCTCGACAGTCTTCGTCTCTCTTTGTTTCTTCGGGAAAGAATAAGCGCAGATAGTTAGTTTGAAATATCAATTTCCATCAATAAAAAAATATCGATTGTTTACAGGTTCGATTATCAATTTAAATATCTTCGCTCTGTCCCGACCGTCGACGGCCCAATCGAACTTCGGCGAGATCTCGTGGAGCCTCTGTCGAATTCTCGAGGTTCTCTTTGTCATGGCGTCGGTCAGTGATCTAAATTTGTTTTTAATGTCGTTCTGTGTATGCATCATGACGTCGGCTTCGTCTTGGACCTAACGCAGAAGTCCGAGCGTGAATTAAGCGATGCCCAACATTGTATTTTTTTTTTTTTTTTCGTACCCGCCGATCCACGGTATCGTCAACGATCTCACGAAAGTAGCTCAGCTCTTTTTCCAGAGTCTCGCGAAATACTGTACCGCGATCCTTCACGTACGGTGTAATGCTGAATATAAATTCCGCGGCCGTTGTTATCTCTTCGTTGGCCACTTGCTCGATAACTTCCCTGATAGCCGGATTGTCGGTCTATGGAACAATTAATGCCGTTGATTAATAAATTTATAAGTCTTTTCCAAATCGTATGTACCGACCGTCGGTGCGAGTTTCGCCATCGCATCTTTTCGCGGACAGGTTCCTCTCTGCAATTGGTAACGATTATTCGAGCCAACAAGAAATGACATTGCGTCAATTGAGGATTTTATTTCTCGTAAGGGAAGGGGGATATTACAGATGTGGAAGCTCCCGGAGAAGCATGAATGTCCTTCGTGCACAGTGGCCTTCCGGACGAATCCTCCTGCGATTCGTCCTCGGACGTAACGACGTAACGAACATGACGACCGTACGCGTTTTTTGCACGCTGATTATCATCATTGGTTTGCGCCTCTTCGCACGATTGCTTTATCCATCCAGCTACGGTCTTCCTGTCTATCGTATTACTCTATTACGATTAGCATATAACTGACTTAATAATCGACTGCCAATTTGTGCTGACCTCTGACATTGGGTGTTCCGCTCTCGGTCAATTTTCGCACAGCTCCTCTAAAAGCATCGTCCAGTTCCTCTGCCATGATCCCTAATTTTTATCTTTATTACGAGAGTCCTATGCAATTTCTGCTCAAGATTATTCGTCGAACTTATTAGCCTGTATCGATGAAATTTCGTGACATTTTGACAGGGAATCGTCGTCCGCTGGGCGAATTAAGGAACGATACTTCGTCGAGAAGTCAAACGCGATTATTCATTTTGCTCATATTCGCAGTTGCTATTGTCGAATGAATGGACGCTTCATTCATAAATAGAATAAGACTTTTCGTACGAAAGTTAAAAAAAAAAAATGTACGAATCATAATACCGTACGTTGAGAATGGAGACGATCGAAGAAAATGCGTGAATACTATTGTATCGACGTTGGAGCGAGGTCGAGCAAAGACGCTGGCAAGGCTCTCGTGTACGACAGAAATCAAGATTATTTCACGGTTGAAACCGAAGTAGCAGGTAGTAACCCGACCGAGTCGTAGTACAAAGCGGCTACGCGAGTAAGTAGCAGCTGATTTACAAAGATGGCCGGTGCTGATACAAACAAATAGTGGCCAGCGGTGCGCTGGACTCGCAAACCGAATAAACGGGGAAATAAAAAAAAAGAAAAGGTAAGCATACAGAACCGGACATCGGGACGCATTCTTCCGACGGGCTGATCAATCTCCGCGACAGGACGATATTACGCATTTTTTGCGTGTAAAACCAAATAGCTTTCTCCCGTTCGTAGAACGGACTAAACACCTGTCCTGACCTGCTCAATAAAACCGTTCGCACTCGAGCAGTCGTATATGCAGCGAGGATGTGCATTACAGTCCTCTGACGCCTAATAAGGTATTACACAGTTTCACAAAAATATACCAACGAATTACACGCCAAACAATTCGTACATCTGTCGAGATCGTTCCGTATTAATTGTCCTCGCGATCTCGAGAGAATAATATGTGTTCTCAACTCGTTGCGTTTTCGTGCTAATTTCACTGCAAATTGGCGAGTCTGTTAGCACCATTTGTGACACATATTATGCCGATTGTCGATCCGAGAAATCGTTGGCCGTGTTTCTGTTTATTTTCATTTTTTTTAACGCCGACTACAATTCGTATAATACTAATTTTTTCTTTTTTTTTTTTTTTTCTTCAAGACAATGTTTTTTCCTGTCGTCGGTGTCCGTAAAATGTTGATATGGATTTGTAGATGCGGAGGAGATACGGCTAGGGCTGTGCGTTCCATAAGATGGCTTACGATCCATGCAACGTGAAGTACCCATCCGAGGTTCACCAGCATCATCCGCCGTCGGCCGCAAGTTATCCGTACTCTGTGCACCGAGCTCAGACCACCGATGAGAATAGAAACGAGAACAATTGCGGCAACAAGGAGTCACGTCAGTCCTCGGGGACGCAAACCATACAGAAGGTCGATGCCGCTACGATGACGGATCCGCTGCAAATAGATTTCAGACTAACTTCGGAGTATCTCGCTCGCTGTTCGAGCACTCTGGGCCTTCCTTACGTCTCCAAGTGCGAGGAGAACAGCAATGCCTCGTCGCAGAATTGTCAGAAGGTCAGACCCAAGATGGAGTACAACATAGTGTCTCAGCATATCAACGGTGAGAGCTTCGGTAACGGTTTCTTGAAACCCTCTTCTTTATTTGGATCCTTCGATATTTCAATACTGGCAGGTCATTACATTCTAGTATTCCTAACATTGTGGCTCAGGTGCTTTGCAATCTCACTATGCATTATTATTAAACTTTACAGAAAGGAAGTGTGACTCTTATAAAATCTGCATCTTGATAACAGAATTACAATTTGCTGTTTTTTTTTTTTTATAAATTCTTGGAAATTCCTATAAACTCTTATAATTTTTGTGTGGATTATGGAATTTATAAACCGGAAATTGATGTTTTCAAATACTTGCCGAAAATACGTCACTGCTGGTCGAAAAATTAGATTCTCAACCGGGAAGTGACGTATTTCAGCTAAAACGTCACTTCCGGCCGAAAAATGAGTTTTCTGGATCGGATGTGACGTATTTCGGGTCAACTTCAAGTTTTTGGGCACAAAGATAGTGCAACAGCGTCGTTATGCATCGCATTATTGTGCACAACTCACCGAGACGCACAGAATAGAACCAGAATAGTATAATAGGTGAATAATAGCAATAGGGCCTGGGGAATGCCCTGGATTCTTCAAAATTAAGACACAAATAACAGTATTTTACGATACTAGTGCGAAAAACTTTTTCTGACGAGTGCTGCAATCACACGAGTTTAGAAAAGGTTTTTCGCTCGAGCATCGTAGCAAATTTGCCCACCGAGTGATATAAACGATTTTCCAAAACATGTATAAGATTACAGTGTTTCAACATTTATATTGACGAAATTTGTTATATTCCAAGGTGTGCTGGTCTACAACTGTCCGGAGTGCGCCTACAGATTCGAGGATCGGGACTCGTTGCGGGAGCACCTCGAGGATCACAGGCAGCGTCCACACATATGCGACATATGCGGGGCGTGTCTGAAGCGTAAGGAGCACTTGGATCGTCACAAGCAGGGTCACAACAAGGATCGGCCTTACCAGTGCTCGATGTGCTGCAAGGCGTTCAAGAGGAACGAGCATCTCGCCCGTCACATGATAATTCATTCGGGCAGTAAGAATCAAATATGCACCGAGTGCGGCAAAGCCTTCTACAGAAAGGATCATCTGAAGAAGCATCTGCAGAGTCACAGCGGGACGAGGAAGAGTCCGTGTCCCGGAAGTTCGCAGAATACCCAGAGCGGGCAGAATTCCGGCGAGGAACCACCGCACAGCGGTTACACGATGATGATCAGACCGGGACCGCCGCCTTTCTCCACTCTGCGGACTTAATGGAAACGGATCTTGCGTCGGCAAGAACCAAAGGATTAAATTTCGTCGTCCCATGAGAAACAATCGTATAACTAGCTCGAGCGTGGTGGAAAAAAGGAAGAAAAAAACGAACCTCGAGTCGAACCTCCTCGGCTGTGATGATTGCGCGCTTTAATGAACGGCGTGAGAAACGAAGAGTACCGAGACACCTTCTCGGTAAACCGGCAGTTGTTACTTAGACGAGAAGAAAGAACGAACAGAAGCAAACACTTTTTGGTACCCAAGCCCCTAGAGCGTTCCGAATAATAACGATATAACTAGATTAGGGTAATTTCACCGAGAGTGATTTTATCGTTGTAACGTAAAATACGTGAAACACGTAAGAATAACAGTGAACGAACGGATTGAACTTGCGAGATTCGAAGAAAGGTAAAACGACGGAGGGTTGAATTCGATTTAGGCGATTCGCGACCCGGAATACCGGCTGTGCGTAATAACCAATTTGAAAAGAATCGATTAAAGTTTACACCATGCGTATAGCGATTAAATACACAAACAATGTTATATATATATATATATATATATATACACGTATATACATATACATATAATATGTAAATTGTTACGACGAATCGCCAATCTTGTACATTACGATATTTATTAAGAAAAAAAGAAAAAAAAAATGATCGACCATTTATATATCTATATATTCGCTTATTGCATTAAGTTTTGATGAATCAATTGAATCGACGGTCGAATCGACGGGAGTTATTGAGAATGTGGAAGCACGCAAGGGCGTGCAGCCAATGTTTGTTATTGGTTGTAGCGGTATTGAAAATAAACGTTTATTATTGAAGACTGGAGTGTACTTTACCTCGTTATCGTTCCGTACGCGCTCCGAAAGTCGATTGTGGGGGAGGTCGCATTCGAGAAGCTGTATTTTTCTTTTCTTACAATTTTTTTTATTATATAGATATATTATGTAGGGGTATTACATAAAGCAGCACTGGGAAATGTCGGAAAATCATTTTTTGTTTTAGCTTTCTCTCTGTTCGCTTATCGTATTCTTCGCAGTACGCTTTCGTCTGTCTCATACTCTCACATTTTATCACTGCATGCGTTCTCCATATCTCTCTCTCGATCCATTCTCTCTGTAAATTCGATTACTTTTTCTTCTTTTTTTTCCCTTCAATTTCTTGCGTTCCCACAAATTTGACGTTTTATGCACTCTATACAAAAATAAAACGCTGAGATCATCAGAGGGATCGCTTATCTATACACATTTTTTTTTGTGTTTTTTTTTTGTATTTATTCATTCATCGTTCATCGTTCTCTCGCACTCCCACTCCCCTTTCATTACACTCTTTCTTTCTTTCGTTCTCTCTCGCTCTCTATCTTTCTTCATTCCATTTTTGTGTTTTTTTGATTAGCGCACGACGTTGAACGCACGAACGGCCCTATATTTTGTACCCTGGAAGACTGCGGTACAATCGTTATTTTATTTCCTTTTTTTTTGTCCCTTATCTTTTTTTTTATATCGTTCACAATAAATGTAACCGAAGCGCGTAATCTGAAATAAAAAATAGAATTGCCCAACGCGCGCGTGACTCGCTTGATTATTCATTACGGATCTACTCGCGAATGGCTATTACTTTTTTTTTTAATCATTCTTTTATTCACGGCTAGTTCGAGATCGACGAGGTCGACGACCTTTGGATCTCGGGATCCAACGTCGTCGTCTAACGTTGAACTCAGACACGCTCTTTTCTATCTTGCACACTATTTTTTTTTTTTTTTTTTTTTCATCGGCTTCCCATATTTAAACGCTAACTATTGGAGAAGAGTTAAATGTCTTTGTACTATGGTCGAGGAGTTTTGTATATTCATTTCGTATCTCTGTTATTCATCATTATTTTTTTTTTTTATCCCGTCGCAGGTTCCACACTGGAACTCGCCCGTTGTGCCTGTGGTTTCACGCAAAACCGGAAGTCGCGCAGTCGCTCTATTTTTTTTTTTTTCCTTCAATCGTTCAATCGCATTCGCACTTAATAAACAATCGCTCGATCCATCCAGGCTCACTCGCCGTGTCGCCAATCCGAGTGGACAAAACGTGATAAATTGTAGCGCCAATAAAACCAAAAAAAAAATCGAATCTGATCCTTGTCGGAGTCCTCACACTTCGCACAGCACAGTATAGTTTGTAGAGAGACCGTTAATTAAATAATCCCGTTGACAGAGCAAACTCGCGTCGAGACATCGCTCCTAATTTAAAAAACTTTCGGCAATTTCTCGTAATTAGAATACAATTAGAGATTTCTTTTTTTTTTCGACACTGCGTAGAAAAATATGGTTTTTTTTTCTTCATACTCTCCGTTCCTATCCGTCATTCCCGTTTAATCTCTTTCTCGTCGATCCGTTTCTTCGTCATACTTCTTCCGTTCACAATTTATTGCTTTCAGCCCGCTCGAGAATAATATTGATGGTTTTTTTTTATGTGTCTCAATCGCGACAATATCCTCATTCTATAATCTCTATTCGACCTCCCCTTCCTTTTCACAATCATCGTTCGATTCGCGTTACTAAAAATATTTTCATCTTAATCGTCCGTCATTAATGCATCATCGTCGTCTCCGCTCACTTCCGGTTTCCTCACAAGAACGATTATAAACGACCTTTCCGGGACAAACGAAAACGGAGTCGTACACGATACAAATAGCAAGGTATTCGCAAGTCAATCGGAGACGTGCTGTCAACTGCGTTCGCATGCGAATAACCAGCGCGACATCAAAGGCACCGGGATTTTTGTTCATTCCCCTTCGACAAAATTACCTTCTCATCTGGAGAGCCAAATTACAACAAAATAGATCTTTCCGCCAATCGGTCATTCGTTCCTCTTTGTTTTTTTATTTTTTTTAAAATTTTTTATAAATCGTAAAGCTATCTTCGCACCTCTGAAGGGGAACAAAACGTCTCCTTTCATGATCTAACTATACGCACGTGTCGACTCGGAATTTTGTTCTTTTTTATTCTTTTTTTTTTTTTTCTTTCGCTCACTCATCCACACACGTTATTCGCATTCTCACGCGCTTTCACTCTTTTTTTCCCCCAAACTTACGTCTTACTAATGTGTTTTTTTTTGTTCTTCTTGTATACAAACTTACGAGCTACGATATATCCTAGGGTGTACTCTCGCTTCACTCTTCTCTGCTTCATTATTTTTTTTTGCTTTTTTTTTGTTTTCTGTTTACGATTACAAGTACGGTGGCGGTGGAGTATTTCAATACAGCTCATCCTCTTATACTTATATATTCTGTGTGTCGTATATATAAGTATATTTTTTTTAATATTCTTCTCTTCGCTTAGTACGTACTATTTATTATAGTATCCTTATCAATAATTACTTATAACTTGAGGTCTGACGAAACCTGAATTCTCGTGTGTGTGTCATCGTCGTGCGAATACACACACTAATCTGCTTTTTCTTTTTCTTTTTTTAATCCTTCGGTACGCGGTCACGTGACGACTAAAGTACATATACTCGCAAGTAATACAATCGACCGATAGCATTGTACATTGAAAAAAATAATAATAATAATTCAATTGTATATAATAAAAAGAGAGAGCAATAATTGGAATACTTGTATAGGTATGGCAAGGGTATAAAACGGCACCGTGAGTCGTCGCCGAATCGTGTATGAATGAAAAATAAAAAAAATATAAGAAAAAAAAAGAACTAAACGATGATGGCACGACTAGTCGTATCGATATCTAGATAATAAGTAAAACCGATAATATACTGCGAACGCGATTATGATAGGCGCGTTTTTCTTCTTTTCTTTTGCTTGTGTAAAATCGCGTATTATTATACTTGAGGAGTAAGGTATACAGCGTATGAACAACGTGTTCCAGCGGCCCCGAAACGATCACAAACGATCACAACCAGTCGTCGACGAGAGGATACGTAAAAAAAAAAAGTCTACGGGCTGGACAATTTATATTCGCGTCGCCCGATTCGGAACTTATATTTCAAGGAAAACAAGATAATCTAAAAGTACGAACCTACGAACGTAATCAGTTCTCAACGAGTGTTAAAGAGATCTAGGGAAAGAAAATATGTATTAAAAAAAAAGAAAAAAAGGTAAAAACAATGTGTACAGGAAAAAAAAACAATATAAAAAAATGCGAATGTCCAGGTTGAACGGCATCGCGCTGAAGATAATAATTTCTTTCTCTTCTTAAACTCGATTTTGGAATTAAAAAACGCAACATTATACATAAATATTATAAAACCGCCGCGACTTTTCTAATAATAATGATGAATCACGCGAAAGGGGGCGGGCATCTCGTATATCAATTTCTCGAACTATGTTCGTAAAATATATAAAATACTGTCGTCAACTTTGTCGTAACTAAAAAAAAAAAAATTTTAAATTAAAGAAATACTAATAATAATAAAAGAAAGACGAATACGAGCGCAAAATATTTATATTGTGTATGATGTTGTACGAGGAATGAGAAACGAGATTTGAATCAAGTTAAACTGGAACGTTCTCCTCCTCATAAATATTGCCACGCCTTTCTCTCTGTACTCCCTGATCCTCAGCTTCTCGTCTACTATTACTGCTAAACCTGACGCCCGAGCATTCGGAGATTATGAGGAAAGCAAATTACGGCCTCAGCGAACTCGCGCTGGCCTCTGGAAAACAAGGAGACAAAAGAACACGTACCGCGCGTTTCTTTCCTCCCATTCGCGCCTTTATCCTTTTCCCCTTTCTCTTTCGCTTCTCTTTATCCTCTTCAATTAGCCCCAATTCATCGTCGCACATACACGAAGCTACCATAAAAATATGCTTTGTCTCTCATTATGGCAAGACTCTTGCGCCAAGGCTCTTAAAATCTATCCTGTCTCACTATCGAGGGGGATGTTTGCCGGATGAAAATTTCGCCTCCCAAAGTCTCCTCTCTTTCCGCGAGCCTCGAACCTCCGTTAACCGGTTTCACAGTCGAAAATCGTCCATTGAAAAATACAGTACTTTCGTGAACAACGCGCCTCTCTTCGGCGCGCCTCTTTCGCGCTCGTTTGTCCAAGATTTCATTTTACCCGGCTGCAAAGTTCGAAGTGACGACGGCTCGGTAGGTTCGAGAGTCGATGTAATTTCGATCATCCCCGTGGCTGCGCTCCCACCGCAGCTGCAATAGCGTTCGCGCTATGCGCGTTTCAAGCCACGTTAAAGAATTTTAAGCCACAAACCGTTTCGCGAGTTTCGTTTCGTTTTTTTTTTCTTCTTCTTACTCGTTCTGTCCGGAGTATGCTGCCCGTTGCCTCGAGACCGTTTATCGCCGGCTCAGCCGACGTCTCTCTGTCTCTCGGCCGGGGCGTTCGCCCGCTCTCAGAAATCCTTAACGTGGCTGAGAAAGCCGAGCTCGTGAGCCTGATAGTGGCTAGTCGTAGCGAGCTGAGGCACGCTAGACTGGTGCGCCGCGTTCACAGCCGCCAAGTGATGATGGTGCAGCGTGGGATGGCTTGTGTGCGGGTGAATTATGTTGTTAGGATGGGGAACCTGAAAGTTCCCTGGTGGCGGGGCTCAGGACAGAAGAGGTCCCGGATGCCCGCCAGGAAGAACAGACGACGCCGATACCGTCGTCGTTTGCATATTTGTCACGTTGTTTTGCTGTTGATTTTGCTGAGTACCTGAAGAGCAACGAAAGAGAAACGTTATCGAATATCTCTCTCAGTCGATCGAGTAAATGGCCTGCTAAAAAATGTTGTGGTAAAATTAATGAACGAAAGCTTTTTACATAAACTGGTTCCGATGTTTCAGACACATGTCCGTTGCAATTTTACAGTAAACTTTTTATTTCGAATGCAAATTTTTTGAAACTTTCAGGCAAAAAATTTTTAACTTTAATATCTGGTATTTTAATTTCACAAAAAAAGGACATGAATGTTAAATTCATGTAAGCAGTGTAAGAAACTTTTAATCTTCGGTACATTAAATTTTCAAATTATTTTGACGGTCTAGAAACACAGAGAAAATTTTAAACGTAAATTTAAAACATAAATAATCTCACCGGAATTCTGGCTAAGCTCCGCTTTGACCCTTCTGGCGATGTGACTTCTCGTGTGCTTCCTCAGATGATCCTTGCGATAGAAACCCTTTCCGCATTCGGTGCACACGTGACGCTTCTCACCGGAGTGTATGACGAAGTGTAGGGTGAGCTGTTCCTTTCTCTTGAACGCTTTCAGGCAAACGGTGCATACGTAAGGACGTTCGGGATTGTGGCTCTGCTTGTGGCGCGTCAGATGGTCCTTGCGTTTCAATCCGGCCCCGCAAATGTCGCAAACGAATCGTCTCTCGAGCGTGTGACCGAGAAGATGCTGCTCGAGGAGTTCGCGCTCAGGATAAGCCATGTGACACTCCGGGCAGCAATAGAGCGTCGAGCCGTCGAGGGCGG
Source organism: Amblyjoppa proteus (assembly GCA_963922035.1). Classification (NCBI taxonomy): domain Eukaryota; kingdom Metazoa; phylum Arthropoda; class Insecta; order Hymenoptera; family Ichneumonidae; genus Amblyjoppa; species Amblyjoppa proteus. Next base: position 12,114,075 of record OY998230.1, read on the forward strand.
TCGTCAGGCGTATCTCGCCGGGTTTCGGACGCGGCTTTTTCTCCTTCGGGGCCTTCTTCTTTTTCTTCTTCTTGTTTGTCGGCGACATCATTATATTCGGCGTCGTCGTCGTCGCCGCCGCGACCGACGTCGTCTGCGCCATTTCCGATTCCTTCTTTATACTCTCCGCGGAATATTTGAGAAAATGGTGCAACGATAACGGCAGAGTGCTCGCTGGTAGATGACTGAGATAATCCGCGACCGTCGAGCCCGGTGTGGCGAGCGATTGCCACGTAGCCGGCATCGAGGCCGGTGTCTGCGTGTGAGCGTGCTGCTGATGATGCTGATGCATCGAGTAATCCTGCTGGCCACCGCCGTTCGTCGAGGCGTCGCCGTTTCTCTGCTGCTGTTGCTGCTGCTGCTGCTGCTGTTCCTCCGTCTTCTTGTCCTTGGCGGCTTTGTCCTTGTCCTGCAGCAGGTTACACACGTCCCGTTGATTTATCGTTTCACTCGCCTGCTAAGAAAGAACCGAGGCGTTACGCGACAATCGTCAAGCGTATGAGCGCACTCTGTTTTTTCCAACATTGCTGACTTTTTTTTCGATCTTATTTCTCGTCTATAAGGCAACGGTCCCAATGACCGGACGAAGCGTGCGTGCAAGAAAAATGGAAATACGATTTTTCATGCATGTCCGCGGACTGATATTGCTTCCTTCTGTGTCCGGCCATTCGTACTTTTACCTTATGAGGCGATAATTAGCGAATCATTAAAATTTGATTATTGGCGAATTATTGAAAATATTCATTTAAACATATGAGCATATATGCAAAACCATTATTGCTTTTCCAATAATCGTTTTGGAGCAAAAAAATATTTGATACCTACGAAGATAGAGAATTAATTTTTTCGTTTGTTTTTTTTTTTTTCTTTACCTGATGATAGGAACGCTTTTCTTGCATTCCCGGGGAATTAGTGGGACGTTGCTGAACCCCCTGAGCCTGCGAATAGGGCACATTCGGATAATGATGAACGTTGCTATTCGGATAGGCCGATTTGTTGTTCATCATAACTTGGGACTGGGCGCTCTGTACTCCATTTGCCTCGGGACGATACTTTCCCATAACCGGCACTCCTATCGGAGGCTGGTTGGGAAAATGATTGGCGTAACGAGCACCCGCACCCCCCGTCCCGTCCGTCGCGAACTGATGGATGCTCGGTATCGTACCAGGAAAGTGGCCTCCAAACGGCGGGAAATTCATTGCAGATGGTCAATCGAATACCTGCAACATTGAACACAAAATTGTTACATCGAAAATAAAAAATGAATAAAATAAAAATAAATAAAAGTAAAATGGGTTCGATGTCACAGTGAACTATGATCGGGTGAAAGGATCAGCTCCAAACCTGTGGCATACCCAAAATCATATAAACCTTCAGTTTGGAGCACTGCAAAGGGCACTAATATATATATTTTTTTTACGTCTCGAAGAACCGAGTAAACAAACCGACCTCCCCGATTTCCGGCGTTAATTAATCGACCTGCATAACATAGGAAATTAAAAAAAAAAAAAAAGAAAAAAAATGTATTTCCTTCCCATATGATCGATACCCTCTCCACGCTTCCCCGATGTGTGTTCCGCTACAACACCCCTCCCCCCTCCTCCCCCCCCCCCCCGAACGAAATTACTCACAGGAACGTCCCACTCTCCATGTTTTTCCACGCCTCGCGTCAATCACCGTCCTTTCTCATCAGCTCTCGCGATACCGTGCCGAGAATTTTTTTTTTTTTTTAAATCCGCGCTTATATCTTATTGAAAAACGGTTCGCGGCTGGTCGCGACAAGGGGCGTCGCAGAGCCGCCGCTCGCGTAAAACCGGCACTTCGAACGAACGTCGTCTGCCCTGTAATCGCCTTATGCTTTTACACTACGTACTTATACATGTACCGTATACAGATACATCTACATATCTGCCATATATATATATATATATACATATACACACATATATATAGCATAATACCGTGACTACAAGTAAACTACATACAACTCCCCAGTCACGCTTTACTACGTTTCTCGTGTTCGTTATTCGGCTCTATCGTTTCAACCACCTTCGTTAGGTGCACGCACGCGGCGTCGCGACGCCTCGACGCCCACGCATCCTTGGCCCTCGGACTGTCACAATGGCAGACAGTTTATCCCGTCGTCTATCACGCCCGGCACCTCGTCGACACTTCTTCGTTTCGTTTTTTTTTTTTTTTTTTTTTCTTTTCTTTGTCTAACTCGATAATTCTACTCTCGGCGTGTCACTGTACACAGACGGTACACACGCGGTCGGCCGGCGTAGTAAAATCCACCCTGTACAGGCGCGACGTAAACGCGTAGAAAATCCCGCGATCGCGAGGAGTGCGCTATATCCGTCCCGCTCTCGCTCTCTCTCTCTCTCTCTCTCTCTCTCTCTCTCTCTCTCCAGACTAGATGAGGCGCCCCGTACCCGTCCGGCCCAATCCCCCGTTTCGTCACTTTCTCTGTCTACGATTCCTTCGCGCGAGTCGACTTCCCCGTTCCTCCCGAAAAACACTTCGACACCCTCCCGTCTATCGTACGGGTTTTTGAGGTACGTCTTTTCTTTTTTTTTTTTTTTTTTTTGGTGTTGTTATTTTTTTATCGCGCTGTTTCCTCACCCACTTCGCGACGAAGAGAAACACTTCATTATTGCTCGTGGTACGGGGATTGCGAGAATTTCGGTGGATAAAGGGGGGCCAACAGAAACTGGCTGAAACACGGCCGGGAGAACCCCGTGAAGCGGCGCGTAGAACCCGCGGCGCCGACGTCGGGGGATGGGCAGGGCCGCCAGCAACGTCGGCGTCAGAGGGGAGGGAAAGGGACTTCGCGGCACCGCGAGAGAGAACGAGGAAGGGAAAGGTGGTTGGGTGACGCGATAGAGGAGAGGAGACCGTGATGAGGCGGCAGAGAGAGAAAGAGAGACGAGGACAGGGAAAGGGGCAATATCTACTCGATATTGAATCCTAATTACCGAAAGCATATGTCGAATATTATAGAGCATAAATTTTCCGGACACCGACGGTTTGAATTTTACTCCCGAAATTCTAATTAAAATGAACAATTTAATTATGAAAATTATTGTGAAATTTCGTCGGAAGGGTGTCGGAGGGGAGGGGGGGGGGGAGGGGAATTGGACGGAGGAAGAATTACCGCGGTTTAATAAATTCAATCAATATCGATACCGAACATGATATATAGCTGCGGATATATACGTTCATCTACAAACATGCGTGCGTATACGTAATATATGCGACGATTTGGCTTGCATGTCTCTATATATTATTTCGCTAAAAAAAAAAAATTGAAACGCGCGTTGCAATCGTGCCGCGATGGATTATAGGACGTAAACGAAAAGAGAGGGGGGGTACGGGATGGGGGGGAGAGAGAGGGGAGGAGGAGCGGAGAATCCGCGCGCTTCCCCGTGCCCCCCGCCCCCCTGCCGCGCCGTCGACGACGCGCCGCCAGGGCCAGTCGATACCGTGCGCCGAATTCGCACGAGATATATTCCGCCAGGGTAAAATGGCGGTCGGCGGTACCGGCGACGCTAACCGGATCGAACGCGCGACGACGCTCGGCGTCGCGTATATAGCCAGCGTTACTCTACAGTCATACTACCCGACTATATACGACTCCCGCTCTCTCACTCTCTCTCTCTCTTTCTCGATCTATCTCTCCCACCCTCGCACTCGCTTTCGGCCATCTCACCGTCTCGCTCGCTCGCTTCCCTATCCCTATCCCTTCGGCTAGTCTCGTGGCGTAACTGGCAGCGTGCTTCGACGTCGTCGGTTGTGCTTACCATTTATGCGGTGTGCTTTCACTCTATCCACTTCCGGTTTGTTGTAATATTCCTCGTGCTGCCGCCTTAGAAACCCGACGAGACTCTCGTCGAAGCGTTTGCGTTTGTTCCGCGGCGCGTTGGTGTATGTTTTTTTTTTCTTTTCTTTTTTTTTTTGTTTGCTTCTTTTTTGTTCGTGTTGTGTTTTATAATCGCAACGATGCGCCTCCTTCCGCAGGGACCCGCCGAGTGGTTTTTTTTGTTTGTTTCCTGTCACGAGGATATTACGAACGCGGACGTTTGATGAAACTTTAAAAGCGCGAGGGGACGTACAGGCCCCGGCGTGCCGTTGACACCTGTCTCTCAAGTCCGGGTCTCCCCCACCCCACCGTCCGCCTTCTACTGTGCTAGCCTCTTAACTATTTTTTCTCCGCTTGTGTGAGCCTCCCGAGCCACCTCACCCTACTCCATCGCCGAACGGCGAAAATACCCGAATCCCATCGCTCGCTCTACTGCAGGGGTGGGGAGCAGTTTTAACTTCGAATTTATCCCCTTCCATGTCATACGCTCTCGCTCTATATCCCCGCGTCGTCGGGAGCATCGGACCTTTTTTTTCATCTCTTTGTTTCGTTCGTTTTTTTTTTTCTTCTCCCTCTTTTTATTTTCACTCTCGACGGTGGGGAGAGCACGAGAGACGGGGAAGGAATGAGAATGCAAGTGATACGAGGCACACGAGAGATTCACGTTGCGACGTTACACCCTCGTAACACCGAATTTTTTATGATCGTATAACGTCCGATTGTAATTTGTTGCGAATCGATGTTTTCAGCTTAAGCGGCGGCTGGACTTATCGTCGTTATGAATTTATTTGTTATTCCTTTCAGTTGTCAGCCGTACGGTCATTGCCAGAGAGGGAAACTAACGAAAAGCGCCACGTGCTTACCTACGTTTCCTTCGCAAAAAAAAAAAAAAAAAAAAAAAAGAGACGTTAGCTTACGAATAATGTATATGCGATGCAGCTACAAGGCTGCATATACCTATGGCGTTGTCTGCTCCGACACACAAACATGTGTGTGACCTTGGAGAGCTTAGCTTTCAGTAGTCCGCAACTTGCACACCCGGCGTGTGTCTCCGTTTTTTTTTCCTCGTGAAAAAAAAAAAAAAAAAAAAAAAAAAAATGGTCTACAATCGTCCGAGCGTGCGATGAGAAATCATCGATGTTAATCGATTGTGCACGGGAGAGTGTAAAGAGTCGGGAGACGAAGAAAAGTCACTCGATTGATAAGCGATCGGGAGAGACACCAGGAAGATAATGCAATGTCCGTGACGAATCCACTTGTCAAAGAACTGAAAGGTAACCCATTTACGACTCGATAACGGACTCTCGATTTGACGTTCGCTTCGAGGTTGGAACACTTTCGGCGATCTGTACGTCGAGTGACATATTATTGTTATTATTATTTTTCTCGAACGGCGTTTGCGATTCCGAGAGCCCGTGTCGGGTTGTGTGTGTGTGAGGGTGTACACAGTTATGTCACCGAATTACTTAATTTTCTATACTACGTCATGATTATCACTCGATTGCACTGTTCGCGGTGCATGGTTTATTGATTTTTGCGAGGTACACCGTCACGCAGGGAAAATCGCGGAGAAGAGTACGCCTTGCCGACGCGAGCTTAGATGCCCATGTGATACGAGTTCCAACGACCACTTCGAGAGGGCGCCAGCTGCGTGAAAACGCGCCAAAAGAGGAGATTCGATTATTAATTCAAATTATGTTTCTTTTGATCGCGCAGGATGGACAAGAAAGTTAACCGAGTACGGGGCCGACATAAATGACAATAATCCGGATCTTGTATTGTTCTGCACTTGTCTGGAAAGATGCTTTCAAAAAGGCGTATCTATGCGCTTGAACGCTATAGGATTTCCAAAAATGCCGGAAGCTTGGTACTGGATGGAGGAACTTGCGGATAGAAACGAGAGGTATGGAATTAATCGAAACTATAATTAAAACACACTAGTGTAATTGACCATTTATTGTTCGTTCATTGTTTGTTTAGATCGTTGTTCGCCCTCACCTCGGCAGTGGATCTTGTCCGGGACAATGAAAAAGTGCATTCGACTGCAGGGAGACTCAGGCTCTTTATACGCGTGGCTCTAGCTCGCAAATGTCTCCACCTTCCGGTTCAGACCCTGGTAATGCAACGCTTCATTTTTCACTCAACAAAGATTGTGAAAAAAACTTACTGCCAGACAACGATTTTTGCAGGTGCGAACGCCAGGATTCGCGGCAGAGTATTACAATACCGACAGTATAATCGGCGACGAGATCGTCGGCGAAATATTCCTCTCCGTTCTTCTGCAAATAAGCAGAATGAACTTTAAACTCGATCTAAGAAACGCCAGTTTCCTGGATGAAACCTGGCAATTGCCGGAGTACATATTTATGGAACTCGTACCCTGCAAAACTCTAGGCATATCCGTTTGGTGAGTGTCGAAAAATGTTTTTTTATTTATTTGATTAACGGATCTTTTACATATATAAGTGGTTGTTCAGTCATAATACGGAACATACGTTAGAGATTTCACTATGAAATTAACAAATCCACGTATAACAATATAAAAATTGCATGACTTCAAGCGTAGTGTAGGGTCGTATGGTATATAATTATGGTTTGCTTTTTCAGTTTTACCAATGGAAAAGCGTTGATAGTTAATCTGCAGGAGAATTCTGTCGCTGCCGAAGATGTAAGAGTAAATCGCCCCACCTTCTATAGTTTCATCGGAATTCAACATTGTCTTTTCCAGGATAAAATCGAAGTAGGCGACGTTCTCGACGAGATAAACGGAAACGTGATAACGTCCAGTACGCGAGGAAAGTTGCGTAAGATAATGAAAAAATCAACCGGCGTTCCTATATCTTTACATATCATAAAGGTGAGTACAGCGATCGGAGGTTTTTTCCCGAGCTGACTCGATTAATCGAACTCGATATTTTTTCGCAGGCTCGTTACAAAAACTCGTGCGACTACTACGGACCAATAACGAGTCTTCTGCGTGCTTCCGGTCTGGAGCGTAACAGGATACTGAAATCTCCGAACACAACGTCCCCGTCTGATCGGCCAAAATCTATTCAAGACACGAACAAGTCCGCCGCGAAACTATTGAATTCAGGCTACGCGGTGAAATACTGCGGTTTCGTGTCAACCGGAAGTGAGGGCGATGTTAAACAAATCGAACGAGCTATATGGCGGATCGTCAATTCGCGGGATAACAAAAAAGTACCGGTTAGATTCGAGTGTCTGGAGATCGGTATAAGGGTCACTCAAGAGTCCGACGATAGATTGATACTGCAACAGAGTTACATGGAAATATCGTCGTGCGGTCGTACCGCGAATATTCCCGACTACTTCGCATTTATCGCGGGGTAAGTCAAACAATTACGATATCAGGGCTATGCGAAAATTTCCCATTATGCCAGGGCCGACCTCGGCGATATCGTCAATAATTATCGACCAAACTCGGCCGTATATTTTGCAGCGAAACCAACTGCAACGTCGCGACGAAATTCGACGCCTACGTGTTTTATCATCAGCGTGAAAACGAGGTGCAGACCATCCTACAGAGTCTCGGCCAAGGATTTCAACGGACCCACTTTGCCGTTTGACAAACAAAAACCAAAGTCATATCTTATTTTCATTAAGAGAAAGAAAAATACCAAAGGATACAGGGCCTGATCCAAATATCAAGCTTAAAGAGAAAATTATTATTATACCCACATATATATTTTGTGCCCTTGCGAGAACCTAGAATAAAAACGTATACGAACCCTAAGTAAAAAAAAAAAAAAGCAAGAGTGTCCTCAATCGCGCCGACCTTCATTTCTTTCCCTCGATCAACCGTAAAACCCTCTGTACGTTCGACCTTTCAACTTCAACTCTCGCACTCCTTCTCGAGTAAATAATAGTCATCGGAAAAATTATCAAGTAATCATGTAAATAAAAGAGCCCGTGGATCGTTGAACCGGCGATACGCTCGATTGCCGAACGATTCTTCCTCAGCTGCGCGATCGTCCAAAGTTCATCGACCCCGTCTCGAGTCCCTGCGTATTTGAGTTACAATCATTGTACACAAAAATTCGATCGGGGTCTCGCGATCGAGTCTCTCGGAGAGGTGTTTGCAATTCGTGCGGCTCTCGCGAACGTTCGTTTTATTCGGGTCGCTCCTGCGCGTCGAGCACTGCGCGGTGACCGTCCTGACAGTCGGCCTCGTCGGCGGAGCAGCACTATCCATGACCCGTCATCACATCACAGCAGCCGACAGCGGCGGCCCGTGAAAACGTTGAAACTCCCGTGCGAAGGACGAAACACAGGGGCTCAGACGGAGCTAAGGGAAAAGAGAGAGAAAAAAAAATAAAGAGAAAAAAACAGAAAAAAAAATACATTCGTAGAAAGGGGTGAGAGAGACTCTCGGTGCGAAAGATGGCTACGAGCGTAGCAGCCGCTGCGGAGTCACAATATTTCTACGAGGATGTCGTTTATCGTGTCGACAAACGGGGCAACGTCGAGTTCGGCATCGTCATGGAGAACGACGATCAGGATATGTCCGACGAGAGTTCCGACAGCGAGGAAGGACCGAAACGCAAGAAGGGAGAGATACGCGTTGTGTGGCATCCGTCCGGTGTCGAAGAATTCGTTATTTCCAAGAAGGTAACTCCTCCGGTGTTTTCTCGCGATCCGCCACGATCGCTCGTCGATCCTTTGACCACCTGCTATAGTCCGGTCCCCGATAAACATGTTCTTTTTTTTTTTTTTTCTTCCCCCGAACTTACATAAGCTGATATCATGCGACAAATTTGTCGCCCCCCCTTTCTCTCGAGATTTTCACGGATGATCGACGAAACGAATTCGCGAGGATGAACTTCAAGTCCGCGATTTCTTGGGAACTTTGGGAGGGCCGAATTGTTTTTGTTTTCGTCGAAAGGGCATCAAATTTCTCTACGAATTTATTCGATTCCTCAGGTGCATCTGGCCGACAGAACTCTCATGCCCGGCGACGTGGTGAGAAGAATGATCAAGGGAAAGGACACTCAGAGAGGATACTGTCGGGACATCGAGCTCACGGCTTGCGTACAAGTCGTCGGCACGAGACAAGTTCTCACGGACATCAGAAGCGAAGATCTCGTTCCACTGGAGGTAGACGAAGTTTGTGGATTGCTGCGCCGGTTCGACTACCGATCTGAGACATGATATGAAATATCTGTTTTTTTTTCAACATCTCTCAGGAATTTGGGAGCGACATAGCAGTTTGCATGGATTCTTGGGTCGGGGGTATAAGAATGGTGCACTTCAAACTCTGGCTAGCCACACCGGACGGCTCTCGCTGCGTTATAAACGAAATGGACGCCAGAGCTCTGGAACACTTTGAGGAAAAACGTGACAATGTGTGTTTTTGCTTTTTGCTTCCATTCGCCTAAGACACTATTGATCCTGGAACATCGCACGGGTCCGGTGGATTAAAAATATTGTTTTCTTTTAAATAATATTTATAATATTTATAATATTATAAACTCTATAATATTTATTATATTATAATATTCACAATATTTATAATATTATAATATTCATACTATTTATAACTTTGATTGCATTTGCCAGACCCGTGCGTGGTGTTAGAAGGGGAAGTGTAAAAATATGTGGACGTGTTGTATTCCAAACAACGAGATTCTTTTGTTACATCGATTTATCATTGCAGGACAACGATTTTCCTCACACGTCGGAATTCTATCCAGGCCAGAGTCTGTGGGGTCCGGTGCACTGTCTCGACGACGCCGAATGGATAAATTGCTCGAAGGAGATGATGGCCAAGAGAAAATCAAAGCCGCAAAAGATAACAAAAGTAACGGTTCAGGAAGTCGAGACTGATTGGGTTGGGGTTCACTGGCAGTGCCGGGCTTACTCGAAGGACGGCGCCTGGTCGGACCAGGCGCAGCCGAAGTTCGTGGTCGACGGACAGGATCTGAAGAAGCTCAAGCTGCTGAACGTCTTCGAGCCGTCCACGCTGCAGGTCGGCGATCGTGACTTTTATGTGCTGAAGGGCAACGAGAACGTTATAACGAGGGAACAGTGGAGGAAGCAGCAGCGCGAAGTCTTTCACGTGCCCAAGCACAGTCCCCGAAAGTCGCGGGCAAACGCCAAACTCGCGGACGATCGAAAGAAGGACAAGGAAATGAAAGATCGTGCGAACGGCACGAAAACTAGCTATACCATAGATCAGAGCACGAACAACGTTAACGGTTTGGAAAAACCGAGCAGCCTCGGCGGCGCTAATAACACGCTGATGCCACCGGCACAAAATCAAAACGCGGAGAGCTCCGATGACTGGGACACTGAGGACACCGGATCTCAGAGTGACTCGGCATCCGTAAGTTCCACTGTAACGGAGAATCGTAAAATAAATTTAGCGATAGCGGAAAGTCATCTGGCAGTAAGTTCAATCGTTAAGAATTTTTATTTACTTATTTATTTATTATTTGACAAAGGACGCTGCAAAAATGTTACGGTGTTGCTGATTCATATTTTTTGTTGGGTAAAAAAAACAGATGTCGAGCGGATGTTCGAGTATGTCGTCGATGGGAAAGAAGAAGAAAGGTCCAGCGTTGATGACCAAAGTTTTGAAGAAGAAGAAGCTGTGCAAAGCCAAGAAGAAGGTCGCTCCTGTGGCTCTTGTACCGGGCACGAAGATCGTCGTTGAAACACTTTCTACGAGTACGAAGGCAAATGTTGTCTGGCAAGACGGTTCTGTAGAACTTGGTAGGATTTCACTTTCGATCTTTCGGGGTTTCGAATTGGTATTGAAAGTTACTCACTCGATATTTCGTTGACCAGGCATCCCGTCGACGCAACTGTATCCCATTCACCATCTCGACGACAAGGAATTCTTCCCTGGCGATTTCGTGGTAGATCAGAAGGAGGAATCTCGGATGTACGGCGTCGTGCAGAGCGTCGATCATCAGGGGAGAACTGCAAAGATTAAGTGGTTCAGAACGTACACCTCCAGCCAGAGCCCTCAGTGAGCATCGACCACATATATGGAATAAAAATCCTGCCAATTTTTTTTTATAGGAGAAATTACCGTCAAAATTTACACCAGAATTTATTATAAGAAATCGTAAACTGAAATTTGCGGGTTTCGTAGTTTTAAAACAATTTTTTATATATTTTTACCGCCGATTGCGAAACTATAACACATACTCTTTGCGTGATACTTGATTCGGAAACTCGTTTCAGGCGTAAAAAACAAATTTAAAAAAAAATCAAAATTTTCAGAATCCCATAAAATTTAAATGGTTGGATCAATTTTTGTCAAATTTAATACGAAACATTCTACAGTGTTAGTCCATTCCCGTGGCAAATTTCAGCTCGATACCTCCAGGTATCCTCTAATTCGACCATTTGTCGTAATTAAAAAAGTCAGAGTCCTATCAAATCTGACTGCTTGGATAGATTTCGACCAAAGTTAATACCAAAGGTCTTCGATCAAAATATTATACGCTTGTTCTGTTTTAGGACGTTAGCGTTACCACACATTTGTCAAGAAATTAAAAACGCGTTAAATCTGCATAAAAATTGCAGTGAATGATGAGACGTGATGACGTTGCTACTGAACCAATTTTCAACAGCTTATCTCAAACCGTTTCCGAGTTATAGTCTTTTTAAACGATGCAAGTCTATCATACATACACACACATACATCCCGACGCCATATAAAAATTACATTCCTCGACGTTTCAAACTATTTTACGTACTCTGACACTAACATATCGAAATTTTTTTTTTTTTTTTTTAGTAATACATCGCCTTCTGTATGAAGGGAGCAAAAAAACTAACAAATTCATTTTGTCTTCCAGGCCAACTTTGCTCGAGGAGAGAGAAGTGAGCGTCTACGATCTGAAAGATCACCCGGACTTTCAGTACAGGCCGGGAACTCTGGTTATTCGAATAGCGAATTTCGAGGGTGAAGATGCCGGTTGCACTGCGGGCCAGGTACTCGACAATTATCCCGAGGGTCGTGTAAAAGTTTGGTGGGTCGACGGGCACGTGAGCATGTGCTGGCCCCAGGATCTCTACAAGGTCGGTGAATACGACAGCGACGAGGGGGAACTTTGGGACGACGTTTCGTCCGACGCGTCGTGGGAGACCGAGCTCGAGGATTGCTTCCTCGCCGACAACGACGGCACCGAGCAAACTGAGAACATAAAGCCGAAGCTCGCGGCTCACATCGAGAAAGCTCGTATCGCTATGTCGCGATTGGAGGAGATATTCACCCAAAATCCGGCACTCCAGACGACCGAAGTCATGAGGAAATTGCTCGAGGTTTACAAGGACTGTCGTTGCATGGACAAACTTATGGGAACTTCGTTCTTCCACGAGAGTCACTTCCAGGGTCTGCTGGAACGCGTGCGTGAACGCGGCAGGGCGAACGTCGCCCAGAGGATGGCCGATCAGGTGACGAGACTCTTCACTCATCAGTCGACAAGCTCCGAATCCCCGGCCGATAATTGTACCGAGAACGCTAACAACATACAAAACGCCGCCGGGGCTTTGGAAAAAATTGCCACGAAGATAAGCGACACTGTCGAAGCTGCTGGCAACGCGAATATCAAAGAGGAATCCGGCAAACGTCCGGACGTCAAAGTTCAACCGGACGAGGAGAAAACCGACGAGGTATTCACCGACGTAAAGCCAAATCCCGAGGACTCCGGTCTCTACTCCGCGGAGAATTCCAAAAAGGAATCCGGCTCCAGCGAGTCCAGCGGTGAGTTTCTTCTCTCCGAGGACGCCAACAATCCCATCGATCGTTCGCCGGCTCCGGACAATCTCGATGAGGATTCTCGCGAACCGGACAGAACGAAGTCTCACGAGAATTTTACGAACTCTCACGTAGCGAGTTCTCACGTCTGCGTCAAGCTCTGCACTCTAATAAAGGCCCAGCTCGTCCTAGCTCACGCCGAAGTCTCCAAGAGGTTCGGACTGTCGAAGATGTCGCTCTCGGACGCCGCGAAGAACGCCTCGCCGCAGAAGAAGCAGAAGAAGGAGGAGGAGAAGAGAATCGAGACGCAACTGATAGAGCCATGCGAGGCCAGCGTGGAAATTCCACCGCCGATCTACACCGAGGGCGAGGGTTTCTCGATAGAGGAGAGCGCACCGGACAGTCACAAATTCAAACTGACGATGTTCCAGCCTACCGATCCGACGAATTTTTTCAGAACCGTGTCGAAGGAATTGAAACTGCTGCGAAGCTCTCTGCCGCAAGGAATATGGGTAAAGGGATTCGAGGACAGGATAGATCTTTACTCGGTCATGTTCCGCGGACCGGAGAAAACTCCCTACGAGGACGGTCTATTTTTATTCGACTTTCAACTCTCCGCCGACTATCCGGCGGCTCCGCCGCTCTGCCACTACATCTCGTACTGCAGCGACAGGCTCAATCCTAATCTCTACGAGGACGGCAAAGTCTGCGTCAGCCTTCTCGGCACGTGGGCCGGCCGGGGCACCGAGGTCTGGACCAACTCGTCGACGCTCCTCCAGGTCATCGTCTCGATTCAGGGCCTTATACTCGTGTCCGAGCCGTACTTCAACGAGGCCGGGTTCGAGAAGCAAAAGGGCTCCCAGCAGGGACGGGAAAACTCGAGAATGTACAACGAGATGGTTGTTTTGAAGCTCGTGCAATCGCAGACGAAGCTCCTTCAGTATCCGCCGAGCGTATTCAAGGACGCTATAATGAGCCACTTTCAGAGACACGCGGAAAAATTGCTCAGCCGTCTCGACATATGGATGGAGATAAGCGAACAGCACAACAATCAGCATCCACTCTCGCCCGTTACACCGACCACCTTCAAGGAAATCGCACAGATCGGTGAGTAAACTTGCCGAAAAAAATAAATTAAATTTGAAAATATTGTGCGATGAAGCCGATGATTATGCATGGGCAACTTTAAGCGTCGGTAAATGGGGCATTCTGCGTCGAGTCCAGCAGCCCAAACATCGCGGGCTCGCGATGTTGTAGTATTATATAGTGTGAGTACCTGGATTTTTTCAGATTTGTATCGGTTCTCGTTTTCCAGTTAGCAAGTAGGCGTCAAACATTATCCCGTGAACAGTTAGGCGTTAAAAATTATTATATAAAAAAACGTCGTCTACAAAAAAAAAATTAGATCGACTATATTCGTACAATTTTGCAATATTTTCCAAGCACAAGAAACTTAAACACAAAACAGAAATTTCTCTTTAAAACTAATTTTCACCAAATGACTGTCCATTTTGCTAAACATTTCATAGAATGTTTTTTATTAGTATAAAACAGCATGTGCAAGTTTCAGAATGGATTGAGATCGCGTTCATCAAAAATAGGATATTGTGTACGACTAAAAGTTTCCGAGATAGAGTCATTTCAAATATTAACATGCCTATCTGTTAACTTGAAAACAAGAGCAGATAAAAATCTGAAGAAAAATCCAGGTACTCACACTATATAATACTACATCGCGAACTTTCAGCTTGATTTATCAAAGTCAAGGTTTTGGGACGTTCGGCTTGACGTCGAATGCCCCATATGCAAGAAAAATAGACACAATTTACTTATTTGTTCTCTTTGGCGATTCCAACCACAGACGAAACGATCCTGCCGGAGTTTCCACTGATACCTGCGTCCAGAGGCTTTTGCATCACACTCAGGAAGACCCTCGCAACCTTCAAGAACGCTCTCGTCAGAGAGGGAATAATGAAGTCACCGGTCGGTCTTCAGCTCGGGGAGATCACGAAGGAGGTCGCGGATCCGAGCCACGAATCGGCGAACAACACCAGAGGCGAGAGTTCGAAAAATCCGTCGAACGATCAGCAGGAGCAAGCGAAAACCCTTGGGTCGAACGTCGATCTGCGGAAACCCACCGACAACAATACTACGACGAATCTCGACGGTGCCGCGACTTGCGAAACGAAAAAGGACTACGCCGAGAGGAACTCCAGCTAGCCACAAGGTAAACCCAAACGTCTAGCTTACAAAAGTCACACGGCTATTCGGTAATACATTGAATAAATTAATTACGATTAATTTATATAAATTACTAATTAAACTAGGATATTTAAACGGTAAACACAATTGGATACGCGCAGTTATTAGAGGAGAGCCGGCGTTGATTTTCTCGCGATTTGATTAATCAATCGTTTTACTAGCGATCCCGTGACGATTAGTCAGGCTGATAGAAGAAACCGGCGCGAGCCAACGCGTTGCCTTTCGTTAGTTTTTTTTTTTTTTTCTTTATTCCCTCTAGATAGAATCGTAAACACGAAAGGACGCACGTTCGTAATTAGTACCTTGCGCGAATTCGAGAGTCGTCTCTCGCATACTCAATAAAGAAAAAACAAACAAACAAAAAAAAGGAAAAAAAAATACAAAAATCGTTCAATAACGCGATAGAAGACAAGAGACCCGGTAGAGCAATACGTCGCGCCAACGCGAATAAATTTCGCAAGTAGTTTATCGTAAGAGAGATTAATGAATATTATTCAAACACAAAACAAAACAAAAATAAATAGCGCCAAGCAGCGACGCGAGAATTAGCCGACGGTTGGTTGAGCAGTTGTAAACTAGGAAATATAAATTAGAGCATTTCTCGGGAGAGTATGCCGACTATCGAGACAAAACAAAACAAACAAAGAAAAAAAAGACTATCCAGGAAATTAGGGGGATGAGATCGGATTGTTCTTGATTTTAATTCGTCACACTCAAGTCACATGCCATCCAATAATGAAGATATTTATTCTGTGAAAAGGATTGTTCGTTCGAAATGAAACGAGGAGGTCGAGTGTGTATTTAGAGAAATATAGAAAGAAAGAAAAACACGAGTTTAGCCTGAACAAAATTCGTACTCGACGGATGTATACGTGAATATATTTCTATACGCATGAAAAAAGAGGTCTGTCGAATAAAAATATATTAGCGAATATATTCGCAATAGACGACCCATCGAAGTGGAGTCTAGCGTTATTAATTATTCTGTAGCTCGTAGGATATAAAATGAATAGAAAAAAAACGCGATTAAGAAATGAAACACCGACTATACTTATTAATTTTACGTACTCGGTAAAAAAAAAAATCTTCACTTCGGTAATATTATTTGTTCGTGTCTTCTGGCAATGCGACGATCCGAGTCTTGTCTATCCAGACCCTATTATTAACGATTAATTCGTTCCTCGTTATACGTGCGGGTACTTAACACGCTAATCCGGGAAAGGCTTTGTCGGATCGAGTGAAAACGATCAGTTTAGTCACGCACGCCTAAGATAATGGTATTAAAACAAAAACAAAAAACAAAAAACAATGAGATAAAAAGAAAAGAAATGTCGTACAGTATTATTTTGTTTGTTACATCTTGTGTACTATCTGTTTTACGCGTAAACTTTTTATAGGTAAATTATTCGTGTGTTCCTTATTCAATATCGTTTCGTGGTTTCATAATCCAAGCCGAAAATCTCCGATGATAATCGAAGTTATGCAATCGATTTAGGACAGTGGGCCATAGGAATGGACACTTGGTAAAAAAATAATAACAAACAAAAAAAATGTGATTAGAGCGGCGCGTCTTTTGCGCCAGGCACTGGTGATTGACTGATAGTAAAAAGAAAAATTTAAACACTAAAAACAATACAAAGAAACAAGCAATCGTTCTCACTAGCTTTACTTTTCTTTCGTTGACTATTTCCATAAGGTCCCGAGATAAACGAGATAGAATTTGTTGGGTATTTATTTATTGCCACAGTGTTTGGCGGGTGTTGTTCGTTCCTTCTCGGAAGAGAAAGTTAAAGCTAATGAAACATTAATCATCGGCGTTGACGAACGGACGCCGATTACCTGGCATGGAACTGAGATCGAGAGGGACAGCAACTAGATAAAAATAAGAAATAAAAGTAAAACGTTTCCACGATGGTGCTTATTAATTAAATTGTTTAAGGGATTTAACAAAAGAAAACATAACAAAACAAAGTTTGGATGGATACGAGTGAAACAAAGATTATTATTATAAGCACACAGCGAACTATTGAGCACGATGGAGTGTAAGGGGAAATAGAGAGGGAGGAGAGGATAATTTCTTTTCTTCGCGAAACGACGGAACGTGATGTCTGGGATGCCTTGTATATGTGCCAGCTATTTATATTTACATTGTCGAAATAATTATATTCGTAAGTCTTGTGAAGCTTTAATTTCGCCGTATGTTTAGTAGTCACGTGTGTGAGAAAGAGAATAGAAAAGTTAAAAAAAAAATATAAACGAACTGAAACGGAGAAAGTGATGTAATGAATACCAAAAAAAAAAAAAAAATGTTAAGAAAGCGTCGCGAGACGATGCCAACGACCAATTTTTTTAGAACCCGAATTGGCTTGTCCCCTCTGTCGAATAATCGTCGTTGGCATCGCTATTTAATAATAATCAATTCGCAAGACCGTGGACAGCCGTCTGGTCGAAAAATTAAATTAGAAGAGAACAAAAATCACTACGACGCTAAATGAACTGTAATCTCGTTTTCTCGGTTTTTTTGAATCAATAAAAACTCGTTAAACAAATTCCATGAAATATATATATATATCGTATATATATTTTGGAAAGTTGTTTGTTTGATTGTCCCAATTTTCAACAATCCTGGGTGTCTCCTTAGAAGGCCCTCAGAGCCGGGTTATTCTAAATTCCCCTAAGGGCCACCATCCCAGGCCCTAATAACTATTCCCCTATTATACTATTCTCGTTCTATTCTGTGCATCTCGCTGCGTTGTGCACAATAATATGCGGAACACAACAGCGTTGCACACTATCATTGTGTGCAAAAAAAAAACTCCTTTTTTGACCAGAAATACGTCACTTCCAAGAATCTGATTTTCGATCGGAAGTGACGTCATACCGGAATTACATCACACCGGAAATACGTCACTTTCTGTTTAGAAATCTCATTTTGCTTCCATAAGCGATGTACTTCCAATTTGACGTCACCTTCAGTCCAAAAAGTAGATTTTCGGAGCGAATGTGTCGTATTTCCGGTATGAATTGTCTTGAGTTTGAAAAATTAGATTTTAGTAACGTACTTCTGGTAAATCTCCGGAAATCGAAATGACCGGTTTCTCAATTCAACCTGTTACTACACATATATTAATTAGAAGGCGTTTTTGTTTGTCGATTCTGCCCTATTTAGGTATCAGATAACGACCTATATTCCGAATATCCCTGTCCCGACGATAACACCATTTCATCGTTCGTTGTCGTCCACGAGAATCTTCCGTTCCAGCGACTATTTATCTGTATTCTTCGCTTTCCGTCCATTTGTTTTCCATGTACTAATCAATTGTTTATAGAGTGTCAATAAAAATTCACATTACAATGATCACGCGCATTGCATTTTGAGTAGCCAAAACAGTTAGATTCATATCCGGCCTGAAATTTTCTCTTGGGTGAATCCAAATTTATCTCGAATGCGTCAGACGGGAGATAAGCTCTCTCTCTCCATTACCACCTGTTATCGCGACACCTTATCGTGGCTGTTGATTCACAACGCGCCCGTTATAGTACTTGCCCAGTTGCGTCGTGACAACGATAATTTTCACCTCTTCAACAAGTGCCCACAATTTTGTTTATTTCTCGCGGAATCCCGTCAAAAGTTTGTGTCAAAAATGCGCACGAGGAGCGTTCTCTACTACCTGGCCGTGGGCTTCCGTAAGTTTTACATCGTATCGACGTTCGTACGAAAATTAGACTCTTTAGTAATCGAAACAATTCCTTAGTCATAATGGGACTCTTCATGGAGGAAGTCGAGGCCAGACGCAAAATTCTGCGAGGAAGAAAAACCATCACCCGACGTTACTACAGTGAGTTTTCCGCTGTTCTCGAATCGAATCAATTTAGTTCCCCATTTTTTCCCAATTTCGATCGATAATTTTAGGAGGAACGAGTATTCCCGCATGGTTGATCGCAGTTCTCGCGGGCCTAGGCATGTTGGTCGTAGGCGGCGGATTGTACCTCCTGCTGAAGAAGACGATAGTCGATGGGTCGGGCGAGAGTGGCACGCATTCCTATCATCCAGCTATGCAGGACGAAGTTTGATTGTCGTCCGATGACGAATCCATCTTACTCTAACGTAGCTCAGTACAACACAAAAAAAAATCACCCGGTTCCAACAAGAAGATGGACCCAACTACAATTACAGTCGTGCAATTCATCCGCCTCGCGTACGATAATAATTGTTCAATTTTATCGTGTGTTCGGTAAATAAAGAAACATTAAACGATATTTCGACAATGAAAGGATCGTCATTAAATTGATTGTACAAACGTGTGTCTATAGCCTGTAAGCTGATTTCCCCCTTTTTTTTTTTTGCTTTCGTTTCATTAAATTCTTATCGTTATTTCATGATACTGCCAGTGACAATATTTATCGCCCAGTCGCTCACTAATCTAGCCGGTAATATCAAATTGTTTTGGTACCGTTGTCCGTTGGTGCGCCTCACCCGCGCGTCCTCGAAGCACGATTGAGTAGAGAAAACAAAACAAAAAAATCATCACGAGGAAAAGCCGGTGAGCTCAAGAAAGAATATCGAGGTCACGATTATCATAGATGCCACTTCCGTTTGCGTTAAAATAATTCGTGCGGAGGTTCTCATGAAAAGTTCTCAGAGTACTGAAATAAAAGACTTGTTGGCGCCTTCGAGGACACCGCAGGGACTGGAACGTACCAACGTGGCGATCACTCGAGGTTGAATCACAATTTTCTTTGTTTCTTTTCCTTTCTTTTCAACCTCGCGAGAAAGAGCAACACGTACGGTTTTCGGGATTTGTCCACTCATATACATTTACAATATAGTCAATCGACCGTGGATCGGTAAGACGGGGTGTCGTGAGTTCGAGGACTCTCGCGGCTTCGCGAGTTCCCCTTAAAACTCTCGACGGTGATACTTGTCCGGATCAAAGTAGGACGTTACGACCACCCGATTGTTGAACTTTCTTCCTGTTAGCGTCTGTTGGGCCTTTTGGCAATCGATCACACTGTTGAACTCGACGAATACCTGCGGAATAAAAATGTAGATAGTTATCGATAATCTTTTCCATAGCCGTATGAAAAATAAATTTACGAAAAAGAATTACCTTTCCGCAACCCGGAACGTCGACACCCTCGATCGGCCGCGGTATTTCGACTGACCGGACAACTCCGTACTTGTTGCACTCTTCCTTGATGTCCTCCAGAATATCCTCGTACTCCTCTTCCTCCATGAGCTCCTCGGGCGTCACCATGTTCAGTAGACAGAGTACCTGCAAATTATTTATTAATTAACAATAATATTAATAATTAATTACTATTAATTTTTTTTATGTTAAAAATTTTAAAAAATTTAAATAAAAATAGAAAAAAATAACTGTGATATAAGTTGGAAGTCTCACCTCCGTAGCCGGTCCACTGGTGCCGACCATGGACAGTCCCGGCACTTGAATTTGCACCGGAGCCTGAGCCCCGATCATCGGGTTCTTCGCTCCCACACTGGCCCGTTGAACTATGAGTTTCTTGTCACCCAGCTGCATTCCATTGAGACCGGCGATCGCCTGGTCGGTCATAGACACGTCAACGTACTCGCAGAAGGCGTAACCCTTCGAAAGTCCCGTTGCCGAATCCTTGACGAGATTGAAAGCCCTCAGCTGGCCAAAGCTCATCAGCAGCTCCTTCACCTGCGTTCGTCGTTTTACACCGTTATAAAATCTTAACATATTTCCCACCCGGACTCTCTAGTCGAATTTAAAATCCGAACGAGGCAACGTTCCTGGAACACTGTTACACGTCCATGGGAAAAGCCCTGAGGCTTGTCCCAACATTTAACAAACATCCCAATAACGCTGCCAAGTTCTCACTCGACGGAATTTAGTAAACGGCGACGAAAAACAAAAAAAAAAAAAAATCCTCCAAAACAATTCCTCCCTGTCATCCTCGGTTCGGTCCGGACGAGCTACAGTGTTAACGTACTCACGAATAATTACGCTGCTTCACTCCGTCTCCATGGCGTCTGAAAATTCTTTTTTTTTCACAAAGCAAAACGAATAACAGCACGTTGCGTAGAACGTGGATGACGAATTAAAAAAAAAAAAAATGAAGACAAGAGCAGGGTAAAACGAAGAGACATCCCGATCGAAGCGTCACAGAATAAAAATTAACACAAGAAGAGTTGTGTTTTTGTTTTCTTATAATATATCTTAAAACACACCACGATATAGGCAACGCGCTCTTATCGCTTCGCGATCCACGAGTGGCCTTACTCTATTGACCGGGAAATCACCGTTCGAGGATTCGCAGGTGTCACAGTGTCCGAGTGACCTTGGACAAGGGCTGCAAAATAGTCGCATTTGTCCGAGAGCTAACGTGAGATTTAGAGATTGCTCTTTGAATCTTTTTTTTCTTTTTTCTTTTTTATATAATTACATTTTTTTTCGTTTCTTTTTTTTTTTTTATAAATCTCTTCCTTAGATTTTGGACAGGTACTTGCCTCGAGAAGCTGGGCTAGCCTCGATCCGGGCAGTGTGCTTTTTTGTCATGTTCGGTAGTAGTAGTAGTGGTAGTAGTAGTGGTAGAAGTAGTGGTAAGCAAATGCTTTTGATCGGCGCGACCCTAAGCTAAGAAAATGGGGAGAAAGGGCACTGATATCAGTCCACAAGTTCTTTTCTTCCTTTAATCATGTTTACGTTCCGATTTCGTTATTCGCTTTTTTTTTGTCTCTCCCTCCTTCAGCAGGAATATCGTTTATTCTGGGAGAGATTATATATATAACGAATGAATGAGAGTTCAAAGGAATAATCGAACGGTGGCCTCTTCCCATCGGTTTCTCCGGCGAACGAAACCCTCTATCGGACTCACTTTTTTTCTTAAGCAATCGCGAACCTGTAAAGCGTTTTTTTAATTTTTTTTTTTTTTGTGCACGCACACTTGGCCGCCGGTCGAGCCTGAAATTCAGAGCCTGTAAAGAAAACAGCTGCAAGAGGGGGAAACAAGGATATTCCTGAAAATATTTCGTCCGTTTTTTTTGTTTGTTTTTTTTTTTTTTTGTTTTCTCGTAATGTACCGTTGATTCGTTTGTCCCAGCGACCTAAAAGGATTGTAACGTGGGCCTCGCGGCCGAGGAGAGCGATCGCTCGGAAGTCGAGGGACTTTCGAGAGGCCGCGCTCCTCGAGCTGAGACAACGATGCTTCCTGAAACAACCCCAACGAATCTTTTTGCTGTTCCTGGAAGAAACCTCCCGCCCTTAACCCTCCCCGGAAGTAGCTGATTCTCTTCTCCCTGAAACAAAATATCCCCCCCCCCCCCCACGACCCGCGACGACACTCACTCGGTTGCCTGAAATTTTTTGTTTGTTTATCGTTTCTCATTGTTTTGATCCTGGAAAAAAACGACCCACCCCCGAAGAAGCTGTTTTTTTCTCTTCCGGTACTCTCTCATCGTGCTTATCCCCGCGATTGTGAATGGATATGGCTTTTCGTTTGCTGTAATTTCTTTTTTCGTTTTTTTTTTTTTTTTTTTTTTTTTGACTGCGGGAAGATAAAGAGGCTGTGTGACGAGCACGGGCCGGGTCCACACGCTGCGCCTAAAGAGGCTGCAAAAGAAAATATCTCTCGAGAATGCTGCGACGGCGCGCCACCTAAAAGCTGCAACGTCTTCTAACGATCGTTCCCTGACACCCTGTGCTAATCGCGTGTTATATATATATATATATATATATATATATATATATATATATATATATATATATATAATTTTTTCAAAGTTGAAAGGATAATACGCGAACGACGATCATCTTGCGTTTTCCTGTACGAACCGCGAAGTCGACGGTAGTTCGAACGATTGTACGATAATCATCTACGTCGTTAGGCCCTCTCTAACTCCGCGGTCCCTAAGCGACGCCGAAAGTTCGGATGGATACGCAAATACGTACCTCACTGTGAAAACACACGTTTACGGCCCTCGGTTCGGCACTATATCATCCTCGACGGTGGCTTCCACCGCTAAATTCGCTAAATACCTATTTTTTTCATGATTGAATCCGTTGCTCCGAGATAGCGATGCCGTTTTCGTTATATCACCCACGAACCGGCATCGCGTTCGAGCGTTATCGTGAAACTTTCGTTCCCCCTTTGCCCCGCTCATCGACGCGATCATTTTTTTTTAAAGAACTTTTTCCTTTTTTTTTTAATACGTTGTCTTGAAAAATACTAAACTGATCGACAAATTTTGTCAATGCAATAAAAATTTATCGAGGCATCGATGAACGGGTTACACATGAGAAAATGTGTGCAGAGTGACGACAATGAGTAGAGAATATAGAAGATAGATATACATATATATATACATAATATATGTATATATATATAGAACGAAAGTTCGTGTAGCCGGCGTACCTGTTCCTCGTTCAAGTAGTTGGGCAAACCGCCGATGAAGATCTTGTGTGGCGAATCTGCGGTAAAGGATTTTAAACGACATTGGATTAATAAATAATGTCCTTGAATACCAAATATCAACACTTTTAACTTGTGAGAGGCATCGCCATGGCAGGTTTCTGCTGGACGGAAAAAATTAGTAGTATTGTATGCTGCAACACATACCGGGAACCGTACCTGGCACGTTCATGCTCGGATTATCGGTCATTCCGGGCATGGGCTGATAATCGTGCGGTCTCCTTATTTTGAGGCTCTGTCCCTTGAAGTTTATCCCGTCGAATGCCATTGCCTGTGTCGTCTCGTCTATCGAACGAAACTGAAAAAAAAAATGAATAAAAATTAACAACGTCGTTCCGGAGACTCGTCGGTCGAGAATTGTTTTGTATATTTAAATGCGATCAATACCTCGAGAAAGGCAAAGTTCTTGTCCAAGTTGATCTGGCATGCGAGAACGGGATTACCCGCCGCTTGCGCCAGACCGGAAAGATGCATCTGTTGATTGAAGAACTCCATCATCTCCTCCTCCGTTACGCCAAACGGAATATTGCCGACGTACAGCCTTCGGGCTTGACGAGTTATCGTGCTGCCGACCACGGGCACGGCCGCCTGCGGTGTGTCGGCCACTATGTTAGCGGGTATCTGACCCGCGGCCTGCATCGCTTTGTACTGCAACGGGGTAATATGCTCGAAACCCGGCGGGGGAACATCCCAATACAGAGAGGGTTTTCTTCGTCTGGAGCTGCGATTTTTCTTGGGCGAATTGCTGCGTTTCCTGTCCCTTCTCTCTTTCGAGCGCGATCGTGTGCGCTTCCTGCGGTCTCTGCTTCGTGACTTGTGCCTCCTATCACGTTCCCTCTCGCGGTCGCGATCCTTGTCGCGATCCTGGCGCTCACGATCTGCAACACAGAAATTTTGTTAAATTTCAGATTCGGATTTTTACTCGTTTTGTATTGATTTTAAAGACCGTATTATAGGGATTGATCTGAGTGCTCCATTGTGATAGGCTACTGATCGACCAATGCATATTATTACTCGTGTGGCTATAAAATTACACTGTAGCTTATAACCCGAGTCACAGTAGATTGTTAAAAAAATATTGTAAATTTAATGCACCAGACCGGATGTTTTTATGCAAAAACTGATACATTACATTTAACGTACAATTGTGATGAGAAATTAATCAACTTTTACAGTAAATTTAAAGCAAGGTATTAAGTTTTTAATATACTGTGCGTTAATTTTTCATCACAATTGCACATGAAATTCAATATACCGGTTTGTGCATGAAAACTTCCAGTGCCAATAGATTACATTTCATACAAAAATTTGTACATTGCAGTTCAGAAAAAAATTAAAAAATATATATATATATATAGCAAATATACTTTGTTAAAAAATAAATCATAATTTATTATATTTTTTTATACATTAAGGCGTGTCCGATACGTTTTTGTAAAATAAAAGACATATCAAAGCTATTTTTGTCGAAAAATGATTCTGGAAGACAAAATTCATAGTGTATCCTACGCAAGTCGGATATACGTGCAAAAAACAATGCCGTTAACGGTCAAGCATATGAGATAGAAATTATCTAATAGGATTGGAAAGTCCTTCAGCTGCGTGTCTTACACGACTCCCCATTGGAACTGTGTAAAGCCTCTGAATATTGATAAATGAATGCAAGCGAATGGTTGGATCTGCGCAGCATTACTGAAAATTTATACCGCTTAGAACAGCCACTCGACGATGTAAACAACGCAGAATACATAAAAGCTATACGCCTCAACATCTGGAATCGTGCAGCTCTCAATGACAAGTGATTGTCGGAGCGTCACGACAGTATCTCTGCGCCGATCCCATTCATTGATGCGTGAAAAGTTAATTAAAGGTTTTCCCGACGACACCGCGAGGCTTCCTCGGTTTCGCGCGACGGTCGTGTGTAATGAAAATAAAAAAAGAAATCACTCGAACGAGTGTTACAAAAACCCAGTCACGCAAGCGTTGTATCATCGAGAATAAAACCCGACAAACATATGAACGAAAATCGATTAGGACAGTCGGAGTGATTCATCGGTGTTTACGGCGTTTGGACGAAAAATGAGCACGATTTAAGCCATTGCCAGGTGCCCCACGGGGCCTTGGCGCGAGAGCGCCCGGACGGCGTCGGCGTCTCGACGCCCGGTTTCGCCGTGCAATCTCACCTCCGTTGAAGTCCTCGCCCATTGTTCTTTCACCTTCACCTGCGTCCCGATGCCCCTCAATAGTAACGACCGACGAACGTTGTGGTAACAAAACTCAGCGAAACGTCAACGCGCGTAGAACACAATTTTTCGCACGATTCTTTCGATCTTTCCGAGAGCGGAACACCACGTAATGGCCGTGAGTTTAGTCGCAAGACGGCGCCCGCTACGTTGCGCGAACGTGCGCCGTTTTTGGTACGGTCGACGCATGTGCTCCGAAAAAAAAAAAAAAAAAAAAAAAAATTGCACATGGCCGCTCTGTACGGCAGATTTTTCGAAATGTCTATCACGCACGGACAGTTGTGACAGAACAAACGGAGGACAATTTTTTTTTTTTTTTCTTAATAATCGTGATACAACATCGTAGATGGAACAAGGTGCGATGGATCGTATAAGAGAACAGGTACTCGAGAACAGACTCATCGAGCTCGCGGCGGCCGGTGACGCGGACGGTGTCAAGGAACTCATTTCCATGGGTGTCAACGTCAATACCCAAAATGCTGTAAACGGATGGTACTTATTGAGAAAAACTATAGAGATTGTGAGAAATAAAAATTAATTCGAATCCAACGCTTTTTACCCTGCACGATATTTCACCGACCTGTTGTATACGACGAACTGATTTGACCCTTTGATGACCAACGCGTATTCGCCACGTTGATCAAAGAGCAGCTATGTTAAAAAATATATATTTTCACGAATTTTGACAGTAAAATTATGGAAAAATGCAACGAACGGAGTAGTGCATGGCGGGGACAAATTTTTTAATATAATTTCACCGTAATTTTTTTTTTTTTATTTGGGCGTAAAGGATTGAAAGAGAACATTTAACAAAAATGTATGTATTTGGACAAGAATGTCCAACTGTTGAGAAAAAAAATGATTTTTCAGTAGTAAAGAGGCTTCGGACTTGAAGGGTTAATTGAGCTTTGTTTTATATTGTAATCTTACGCACGTCCCACTGTAACACCCTTTAGCTTCGGTGCGATGAATTTGTAGTCGAATAACTATTCTACTCACATATTCGCAGCAAACAAAATCCTGTTGAGCATAATTTTAAATATAATTTCACCACAAAATATTTTTATTTGGGAGTAAACGTTTGGGAGAACATTTAAAAAATAAATATATTATTTGGATGTAAAGCTTTGAGAGAGAACATTTAAACAAATGTATATTATTTTGGTGTAAACGTGTGGAGAAAACATAAAAAAAATATATATATTATTTGGAAAAAAATGTCTACTCGTTGAGAAAAAAAAGATTGTTCAGTAGTAAAGAGGCTTCGGACTTGAGGCGTTAATCGAGCTTTGTTTTGTATTCTAACCTTACGCCCATCCTACTTTGACACCCTTTAGCTCCGGTGCGATGCGATTTGTAGTCGAATAACAATTTTACTCACATATTCGTAGCAAACGAAAGCAATCCTGTTGAGCGTAGATAGACATTCCTCTGTGCTATCGTTATAAATTATTTAGTGACTTATTCTTTAGACTCGGGATGAATTGATAATAAACTCCCAGCGAAAGCTTTGTTTCTGCATAGACTTCATTCGACTGTCTTTACCGGATAGTCTTATGTTTATTTTACAAGGACTCCTCTTCATTGGGCCTGCAAAAGAGGCTACATTCGCGTCGTATCGCGTTTACTGAAGGAAGGCGCTAACAAGGATATTCAAGCCAACAACGGAGAATTACCGGCTTCTGTTACGACCAATGTGCACATTCTCGAGCTCCTCGCTTCGACTCCATCGTTTCTGGAAAACACGAGGCTTCCGGATGAATTCGAGAGACATGCTTTGAGCAATTCTACGAGAAACTCCCCACTGAGTCCCGTTTCGCGTCCAGGCCATGCCAGACCTGCGATGTCAAATTCAACGGAAGCCATAGCCGTTCATCACCAAGACTGTAAATTATTTTGCCTTCTACTGATTCGAGGCTGAACGAGCCGCCGGAAGTTTGATCGATGATGTTTCGTTTCAGGCCTCGTGTTGAAAATCCGACTCTCAAATTCGAAAGATCCGGACTTCGTGGAGGTGGAGATATCGCGGAGGGAGCTTGGCTACGGGGCTCTGCTTCAAGTCTGCTGCAACGAATTGAATTTACAGCCGATGCTAATTGAACGATTGAGGAAACTGCCGAACACGAGATTGCGAAACGACGCGGACATTCGGCGCCTTCGAGACTTTCAGGAGATCGAGGTCGTCACCCACGCCAGTAACGAGCAAGCCTCCTGCAACGGCGCAGTTCCCGCACAAACAATTCTCACACCCGCCAACGTTTACCAGAGTATATCCAAGAAGGACCAGACGATACTTTACTGAAGGAAACGAACTGGAAGACGAAAAAAAAAAATCTGATAATCGACTAGGTGTCGAGTCGAGGTATAAATAGCGTCGTTCGCACGGTCAATGATTTGGCAAACGTCGTTATTACGTGAAAACAAAAAAATGAATGATTTATTGTAGATACTAAAATAATAACTAATTCGTACAGAATATTTACAAGTATGTACAGTGTTTTCCCGTTTACCGGTACTTCGAGGATTATTATCGCTTAGTCCTCGTCCTCGTCGGAAGACTCCGCTTCGGCTTCCTCGTCTTTTTCTTCTTCGGATTCCTCCGTGACTTTCTCTTTGACCCGATCCGCTTCGTCTCTCTCACGCTTCACCGTCACTTTTCCCTCGGGCGTTACCTTCACCGTCGTCTTTCCGGGTATCGTCGACAATTCACCCTCGACGGTCTCGTAAGCGCGAGGCCTCTTCGGCGCCACGGTCGGTACCTTGACGGAATTTTTAGACGCTGAAAGAAACGATCACAAAAAAAAAAGTACAATTAAACAACAGTTCGTGAATTTTTTATTTCATTCTTCATCGGAGCTGTCGTAAAACTTACCGAGATTGATGTATATCGGAATCGCGATAGTGTTCATGCCTTTGACCTGAATGGCTCGGACGTTCTCCCATCCACCGGGATATTCGACAGCGAGAACTTCGCACGCGGCCAAAATGTTTTCGGCCACCTTCTCCTTGTCCATGGAGACCGTGCCGACTTTCATAGAGTGACTGTTGCCATATTGGTGGATCTCTATTACAGCCTTGTGAAGAGCCGAATCTAACTCCTTCTTGAGATCATCGCGATCGAGCTTGACGGGCGTCGGTGCACTACATCGGCTAAAAAACGGTTTGCCGAGAAAATGCGTCAAGTGACCGGCTATTCTGGCATCCGCCAGATGGTAATCGAAGGACACAGCCAATTTTCTCTTCATCTCGTACTGGTTGTACTCGGTCCTCACTTGGTTTATCGGTATGATCTCCTTTATGCAGTCAACACCCTTTTCGCGGAGCACGGTTTCCCAGTGATCCACTGTTTTCTCGTAGTCCTCGTTGCGACCTTTCACCAAATCGCTCACAAAGAGGGCCACATCGTCCATAGGTCCGACCAGGCTGTGCGGCAGGCGTCTGCAACAAAAATTACCAAATTTTTAAGTAAGAATCGTCTCCGAAGGAAAAGAATCGTGCAAATGTCGCGGAGTTGCTTCATTCAAATTTTCTAATCATGGTTCTCATAAGGATCCATTGGTATTTTTAATATGAATAATCATGTACAAACTCCGGGTTAAAATTGCATTTAACATTAGGATGTCAAAGAAAAAAATATATATATCTATATATATATATGTACGTACGGTCGTATGTGCCTTCGGGGACACGAGGCAACCTTTATGCTGGAAATTTGAATAAAAATCGGGCCGCTCTCGATCGGCAGAAGAGACTTCTTGGATTCCATTTTCTTATGGTACATCGTTATAACAGCGTCAATTGATTTTATTATGTGCTCCTTCGTCAGCTTGAGATTGCCGTATTTGGCCAATTTGCTTCTCGAGATCTTTTTTTCCGACTTCTTCGGCGTTTTAATCGTGACAGTAACCTTGTGTTCCTTTTTAACCGGAGCCTTATTTTCGTTCTTTATCGCCGCTTTATTTTCCTTTTTCACCGTGGCCTTATTTTTCTTCTTCACCGCCTCCTTATGCTTCTTCTCCTTCTTCACCGCAACGGTAGTTTCCTCGGCCACGTGGGTTTTAAGCTTTTTCTTGGGCTGAGCACATGTCTCGTCGCTATCTTTCCGAATCGCCGCCATTTTACCCGCCACCGGCGACTCCTTCGCCGAATTCTTTTTTTTGCCATTTTGTAATTTATCCTCGACGGCGCTCTTCTTTGACGATTCTCTTGCCTGCTTCATTATGAGTTCCTTCAACGCTTTCATTTGATCGTTGTTGAGCTGCTCAACGTTAACGATCTTCGGTTTCTGCGCAACACGTGGCGAGGCGACTTTCTTCTGGACTTTTCCAGCGGCGTTCTTCTTCGAATTTTTGTTCGCCTTCGATTTTGATTTCTTGCCATTGTGTGGCTTCAGCACACTTACCGTCTCCTTCTTCATTGTTAAGACGAAATGTAACACGCGGGGAGTCCGTTAACTTTGATCGAGGAACTTTCCAACTCTCGTGCGTCGTCGTTTCACGGCGAGCGTCGCCGTAGAAGAGAGAACGTAGAATCGAGCGTGGCTGCTCATGGCCTCGAGGTTACAATGGCGTTTCTAACACCGGAAGTTACGCGCTCGAGTGGGGAGAAAACGCTCCGAAGCAAAGCGTCCCATTGGCTGGGAATAGCGACCGCTGTGGCGCGCGTTCGGAAACTCACTCTGGATAAGATACAACGAGGGAGAAAGTGCTGCGCAAATAGAATATTCGGGAGAGACGAGTAGTTACCCAGGTAGCTTTCTGAACGCGGCTTTGTTCCGCCGAATTGAGAGACTTCGTTGAACGTTATCCGTGCGCGTCCTTATTCATCCCTTCCGTCGCTGGCTACATTTGAGATAAATTCAAAATAGATTTCATATTTATCTTTTATATTTCTGTGCAATTATTATCTCAAATGCAAGTAGTGGAGGAAACGTCTGGATTAAGGACCACAGGAACGTGGTTAAAAAAAACGTATTTAATACGTCTAAAATGTATGAGGAGATTATTGACAGGAATTCATCGCGAATGTAGTCAGCGACGGTAACGGATGAATTAAGGAGGAACACGCGGTTTCACTGCACAATGGAACTTACACAAAATCATTCGCATAGTGCACGTTAAAACTTTCACTGGAAAGCCATTTATGTCCTTGCAACTAATCAACTTGCAGTAAGAAATTCTAGCCAATTAAAACGAACTAATCCGAAGAGATGTTCGTACACGAGATGTCTGTTGGATATGGAAGTCCATTGTCATCAGTGAATGCCTGCCGATAAAAATTCCCATCCCATCGAGCGTTAAACGACTAAATCTTGTTGATGTTATGTTCAGAATGCGATGTCTATTGATACGAAAATCCACTGTTATACCGATAAAAGATGTTAATCGTCAGGCATTCACAAGAAAGCTTGACGATTAAGATTTAGATAGAAAATATCTTACCATCAATCGTTGAAAGATTGAATCTCAGACATTTTAATATCGTGCATGCGATGTCTATTGATATGAAAATCCATTGTTATACCGACAAAAGATTTTGATTTGTCAGGCATTCACAGGAAGCTTGACGATTAAAATTTAGCCAAAAAATATATTCCCAATGTCCGTTAAAGGATCAAATCGTATACGATATTTTAAGCGTTTGTCATAGATTCCTTTCACAGTGTAAAAGGAAAGTTTTATGTCGCTTTGAAACGTAGAAATGCATAGATAACACGACCGATGTATATATCCGATGTATATCGCTGATAAGAGTATGTTTACGTTCGGCAAAGTTGTTGGCCCTGAAAAGGGCCGTTTTTTTGTGGCTGTTATCACAGCTTCGTCGAGGTGTCGTTGACTTAAGCTCTCTCTCCTCTGATGCGACGAGCCAGCTGAATGTCCTTGGGCATTATAGTGACGCGCTTAGCGTGGATGGCGCAGAGATTCGTGTCCTCGAAGAGACCAACGAGATAGGCCTCGCTAGCTTCCTGAAGAGCCATCACAGCAGAGCTCTGAAATCTGAGATCAGTTTTGAAGTCCTGAGCGATTTCGCGTACGAGACGCTGGAACGGTAGCTTGCGAACGAGAAGATCCGTGCTCTTCTGATAACGACGAATCTCACGAAGCGCGACAGTGCCGGGCTTGAAACGATGGGGCTTCTTGACTCCGCCGGTCGCAGGTGCGCTCTTACGAGCCGCCTTGGTCGCCAACTGTTTTCTGGGAGCTTTGCCTCCGGTGGATTTACGAGCAGTTTGCTTGGTGCGAGCCATGACGAACAGAAATTGACTTTTACTTCGAGAACGAGAAGACCCTCTGAACGGCACGAGCTGTATTAAAAAAAAAGTTAACGGTACGTATTTATATAAGAAGGGACACGGCACGCTGATTGGCGGACGGTTCCCCGGTGGGGTACAAGAAGGAAGCCTGCCGCCCATTGGCCGGCGCCCGCGTGGTGGGGAAACACCGTGCGCCGACTATAAATATGGCTTGCTTCGCACCGAAGTCCATCAATCGACCGTAGTCCCTTGTTGAAACTTGACTTCCATTCGAACCTAAATTCGCCATGACTGGACGCGGCAAGGGAGGCAAAGGATTGGGAAAGGGAGGCGCTAAACGCCACAGAAAAGTTCTTCGTGATAACATCCAGGGTATAACCAAACCCGCCATCCGCCGTCTGGCTCGCAGAGGAGGTGTGAAACGCATATCGGGCCTCATTTACGAAGAAACTCGCGGTGTGCTCAAGGTCTTCCTCGAGAACGTTATCCGCGATGCCGTCACCTACACTGAACACGCCAAGAGGAAGACTGTCACCGCTATGGACGTTGTGTACGCTCTGAAGCGGCAAGGACGCACTCTCTACGGATTTGGAGGTTAATTCTCTGCTCGACAAACGAAAAAACAAAACGGCCCTTTTCAGGGCCAACAAATATATCTTACGTGGATTAATTCTATTTCAATTGAAACATATTACACATTATTTCAATGAGAGTATCGAATCGCCGCAGTCTTTATATAGAATTTCGTACAAAGCTTCGCAATATCACAATATATTGTATACAAAAAAAGAAAATCACAAAAACGACCACACGTATATGAACAAGTGAAGTCCCTAGGAATAATTTTCAACGACCACTTTGTGACACGTGATCTTCTCGTCTTACAATTATCGTCTCGTGCTCGTTAATCTTACGTTTCATCATAGCCTGCTAAGAATTCTCAACGAACGTAACAGTATTTGCTGTACAATGTATCTGTTAATCGTACACACCAGCCTTTAATTGAAATATTCTCCGAGAGAATATTTATTCTGCGCATGTCTCTTTTCTCGTATCACCAAGAGCTTGGTCGATGTTTCCCGAACTGGTCGTCGCTGAGATCACCGTACTACGAGCGAGGCGGGAGGTATCGATCTCCCGACGATTTTTACATTAAACCGACGATGTGTTCAGTTTTTTCCGGTTTCACGACCAGTCTCGCCGGTTCCGAATGCCGGACTCTGTTTACTCGCTTTCTCCGCACCAGTGCCCATTCGGGTTAGCGGATTCCCTTCAAACTTTACGTGGCAGCAGCAGCTAGAGGGGAACCGAAACATATCCGTACCGACGGAGCCGTTTGACGAAACTGCCGCGAGTTGCCTGTACACGTATTTTTGTTTGCACGACGTTCTGTAACCCGCAGCGAAACCGTCGATTATGCTGCAGGCGGTGTTTTCAGTCCTTCGCAAATAAAATTCGTTAAATTAGCGATGTAATAACACTATTATAGTATAAATGATAAATTGACTAAATATTAAATTTTAATTATCATTATTATAATTAACTAAATTAATAAATCATTATTACAAATTATTGATTAATTAGTATTGTTAATTATAATTAATTAATTATCATATAGTATTATAAATAATTTGACGATCAACTTACATGCACGCCTCTATTCTAACGCCTTGGGGAAAATCTGCTTCGTTTACTATGTAAAGCCAATCTTTGTCTTTGTTCTGACCCGTTTTTGGGAAGACCACGGTCTCCTACGGATTGAGAGTCGTTAATAGTAATCGGTTTTTAAGAGCAGAGGTTAGCATTTATCGTACCTCGTAGGCGCACAGAGATTCGTCGCCGCCAAAACCGTCGATTCTCTGACCAATTTCCGGTCCCTGAAAAAAGATAACAGAATTTTGGGGTTAATTTTTTATTTGCATATTTAAGATCAAACAACTGATTACCGTGTCGACGGTGGACAGAAAGCGAAGATCCTGACGCGCCTTTATCGCCTCCTTGATAAAATATTCCGGATAGTACGATGGATTTTCGCAGAACGTTGAATTTGTGCATTTGGGCGCTGGTTGAAGCGTTACTTTTGCAGGAACATTGTCGGGCAGGTCGGACGGAAATACTATTTTACCGTCCGATTCCAATGGCTGACGCGTACGGGGAACTACAAATAGGACATCTCATTAATCATCAGAATCATGGATAATCGTGCCGATCGAATGAACTATTAAATAATTAACCAGCCTGGTTCTTCCATGCGAGACTGATGGTCGTCAGCTTGGGTTTTCCGAGCTTGAGACGTAGGAAGTTGTCGTTGATCGCGATGGGACGTGAACGTTTCTTGCGAAGGGTATTCGTGCCTCGTAGATCGCTGATCTCCGGGTGGTCTGTGAGGATAACCTTGGATTATCCCGAGAATAATCTAGCAGAGAAAGATAAAAATCTTAAAATAGCATTCAAACATCCTCGCACGCTTAGTCGGTAAAGTAGATTTCTTTTCATGATATGCGAGATCGAATAACATAGTAATGTATCTATCGCGTGTTACTGGAAGTTTCTCTGACAAGGAATCCCCTCGTCAGAAGAAACGTTTCTAGTCTTGTTAAGTATAAGCAGATCAAGGACAACTGGTCGATGGATCGAGTTCGGGCATGCAGCTCTTATTTTACGATTTCGTGGAGCAGTCGTTGAGGCTCTGAATGCAGACAGTTATTTTATTCATACATCACTATATTGAGGAAGAAGTTATAAAGAATTGGCGCGCTCGACAGAACGCAAGATAAACTGCACTATAAGTTATGCCAGTCAAACACTATTCGTGGAAATTTGCATAATTCATTATTAGTGATGGGAATACCGCGACGAGAGGATAAAAATCATCTCGAGATAATCGTCAAGTACTATGTTCGCGACATCGACGAAGCGTAAGCGGTCGCAACTCACCGAAAGGATGAACACGCCCAACAGACTGCGGTGTACGTTTGTCGTCATTGTCGAACAAGTATTTGGCGATACTTGCACGGCTTTCTCAAAGAAACAAGTTTTTTTATTCAACGACTTTATGCGGCGGAGAACGAAGAAGCAACCACAATATGCTTCGCGCGTCCGTTCAAGAATACCTTTTTAACGCGACTCATGGTTCGGATTTGATTATTTATAAAGCAGACGACCGGTTAGCGGCTGGAGTGGGGCACGTCTACTAGTAGTAAGGTGGGGCGAGTTCATGATGGACGGAAGCCTTCCGCGGCATATGTAGCCGTAACGGTTAGTAATTCTGCTTCATAGAATAGTCCAGTGTTAAAGTAAATGCTTCGAGTAGTTAACACTACCGTGTGCTTATATTTATGTAACGTGACTGAGATATGTCAATCTTAAGTCATCGTTATTTTTAATAATAATAACATTGGTATAGTCCTCGTTAATATTAATTGTTGACCCTGATAATGGCCGTTTGTTTGCGTGCCTATTGTCTCAGCATCCCCGGATTCTCTCGGCCAAATGAATGTCCCGTGGCATAATAGTTCCGCGATGTGGATCGATCGTGCGGAGATTCGTATCTTCGAAAAGTCCGGTGAGATAAGCATCCGCTGCTTCTCGAAGACGCAACAAAGGCGCGGCTTGAAAGCGAAGACCTGTTTTAAGATCGAATAGAGACTTCTCGTAGCAGCCGTCGTAAATATAAGTAATAATTATCTTTAATAATACCAACATTATTATATTCCTTGTTAAGATTAGTTGCTGGCCGTGATAAGGGCCGTTTGTTTGCATGCCGATGATTTCAGCATCCCCGAATTAGATAGGCTAAATGAATGTCCCGTAGTATAATAATTGCGCGATGTGCGTAGATCGTGCAGAGATTCGTATCTTAGAAAAGTCCGGCGAGATAAACTTCCGCTGCTTCCTGAAAAGGCAACAGCCAACAAAGGCGCGGCTTGAAAGCGATGATCTATGGTAAAATCATCGGAGACCTCTCGTACCAACCGTCGGAATTATAAGTAATTATTATTTTTAATAATAGTAACATTAATATATTCCTCGTTAAGATTAATTTTTGGCCGTGATTAAAGGGAGTTTGTTTGCATGACTTTATCGCGGACAAAAATTTATCTTAACGAGGAGTATACTAATGTTATTATTATTAAAAATAATAATTGTTAGAAATATTCTTGCGGAATATATATATTTGAACAGAAATCTCAGTACGTCGAATATAATGTATTTTATAATATTTGGTGCGTAGCAGTACGAGCGCACAAGTCGCAGTCTCGATCTAGAATGCTCATCGATCCCCGATCGATGACGACGAAGCCCTCCGAGTCACAACCGGTTCGACTTTGCATAGACAAAGATCTCTTGTCTCGACTAGGCCCCTTCGTCAGCCTCTTGGGTGACCCTCTCCAGAGTTTGTGTATTTGGTAGTTCCGAGGAGAGTTGTGCCGAGAAGTCTCGGCGCTCGTTGCGTCGCTTTCATAATTACTTGAGGTCAACTGAAAGTCACGTGACGGAGCCGGGAGTGTGAGATAGCGGCATTGCACACAGAAAAATAATTTATTTGACGGCCACCGTTTATTTAGAGTAAGTAAAATATTTATTTGATTTAAATAGATATTTATTTCAATGAAATAAATATTTTACTTGATCTAAATAAACATTGGCCGTCGAATAAATTATTTTGCTGGGTGTGGTCAAGCCTTAAGATTACTGTGGTAATTTCCAGTATCCTCGGCTTCGTTGGACCAAATGAATGTTCCGTGGCATAATAGTTACACAAATGGCATTGATTGTGCAGAGATTCGTATTCTCGAAAAGTCCGATGAGATAAGCTTCCGCTGCTTCCTAAAAAGGCGACAAAGTAGCGGCTTGAAAGCAAAGATCTAAGGTAAACGTTTCAGTGCCCGAACACGTCGCAGTGGCCGGACGAAGGGTGCGTGCAAGAGGGACGGAAATACGATTTTTCATGCATGTACGGAGACTGGGACTGCTCCCTTAGGTGTGCGGCCACTAGTACTTTTTACCTTATTGTAAAAATCGTTGAAGACTTCTCGTACTAGCCGTCGGAATTGTAAGTAACGATTATTTTAAATAATAATAAGAATGGTATATTCCTCGTTAAGATAAGTTGTTGGCCCTAAAAAGGGCCGTTTGTTTGCGTGTCGATGATCTCAGCGTCCTCTGATTCGTCTCGCCAGTTGAATGTCACGTGGCATGATAGTTACGCGATGTGCGTGGATCGTGCACAAATTCGTATCCTCGAAGAGTCCGACGATAAAAGTTTCCGCCGCTTCTTGAAGAGCCAACAAAGCCGCGGCTTGAAAGCGAATATCGTCTTTAAATTCGTTCGAGACTTCTCTAACGAGACGCTGAAAGCTGATCTTCGGTATCAAAAGTTCGGTCGCCTGTTGGTACCGACGAATGTCGTTCAAAACCCCGACGGGTCTGAAGTACAGCATCTTCTTCTTGTCTTTTCTTTTTCGTTTATTTTCATCATCGACTCTTTTATTGTGGCGACGTGGTTTCTCGCTCTTCAACTCATCCACTTCGCGTTTTCTATGAACGGTTGACTTCCGCGCGGTCTGCTTAGCGGCTCGGACCATGATGGCGCTGTCGTCGTCGTGTCCGGCGCGACGAGCGATATGCAAATGATCCAATTGTTTCGGGAAAGAGTCGCGTCCGCTATTAGCTAGGAGGGGGTGCGCAGCGCGGAGCGCGTTCTCATTGGCTGACGGCGCCGCGGTGGGGCGAAGCCACCTGGTACCTTTAAGTAAGGCCCGATTTCCGCGAAGAGACTCAGTCGACTTCATTTCGAGTCTAAAGTTTCTTAATCTTTGGCGATAACGCCCAGTTGACGTCTACGTCGTTCTTTGTGCACGTGTGAATTTTATCGGAGTTCGAATTACCATGAGTGGACGCGGGAAGGGAGGAAAGGGGCTGGGAAAAGGAGGCGCTAAACGCCACAGGAAAGTGCTCCGTGACAATATCCAAGGCATCACGAAGCCCGCTATTCGGCGTCTCGCCCGCAGAGGTGGAGTGAAGCGCATTTCCGGCCTCATCTACGAGGAGACTCGCGGCGTACTGAAAGTTTTCCTGGAAAACGTTATTCGAGATGCAGTTACTTATACTGAGCACGCAAAGAGGAAGACGGTGACGGCTATGGATGTCGTGTACGCTTTGAAGCGCCAAGGCCGCACTCTGTACGGTTTCGGAGGCTGATTTGTTCAGCGACAGAAACAAAAAAAACGGCCCTTTTCAGGGCCAACAACATTATCTGACGTAGACACAATTGCAGAGTTGCATTATTAATGGTTCTTACCACGTCCAACGGGAGTTGGAAAAAATGCATCAAATATAGCCTCTCGTATATATGTATCTATCTTCGTAATGGGTGCGCTGCAGCGTTCGTTGTTCGACGCCGAAGAGCTACACAGCAAAAAAAAAATTTATCTGAGAAAGAAAACACCGTTCGATAATATCTCAGATTACATATACGATAATAAAACTGTCGCACTTGTAGACCGCAGCGTTTTTTGAGTGCTTAACATCTATTAAGACGATCTGTTATCGTAGAGATGAAATGCTAGTTTAGTTAATTTTTGGACCATTAGTTAAAAGCATAGTGAAAAAAAATTATATTAGAAAATTGGGCAAGTAGGTCATTGAAAAGTTAATCATCGCTAACGACCACACCAAGCTGAAAGTACCAGTTCTCGTCCGATCACTGAAGTCAAGCAGCTTTGGGCGCGGTCAGTACTTGGATGGGTGACCGCTTGGGAACACCGCGTGCCGTTGGCATCTTTTTTTTCTTCCTTTTGGGTCTCACATTTACATCCAGTTACGGGATACTCCTCTATATACGTGCATTTGTATAGAATTTACTTGTTTTTAATTATTCTATTATAATTAATTAATTTTTGTAAAAGATAGGCTAGAAGCATGGAAGCATTTGCTCACGCTGTTGAGTCAACGCCGCTTTGCCATTTGCTGTTGGAGTAGTGGCGGGGGAAAGCACATCGACGTCCGACATGAAAACATGGCAATGTCAGGAATATTTTCCTTATTAGAGGAAACTGTAAGCCAGGTCGGTTCGAACGAGACTTTTCCTTTACTTTTCCACCCTTCCCGCAGCCTGGCAAGAGTCGTTAGAGATTTAAATGTTGATTTAAAACTATGTATTCCTCACGGTTGTATTCAAACCGCTGCACTAATCATAATGACGAAACGCTCAGTGCGGTCTCTGATTGGCGCGCTGGTTGTTCGCTTCTGTACTTCTCGATGATATCCTATGTAAAAACGGTTACACGTTCGATTTCTGTTGAATTTCAGGTGTTATATCTAGTGAGATACTTTTTCATATTTTTTCATAAAGTGAACCTTCATCCTTCAAAATTATTTAAATAAGGATTAATAAACAAATGAGCCCGAAGAATCATAAAGGTCGTCAACGACCATACCAAGCTGAAAGTACCAGTTCTCGTCCGATCACTGAAGTCAAGCAGCTTTGGGCGCGGTCAGTACTTGGATGGGTGACCGCTTGGGAACACCGCGTGCCGTTGGCATTACTTTTTTTTTTCTATTCTTTCATTAATCAGTACTTATTCCATTTCTTATATTATTCTATTCGCTCTCGTTTCTGTCTATTTCAATAAATCGCCTCGGTGAAAATGTACGAAGATTCACATATTGTATACGAAAACTAGACTACACGTTGACGTTGGAGCGTTCACAGTGTGTTCCTTAATTTATCCGTTTCTGTCGCTGACTACCTATATTGAAGATATCGATCCAAAAAATAATGAAAATATTCTCTGTAACATTACGTCGGGTTTGAAAATTTTACTTTCAAACCGAAGGTAAAGTTATACCGGAAAATGTCACGTTCGGTTTCAAAATCCTGGGTTTTTACTGGAAGTGAAGTATTCCCGGTATGACGTCACATCGGTAAAAACTCAAGATTTTGAAATCAGAAGTGACGTTTTTCCGTATAATGTCACCTTCGGTATAAAAGAATAATATAAAAAATGGAATACTGATTAATGAACGAATAATAATAGAAAGAAAGAAAGAAAAAAAATAATGCCAACGGCACGCGGTGTTCCCAAGCGGTCACCCATCCAAGTACTGACCGCGCCCAAAGCTGCTTGACTTCAGTGATCGGACGAGAACTGGTACTTTCAGCTTGGTATGGTCGTTGACGACTTCTATGATTCTTCAGGCGTATTTGTTTATTAATCCTTATTTAATTAATTTTGAAGCATGAAGGTTTCACTTTATTGAAAAACTTGAAAAAGTATCTTTCTAGATATGACACCTGAAATTCAACCGAGATGGAACGTGTCACTTTTCACATAGCATATCATCGAGAAGTACAGAAGCGAACAACCGGCGCGCCAATCAGAGGCCGCGCGGAGCACTGCGCTCTCGTGATTGGTGCGGGGGTTGGAACGGAGACAGCGTAAATATGCCATTTTCGGCGCTACAAGCCTCAGTACAACGACGAACCCCGAGAGGAATACAACGTATCAAATTAACGTTTAAATCTCTAACGACTCGTAATGTCTGGACGCGGAAAGGGCGGAAAAGTAAAGGGAAAGTCCAAGACTCGTTCGAACCGAGCTGGCTTGCAGTTTCCGGTGGGAAGGATCCATAGATTACTTCGAAAAGGAAATTATGCAGAGAGAGTTGGCGCCGGAGCACCGGTCTATCTTGCAGCTGTGATGGAATATCTGGCGGCTGAGGTTCTCGAGTTGGCTGGTAACGCTGCTCGCGACAATAAAAAAACGAGAATCATTCCGCGACATCTTCAGCTGGCTATACGCAACGACGAGGAGCTCAACAAGCTTCTCTCCGGAGTTACGATCGCTCAAGGCGGTGTGCTGCCGAATATTCAAGCAGTTTTGTTGCCGAAGAAGACTGAGAAGAAGACTTAAATCATTGGATTTGCAACAATATCAAAACGGCCCTTTTCAGGGCCACCAAAAATTCAAACGAAAGGAATATTCAGTTAGTAATTTACGATTAAGTTCGAATACCGAAATTCTGTTTTCGTTCGTGAAACAAATATTTTAATAAATTTGCTTTCGTCTTTGTTTGAAGATCGGATATGCAAACATTTATTTTTCTATCAGTATACTCTGGGATTAACCGGTTTAATCCGTTGCCAGTTAAAGGTAGCTGAAATGGCGGCAAACAGTGCGGTCTCCGGGTGTGCTGCCGACTATTCAAGCAACTCTGCTGTCGAAGAGGAGCAAAACGTTAGCATTTGCGACAACATTAATAACGGCCCTTCTCAGGGACACTAAAAATTTAAACGAAGGAATATTCTTTTAGTAATTTAATGTTAAGGCTGGAGTGCCGAAATTCTGTTCACTTGACTTATGCACCTTATCGAATATAAATGTCTTTCTCAATTGCTTGAAAAATACCATGCTCGAACGTGAAGTATGTATCGAACTGTTCAGGAAAAGTTATCTTTGTTTTTCGAGCACTAGCACTAGGATCGAAAAAATCCCCCCCTTATCCTTTCAAGGACTAACAGACTGTTGGTCCGAGGGTCAGCTCGCTTATAATATTGATGGTCACGAAAATCTATTGCTTGCACGATGAGATCGTTTTGTTGAGAAAATGGATTATCATCCTCAACTAGTATGCTGTTTTCAGATACCTTTTGTATGAATAAATCATTACCTTATAATCATAAAACGAGCTGTGTTAAACGTCAGACCCATACATATCGGTAGGAACTAAAAATACGTGAGTAGTCTCGAATTGTAATTGCTATTCGCAAACATGATTTTTCAAACGTTAAAAATTTATTGGATCTGATAAGGGCCGTTTTTGTCGAGGTTTCAAGATATTCGGTGATTCTTCCTTCGTTCACAACGTTATTCGTCAAGGATGCGTGGTACTTATGTACAATTTCGATTGGCTTCGTTTTGCGCATGTTCCGCCAATTGGCCTGGAATTAGAAGCTTCGCAGAGCGTTCAATATCGCCCAACAGCATCGTTCGCCGATTGCTATGTCGTGTGAGGAGCGAGAGTTAGTATGCAAGTTTTGCAATAATGTCGTCCATAAAGTCACGCATTACTTCCATTGTTTTTGTCGACAAGCTCAACGATGACGCAGAAGAATTGATCGCTTTTGTAGTGAAGGAGCGCATGTACTTCGTTTATTGAACACACAATATATTTATTTTAGTTCAAACTTTTGTAATCTTAAGGGCTATAGAGGTAGGGAGGGTACAGCGTCGGGGACGCGTCGTTGAGCGTCATAAAACTTGAGAGCCTGGCGACATGGTTCTTGGGAAAGCGTCTAGCTGATTATTTTCCGAAGAGCGAGGCTACATAAAAGGCCCCTTTTGTATTTCTCAGGAGATAAGCATTCGGTGCATTTTCGTTTTGGCCTCAAGAATCTTGGACGAGGTCTGCATTTGGGATTTCTGAATTAGTTAACTGAATAGGTTAACTATTTATTATATGAATTTCGAAAGGCGAGAGGGAATTGTTACTGCGGGAAAGACCCGAGCAAAAATATAAGTAACGTAGCTGGTACATTACAATTTAAACACTTTGCAAATTTAGCGCGACGAAATGTTTTTTTTTTTTTTTTTTTTTTTCTTGGATGTGGCTCATCGATATAATTTACGCGAACTTTAGTACTCTTTCGCGCATCGTTCGCTTTGTTCGGCTTTTCGATCGCCTATAGTCAAGGTTGCCTAAAAAACTAGTTTTTTCCTTGATCGGTATCTGTTGTGATAGCTTATTTTGCAGGCCAAAAATGATATCTTGCTGCGCTTTGAAAGTATCTTACCAGATATGACACAGGTGAAAATCGCCCAGCTCCGAGCTCGGTGAATCGCCCATAAATCACACAAGTTTACGAATTTTAATATAACATTTTAAAGACTAAAGATATTCTTTATACTTCAAGCTTTAAAAAAATTAAGAAATATATCGATTAAAACCCATTCTCCTCGGGTACTTGCTCTAAAGATAAAAAAAAAAAGAGTCAACGGCACGCGGTGTTCCCAAGCGGTCACCCATCCAAGTACTGACCGCGCCCAAAGCTGCTTGACTTCAGTGATCGGACGAGAACTGGTACTTTCAGCTTGGTATGGTCGTTGACGATTTTTATGATATCTTCAGGCTAATTTCTTTATTAATCCTTATTTAATTAATTTCGAAGAATGAAGATTTCACTTCATTGAAAAATATGAAAAGGTATCTTACTAGATATGACACCTGAAATTCAACAGAGACCGAGCGTATAACTGTTTTTACATAGCATATCGTCGAGAAATACCGAAGTGAACAACCGGCGCGCCAATCAGAGGCCGCGCTGAGCATTTAGTCATTATGATTGGTGCAGCGGTTAAAATACAACCGTGAGGAATACGTCGTTTTAAATCGACGAATAATACAGACTCGGAAATAGTGGAAAGTAAATGGAAAGTCTCGTTCGAACCGAGCACACCTACGGTTTCCTCTAATAATAAGAATATTGCCGATATTGATATGTTCTAATTTCAGACGCCGATGTGCTTTCCCCCACCACTACTTCAACAGCGAATGACAAAGCGGCGTCGACTCAACAGCATGAGCAGTTACTTCCATGCTTCTAGCGTATCTTTTACGAAAAATTAATCAATGATAATACTATAATTAAAAACAAGTAAATCTGATAAAAATGTATATATGTGGAAGAGGATTCCGTAATTGTATGCAGATGTGAGAACCTATCTGGATGTGAGACGATATCTAAGATATTTTTTAATTAATACTAATACACATCTTGCTTCCTTACATTCCTCACAGATTTTCATATAAGCCTCGATCATAAATTGTATATATCGTCTATGTGAGGCTCTTTGGGCATAGTTATAGGACACATATAATGACGTACTAATCGATCCCATAACTATGGAATAACCACGTGAAATAATGATTTCACGACATGAAAACTTCGTCATTCATTATTGTCATTGTATTATTATTATTAATAATGTGGTTGGGGCTGATTTCGGAAGTCGATACAACGACAAAACCATAGAGGCCATGCGGTACCGGGTATTTCCATTGTAAAACGCCTGGTTAGGCGAGCTGTGCTGCACAGCTGCTGCTTCGTGCATCCCCACTCCGCCGAGTCGAGCCAATCAGAAGACTCCGTGCCCAGATCCAGGCTATAAAAGCCA
The DNA here is from genome assembly GCA_963922035.1 of Amblyjoppa proteus. Taxonomy (NCBI): domain Eukaryota; kingdom Metazoa; phylum Arthropoda; class Insecta; order Hymenoptera; family Ichneumonidae; genus Amblyjoppa; species Amblyjoppa proteus. The sequence goes on from OY998230.1 coordinate 12,158,101, forward strand.
TAAAACCGGCCGGCTGAAAGCAAAACCCCGCAATATCCAATCGAGTGTCGTATCGTTTACTACGAGATTTCTCCGTGCTACAAACGTCGATTCAACGATGGCTCGTACCAAGCAAACTGCTCGCAAATCTACGGGAGGCAAAGCTCCTCGAAAACAACTGGCTACCAAGGCGGCTCGCAAGAGTGCCCCGGCGACCGGAGGAGTGAAGAAGCCTCATCGTTACCGTTCCGGCACTGTGGCTCTCCGTGAGATCCGTCGCTATCAAAAGAGCACCGAGCTTCTGATTCGCAAACTGCCTTTCCAACGACTCGTTCGCGAGATCGCTCAAGACTTCAAAACTGACCTTCGCTTCCAGAGTTCCGCAGTCATGGCTCTTCAGGAAGCTAGCGAAGCTTACCTCGTCGGACTCTTCGAAGACACGAACTTGTGCGCCATCCACGCCAAGCGCGTAACCATCATGCCGAAAGACATCCAGCTTGCTCGTCGCATTCGTGGCGAACGCGCCTAAATCACAAGACCGCTAACAAAAAACACGGCCCTTTTCAGGGCCAACAAATATTCCTAACGTATGAAAAAAAAACTTAGCAAATACTTGCAGTATCTATTCTATTAGGGTGACAATAATCCAGTCAATCAACCAAGTGGGTGATCGGACAGATTTCTTATAAACATATCTTCGATATTTCTAAAGCTTTTAGTTTACGTTTGAAGCAGTCTTTCACGAAATGAATAGGAAACATTTTGCTGAAAAATATTTAAGAAATACTATATGATACGCATCGTATACTTGTGGCGAACGCCGACTAAACCGTTGATCACAAAATTGCCAACAAAAACACTCTTTCTGAGGGCCAACAATATACCTAACGTATGAAAAATTCTCACAGTAAATGCTCGCCTCTTTGTATTCTGTTAGGGCAACAATAGTAGAGTCGAGCAAGTAAGTTGGGGGGTGACCATTCAGATTTCTTACGAACTTCGGCGTTTCTAAAACGTGCGGCTAACGTTTCAAGCCGTCTTCCACGAATCGAATGGCAAACACTTTACTTAAAAGTATGTGTCTGAGAAATAATCGGTTCGTATCGTACTCTACTTTTCAAATCAATACTTTAATCTACCTACGACTTCGCGATATGAATACGCGGTATGAATACGGACTCAAGGTAATCGCGCCATGTAAATATTTTTCCTACCTACAGTTTTTCTTTGTCAGGTCGAGCCACAACGTTCGTCATAATTCTCCCTAAAAATAGACAATAAACAGAGCTAAAGACGATTCCGTTAGCTTCATTCGAGTGTGAAAGAAACGACGTTCGAGTCCACAAATATTTTCGTAATATTCGATCGGAGGAGAGCTTGTCCAACTTGTTTGACTCGAAAAAATTCTTCATCGAATTTCGTTGAAACTGCTTTTATGTGGCAGACCCTGAACAATGTAACATATTTTGAAACCCACCAGAAGAAAAGCTCGTGTTGCTCGTATATTGCCGACGCATTTTTGTCAGCTTCTCAGAAATGTTTTCTTTTTCTTCCAAACTACCTACTGGTATGAACATTGACTGAAAGTAACGTGTCACACATGCAAATATTTTTCTGCCTACGCAGTTGGTTTTTTTTTTGTCAGATCCACCCACATTTGTCATGATTTTCCGTAAAAACAAAATTTAAAAAAAAAAATAATTAGAAAACACCGCTACATGCGGTTCGAGACCATGAATATTTTATGGTTTATCCAACCATAAGAAACGTTGCTGCAAGTTTGCGACACACTTCGTCAGTTTCTTAGAAACTCGACTTCCATCTAAACTTCGTGGTGAAAAAAAAATAAATTTGCGAATTAAAACGTCTACGTTCGAGATATTTTGTTGGCCCTGAAAAGGGCCGATCATGGTTTTTTCAATTCGAAAGATTCGCCGCGAGGCAATCCCTTCATTTCTTCTTGAGGCCAGCGGCTTTTCGCGGTGCTGGTTTCTTGGCTTTGGAAGCGGGCGCTTTCTTGACCGGCGCTGCTTTCTTCGGTGGTGATTTAGCGACGATCTTCGCCTTGGTGGTCTTGGCCTTCGGTGGTTTCGCAGCGGGTCCCTTGACGATCTTTCTTTTCTCACCGACCGCCTTAATTTTCTTGGCCGGTGACTTTTTCGCCGCGACCGATGGTTTCTTAGCCGCGACGGGTTTCCTCGTTGCTTTCTTCGGAGCTGCGGCTTTGCCGGTGACTGGCTTGATCTTGGGCTTCGCGGCGTCGGATTTCGTCGCTGCGAGCTTGAAAGAGCCAGCCGCGCCCTTGCCCTTGGTCTGAATCAGAGCGCCGGAGACGACAGCCGCCTTGAGATACTTCTTTATGAACGAAGACTGCTTCTCGACGTCGAGCTTGTAAGTGCCGGCGACGTACTTCTTGATTGCCTGGAGCGAAGATCCACCGCGTTCCTTCAGTGCGGCGATAGCTGCGTTCACCATCTCGGACGTACGCGGATGAGTCGGCTTCGGACGGGGCTTCGATGTTTTCTTGGCGGCCGCCGCCTGCGGGCTCGGCTTAGCTGTTCCCGATGCTGCCATTGCGACTGGAGACACTGCCTTCTCGACCATTTGACGATTAACTCGGATAACGAGAGAGAGAGAGAGTGAGAGCACGCGTTGAATATCGCTTTTTGAACTTCACTTCGAGAATCTTCCAAAAAGTAAAAGCCTCGACACGATCGCAAACTGTGATCGATTAAATCGCAAAGAAATATTTATAGTCTCGGAAATTCTAGACAACTCGATACGATTCTGGTTTGTTGATAGGCGAGCGTCGCCCGGTGGCACCACGGAGCGCGGACCATGGAGAGAGACCCGAGCGTTCTTATGCGCGGGCCGACCGTCCGTACTCCGTCAATGTGGTACCCGCCAACGCGATTATTTTATACTTTTAAACATGTTTTCGTTGCTCTCTTGCGAAATGAGATTGCAAATGGGATCTGGGATATTTAGACTTGCTTGTGGAACGTTCGCAGCTCGTCTGTGCGTCGGGAAGTGTAGACGATGCGCGATTGCGCGTAGCGTTGCACGACGTCGACGAGCGCATCATCGTTAAGAAATTTCTTTGATGTCAATGTTTTTCGCGATAATTCGCTTTTTTTGGCTCCACGGGGGGAGCGAGGGATTGGCACTGCCGAGGAGACCCTCGGTGGGCCGATAACTAATAGCCGAAGTCACTTTTCGACGAGATGAAAATGAGGAGTGCGGTGCGCAATTCTTCGTCGATTAACAATCTACCTGGCAAACTACTGCCGTTTGGTAGTTACCGCTCTATCGCTTTTCATGTGAAAAATTGTCGAAAAAAATTATCGATACTTTTCTCTGTGAACGTTAATGCTATCGAGCGACCAATTAATCCGGTTAAATATATCGTGTTTGGAATCTCGCACGCTGCAATACGACGATCCGAGAGGTAATTTTTTTCCTTTTTTGCTTTTCGATAACTGTGTCAGCGTTAATTGAACACTGTCAGAGTCGGGATCTCGAAAATTCATCGTCCCAACAACTTTTTGCTTTGTCCTTAACAATCGGAACCCTGTGTCAATGACACTCGATTGTGAGAAATGTTCGGGCTCGCGATACGCAGCTGATGTTTCGAACTTTTAAAATAGCTTTTACTTTGCAACATCGTCAAGAGATTTCATCAATTAAAAAAAAATCTCAACAATTTAAGTGTTAATGTTGAATTTTCATGTGAAAAGAATTTAGAGGCAAACACACAGTAAAAAATATTTGTACTTTTTACAACAACTTGTTGTCCACAGACGTCCACAATTTTTTTATTTGTTAATGTTCCGATTCCACCATCCGGTTTATAGTTGTAAAAAAAAAAAAATTACAAACTAAAATTGTTAATGGCACGGGAAATGAAGGGACAACTTTGTATAATCAAACTTTAACAAACGAGTTTGTTACTTATTTAACAAAATTGTTTTTACGAAATTATTTTTTACTGTGTATCTTCGAGTACCGAAACAATACCCTTAAGCTTTTACAGTTTTATAGTTTATCTTGGATTGCATCTCAATGCGCCGCATATACGAAGCCCAGGACACAGCTGCGTAATAGCTATAGCTATTGCGCAGTTGTGTTCTATGCTTCACCTTTGTTACAGTCCTTTTTTTTAACATCTTTTTGCTTGATCCTTAAGAGCAGGAATCCTCTGTTAATAGTACTCGATTACGAAAAAGTTTCGGCTTAACGATACCCAGCTGATGTTTCGACCTTTAAGTCGAGTTCACTTTGCAACATCGTTCGCCATGGAGATTTCATCGATAGCATGTTTTTTAACAATTTAAATGCAAATATCCATGTTTAATCGAACTATCGTTCGATTAAACAAGGATAAGTTAAGTTAAGTTGAGTTAAGTTGTTTTTAAGACGCTAATCACTTTACAGTTTTATAGTTTATCTTGCATGGTATCTCAATGCGCTGCGTATACGAAGTCTAGGACACAACGGCGTGATAGCTATGACGCAGTTGTGTCCTCCGATTCGCCTTTTATTTACAGTCCTTTTTATCGAGCGCTTCATAGTTTGGGGCGTCGAGAGACGAATTACGTAGTAATCTGACCTTGACACTGAACAGCGCAGGAGGGATGAGAGAACAAAGACGTTGAAGCGTCCCGTTCGCTCGTTGGTCGAGGGCGACGGTCTGCGACGTAAATCCGAAACCTGTTGAAGATCTCTCGCACAAAATGCGCATCATGGGACTGATATTTTGCGTCTTTACGAGTTCAAGTATCAATTTTTTTTTTAATTATTTAATAAGGGTAAAATTTCTTTCCGAATATACCATTCGAATAATCGAAATCATTAAAGAGCGCTGCCACGCAAAAATTCGAAATTCGTAGCCGATATAATGTTAATCGATAATGTTTAGAGTTATTGATGGGATCGCATCTGGGCAGATTGTAGGCTAATTATGAAATTGTCGCCTGTGTTACCCACTGAATTCTCACGACGTTTCGAGAACCGTCGCGAGTGCCTACGATGGCGCTGTTTGTCGCTTCCTCGATAAAACAGATCGCAACTTTCAGGCATTTCGTTGCGAGAACAAAGCGATGACGAGGCTAGTGCAACGAGCGCCTGTTCACGCGAATAGTTCTTTGCCTCTTATATCCTTGAACTTATTTCTCAACGGAACGTCATCGAATTAAATTCGTCGTGTACAATGTTGTTAAACACTGCGGAAAATCATTAAATTGTGTGCAATGTAAGAGGGGTAGATAAGAAAAAGGAAAAAGAAGGAAACGAACCGATGATCAATAACAAAGTTCAAGGCCGACGGCAGTCAGGTCGATGAGACGAAGGTTATCAAATTTCTTGTCAAACGTAAAATCGCGTCGTAAAAGATGTAACAGGTAAAGAATCGATCTCTCGCCTGAAAAAAAAAAAGTAATTTGTACATGGATTCCTCATTTATTTTTGGCTTCGTCATGCAGTAAACTGTGCGCAAAATTGTAACAAATCGGGAAGTCCTGTGCAAACAAAAAAAAAAAACGTTTTCAAACCCAATAATAATTTGAATATACTTCTTAATTATCATATAAAGTAAGGACTTTAAGTGTAGTTGCGGCACCGAAGATTCTCAAGATCACCATTATAAATTTTTGGTTAAAAACAATGTTTCATGAAAACAAAGCTTCCTCTATGAGGAAGCTTTGTTGCAAAAAAAAAGGTGCAAAGTAATTTGCACATGGCTTCCTCGTTTATTAAAATTGTGCATAGCTTTCTCTATGAAAAAAGTTCACTGATCGATTTTTGGTTTCCTTATGGACGAAGCAAAAAATTGCAATAAATAAGGAAGTCACATGCAAATTACCGTGCATCTTCTTTTCGTGACATTGAAGAATGTCTACATCTCATAAAATTGAAACGGTCAAAAGTGTCCTAACATTTTTCGTAAAATGATTTCAGTGTCAATACGCTCTCTGCGTGCGTCGCGTCGCTCCTGGAGACCAGCGGGAATTCCACCACGACGTGAGTAATCGTCTATTTTCACTGGCACTTATGACGATAGATCTTCCCCGGCACCTAAGTTTATTCTTTCGTAAATTATCTATTCAGAGCTTACTATAGAAAAATTGAAAAAAAAAAAGATCCTTTCAGCAAGAATGGCCGGTATAGTCTCGCGTATCGTAAGAATTACGAAAAAATTAAGACAACGTTCGTGTGCTATTGCACGTTTTCGTTACGCTCTCGAGATCGCACGAAAGGGAATTAAGCGTTCGGTTATAGCGTCGGCCGCTGGTCTCGGATGTATCGAGAGTATCGCGTGAAAGGCTCCCGAGCGACACGAAACTCCTCGAGGCCTTTTCCTCGCCGGCCATTATATTCTTAACGAGAAGCCAGGTGCCCGTGACGATTGGCTGCAATCAGGGACGTTGGTAGCATTGTACAGAGAAAAAAAAATTAGCCCACCGATTCTTCTGTGGGTCGAGAGAGCTGCGAAGCGTTCTTCGCGATCAAACTCGGACCAGCGATTATCAGCGAACGTTCTCCGGTGTATACACAGTAGCCCGTCCCATTGTTTCGTTCCGATAGTCGAGGTGCGTATTAGTCCCGCGTTTGACGAAACTCGTGAAACATATACGATATTTCTCGAATCTATAGAAAGTAACCGAGTGGCGAACTAGCAGTTCGCGCTAGTCTCTCGACGAGCGTGCATGCCCGTCCGCTTCTTCGCCGAGACGTTGATATCGCATTAATCGAAAGTGTCCGAATATCGTTTAACGTTTACGCGAGGCATCGGGTTTATTCTCGGTTGGAAATTTACGTGGCAGCGATGGGGAATCCACAGTCGAAGGGCTCGAAAGATCTGTGCACCGGCTCCATTCCGGGAACTGTAACAATGTAAGTCCACGAAGCGTGCATATTTATATATTGAAAGTAAAAGTAATTATCGTACGATTAAGATTATTCTTTGAAGTAAAAGTAATAAAGGTACGATCAAAAGTATACTTTGAAAGTAAAAGTAGTTACCGTACGATTAAGATTATACTTGGTCGTAAGATTAAGATTATACTTTGTCGTACGAATAAGATTATACTTTGTCGTACGATTAAGATTATACTTTGTCGTACGGTTAAGATTATACTTTGTCGTACGATTAAGATTATACTTTGTCGTACGATTAAGATTATACTTTGTCGTACGATTAAGATTGTACTTTGTCGTACGATTAAGATTATACTGTGTCGTACGATTAAGATTATACTTTGTCGTACGATTAAGATCATACTTTGTCGTACGATTAAGATTATACTTTGTCGTACGATTACGATTATACTTTGTCGTACGATTAAGATTATACTTTGTCGTATATTATGATTATACTTTACCGTACGATTAAGATCATATTTAATCCTGTAATTAATACACTTTATCGTATGATAAAAAATATAGTGAGATTGGTTTTCGCTCGTCTGTTGCGCGTCGGAATTTTCATCGCAATCTCTACAGATAAAGAAATTCACGAGAAACAAAAATAATCGTTGTGTATTTAATTTCGATAGCCATTATCTCTCGCCGTGTACAACTTCGTCGTATCGCTGGAGCTGCGGAATTTTTTTAATACCAGCATTGTTCGCGAACGTGGATAGCCATAGACGTTGACCCAGTGCCACGATTAGACCTCGGCTTACTTCTGACTTTTGCATAGAGATATTTCGGCTGCAGCCTCTAATGGAAATAATGATTTTGATTTTGTTTTTTTTATAATTAACGCACTGAGAAGGAATCTTAAATTCCCGCAGCGTTCACAGTTACGCGCAACCAACCGGCCTCGACTTTCATCGGGCCTGTCAAGTGTAATTATATTCTTGCTATGTTAAACCCGGAAGATTATGTCATTCTACTTTTTTTCCCGGTCGAGTATCGTCGCATTCGCGATACCCGAGCTTATCGAAAAAAACCGGTGCGACGTTCAGCCGAGATGGTGCGATTCTGTCGAGGCAAAATTAGCTCAACACCACAGTGTAAGTGTAGGCACGCACACATTATAGTGTGGCTACATATTCGAGGGAAGAGAAGGCGAGTCGGAGAGTCTGGACTGTTTACTTTCGACCTTGTAGCTTCGCGGTCACGGCGATGGTACAAAGTAACTCATTGGATATAACACTGCCAATCAGTATCGCTGAACATGTGATCGACGCGCCAGCTCGGTTCGAACAGCTGATTGGTAGGATCAGTCAAGGTCACGATTTTATACGTAGTTCTGGCGAACGCTTCGAGTTTTATTTTTATTTTTGTTAAAGCTTAGTATGTATCTCGTGTTCCGGTTTCGGAGACAAAAATAACTAATTGATAATAATAATATTAATAATACACGACAGTTATTATTATTAATTTTTAGTAATTCTTAGACGTTTTTTGATTTTCCATATCAGTGTCAATGAATCATGTATTATTTGCCCTCGCTTTCGTTCCGGCTGAATCATTTGGACTATAATGCAATTGGACCTGATACAGAGAACAATTAGTTAAGAAAAATTAATCGGTATCGCTATACAAAGTGACCGCCAAGCTAGCTCGTTTCCAAGAGCTGATTGATGGAATTAGTCAAGGTCACCATTATATATGTAGTTTTAGCGAATGCTTATAAATTACTTTTTGAATGAAAGCTTAGTGTGTATCACGTGGTCCGGTTTCAGGGGTTAACAAAGAAATTAATAATAATAAACTATTATTATTAATTTTAATTTTTTAAACGAGTTTCGTTCTGCCATATCAGTGTCAATAAATCACGTATTATTGCACTCGCATTCTTCCCGATTGAATCAATTCGACTACAATGCAGTTGGACCTGATACAGAGAACAATTAGCTAACACAGATTAATCGGAATAGCTGTACCAAGTGATCGCTGCGCTGGCTCGTTTCGAACAGCTGATTGATAGAATCAACCAAGGTCACAATTTTATACGTGGTTCCAGCGAACGTTTACAAATTATTTTTTTAATCAAAGCTCAATAGGTATCTCGTGTTTCAGAGAAAAAAAAATTAAGAACGTAATAATAATAATATTGAACTATAAGTATTATTATAAATTTTCATACTTGGGCGAGTTTTCATTTGCCATATCAGTGTCAATAAATCACGTATTGCCCTCGCTTTCTTCCCGACTAAATAATTCCGACTACAATGCAGCTGGGCCTAATACAGAGAACAATTAGTTAACGAAGATCAATTGGTATAGCTGTACATATGATCGCCTCGCTAGCTCGTTTCAAACAGCCAATCGGTAGAATCAGTCAAGGTCAAGATTTAATACATAGTTCTAGCGAGAGCGTTTATAAATGATTTATTTTATGAAAGCTTAGCATGTGTCTCCTGGTCCGCTTCCAGAGGAAAAAGCTTAACAAGTTAATAACAATAATAATAAGCACTATTATTATTATTAATTTTCATTCTTGAACGAGTTTCAAATTGCTATAACGAAGAAAAAAAATGAATCAATTAATAATAGTAAAAATAATAATAAACTATTGTTATTATTATTAATTTTCATTCATATTTGGACTAGTTTCCGTTTGTCATATCAGCGTCAATAAATCGCGTATTATTGCCCTAGCTTTCTTCCCGGCTGAATCATTTCGACTATAATGCAGCTGGGCCTGATGCAAAGAGCAATTAGTTAACAAAGATCGATCGGTTCCGTTCATAGTCTTGTTCTCCGACCGTGGAGATAAAGAGAATGTCGTTATCGATTAGTCGTGCGCGAGAGTTTCGCCCGTTGCATATATAGATCACGTAGCTGGCAAAGGTCAGTTGTACACAAACGTCGGAAAAGTCTCTGCCGCGCCATAGTCCTCGCACGAGTCTGACACGATAGAGAAATTCTCTGTTAATAGTCTCTCGTGTCTCCGTCGGGTTCCGAGCACGCGGCTGTGCCACGCGTTCCTTCATCGTCCGATAGACATCGAAGCAACACTCGTCGCTCGTTCGATTAAATTTGCCGATCTTTTCTTTTTTTTCTTTCTTCTTTTTTTTCCGCTCGCGTATTTAACGATGGTGATACACGAGTGACGATACAATGTCCTCGCGCAGTTTATCTATCGCGCGACGCTTGAAAAGACAGTTCGACAGTGCGATACGAGGCAGTGTCAATTTGGACCGAGCGGTTCAACCCCAGGAAGCCTGTGAAACGGACAATCACGATAAATACGATAGGTAAAAGTGACATTTTTTTTTTTTAGAAAACTCGATTTCTACGAAGATTCGAAGATTTCAACTTGTCTTGAGCGTATTGCAATAAATACGTGGAAGCGTAGAAAACTATTCCCGGATATGTATAGTCGGTTACGTCGTGGCGGTGATGATTCAGCGAGGTCTCTCTCGCCCTGTTACTTTCCATTCCGCCAGTTCCTCAATCCATTGCGTCAGGTAAAAAACTACCGCGCCGTGTTAACTATTTAAATTACCTTCCGAGTGTTCTCACTGTAAAATAATAACGCATCGAAGGATAAAAACATTTGTCAGCATTACGGTGATTGGACGATTAATTTATTTGTGTTCTGTTATCGAAACTAGAGGTAAGAATTGATAAGTTAGATAATTATGTGAGTAACATAGCCATAAACACAAAAATTAAAAAAAAAATCGAAACTCATAGTAGATGCTCAGATTTTACATTTCTGAGCACGCTGAAGAAAAAAAAGTATCAATTATGTCCTGAGCAAGTTCTTCTTCGACCCGGTGTCTATGAGTGTTGCGTTATTGCTATTGCAAACAGTATTTGTAACGGCTGTCTTTTGCACAGTGAAACACGCTGTGAAACTAGTCTGATGCAACTATAGCTCGGTCAAGTGATGAGCGTTTTCGATCGAATCGGCGTTCCTCTGTACTTTACAGCTCACACTTTGCGTACAAACCTACACCGGTGCGTGCTATACGTATACAAAATTAATTGCTCAATACATAATTGTTTGACTATACAAACATCCAAAATTACAAAAAAAATGGAAACTGTAGATGTTAGATTGGCATTCAGAAGTTGACATTTCTCAACCGAAAAAAAAAACAACTATCGCCTGAGCTAGTTCTCCCTCGATCTGGCGCCCCGGAGAAAAGTGTTATTGATATTGCAAACAGAAACACACAGTGAAATGAGTTTGATGCAACGCGATAGGCGGGTCAGCTGATGAGCATTTCCGATGGAATCAACGTTCGTCACTATACTTTACAGTTCATTCTCACGCACAAACTTACAACGATCCATTCCATACGAATACAAAACAAATTATTCGATAAATAATGATTGGACTCTACGCAGCCAAGGGAAAAAAAAAAAAAAAAAAAAAAAAATCGAAACTCATAGTAGACTTTACACCTCCATAGAGATTCTCTAAACATTTCTCAACACCCTGGAAAAAAATAACAATCATCTCCTGAGCAAATTCTCCCTCGACCTCGCTATTGCTAACAGCATTTGTAATAACTGTCTTTTGCACAGTGAAACACACAGTGAAACTAGTTTGATGCAACGATAGGCGGGCCAGCTGATGAGGCCCGTTTCCGATCGAATCGGCGTTCCTCTGACTCTACCACCTTTCACGCACAAGCGCGCACATCGATGCACTCTATACGTATACAATCTATATTGCCGCAAACACTCGGCTTCGGTAACCACTGTCCTACCAACGAGATTCACCGTTGGCATTGCGCACGTTCGTCAAAGCTGCGGACGCGCGTGCGCTACGAAACTTCGACTATAGTACACACACACACACGCGCGCACACACACGAACGCGCCCCTCCCGCCGTCCTTGCTTCCTCCACCACGTCCGACTCGGCACCTCTCCATCACCTCCGTAGAGTCAGGCTATCGCTCGACGCGTCGCGGCTTTACTACCCCGTATTACTCTACTCCTCGCCGTCGTTGTATTCTCTATCCACTCCCGTCGTCGAAGGTTTATTTAAGATTTTTATCTCTCAACAACATATCGCCCGTGCCGTTCGCAGGGTTCGCGGCAACAGCCACACCGGGACGACGACAACCTGTCCGAACGGGATAAACAACGTTAGGCGTCAACCATCGACAACAAATACGAGCCCCGACATGTCCAGCCTCGAGAGAGATCAACTCGGGCAACGCGGTCCTGGCGATTCCGTCTGCGCCGGCCTCGTTCGAGGACTCGATCACATAAGGAATCCACAACTGAACAAGGTAATTGTTTCTCGCTATTGATCCGACGAAACTTTTCTGGACGACCGACCCCCGTCGCACGGTCGCTCGATCTATCCGTAAGTTCGCTTACCGGCGTTTAGTGCGCTTCGCCGGAGGCCAATTCCACGATCGACATTAGACGGAATAGCGCGGAGAAATGTTTTCGAAGATACACTTTTTTTTTTTTTTTTTTGGCCGATCATCGATTCAATGATTACTTTTCTTGCGATAATCGATTCAATCAGTTTTTTTTTTTTTTGCAGTAAATCGAAACATTTTATGATATCCTGAGGATATCTGCACGACATTAAATTTCATCTTTTGCGAGTCTTTGTCAGTGGACTGCTTTAGGGAGGAAAAAATGGTTCACTTGTAGAGTTTCATTGAGTGAAGATTTATTGAGCGAACTTCCCGAGCGGAAGTTTGTGGGATGCAAAACAAAGCCGTTATAACTTGATGAAATTTTGTCTCGTGCAGATATCTTTGGTCATAAAATTTTCATTTCCGGTCGTGGGAATTCGTCATTGAGACATTCGTGTATCATTCTCTGAGATAAATCATCTGAGCACTCTTTTTTTGCGTCTAACTAGCAGACACAAATTTCGTCATATTATCGTGCTTTCTTTTTCCTTATTTATCTTTCCGCGCGCAACTCGCAAGAAAATCAAGTTTTCGTTGATAAATTTTGCACGGGAAGTTTGCAAAATTGCGAACGAAGAATTGTCGAATCTCCGACGTTTGATCGATTTCTATGCACGGAAATGTCCACTAATATCTTGCGGATGAATAATCTCGTAATCTGTCTTCTAAGCGGTCGAAGCCCTGGCGGAGCACGGAGGAAGCATTGACCGTCCAACAACATTAGCGTCCAGCGTTTTCGACTGTGTTATCCAATCGGATCGCATCTTCGTTGTCGAACGCATTCGTCGTTCATCGGAGGCTTCCTTTGTGTCGTTCTATATCGTTCGAAACAACATAAATGTTATTATCGCTATTTATAACGCTATCAGTAATTCTCGCTCAAGATCGAAAGAAACATTCAAGACTTTGATAGTGTGTTCGTAGGTTGATGCTACGTCTCGCGAAACGACTGAGTTCCCGAGAGCGATGAGTCGACAGAAAACTCGGACGATCGACACTCGACCGTTTTGCAGCTTCGATGGAGAAATACTTGCGAGCCGTTGCGCAATCGACGAAAAACCGAGGTTTCGGCCTGCGGCGAGCCGAAACGTACAGTGGTTGTAATTAATGTACGCAGGTTACCGGGTGTCGATGCATGTCGAGTTATCGTTCGGAAATGCATACGGCCATGAGAACACTATCGACGCACTCCTTTCCGGCCATGTCGGCCGCGCATAGACACCCATTTTTTTCTTCGCTCACGGTCTTTTATCTTTTCGCAAGATGGATTACAGTGCGTCAACGTGTGCATGAGGAAAAAAACGACGAGCTACCGTTGCAAAAGCTTCGTGCCTGCTCGTTTGTCGTTTTGAGGATCGAGGGAGTCGTCGCGACTTCGATGGTCTTCGGCCCATTTCAATAATGCTAATGCCAAGGCTCTGCGCGAGCGGTTCTCTTTCAACTCTATTTGTTCCAGTTCGAATATTTATCTTTCGTGAATATAACATGAAAAACTTTGCTATTTCGAAAGGCGCCGGAATTTACTAAAATACTAATAATTTACTAAAATTTACTAAAATTTCGCGGCAAGCTGGAGTTGTTTGTTGAAAATTAGGCGTCGAGAAATACTTGCCAAGTTAAGGCTGCGATTGTCGCGCGGGTATTAAACGGTTATTTCGTTGAAATAATGCGCGAGCGGTTCTCTTTCAACTCTATTCCGTTCCGTTTCAACTCTGTTCCGGTTCGAATATTTTCCTTTCGTGAATATAACACCGAAACCTTGCAATTTCGAAAGGCGCCGGAATTTAACCTTTTCTGGCATGGAACAAATGTACATTTTACTGAAATTAACTAAAAGTTACTAACGGTTACCAACGTTTATTAATACTTACTAAAATTTACTAAACTTTCGGGGTAAGATGGAGTTGTTTGTTGAAAATTAGGCGTTGAGAAATACTTGCCAAGTTAAGGCTGCGATTGTCGCGTGGGGATTAAATGGTTATTTCGTTGAAATAATGTAGGACGAAACGGATTGGGGGGTTTGTCGGCTGACTGTGGCCCAGATGTTAGGTAGTACGGCCGCAATGGCATCGCGTGCAATTCTGTGCCCCTCGTTCGCGTTCACCGTCTCGGTGTAACCCGTAACCAGGAGGAACTTTTGCGGAGCTCAAAGCGTATCGATCCGAAGCATGTAACTCGTGGAAAGTACCGCGGGTGTTCCCGTGGGCCAGTGGAGAACCCCGGCAACGGTAACCACGGACGGTTGTTTCTCTCACGGGGCTCCAGGGCCTTGCCGTGAAAGAACGCGAGAGTGATAGTGTCGGAAATACAGTCCAAAAGGGCTGTAAAGATCGCGGAGATAATGGAAAAAGACTGGTGGACACTCGAACCTCGGCAGGAACTCTGGATGAGAATTCCTGAGGCACTTCTCGCCATCGATGGACGGGTATAATACAGTCTATACAATAACTATTTACCGAAGTTCGGAAACACCCGATTTTCAATTAAAGTAAAAACGCGACATTGAGAAACGCACGCACAGTAAACTTCTTAAATTGGCACGAACGATCTAAAAAAAAAAAACTCGAACGAAGAAGCTCAAGTCTTCAAATTAAACTGGCTCTGGCGGAAACATATTTCCGCCAGACTTTACTCACTAAAGTTACTCTAGTGAATTTTATTTTTATTTATTTTTTTACTAGACAAGAAACACTTTACTAAAAAAACTTGTCTAATTTACTAAATTTACGAAACAAAAATTTACTTTAACAGCACTAACAAAATGTAATCAAGAACTTATCGACGTTCCGAAGCACCCGATTTCTAATTAAAGTAATAACGCACCTCCGACAAGTGTACGTATAGTAAATTTCTTAAATTCGCCACGAACTATATAAAAAAAGATACTTCATACACGCATGAAGAAGCAAAAGTCTGTAAATTAAGTGGACTCGATGTTTCCTCTATCTTTTACTCACTAAAGTTACCCTAGTGATTAAATTTTTTTGCAAAAAAAAAAAAAAACTATTAAAAAATCATTTAATTTACCAAATTGCCAAAAAAAAAAAAAAAAGAAAATTACTTAAATAGAACAATTAACAAAATTTAATCGGTACAGTTAAGCGACAATTTTTGTTTTCGAAAAGAAAAATAAATGGAAACAAATTCTGATTGCATACAGCTCCAAAAATAACGTGGTCGTTGCGTTGATAAGGCGACTGTATGCCTGCTGGCATACAGTCTGGCGATAAGATCGTTGCGAAGCGTTTCGCTAATGCAGAGTACTTGTTCTAATGCTTTTCCCGTTCCCTCGACTAATCGAGGTAAAAAGAAGTTTCGTCCTCGGCCTCTGCTTGAGTGACAAGAAAGAGTTCCTCATACCGAAGATTCCGAAAAGAAAGTTGGCGAATATCTCCGCTCTTACGGATCCGTTGTAAATGAAAGTGAACACGCAGGACAGTGGCTGCGACGTTGGTAACAGCGACGAAGGTACGTCGTTAGATCTCGACGAATATACTGGTTAGCCATTATCGTTCGTTCACCGTTCATTTTAATGCTGACAATGGGGGGCGTCGACAACGCTCCCGGAGCCCTCCGGTCAATTGAACACTCAGACTTCTGAACCCAGCTGCTGTCTATGGAAAAATACTCGTTCAGTCACGTACGAATGTGCGGCGTTGAAATGTCCCAAAAAATTATCTTTTACAAAAAAAAAAAAAAAAAAAACCCCAAAAATTCTATACAACAAAGATATATTCCATTGATGAAAAAATAATGCAATTGATCGATTCAATGAAATTGATTACTCAGTTAGATATTCGATATGGCTCGAAGAAAACCTTAGAAGCCCCAGTGATCTTTCGCTCGCGAACATTTACGACAGTGAATGAGAATTTCAACGATTATACGAGAACGTTTATCTAATCCTTGTCGATAACATTATCGGCTTTTAAAATCGTCACAATAAAGTCGTTCTCGGTCATAACGAAAAGAAATATCCGTCTCGTCGACGATCGATAAACAAACCTTGTGGAACCATCGACGTGCCTACCACTCTCTGTATTTGTTTACTCCATGTACGGTTTCTCCGACCTTTTGCAAAAGCCCTTAACTATTACTTATTTTAGTATCACATTTCCTATCATAGTCCATCAGTATTTATTTTCTCTATAGACTTTCTGCTATCGTAGTGTTTAATAGATCCATTTTTTTTTTTTTTTACTATACGTTTGAATAAACTTAGCATTATATTAACATAGCTACAGGATTTATTTGCTAATGATCACAGGTTTTTTATTTGTACTTTCCTTACATAAATGTCCACAGTATCCATTCCCTTTGTCCTTTTAACTTTTCGACCAATTTGCTTCAAATTTTTAGTTACCCCATAATTTCAACATTTACTCTTTCGTCATTTCTCATCCGACAAGTTCGTTTCTGATTAAACTCGGTTCCTTTCCTGGCTAGGCTCTCAAAAGCTCGCGTTTATTCGCGTAACACTTCCTTCGGCTCTTTTTTTTTCAATGTACGACGTGCCTACCGTCTGACAATGTTCAGCGCACGGTCAATCCGTCCGTCTGTCCGTCGCGCGCTTCAATTAACTCAAATAAGACGTGGTTCATGCATATGCATCTACGGCCGAGTCTCGAAAGATCAGGGTAACGATCTCGCGTAACCTCCCGTCGACGGGAAAACCGCCGAGTCAATTGGATTCGTCTGGTATTTGTTTCGGTCTCGCGAAAGAGGTTGCATTATCGGACAATCGATTACTCAATATTCATCGATTCAAAGTCTACTGTACGGTGCGTGAGCTCTGTCGGAAGGACGCGATTTCGTCTCGCGTCGACCAATGCAAAGTTCAATAGTCCAGTTCTTTTCAGTTCGCCTCGTATTGTTTTCCAAACAATCCGCAGACACGTCGATCATAAATTAGCACGAAGCGCACACAAGACTCGAAATAACGTTGAATTGTTTACAATAAAAAAATTATATATATATATATTCTTATTTTTTCATTCAATGTTTATGTTAAAGTTGTCAATTGATGTATGCACGATTCGGACGAACAATATAATGTTTGTCTTGCGTGACTCCGCATATTAAAATGTATATCGTGAGTCTGAGAGAATCGAATCAAAGTCATCGTTGTCGATTTTTAATTGCCTCACTTTTTTTCCGATCGACTTTGGCCTCAACGATCGGTGGTGCATTTTGAAACGCTCCTCACTCCCTCCAGACGCTCTTCGCTGATAATCCGGTCGTTGGCTAATTGTCGCGATTATCTTGGTTTCATGAGTTGCACCGCGAACGATCGCGGCCTTGATGCGACGATGACGTGGCTCTCCTCTCGGTGGAACGTTAACTGGGTCGACTCTTACGGTGAAAGCTCGACGAAACTCCGGCTAATGCTGAGCTGCGATACTCGGAGTCACGTATGTACCCGCGGTTTAGCTCACTCGCTGCTTCCTAGCAGGTGTTTCGTAATCGAAAGGGAACGCGCTACCGCAGGTGCTTTTTTTTTCGGTGCTATTGACACTTCGCGGCCGCCAAGGTCGCCGAGGCTAAGGTCAGGATCATGAGGCTCGATGACGCGAAGTTTACAGGAGGCTGCGAGCTCCGCATAGAGATACGAGGGCACATTTATATCTCTACCACTCACAACTCTACCGCATATAACAACTCTACCAGAAAACATCTCTACCATATTCCAACTCTAGCGTATTAGAACTCTACCAAAATCTCTACCACTGAAGAAAAAAAACTCTTCCGGAATTGAAATAAAACTCTCCCGGAATTAAAATAAAACTCTACCGGAATTGTAATAAAACTCTACCGGAATTGAAATAAAACTCTCCCGGAATTAAAATAAAACTCTACCGGAGTTGTATTTCAATTTCGGGAGAGTTTTAATTCAATTCCGGGAGAGTTTTATTTCAATTCCGGGAGAGTTTTATTTCAAGTCTGGGAGAGTTTTTTTTTTCTTCAGTGGTAGAGATTTTGGTAGAGTTCTGATACGGTAGAGTTGTAATATGGTAGAGATGTTTTCTGGTAGAGTTGTTTGGGGAGAGATGTTTTTTGGTAGACTTGTTATCTGGTAGAGTTGTGAGTGATAGAGATATAAATGTGCCGATACGAGACGTCATACGATAAAACGTTATTTCCGCTTTGAAAAATCAAATTTTTCGACTGCAATTTGCCGTTATAACGGAAATACGTCACTTCCAAGCTTCCGGCTTTCGACAAAAAGCGATGACTGCTCGTATGACGTCACTTTCGATCAAAAGCTCAGATTTTCAAACGGGAAGTGACGTTATACCGGAAATATGTTACTTTCGTTTTGAAAACCTCATTTTTCGACCGGAAGTTTCGTCATTCCGGAAATACGTCACTTCCGATCGAAAAATGAAATTTTCAAACCGGAAGTGACGTATTTCCGGAATGACGAAACTTACGGTCGAAAAATGAAATTTTCAAAAAGGAAGTGATGTACTTCCGGTCGAAAGATCAGATTTTTAAACCGGAAGTGACGAATTTCCGGAATGACGTCGCATAATATGAAGGACCGGGCTTAAGTTCATTCCTCATACTCCGCTCTATTGTATACGTTTACATAATTTTCTGCTCATTACACAGTGTTTTACTTATCGGAGTTAATTATGGATCGACTCAACAATCGCCTGCGGCTCACATCGCTACAACGAATAAATCGACAGGCACGAAAGGAGCGAATCTAAATCAGAACTGTGGAGTCTGATAGGGAAAGATCCTCTCAATTACTTGCCGCCCGCGGCACTGCACAGATCGCCGCAGATCACCGTATTTTACAACGTACTTTGATCCTTGGTCCTTGGATCGAATTAATCTAAGTGGCTCAGGGCAATAATGATCCTCCGGTTGTATTCTCTTCGTCGAGTGAACTGAGTAACATTTCCATCGAAGAACCAACGCGGATTAAAATGCACCTAGTAAGACAGTTCCGCGAACGAATGTTGACACGATAAGGATTGTAAAAAAAAAAAAAAAAAAAAATAAAGTTCTTATCGATAATCAGACGTGCCTTTCACTCGCCAGCCCGATGACGAGGTCTACGGTTGACTTATCGATCGACTCGAGGTACTCCGACGCTGTCCGGTTTCGAGGACAACACTTACCATGCTCTCTTTACGTTTTCCTTCGAACGTTTCCATTTCATTCGCTTGTTAATTGCGCAATGCCTTGTGCAAAAATAAAAAATAAAAATATTCTCGCACGATTTTTGATAGCAACGGTGGTCTCATTCGTTTGTCATTCAAGATTCTACATTGTTTTTCTGGCTGGTGCCGTATAAAGTTCGAAATAATAAAGTATGTGGAAATGAGAATAAAAATGCCATGATAATAAAAAAAAATTCGACACGTTTGCGTGATAGATTATCAAGCCCAGTGAATTGAGAAGTCGCGTTCGAAAGGGTTAGAGTTAAATTTAATTTTATAAACTTTAAAATTATTCGTTTGGTGGATTTGCCTTGTTTGTTGATGTCTGTTCTGCAGTTATGAAGCTTTATGAAATTACGGCAGAACCATAATCATTTTCCTTCGAGACTTCATAATGCATGTTTTTAGTTCAATTATTTTGTTTTTTTGTTAATAGGATGATGATTTTTGTTTACTTACGCTTATCTTTGAATTGTTTTTTTAGGGCATGGCCTTCAGCATCGAGGAGAGACAGACCCTGGGTATTCACGGTTTGCTGCCAGCGGCCGTGAAGACGCAAGACGAACAATTGGAGCTCTGCAGACTCAATCTGGATCGTTACACCGACGACCTCTCCAAGTACATCTACCTCATGAGCCTACTCGTCAGTATAATAAAAAAAACATGCACCTTTCATAAAATTGCAATCTTTGGATCCTCGGAATAACAGTTTGTTGAAGTCCCTTATGGATTTCCATTACCACTTTTTCTGAATAGCGTACGCTATTGTTTTTTTGGCCATACAAAAAAACTTTTTTATTAAAAAAACTAACCCTGTTTTTGTTAAAACGACAACCAATTTGTTTACTGTTAGAATAACCAAAAACCTTTCTTTTGTTATAACAAGACAACAAAAAAATTGGTTTTCGCGATTAAATTTGCTCATGATTGGAATAAACGAATCCACATAAATTCTAGCCTTTATGTCGATAGATTTTGGATAATCCATAGCAGAATACAAGATCTTACTGTTATTCCGGACGTGCGATCCACTAAACTATAAAGAAACAATTTCACCAATGTGTAATTAAATTGTTTCTACCGAGTAGGACAGAAACGAGAGGCTCTTCTATCGTTTCCTCGGCCAGAACGTCGAGAAGATGATGCCACTGGTCTACACCCCGACGGTGGGTCTGGCGTGTCAAAAATTCGGCCTCATTTACCGAAGACCGAGGGGCCTCTTCATCAGCATCCACGACAAGGGTCACGTCTACGAGGTCATTAAGAATTGGCCCGAGCACGACGTCCGTGCGGTAGTGGTGACGGACGGCGAGCGAATTCTCGGCCTCGGCGATCTCGGGGCTCACGGTATGGGAATTCCCATCGGAAAACTGTCGTTGTACACGGCACTGGCTGGTATCAAGCCCCACCAGTGCCTACCGGTCACCCTCGACGTCGGCACCAACACTCAGGTGAGGCTCAGCACGTCGAACTATTTTTAGAGACAAACTAATTTCGGAGCGAATATATAAGCGAGGCTCGCCCGCTGTCTCGCTATATCAAGGTCACACGAATTGTCATTGTGCATCATTATTTATCGTCTTATTTTTTATTTTTATTTTTTTCAATTTATTTTTCAGTCTCTTCTGGACGATCCGCTCTACATCGGTCACAGACACAGACGCGTCACCGGACAGGAATACGACGAGTTTCTCGAGGAATTCATGAATGCTGTCGTGAAGCGTTACGGCCAGAATACTCTGATACAGTTCGAGGATTTCGGTAACGCCAATGCGTTCAGACTCTTGCAGAAATATCGGGACCATTACTGCACGTTCAACGACGATATTCAGGGCACCGCGGCCGTTGCGGTTGCGGGTCTCTTAGCGTCGCTTCGCGTCACCGGGACGAAGCTTTCGGAGAACACTATCGTCTTTCAGGGCGCGGGAGAGGTGAATTTCACTGTATTTTCCTGATCGAATTATTGTCGTTATTTGTTGATGTGATGGCTAATTTTTTGTTTTTTTTTTTTATGCAGGCCGCACTCGGTATCGCGGGTCTCTGCGTCATGGCCATGAAGAAAGAAGGAGTCAGCGAAGCCGAGGCTAAGAGCAAGATATGGATGGTGGATTCTCGGGGTCTCATAGTGAAAAATCGTCCCAGCGGTGGAATATCAGAACACAAGATTCACTTCGCTCGGGACAACGAGCCCATCGACAGCCTCACGGAAGTCGTGAATACAGCGAAGCCGACCGTTCTCATCGGAGCCGCCGCGATCGGCGGTGCATTCACAAAGGAAATACTGCAGTCCATGGGAAAGTTCAACGCGAGACCCATAATATTCGCTCTCAGCAACCCTACGAGCAAGGCCGAGTGCACCGCCGAAGAAGCGTACACAGCGACCGATGTGAGCAAACCATTTTTTACCTGAAAACAAAAGACGCAATCTGGAAATCTTCAAGTTATCCGTTTTGTTGGATAATGTGGTCGACATATTCTTTTTTTTAATTCATTGAAGATACCTCGAACTGTTTTCTTCATTGACAAAAAAAAAAAAATGCAGTTTCCTATTCCATATTTGTTAATTGTTTGGGTTAATTGTGCTGAAAATAATACGCCAATCTTGAAATCTTTATCAATTGTTTATTTGGTTGGAAAATGTGATCGACATTTTTTTATTCTTTGAAGATACTTGAAATTGTTTTCTTCGTTAACGAAAAAAAAAATCATTTTTTTATTCTGTATTTTTTAATTGTCTTGTGTTAATTGTGCGTTTATCGATACAGGGTCGCTGCGTCTTCGCTAGTGGATCGCCGTTCGACCCGGTGACTCTCAACGGCAAGACTTATTATCCTGGTCAGGGAAACAACAGTTACATATTTCCGGGCATTGCACTGGCTTCGATATGTGCCGGTATGCGCGTCATCCCCGAAGAGACTTTCCTCGTTGCGGCGAACACCCTCGCCGAAATAGTCACCGACGCTGATCTCGACAGTGGAAATCTTTATCCACCACTGCAGGACATTCAAGCATGTTCGTTGAAGATCGCAGTCGATATAATGAGATACGCTTATCAGGAGTGTAAGTCAACTCGGCAATCGAATTGCTACGGAATACTCCTCGTTTCCACGAGTTGCCGTTGTAATTATGTTTCTTCTTTGTCACAGCGATCGCGACGGTTCATCCGAAGCCCGAAGATTACGAGGCATTCATCAAGGCACAGCTGTACGACACACATTACAAGACTGCCATTCCTGCCACTTACCAGTGGCCCAAATTGTAAATCCTGCGAAAAACGGAAAATCGCTTTTTAAAAAATACTTATGTGTCGTCTCACGAGAGGCTGGTACAAACATCTCTCACGTCGTTCGATGCAAAAACAAAAAAGAACGAGATTCACTGCGTTTTCATCGAAAACCTATTTTCATTCTCGTCAAAGAATGCTTCTTTAACGAAGTTGAAAACAAAAAAATTCCAATGAAGCTGTTCGGGCTGGCCCGATCTCGCCGGCGTCAGCGATTGTGTATAAATATTGAATAATATATTAATTACTATTATTATTATTACTACTAAATTGTATAAAAAATATATCTTGCGTGTAACAGAAAAATTGCTGGTAGCGTCCGAAGTTCCTGAATGTTTTTATCTTGAAGACAATTTCGTGGGTCAAGGCTTGTTGTAATGTGAAGATCTATTGGATTAAATAAAATTGTACGCCACACGATAGTTTAAAAGAAGGATTTGTTTATTGCTATTATCATGATTTTTTTTTCGTTTTCAGAACAACAATGGTTGTTTTATTTTGTTTATTTACGTCGAAATTGTTTCGTATCGGTGCGAGGTGCGTTATATCTCATCCGATGTGAAAAGATATATAATTTTTTTTACGAATATTCAATTGACACACTCGACTGACACGCTGATCGGGGCGGGTGGGGGGTAAAATTGTGTTACACTCGATAAGTTCGTACGCGCCTACCTTTTATATTTACAGGATGAAAAACTACATTAAAATACGGCTCGTGTTTTATATTTAGTCATGTACCGCGTACTTACGAATAAACCTACATTATCAGCATTTTTTTCTTCTATACGAACGGAAAAATTAATGTGTGTCCGGGCCGTGGTTGTTTGTTTTTTTTATTATTTATTTTTCATCATATTTCGTTGAAACGATAATCGAGGCAAATTCGAGACCGTGGGGGTCCACACGCGCGTGTGTGACCGCGACGATTCGAAAATTCGAGCTAAAAATATTACTCGAGTTTGTCGATAAGTCGAAAATATTCTTAAGTTATTTTCGCTAAAAAAAAAAATTATTCTAATTCTTCACGATTGAGTAAAGACGATCCAGTATCGTGATTTTTTGTGGCTGTTTCGTTGAGAAAAAAAAAAATTGTTTTAAAGCACACACACTCACTCTCGCTCTTTCGCGTATTCTTCGCAACGTACGATAAAATCCAACTTGTGTGTTATCATAATCTAAATTCAATGCTTAGCGCTTAAATAATCGTTACAATATATCACCTTGGCCGCCACGAAAAATTCGATACGCTTATCTCGCGAGTGTTTAAGCCCCGCGAGTGTTTAAGCCCCCCGAGTGGATCTTAGCAATGTACAACAACGTGATTATCAATAATAAACTGCGGCCGTCGTTGATATTTTACTCCAAATTTCATTCTTTTTTTTTGTCGCTTGTTTTTTTTTTTTGTTGCATAGTAACAATTGTAATAAAATAAAAGGATAAAATGTACAGAAGAGCATTACAAAAATGTTTTATAATTACGAGGGGGACGCGGTTACGCTTAGCTGAGCAGACACACCGATCTTCTTTTTTTTCGCGCCGACATATTTTCGCCTTTTCAATCCTAATATCATTGCGTTATTTCCTTTCGTTTTCCTTCCATTTTAATTTTTCATTGGTTCGCATCAAACGATAGCACCCGAGGGTCATCGAATTTCGTGCCCGCGAATAGCGCGATCGAGCGCGTTGTCTCGCGTGAGAAAGTCAATGGGGCAGGATAGTAAAACTTTCGGCGTCGGGGATGTGTCTGTCCAGTAGGGAGGTCGGTCCCTCTCCTAGCTTCATCGTGAGAGTGAGTGCGAACGTTCGTGAGTCTGTTGAGCGTCACCGGCGGCCCTGAGGTCCGGCAGCCTCTGGGACGCCGGCAACGCGTCGAAGAACGGATGCGCCAGGGCATCCTTCAGCGTTATCCGTTGGGCTGGCTCGTACTCCAGCATCCTCTGGATCAAATCGAACAGCTGTCGGTGCTCTTCGTCGTCCGACAGGATGTAGCGCTGCAAAATACGTTTTCAATATTTTTATAAAAGTACATGTTTATAATTATGAAAGAATGGCTATGAGTTTTTGATCAAATTTATTACATTATTAATAAAAATTTATTATTGCTATAATATTATATAATTATTATTCATAAATAAATGATTAAGAAAAATTGAATACAACTTATTTAGAATATATAATAAATGCGGATAACTTACGTTCAGCGGCTTGCAATTATCTCGCACGTATCGTCCTGCCGAACTCTTTTCGTCCCAGTCCAATTTACCGTGATAAAAGTACTTGGTTTTAGTTTTTCGAGCCATGCGATGGGGAATCGTGCCGAGTATGCGCTCCATCATTGCGAGATGCTCGCGGTTGTCGTGAGTTTGAAAAAGTGTGATGCCCAAGTACAGCTCGAAGAGTATGCAGCCGATCGACCAAACGTCGCAGGGTTGCGACCAACCGAGCTCGAGAATGACCTCCGGAGCTCTGTAATGTCTGGTGCTGACGATTGTGCTGTGATGCTCGTGATCGAAGGTCGCGCTGCCGAAATCTATCAGCCTGATGTCGGTCCTCTTGACGCGCCTTACGTCCTTTCGCTTGAAAATGAGAAACTTTTTTTTAAACTCGTAGGCGTGATGTCGATCGAGCGTTGTCGATGGCTATTGGTCACGAGAATCGGCGACACGAACAAAAAAAGAAATTCGAACAAGAAAACAATTCTCGATGCAAATCGGATATCTCGTAGCAGGTTGTTGGGGCTTGGTCCCTTCCCGCCCTCGCGATGGGCTATGGAATTTAGAAACCGGAAATTTAGATCGTCGAAGATTTATCGGAGATTTACCGGAAATTTAGAATTTCGGAGTTTTTCCGGAAATTTAGATTTTCCGAGATTCACCGAAAATTTAGAATTTCGGAGATTTACCGGAAATTTAGATTTTCCGAGATTTGCCGGAAATTTAGATTTTTGGAGATTTATCGGCGCTACATTATTTACAGTCCGGAAATATAATTTTTCGACCGGAAGTGACATCATACTGGAAATACGTTCCGGAAATCCCATTTTTCGACCACAAGTAACGTCATGCCGGAAATATGTTGCTTCCGGTTTTTTTTGTTGGCGTTGAAAAGCTTCTTTTGATAAATTAGTCGTAGAAACTTTAGATTACTCTGTGGCCAACGAAAATGTGCCGTATTAACAAAACTATATCGAGCCTCTGGTACCTTCTTCGTGTTCCACGTCGTATCGAACTCGGAGTCGACGAAGAGTATGTTCTCCGGTTTCAAATCCGTGTGCGTTAGCTTGTTGTCGTGGAGAAACTTAACAGCGTAGCAGAGCTGGTAGCCCATGTGTCTGACGTTGTACAGGGGATAAGGCTGGTAATTGTTGTCCCTCTGAGGAAAAAAAAAGAAAACCAAAGAATATTGATAACTAAATAACCAAAAATTCAATGTCCAAAATTTGTCTTTTGCAACAACATGAAAAATGTACTTACCAAAAAGTCAAATACACTGAGACCCAGCATCTCGAAGGCGATGCACATGTGACCGTGATAGTTGAACCAGTCAAGCATCTTCACGCACAAACTAAACAAAAAAAAATACAAATTTTAATAAAATTATTATAAAAAAACGAACACCAAACTGAGTTTTTTTTTAAGTAGTCATGGAAGAATACTAACTGTTGGCCCTCGGGGTCCTTGCTGGATATCTTCTCAAGGGCGTTTATCTCGAGTTTCGCAGCTTCGCGATACTTCTCGACGTTCTTGATTATCTTTAGTGCCATCACGTGATCCCTGCGCAAGAAAAGTAATTGAAGAATCGATGCGCCGATATTTTTCGTCTTTTATCGATTGGAAATTCATCTAGAGTACGGTTTTCCGTCCCGGTTCGAATAAAACGTTAAATGTCTCGAAACGATTTCCTGGTGCTGCGCGGGCAAGGTCTCAGAGGTGCAAGGCCGCCGTGTCGCAAAGCGACGACGGACGGAGGAAATCGTCGCGGTAAGTCTAGCCGCGGGGCCAATAAGCTTGCCAGAGACTCTACAAACGATGCGTCCAGAGCATTAAACATATCTCGTCACGCTTCGTCGTCGTCTTCGTCGTCGCGGGCGTGGGTGTTTGTGTGCGAGTGTTCGAATAATAATACAAAACTACAAACCGCATGACATAATAATTGACTCTCTCGGTTGAAAACTTACATTTGCATATCCTTAACCTTGACAACTTTTCCAAAAGTACCCTCTCCAAGGGTGGCCAGAACTTTATCTGCAATGCAAAAAAGGGGGTAAGTATCCACGTCGTAAAGGACCTCGCGAGCATCAAGGCGGTGGTTTCGTCGCTATTCGTGACTGCAAACATAATTCACAGAAAAAAATCTCTCTCGCTCGAATGAACAAGGCACAAAAAATTCGTTTTTTTTTTGAGTGAGTGAAAGAAGAAAAATAAATAGAAAAAAAAGATAAGTCGGACTGAAGAAAGAGATTGCGAGACGAGTTGAGGAAAGATCTTTCGTAGTACAGCGAAGAATTTATGAGGCGAGACACGAACGCGTTTCATTCGGAGCCTTGACACTCGCTCGGTCGGCGCGTGCAATTTTAAATTTTACACGAATGCGAAAGTTACTCCGTACGAGATGTTTTTTTTATAGATTAAAGTTATCATAGTCTCGAGTAAAGTGATATGCCTGTTTTTTTCCTATATAACCCTAGGAACCCTGACCCGAGGCGTACGGAGGGCGAGCGGGCACTTTCTCCCTGCTGTTTTCGTCTCTCCGGAGCATTGTGGTTGGAAAAATAAAGTTAAAATAAAAAATAACGACCTGCATCGTTCGAATCGTATGCGAGACAGATAGATCTTTTTTTTTTTGGCGCTCGTAGATTAGCGCATGTTAGCGTAAAGAGACACGCAGAAGAGACTCGTCGCTAACAGCGAGAAAATGCCTTGTCGCCGTGTTCGAGATTGGCCGAGGAACGCGTCTCCTCGCGATCGGTTGCTCGAAAAGGTGAAAACACATCGGCAGCCGCCCCCGAGCGGTTCTTTGAAATTTCCACTCGGCCTGGCCGATCGTAACGAAAACGGGTCGAGTGGGATTGCGGCGAACCCTCCGACGCGCTGCGTGTGCTTTACACCCCCGAGGTGAGGCGTTCCCCGCGGGAGTCGACTAAACAGAACACGCGCGCGCGCTTTACAGTGATACAAAATTGTCAGCATCTGAAAAATGGTGAGAAAAACACAATCGTGTTTTTTTTTTAACACTCCAAACCGAGCGATCGTATTGACGGATTAAAAGTATCCCACAACGGTTCAACGGTTCTTTTTTTTTTTTTGCATGTGTACTTTTTCTTTTAGTCTTGAGAATTATAAGTACGTGAGCCGCGATGTTAAAGAGCGTTAATTCTCACGGTAGTTACAGTGTCGCAGTACGATGCCCACGATGCACACGTATGTGATGCGGATTTGGCGATAGATAATTGAAAGTATAACAAAAAAAAAACGTAAGAAGAATAAACTTTAAAGAAACATTTTGAAAAAAATTAATTATTAGACCGATCTGTGGCTGTGTCGGAAAAATGAAGAAAAAAAAAGAAGATTCGTGATGTAGTTAAAGACGATAGATAAAGACAGATTAGACGAGTCGAATGTGGAGGATTATCAAAGAAAAAGACACAATAGTAGAAATTATAGATAAACTATGGGGTAATTATATAAATAACCGTAGGTGTGTGATCGTCCGATCAAAATCGATCAGGCATGGCTCGGCTCGTTTTTTTGTTTTTTTTTTCGTTTTTCTTAATATCTACTACAATGAGTGTATTCACGTATTTCACGAACATCTATTTGCCAGGATGTCGCCAGCTTGGTAAATAAGGTGGCCGTCTTCGTCGTCCTCAACGGAGGGCGGTCGTGGGCTCTATTGCGTGAGAGAATCGGTAACGAGCCAGAGGGTTACCCGATTATCGAACCGTGACGATACCACGTTGTTGTACGTGTCCATATCCGTTGTTTCCACGTGGACGATGATATCCGGAGGTCGCCAAGCGGAGCACCACCGCGGCAGATGAGTCCGAATCGGTAACGGCCGGGATAGCGGAGATGTCCAAGCAGTCGAAGTGGCCGGTTCGAATGGGATGATGTCCGCGGTTGAGAGATCGAACGGGCGGATCGTCGTCGTCGTTCGCACACGTGTTATCGCCGCGATCAGAGTGCGATGGAGAACCGTGTGTTACCGTACGGAGAGCGAGAGCGGCGACGCAGAGTGTGACGCATTGAGTGACGGATTCATAGACCGGTCCAAGCGCCAGGGCGAGCAACGTCATCGTCACCATCACGATCGTCAATGGTTCACCACCCAGATCGGGAGAGGCGCCCAGTCGATCGACCATTCCGTTTCCATTTCCATTCCATTACAACGGAGATGTAACCCAACAATCAGAGAGAAAGGGGAGAGGGCAAAATGGTTTGCCAAGTCAGAAAGTTGCGGTTACGAAATTTACCATTCGGCAAAGCACTCTTTTTTTTTTACTCTTTTGATTTTATTGATTTTAAATGATTTTTCTCTTTTGATTTCCTCGATTTTTTTTTTCTTGCTCGATCGTGCTTACATACGAATATCTTCGATCAATCAAAAACAGTTGCAAAAATTTGAGACTCGATATCGAATTGAAAAATTTGAAAATAAAAATGATAATTGAAAAAGAACAACAAAATCTCTAAATGGACGTTACGAAACCATGTTTGAAAACGTAGATAATTTAATATTTTTTTTTTGCTTTCTGCAATCCGGAGAGGCTTGAGGACCGAGCGTATCGACAGAACGAAGTGCAAAGGAAAGAGAACGGGACTGCTTCGACGGACCTTAATTACTTCGCGCCGATGCTTGTAGTCGCGCCTCTTTTTTTTTGTTTTTTTTTTTTGTTTTACCTCGTAGTTACTTCCGTTACTCTTTGTAATATTTTTCTTTTGATTTATCTCTACTGTAGCGATTTGTATGTATCATTGTCGTTTTCACACTTAATTGTCTAGGGTACTTACGTGCATCGTCGAAACGCTCGCGCCACGTTAATCGCCGATGCTCGGGATTATCGTGGCGTCGCTCGTTTTTCGACGCTCGTCGAGATTGACGATCGACACTTTAGGGGGGGGGGGAATACCTAATTTGCTGGATTTCTCCGCGGCGTTTCGTACTCGATCGTGTAAAGAATTTTCCATTTGTTTAGTTATTTTTTTTAATGGAACTAATTTTTTGTTTTAATACAGAAATTTTGTTTTTCGATTAACCAGTGATTTTTAGTTAAATTATATCAGCTCGTTTGAGTACCAATCACCGACGCTCAGAAAAAAAAAAAAATACCCGCCGACCGCCGGATGGTAACAATTTAAGGAAAAAGAAAATTACCTTCGGTGTAAAATTGCGACTAATTTTTATAAATAAAAAAAAAAAATAATAATTGATTCAATGTAGACTTCTAAAAATCTGTTGAAACGCGTGTACGCACTTTATTTAAGGCGATGTGAAATCTCCTCGTTCCGCACGAACCGGACTCAGTCGGTAACGAAAACTGTAATCCATTTCTTTTCAAGAGCGCTAAACCTTTCCGAAGAAAACAAAACGTTGAAGACCCTTGAAAGAAGAGCTTGCAGCTTTCGTTACCGACTGAGTCTGCTTCACATCGCCTTAAAACCGCTTAAAAGTGACATTTACGTAATCTACCAGTAGCGAACGCGCGGATAAAAAATAAATAGAATACCCGTGAATTGGAACACGCCGAAGTTTCGCAACGTTTGAGAGACGGCGAATCAGCAACAGTTGCAATATTTTCGGCGGTCGGCGTGTTGGAAAATCAATCTCAGGGATAAGTTTCTAATCTCGTCTGCGGTTAAAGTTCTCGCGTGAAAATGCCAGGGGCTTTCAGTGTTTGGCTTTTCGTCGCCGATTATTGCAATCGTAATTATTGCTTTGCTTGCAGGCACACACGTAACACAACTCGTATCTACAATATTAGTTCAACAAAACATCGATCATCGATCGTACCTCGAGCGGATCGTCCTCGTCACACGAAACCACCCAAAATTTTTCTCGACGTATCACTCATAAACTCGCAAGAAAATCGTGTTAAAGTTTGCGCCAAAAATAATAAAGGTGAATAAAACAAAACAAATCAAAAAAAGTTTGATGGAGGAAGAAAACAAATGAATGGATATTCGTGAATAAACTGTGAGTGTCGCACACGCTGTGAGATTGTTGTCGCTCTATAGCGGGGATTCGGTGAGAGATTATCGGGTCGGGTCGTTAGCTCTGAACGGGCAGCATCAAAGATCAACGGAGGGGCGGAAAAAATAAAAGAAAACCCCCGCGGACGCGTTTTCTCGACAACTTACAATCGCACTCGTTATAGCGTCGACGGTTTTAGGTTCGGCGCGTGTTTTCGATATTTTAGCGGCGTTCCCGGCGTTCCTCTGATACTTGCTCGCGATAATATCGGCGGCGCTAGGTTTTTGTTCGCCGCCGTTTGCCGCCGCGTTACCGTAAGCCTCGTCGATCGCCGCGTACTTCATTATCAACGTCTGAATCTCCTTTCTCTTGGCTTCCCTTTCGGTGATCGCCTCGTCGTTGGCCGAGTCTTTGACCGTCTCGTTCTCGCAGCCGATCGTCGGTGTTTTGTCGGGATCGGCGATTACCGATTTCTTCGGAAAATCCGGACTCGTACGCGTATCCACATGGCGACTGCGATATCTCGATCCGACACCGTTCGAGTCGTCGAGCTGCTCGCTCTTACCGGCGCGATGAACGGGACGAACCTTGCGATTCCTCGTCTCGGCGTGACCGGACTTGTGACGACCGTAGCGTCGGTAAGCGTCGGAATTCACGAGCGTCTGTCTGTCCGTCCGGCTGTGGTAGCCGGGAGTTTTTTCTCGACGTAGCTCCCTGCCGGTCACCGAACTGACGTAAGGATAAGCTTTCTCGCTGAGCAACACGCTGCTCGAGCTCTTGGCCGTCGCCCGAGGCAACGACGGCTCCAGCGTCTTGTCGTCCCTCACGAAGGGACTCCCCTCGCGTCTGCAGTAACTGTGATCGCGCTCCTCGTGATTCGGACGTCTCGCGTAACCGTTGTCGCGCTGTTCGTCCTCGCGCTTCTTGCTGCCGGTGTAACGATCCAGTATCGACGAGTACTTGTCCTCGAGGCGACTCCTCGTCAGACCGAGGTGATTGACGATCGGCGAACGACGGATCGTCGAACGATCGGCGGTCGAGGACGGTCCGCGCACACGGGTCGTAAGACGCTGGAGCAAACTGCTGCACGAGTCGCTCAGCAACTGCGTCACGCTCGTCGTCGATGAGCGCGTGTAACGATTCCGACGATTCGTCGAACCCTGACGCGTCGACGACATGTTGTCACGCGATCCGAATATGAACATGCGGAGATCGAGGTTTATGTGAAATTAATAGAAACGAATAAAATTTAAATAGAATTTTGTTGTTGTCGTTGTTTTTGAGACGATGGATTTATGTGCGAGCGGAGTTCACTTCGTTACTTCACTCCGACGACCGGAAGGAATTTTCACGGTAAACGAATATTAACGAGCGCTCATCTGGCCAGAATTTAACGGCTGCGGAGAGATCGTCTCGCTCGGGATTCTCTAACGCACCAGGCGATTGTTCCTTTCGGCCTTGCGAAGCCGGAGACGAAGAAGCTTGGTCGGGATGGAATTACAGATTTCTACTTTTCTTTCAATATTATCGACGAGGATGTTTGCTGACTCGAAGAGAGTTGTAGAATTATTTTCTTATCCTTTTTCCAGCTGGACGATATCCTCACTCGATGTTTGTTAGCTGCGCAGTCCGACGGTATTTTCCGACCTCGGGGACGATGCGCCGACGAGGTTCGTTTTTAATCCAAATAAAATTGAAGAATTGTTGTTATTTCCTTCGAGTCGTTCAGCGACGATATCTCGCGACCCGGAAGTTTGTGACGGAATCCCTCTTCGGCGTCGAAGATTCCTCGCGACAGGCGAAAAATAAAAAGCCTCGAGATCGTCGTTTGCTTTTTTTCGCAGGATCAAGAAGAACTTGCTAACTCGAACAGAATTGCAGAGTCCTTTTCAATACTTTTCCAGCTGTGCGATATCCTCACTCGATGTTTACCAGCTGCACTCTTCGAATCCGAAGACTTGTCGCTACAGGCGAAAAATGAAAAAGCCTCGAGATCGTCGATCGGTTTTTTCTCCGCAAGGTCAAGAAGAAGTTGCCGATTCGAACAGAATCGCAGAATTCTTTTCCAGTTGTACGATAACCTCACTCGATATTTACCAGCTGCACAGTTCGATTTTTTGTTTCCCTCTTCGAAACCGAAGATTCCTCGCGACAGGCGAAAAATGAAAAAGCCTCGAAATCGTCGATTGGTTTTTTCTCCGCAAGGTCAAGAAGTTGCTAACTCGAACGGAATTGCAGAATCCTCTTCAATCCTTTTTCCAACTGTGCAATATCCTCACTCGATGTTTACCACCTGCACGGTCCGAGTTTTGTTTCCCTCTTCGGAATCGAAGATTCCTCGCGACAGGCGAAAAATGAAAAAGCCTCGTGATCGCCGATCGGTTTTTTTTCTCCGCAAGGTCAGGACACCGGAAGCACGGTCGGTGGAACGTCCCTGATGATCCCGACGAGGATTTGTCGTCTCGGACGTTACCTCGTCATCGTTAAATCATCACGTAGGTGAGTGCATCGCGTTAACGGGGGGAAAAAGACTCGAGCACGACGAAGTCACCGAGTGAACTACGAAGAAGCGAGGACGATAAGTCTCTCACTCTCGATTGAGAGAACATAGAGGAGAGAGCCGTAAGTGTGCGTGTGTGTGCGCGCGCGTGCGACGTCGATGGTTGAAATTTCGTCGGTGGCACGGAGTGTGCGGAGTCTGCCGAGAGGACGAAGAGACGACGTCGGTCGCGCAAAGCGGTTCGCCCCGCCAAATACTGTCGTACTAAAAATAACGGACGAGGCGGCCGAGAGCGCGCGCCCGCTCGGTGCGAATAATGCGTTGATCTCGCAACGGTCCGAGCCGCTGATGCCGCCGGCTCTACGAACGTCAGCGATTCTCCGAGCGCGGGCGCTCGCGAGCGCGAAGATTCGAAGAGCAACCGAGCGAGACAGATAAATACGAACGAACGGGGATGACCGATGAGCGTGAAAAATAGACGAAGGAAGGCCGTCGAAGCTCTCTCGCTCAATTTCGATTACGTAAAATTTTCCGCGATCTCTCACTCCCGATAGTGAAACACTCCCCCGACAGCCGTTCGGAAAATTAATTCGTCGAGATCGACGATCGACGTGCCCGGTTGAGTGGAGACGCCCGCGGTCAGTCACGAAGTTCGCGGCCTGCCGATTAGATCGTTCGATCGTTGGCGCTGAAAAAAGTGGACGATATTATTATCTTTTATTTTCAAGACGTCAGACTTCGAAGACAGCATGGTGAATTATTTTTTTTTCGTCTGTACAGCGAGGAAGATTGATTTGAAATTTCTCATTTTTAAATTTGCGAAATTTTTCGATTTTTTTTTTTTTTATTTATCTTCGTTTCCGAGAAGCGATTTTTCGAAGATTCTTCGCGCGCGTGACAACGACCAATATCGACGGTTTTGTACGATTTCGGGGCGCGTATTCGGGGAGCTGCGAGAGAGTGGCCCGGCTAGAACGACCGCGAACACGACGACAGTGGAGAGATATACCTGGTCGGAAACGGTGGGCGGGTTCGTGGACTCGCGATACTATTAATAAAGCTCGTCTTTTATTCAAGGTCGGCACGGCGAGTGGAAGCTCTCTAACGCGTCTCGTCGTCCCCCGTCGTCTTCGGATAACGGTGGACCAAGCAAAATTTTCCTCGGGCACAATTGCGTTGTTATTATTTATAACTCGAAATATGTTCGCGATTCCTGGATGATTCAAGAGAGTTTTTGCCGAACGTTCAACTCTCGCGGGATAGACGGGACGAACTTTGTTTTTCCGCATGGGATCGCAGACAATTCTTTTTTTTCTATTATTTTCTTCAATTAAATTTTTTTTTTTTATTTTTGCGTTAATCGCCGTGGAGGTGAACTCACTTTGGTTCCCTCGAGTTCCATAATACGCTTGAATTCGATGGGAAAGTTGAATGCGAGTTTGAGCGCTCGCATCAGATGCTCGTTTAGTCCAAGAGCGATGTCGAACATGCTGCTTGCAAAACACTCTAATTAAACTTCCGCAGTTTTCTTCCTCCGCCGCTTCTCGCTCCTCGTGGAAAAATCCACGAAATTGAAGGTCGACGTGCAGTTCTGAACCTTGGAGCCTCCGTTAATCGGCGGTGCGCTGAAGTTCTCGCGATGCTCGACTCTCCACTGCTACGGAGATGCCTGTTTTGCCAATGATTCCTCGCATGGCCCGTTATCCAGAACGGGTCGTTAATCATTCGCGCGTTTGCCCCTCGGCACTCGAGCGAGTTACGGAGATTACGATAGACGTGCTTGCGCGCCCGTGGAGCAAATAGTTTCATGTATATAATAATTTAAAGGAGAGACCGGGGTCGTTTGTGCAACTTTCGTCGTCATCGATGCTTGCCGGCTAACTTGCACTCCCAAACTATGGAAAGTTGGACCGAGAACTTAACTGTTTTTTGTTTTTTGGTTGTGTCTCGAATATTCTGCGACTTTTTTTTTTTTTTAGCGATTATTAATCGGATTGATAGTAAAGAAACAAATATGTTCACGCTTTCGAAATTGATACGATATTAACTGTACTGTGTCTCGAACATATAACAAATATAATACATTTGTATCGAGCCGGAAAGACAGAATAGTTTTACTACTTAAGCTCGTTTCGTCCATACATTTTTTACAATTTCTGATACGATCCGAGACGGTAAATTATTTAAACAGCAGTACTATTGATATGCATCTAGTATCGAAAGTGATCAAATGTATTTCTATTAAAAATTTTACGCCCGCTAACTTACACTCTTAAACTACGGAAAATCAACTATATTCTTTTTAACTGTGTCTCAAATGTGTGGCGATTTTTTTTAATCGATTCTTAATCGAAGGATATTAATGAAACAAATATATTCACGCTTACGAAATTAGTACGATATTAACTGTGCCGTGTCTCGAAAAATGTAATAAATAGAATACATTTTTGTCGAGCTGGACAAACAAAGATAGTTTCACTACTTAAGCTTCTTTGATCTATGATTCTTTAATCTGTTTTAAATTTGTTGTATGATTTGGAATTTTTAAAAAATTTTCAACACTCTCCCAGACCGAATTATTTAATTAAAAATAGCAGTACTATCGACACGCGTCTAGCATCGAAAGTGCGCAAATGTATTTCATTTAAAAAAAATTGAAAGCTTCATTTTTTTTTGTGCGATTTTTAACGCCCAGGACAAGACGAAGATTAGCTCCCTTGGCACATGTGACCTCGGTCTCCTCTATCAAATAAATACTTCGATCGGTCCGATGTTCATGGCGGTCCGGAACGCGACCAATATTCTCGTTGGTCCAATCTCCGTTCGTTCTCATTTCGTCATATCGTGCCTCCTCGTATCGT
Organism: Amblyjoppa proteus; assembly: GCA_963922035.1. NCBI lineage: Eukaryota > Metazoa > Arthropoda > Insecta > Hymenoptera > Ichneumonidae > Amblyjoppa > Amblyjoppa proteus. The sequence continues at coordinate 12,194,434 of OY998230.1, forward strand.
ACACCGAACGAGACATTGAGTAAGGTCGGGTCATTAGGTGAGGCATAATAACGCAGCGGTGATGCGTTCCCTTCTCGGACTGCGACTCTTTCGCGTAACGAAACAGTAGCGAGAGAGTGGTTGCGCACGATGTGCGAGAGCCACGGCACGAGTAAGTATCACGTCGGTATAGAAACTGTGGCGATCCAAATATAAACGTAAAGCGGACACCCCATTCGCGAGGTAAGAAGCGCATTGGCCACGGGCCCGTCGGGTCTAACAGGCGAACGTTGGGGCTTCGCGTTAAAGCTTCGTCAAATGTTAAACCGGGGCCGGGCCAACGGATATAAATGCGCGAGTTTCTCGAATACCGGGCGAGAGTGAGAGAGCTCACTGCCGAAAACCCGTTACGGACGTACGAGGTGGTAGTTTCTCTACGTTACTTGCGAATTAAAACAACCGCATGCGGCAACAAATTGCGTGTTTACACGGAGAACGATCGGACGAACATTGAACATCGCGCGACGAGACATTTGCCAGACTTAAATTTCTTTCGTACCGATAACTTTTTGTACGAATTTTTAACACCAGAACGACAGTATTTTTTTACGTACCTTTTTTTGGTAACAATGATTGGACAATTGTTTATACTTTGCGGAAAAAAAACTTGTCGCGAAATATTTGGAATACCGACCGATTGCTTTGAAATGCCATGAAAGGATTGACTTCTTTGGGTCGAAATTTTTACAAGACAATCGCTGGAAAAATCTGCACACTGTACAGATTTCGATTCTGTACACTGAGTAAAGTATATATTTTTTTTAACGCACGTTCAAACTCGAGTGAAAGTTACGCAACAAAATTTACCGATTGTTCTCCGCGCGCGCGCGCGGACATGCAAGCGGTCCCGCAAAGAGCGTTTCAATGGGGCGATGTTCACATTGCCTCCAAAGCGTACTCTCTCACGCAGACACAATCACCTTTGCAAAGGCGAGATGCGACAGTTGCGTATCGCGTTCTCTATCGTCGACTTTACACGAAACCCTCAAAGATCCGCGAGGATCTTCTCGCATAAGGACTGGTTCTACCTCGGAGGAGCGTTCTACGTCGGATTCGGGTGTGACGTCGAGTTTCTCCAGCCAATTGTCCCAGAAGTGACCGCAGAACATGTTAAATTCTTCCTGACACAGGACTTTTCCATTCGGCTGATTAATCGAACCGGCGAGATCTCTTCGTGCCATCTCGCGCGCGGGACGTCGACCGCCCTTAGAGCGTGTCGGCGTCGTTTGATCAGGTGTCGAAGACTTAGAAAGCTCGAACCGTATTTATGGTCCACGAGACCCTGCCGAGAGACACGCACACTCTCTCGATCTAGCTCGTTCTGTCTCTCCCTCGGTCGCCGATCCGTGTTGCGCGTTTTTGGCTCGAAGGATTCAAATTTCACTCGATGGAGCAACGGCGAGACCAGTTCGCCGGACATCCGGCTGGCGATTCGTTCATGTTTTTTTACTTTCTTCCTTTTCCCTTCTCTAATTTTTTTCTCTTCTCTCGTTCACTCGAGAACGCTCGAACCACGGTGCGTTATATCCGATTGCACTTCATGATGCGTTTCGCTTCCCCTCTGATCGCTGCGACGGATGTATCCATTCGTGGCTGAAAAACTTCGTAGCACCGTTATTAATGGGGACGCGGAGTTCGTGAAAAATTTTCCGGCCAAGCCGGCTCGCCGGTGTAAACTCCGTGAACGCTGGGCTGGCCATCCGGAGCTCAAACTCACACTGAAACGGTGGCGAAACCTCGTGACTACGGGGCCCACCACGAAAATAGTCGACGTACGAAAATAGCAACGGCGTTGGAAGAAAGAAGAATCATCGGCATCCGCGTCGCCACCGCACTCTCCACGCTCTCTCTCCCGTCCGAGTGAGAGTTTCGTTTTTTTTCTCCACGGTTTTTGTTTGTACCCACCCGAGGCTAATATTTTCTCCGACTACCGATTGCCCATTATCGTTGGTTCTATAACGTCGCCGCAAACTATTCGACTCTCTTCGCTGCCGACGATGAGAGGAGCGGTTCGGTCTCGTCCGCATCTTATGGTAGATCGTTTGTTTCCACGCTGCAGGAGGCGTGTCGCGAACGCGTAATAATAGCGGGGCAGCGAGTCATCGCGTAAGAATCGCCATGCGCGTGGGAAAACGCGCTTCGTGCCCTCGATAATGAACCGAACTACGAAAGCACAAGGGAACCCTGCGGGGCGCTTCGATACGATTATTAGCGAATTTGTGCGAACTCACAGTTGTAGTTTTTTCTTTTTATATCATAATTTTTCATTTTAACAGATCTTTGAGTGATGCGGTCTTGTAAAATTGGACACTTAAGTGGTTTTTTCTTTTTTTACAAGTTACGAGAGGACAAGGGAACCCTGCGGGGCGCTTCGATACAATTATCAGCGAATTTGAGCGAACTCACAGTTTGTTTTTAACTGTGAGTTCGCTCAAATGGAAAACTTCGGTGGTTTTTTTAGTACAAATTTCTACAGGACAAACGACGCTGACTCGACTATACACGGACAGGATAATCTTTCCTCGGATATAAAGTTTGTAACGATAAATATATGAAAATAATTTTCTTTTTAAGACAGTGCAAAATTGTTTTCCGCCGTTATTTCCGTCGGTAGACTAAAATTTCATAAACTCATCATTATCAATTTTTTTTCCGATGTTGAAGATTAATCAGTAAATACCAAATATAGCTGTATTTCAATGTCCATTGTCTTGCAGAAACTTGGCGGAAAAAAAATAGCAATTTGAGTTAGCGATTTCCCTATTGTGTAGTTAATTTGCTCGGCGCAGTGACGCAACGATCCGGCGAAGGAAAATATCGAAGATCATGGCGTTCAACAACGCTCACGCGAACAATTCACCCAAGATCTCTATCTAGAGTTAATCATTAAACAGGAAAAAAAAAACCAAAATTAAAAAAAAAAAGAAGTTTGAATAATAAATTAATAAACAACCGTCAATGTGTTTACTGTGTGCCTGCGGGACAGTGTCAAAGGCTGACCGCGAGATTTCCTCGACCCAGATCACGGCTGACCGAGTTTATCCCCCCGGTTAATGAACGGTGCAGTTAATTCTTGACACGATCGAGCGTACGCATCAGCCGTTGTGTTTATGCTATGTAGATGGGCAATGTGTGTGTTCTTATATGAATTTTTTTTTTACTCTCTTTTTCTTATCACTAGTCAGCTAGTGAAGACGTGAAGGGATTCTCGAAGTCGGGACTTTACAGACGATCGGGCAAAAGGTTATCATTTTCTTTTTTTCTCTCTCTATCGGAGACAAGATCGTCGTTGGTGGGAAAAATTTCACAGGGAAATGTAAAAATAATAGAAAAGAAAAGGTTGCGTTACAACGCAGGTACTGACCTGACTCCTGGAGGACGGCGAGCGATGACGGTGCCTCGAGGTTTCCTGACTAGGCGTGGACGGGGTATGATGACGATGAGCCCGGGTCCTGCGGGACGACGTCGGATGCGCCACGTGGGCGCGTTCGCGATCGCGATCCCTGTCCCGATGTCCATGAACGTGAGAGTGTTGACGTCCGCTGCTCGGCGATCTGCGGTGGCTCCGCTTGTAACGACGATCCTGACTGGTGCCTCTCTCGTGCTGGCGTGACCTCAGTACCCTCTCACCACTGAAACACAATCGAGTACAAAGACAAATTACAATTCGCGGGATGGCTCGCAAGCGAAAACCGATTAAGTCTTCGAGTTTCGAGCGGTAAAAAAAATGTGTTTTTTTTATTAACAACAGAAACAATTATTGTCATTGATCTTCGTTACCTTAATAATAATTACTATTAAGGTACAGAAGGTCGGACGGATAAAAATGAACGGATAATTTGTCGAAAGTTGGAATTTATCAATTTTATCAACTTCCGCAAATTTGTTTTCCCTCGCACAATCGTGATACGTACTCCTCCTCGACGACGGAGTTTGTAGGGCTCGACATGCCTTCGCAGCCCCGTGTGCGGCTTGTGCGAGAAGTTGTTCTCTACCGCCGCTCGAAGTGAGCGAGTCGTGCAAAGGGGAAGTGCCTCCTAGAGTTTATAATTGGGCGAATTGCCAGTCGCATCGAGGGTAAAGGAGACAAGCCGAATAACCCGAACGTGAAATTCTCTTCTATGAGTCTTGTTTTGTCGGATGTTGTTTCCGAGAAATCTCGTTTGTCGAATATGTTTTTCTTGAGAAATCGATTTTTTATGTGAAAATATCAAATATAGAAGAGTGGTCGACGGGTGTCTTTCTTTTTTTTTTCGTTGGACGGTCGATTTATCGAATTATCGTAGGACGGAGAGCGGACCTCCCCCTCCGGCGACCACGAGGAGGAAGTTGAAACCGATGCAAATTGGTGACGAGCGAGAGCGGATCCGACAGGAAGTCGGCGCTCCGTTGCTCGAAGGATGCGGCACTCGTGGTGCACGGGCGAGGGTGAGAAAAGAGCCTCTCCCGAAATGAGGAGCGACCACCGGACCGGTGTCGATGGAACGACTCGTAAAAAAATATTTCAACTCTGCTCCTTTCCCTCTGGCAATATCTTTCTCTTTCCCTCTCTCACTCTCTCTTCCCAGCACGTTCGCCGGTTGGATCGAGTCCAAGGGCCTTGGAAACCTACCGATGAGAATTCAGAATAGACCCACCAACGGCGACGATACCGCTTCTAAATGGGTCATACGATTGTGCGCAGCGAGGAAGTTTACATCGTCTGCGACTGATGCGGATAAATTCACCAATCAATTTCTTCAACCCTCGTCGTATACGTATCGACGTCACGACGAATTGTGCTTCGACACTTTATCCGCACGACTGTCGTTGTTTTACCTCCTTGTTTAAGTTTATCGTACGTCGATAAACTCTTCGAGGATACCGCGAAATGGCATCGAGGGAAATAACTCTTATCGACGATCACCCTTGTATCGCTTACCTATAAATAAACAAATAGAAATACAAATTTGAACATCTGCAATGCAAAGTACTAAAAGGAAACAATTTTTCAAAACTGCTCTGAGATGATTATTATTACGTACTATATTATTGTTATTATATTATAACAATAAGTATGTAATAATAAATGTATCGATTGACTGATAACTGAATTCAACGCTTATATTATTCCGCAAAGAAAATTCATCCTTTTCTAGTTTCCTCCTTCATAAATAAATGTTACGAGAAATAGACGATAAAAATAATTTCGCTCGATGCACTTTCTTACGATTCTGTTTTACGATTTTTTTTTTTTTTAGATACTCTTACAAATAGGGCGAAATTGGATGTGCAAAATTACGGCAATACTGTACCTTGGCATCCAAGATGCGAGAGCTACGTAAAGTACCGGCATTCTTGCGCTTCCGTCTACTGTGTGGTACCTGATTTTTTCGTTTGAAAGGTATAATGAGCAGTTGCAAAAACCTCGCGTGCGATCGAGACCGTGGCTTTCGATGCAGGGGAATAAAAGACACACCGGCGACATCGCGAAATGCTTTCCCGATAACGATAGGTCGATCGGGAGTGAATCGATGCACGAAGGAATTTACGGTTTTTTTTTCTTTTTTTTTATTCCCTCAGGAAAACACTGCGATAGAGCGTTAATTATAGAAGCCAGCGATACGGTATCGCGCGAAATAATAACCTCTTGTATACTTCGGATGCTCTTGACGGGGCGCCTATCGCAATGCAGGAGGAAAGTGTCCGGTAACTCAGAGAAATTACGAGAGAAACGCTTTCGCTCGGCCGAGGATTCTCGGACGCATCTGCCAGTCACGTATTTATATATACATGTGTATTTAGTGTATCGGTTATATCTATGTAGAAGGAAGCCGTGAGTCCGTGAAGTGATTTCGCGTTAACGAAGCTGCTTTCCGTCTGGGAATTGCATTCACTGGCCGACGCTCATTTCCGAGGGTAAGAGTGAAGTGGTGAAACTCTAAGGACAAGAGTGCAAGTCATCGCAGATGGAGCACAGGATTGACGGGAAAAAGCCACTTGTTCGAATGTTCTTGACGACATTGATAAAAAAAAAAGATTAATGAGAAAAAAAATCGATCAAAACGCATTATAAAAACTTTCTAAAATCAACTGTTTAAGTTAAGTTTGCGAAGATCAAGTTCAATACGAATGGAAAGTACACGTTTGAGGAGTAACACATTTTTTTGAAAATTTCGTAACTCATAACCTGAATCATAATCAATTAAAGTTGATTTTTTTTTTGTATTGTTCGCTGGATTACGTTTAAGTTAAAAATGAATCTATATGAACAAATATTTTAGGTCGATTCAATGATTTACAATGTTGTAAATCAGATTGCACTTTCATGCAATTATCTGGATCCATTTTTTCCACGATGCTTACAAATGAGTGCTAAATTTTCGAAGTCGTTTGGACAAACTTTTAATCATCTATTGATTATAGTGGATAGTTATTTGTATTATAGCAACTGCTCTTAACGTAGAAAACAGTACATTACGATACAAATGCGAAAAACTGTTTCTGACGAGTGTTGCAATCACACGAGTTAAGAAAACGTATTTCGCCCAAGTATCGTACAAAATGTTATTTCACAACGTGTTCGCGAAACGTGCGCAAAACCGCTATTTTCCCACGGAGTGATATAAAAGTCTGGATAAACGACTTTAAAAATGTAGTACCCATTTGACCAGTGTGAAGAGCTCCAACCTCCTTAAAATATACTTTATGGGGCTCGCACAAAAATCGATATTTCGCGATCCAAAAAGACGGACGATCGAAAGACGCTTCCCGTCCCGGTTCGGTGTCTCGCAATAATAATCTCGAGTGATTCATCGAGCGACCGGCGAAGGAAGAGGACTGCGCCGTATCGGTTGCTGACGCAGGCTGCGAACAACAAAAGCTATCGATCGATCGTCGTTAAAGGAACACAAAAACCGTTGTGCCTCCCGACTATTAAGTTTGCGTAGGACCCCGCGCGGCTCTCCGCGTCTCTCGTTCACTGAACCCTCGATACCGATCCTTTATGTTTTTCCCTTTCTCCCCCTTTTCGCGCCCACATCGGCGTTTTCTTTTCTCTCTCGCAATAATCGTCCCTCCCGGTTAAACGTCCTTCGCGACTCTACACATTTTCTTTGCATTCCCCTCTTTAATCGTTCGCTATCGCTGCATTTGGCACGGAGACGTCTACTTCTCAACCGTACAGGTTTCGCACCCGAGCTAAGACAACAATCCGTATTCGTCCCTAGTCAGTTTTTCTTTCTTCTTTTTTTTTTTTTTTTTCATTTTCTTGTTTTTCGTCGAGAAATTTCTTTCGCGATCCCCGTCGAGTAATCGGAGCCCACGGGAGTGTCCGGTTGCAACCTACATACCTAGTTATCGTCTCGCCAACGAGAGAATTACACATGTAATGGCTCTTTACCGAGATCAAACAGCCATTCCAATCCGAGAAGATTAATCAAATTTTATTTCTTTTACTTATTGATTTTGTTTGTATTTTCGTTTTTTTTTTAGTTTCTACTTCTGCATCTCACGCTCGCGATTTAAACGCGCTAGCCGCGAGAGAGTGATGTTTAATTATAGACTCTCTATTTTGAAACGCGAGCGTATATTCGCGAAGAGCGCGCGGCGCTCGGCTCGCGAGCCGATTCGAACTGGCGAGTGTGCTTGGCGAGTGGCGTCGGTCAATCATACGAGAGATAATAACGCACATTGTACCGTGACAAGTGGCCCCGAGCAATGAAAGACTTGTCGCGATCGCGTGGCAGCTCGGGACAAGGACTCTCGTATTACCGAAACAGGAGGACCTTTGTGCTCGTTAAACGAGAGGACCGGCTGGCCCGAGAAATAGGCACGATCATTTTTATTTTTTTTAGGCACGCACGAGCCTTACGCGAACGTAAATGGCAACCTAAATCGTTGCCATGTACGGCCTAAAGCCGTCAGCCGCTAATATATCGTCGAGACAGCTCGGCCCCGACCTTCGTCACTGTTTCCTTCGATTTCCTGCAATCGAGTTCGCTCACGAACTTGTACTTCCGGCACTCCGAAACCGGTAAGGTTTCAAGTTCAAGTCGATGTTTCTTTTTTTTACTCATTCATTTTGTGCTTCTTTTTTTTAGTTTTACGATGCGAACACGAATCATCATGTTAATTCGTGGCAAATGCGTTTACTCGACTTATCTAGACGGAGACGAGTGTGTCGTGCTGACGCGTCGTCGATGGCACATCGAGGATTTACGAGCACGTAGGAGAGGCCTCGAGGATCAATCGCTTCCATAATCACTTCGATGGTTGTTTTTTCATATTTTTTTTTCTTGTACGCGCGAACGTATTTAATTATGGATCGTTTCGCGGGTGGCCTTATAGGGCGGTTTTGCGACCGAAAGAGCGACGCTCGATCAAACCGGAATTCTTCCGCGTCGCAGTCTCCGTCGTCCGGACGCTAAATGCACTCGTAATTCCTACGGGTTAGAAAAAAAATATATAGATTATTACTTTATCGATAAATCGAGATATTGTTTCGAGTGGAGATGCGATTTTCACTCTTTTTTTTGTTTCTCTTTTTTTTTTTGCGTTTGAGCCTGTCGGACGGTCGTTATTGCCAATCCCGGATGGCTTCCACAGCAATCGCGCAACGGTGAAACTCTAGAATTACACTTCCGATTGGACTTGTCGCCGTGCCAGCTCCACGCTCGGCGAGCGTTGATAACGCGTGGGTGGAACGAATTGCAATAGTTTCGCGCGGGACAGCCGAGCCTCGAGCAGCTTGTGTTTTACGGACTCCGACTGCTCTAATTAAAGACGATTTCGACACATCGTTTAACGTAAGTGTTTCGGTTTTTTTTTTAAATATGTTTTGTTCGCGGCTGAGAGGTCAACGACATTCGACAAACGGAGCCACGGAAATCGAAGGCTTCCAATTAAATTCGATATTAGCGCGGCATTTATAATTTTTTTTAAACAAATTATGATGCACGATGATTTAATTTTTCTATCTTTGATATGAAAAAGAGTAATTCAAACTTTTTCAAATAAAAATCGTTGGCAGATAGACAATGTGTATCTGTAGATTATCTTTTCTACACTTTTTCAATTTTAAATGCATTTTTATTTTCGCGACTACTCGAGGTCGATGTTCGAAAAAATGGAGCTGGAGAGGTCGAAGGTTTCCAATTAAATTAGATATTACCACGGCATTATACTTTTCTTCTTTTAAAGCAAATCATGGTGCAAGAAGATTTAATTTTTCTATCCTTGATATTAAAATATTAAATTTTAACTTTTTCAAATTAACATCATCGGCAGGTAGATTATTTGTCTCTTTAGATTTTTGTTTTAAACATTTTTTTTTTTTTTTTCAATTGTCGTGCTTAAGCGTGAAACTTTCGAGTCTAAACTGCGAATATTAGCGGGTCGTTAAATTTTGCCCGAATCGAGATTCGAATAATAGTCGAAGCTGATTGAATCGTCGACAAGGATTCGCCACGGTCTCGAACGCTTGTGGGATTATAAAATACCGAGCGCACTCACGTAAATCGGTTGCGGTCTATCGTCCTAGCCTTTCTGACGTAGGCGAAAACGATCACCGTCGACGAACGCGAACGGAGAGTGAACGTTTGAATTCCTCGTTGATAAATAAAGCTCGTGTACTATAACTGTATATAATATGGAGAGAATATCGGTGAGGCTTTTGCTGCACGAGCTCGAGCGCTCGGACTACGACTGACAGTCGTGAAGTTTGCACGGGGTATAATCGCTATGGAAGGGATTCGCGGCATTGGCCTCCGGGCAACGCCATTGGCCGTGCCGAGGACTTTTTTTTCCTTCCTGAAGTTCATGCCGCTGTTCACCGAAGAGGAAAGACAAAAAAAAAAAACAAAAAAAACATCTTGACGGATTTCTCAATTACGCGGTTTTTTGCTACGAAAAAAAAAAAAAAGAAAAAACATACTCAGACCTTACTTTTACATTACTTTTCGGTACTTTCGAGCAACTCGTACCACGAAAACGTGCGGAAGGTCTCCGTACGCTCGAAATTCGCAGAAATTGAAAATTGAAGGAAAAAAAATATTTGCATAACAAATTTGCAGATTATCCGTTATCAAATACGATGAAAACATCTCGAAAATGTTAATAAATTCGTGTAACTCGATCGGATCTGGAACTGCGATTTTGTAAAAAAAAAAAAAAAAAAAAAAAACTTTCCACAGTGAAAATGTCGTCAAAAGTTTCCCGAACATTAGATGTTTGTTCGTTCGGCGAGATAATAGTGTTTGCTTGAAAAGACATATATGCGACAAACACGCATAACAGAGCCTGTTAGAGGTGTTTAATTCTTACCTATAAGTGCCTTTGGTCTGTGGGCTTTCGTAATCTATGCGCCTGCGCTTGTGTTCGTACTGAGGCGAACCCGCCGAATGGGAGCGCGTCCGGGAGTGGCTGCGGGAGCGATGACGCCTCCTGGTTCGTGGCATCTGAAAGAATAAAAATAAAAAACGGATAAGAACACGCGCTCGTGAAATTTTTGCAATGATAACGTCGCGGAATTACGAAACTTGAGAGCCTTATACCATAGGTGACATGCAATCCACAATAGATATTCCACCAAGAATGGACCATGTCGCTTTAGTTACTCGAATAAACGCACACATTGTACAGAGTCGTTTGCACTGAAACTGAAGCTAGCCAGTGCAATGAACCGAACTACGTTTTCCAAGCCAATTTTACCGAGATGTAAAATTTTGTACGAATGCAACGATACATTTTGTTTTTAACGCTAAGTTTGGTAGAAAATTCTGCACACGTGAATCTCCATCAGCTATAAGTCTATAAATCACAATCCTGCCACAATACGAGTCTACCAGTTGAAGAATCAGCTTTATAACTTATTGCTGCAGGAGTCACAACTTGGTCGAGTTGCAACCAAGGTAGAGTTATAACTCTAAGAAGTTGCAAGCTTTGCCTGAATGAAGGCCTCCTAAAATATCTGTACTGTATTATAAATCGATTGTTTTACATGTGCACTGTATCGAAGCTCCGCCAAAACACAACTGCCCAACAAAACGAATTTCATCAGTGGAAAGTTGTATAGTGGGGACTTGTAATACGGTAGTCACAATAAAAATACAGATATTTTTGAAAGCTTGTATTCTGGCTGCGTTATATCTGGAAGATCTATATAAATGTCCAGTATCTCTAAATGTAAAAAATTTCATGTACAAAAAAGTTAAATTTAATTTGTTGGCATAAAAGAATATAATTATTCTAATAGCGATTAATACATAATTAACAATTATTAATATCAAAAAAATATAAGTGTAATATAATTATTAATCATCTATTCCAAAAGAGAGAAAAAAAATTAATATTCTCCGGTAAAGAAGTTATAGAACAATATTTTTTCGTGAGTCGCCGGCTAGCTTCTAGCCATCGCAGTCGTCGTGCCATAAATGATATGATGGATGGAAGCGAAATGAAAACTAAAGATCCTGACTACAAATTGAAAACGATATTCCGTGAAATGCTTTTTTTGTGTTGTTCCCATTCCAATAAAGATGTGACATAAACCATCGAAAGGGCCGCGGTCCGACGTAGCAGGCAAATCAGCGTTGATTTTTCGACGACCCAAAGAAAGAAAAAAAGAAAACCTCTTGGTCTTTCCCCTAGGAAGTCGTCGATAACGCAGTACACTCCGCGCAGACTGCGTTTACTTACGTTGGAGATCCGAAAGAGGCTCACTTGGTTCCAAATGTAATCGAAGACAGACGATATCCAAGAGCGCGAGGACGTTGCTTGATGTACTACGCTGTTTTCAGACAACGTCGATGACATCGGCTCTTAAGAACTCTGCAAAACGTTGCCCATTTTTTCTTGTATGACTTTCGTTAAAATTTTACGAAAAAAAAAGGAGAGAAACGACGAGTATGCCCACTCGCAGTCCCGGTTGCTCCAATCGATACCAAAAAAAAAAATCTCTAAATTTTTCTTCAACTAATTTTACTCGCGATTGTACGAATAAAACAAAAAAAAATCTACTGAAAAGCAGTGACGAGAGGGAGGGGTGCGTAGGGAAGCGACGACAAATCGAGATAAAAAATGCGCGTCAATGCACCTGGAATAAGTGCTAGACTGTTATGCACGACGACTGTCCGCCTGAAAATACGTCGCAAATAATTCCAGAACGACTGTGACAACGACGAGTCTATAATGTACGATGCGTGTGACGGTAAAATTGAGGCATGAATCGTGAGAAAAAAAAAAGCTAATCGAGTGAACGATTAAAAAAGAAAACGATGAGAAGCGATGTTAAAAAATTAGTCAATATATGCGTCTGTGTTTCGGAGGTGGCTGCGGCTGTAGAAAAAAAAAAAATCGATCGAAAGCGAAGCGTTACAATTCCAACCTTGAAGGGAGCGTAATCCATGCCACGAGATAAGCTCGTCGAACGAAAATCCGCTGGGTAGGCCTTTCTCGCGGAACAATCTCGCCGTTCAGGCTCGTCCGCACATATATATATATAACGAGAAAAACTTTGTACGAAAATTCGGGTGATGTTTTTTTATTTGGCCTTATGATTTTTTTTTGTTTGCTCGAAGAGACTCGAGGCGTCACGTATACGAGGATAACGCCATAAGGAAACTCTCACGAATAGACGGCCATCTTGAAGTTGCAGGTAGGCCAGCAGCAGCAGGCGTATAGGCGATAGATTCGCTTAAGCGGACGCACGCGCGAGCTTCTCTCGGTTTTTTGACGAGAAAACCAAACAGCCAAATCCCTCGCGTTTGCTTTAGCACACAGACAAATGTAAAACGTAAAGACTTGCTGCCCAGGCGCGTTTACTCACGTTCCAGCGATAAAATAGGCTCACTTGGTCCCAAATGTAATTGAAAATGTACGATATCCAAGAGCCCAAGGATCCGGAAGGTAAAACACTGTTGTGTGACAACGACGTGGACATTGGATCGATGCCATTGGCTGTTCGACGAACAACGATCGGGCACACTCGGCTAGCTCGGCCATCATGGCGGCGCCGCCGCACGAACTTTCACGAAGCTCACGAGAGAGTAAAACACCGCCGCGCGGAAGTCAACGCGGTGACTTAATTTCCGGTTTAATACTGGCGGGTTTTATGATAGAGCTGCGAGAGAACGATACACGGGTTTCATTGTTCGATACAATTGGAGAGATATTTATGAGAGAAAAGTTGTCGCGATACATTGTAAAAAAATTTTTGTGGAATTTAATGCACCGGACTTGAATTTTTTAATGCAAAAACTGTGTATATTGAAAACTTTAGAAATATTTTACTTTGAATTCACTGTAAAATTCCATGAACTTTTCATCGCAATTGTACATTAAACTGAATCTACCAGTTTTTGCATAAAAACTTCCAGTCCGGTGCATTAAATCGACAATTTTTAAACAGTATACGCCTCTTTGAATTCGAAAAAAATTCATTAACAGCCAACCAATGTATTTGAAAGTTCATACTTGTAAAAAAATTAAAACAAAAGCTTCAGAGTTAAAAACATTGGGCACACTTCATTTTTAATAATATACTTGAACTTTAATATGAAAGTACTTTAATTTTCGTTACTTTACTTTTAATAATTTACTATTATTTCAATGAAAAAGTATATTAACTTTTCATCACAATTGTACATTAAATTTATTGTACCAGTTTTTGCATAAAAACTTTCAGTCCGACACATTAATTTTGCAATTTCTTTTTACAGTGTATATCTGACTCCCACAGATTTTTTTCACATTGTACAACGCTCGACTATGCGTCCGCGTTTATTCGCCTAGAAAAAAATATGAGATACGAAGTAAGTCAAGTATCATCAGTTAAATTATATTTCTCGAGCAATTGGCCTTAGTCTGAATTAAACTGTACTGATCGAGCATTGAATTAACAGCGCATTCACTTGTTTCGCGATACGTTTTCAAAGTTCGAATAATACCCGGCTCTAATAAAAACATTAATAAAAAAAAAAAAAACATGCTCACTTTCTATGCGATCGTCGCGCCGGGCGAGTGTGGCGCCAATTTAGCGAGGGAAAATGCAAGTTTGAACGAATGAAAAAGGAACACGGCACGGTGTACAAAAAAAAATGTTTTCCCGAACGCCTAACCTAATGTGAATCAGGGAATGCCGGAGATGATCGGAATATTTTTGAATGGCGAGAAACGCCGCTTGGCCGCGAGTCGATATTAATGGACCTATGAATATTCAATCCCGTCGAATGAATCGTCGACGAATTTCGGAAAAGGCTCGTTATTTTGTTTTCGCCTCGCAAAGTGTGGAAGATCGACCCGGAATGTGGGCATGTGTGTGTGTGTGTGTGTGTGGCTGCGTGCGTAGAATAAATGGGAAACGGCGAGCGTCCCACGCGGTAGAGCAGGGCGATTCGGAACGTCCGGAGTAATAAATCTTTGAACGAAGGCCGAGGGCATAGTACCTGTCGCTGCATCCAGTTATTAATCACCTTTCCGACGCTACTGTAGAGATATCCAAAGAAGTTCCAGAACATCTTTTTTTTTTATTTTGTTGCTATTTTCTTTCCAACAGTGACACGTTTGAACGAGATTGAGGAGAAAGCTAACACGCCGCGGAGACCACGCCACGGTCGATGGATCACCGGTCGGTGCAACGATATAGCACACGCTAACACAGACGAATTCGCAATGAAGAGTCGATGCACGGTCCCTCCGCCCCTCGAGGCGCTGGACCGTGAAAAATCAGTAGGTGGCACCACGAGTTTGACTGTTATGGTGAGTACGACAAGGGGATTAAAAAAAATACGATAAGGTATTAATTAGGTTGGGGACCTTTCGGGTTACAGAGATTAGACGGGCATGTGCGATAACTATTATACTGGCATTATCTGCTCGCGCAAACACTGTCGTTCGTGTATTAAAACTGTGGCAACAAGTGTTGGGAATTCGGGTGCTTTCAGCCGAGATCAATATCTCTGTTATTTACGGTCTTTATGGACACGTGTATATATGCTTTACGTACGATTCCTCTGGGATTCGAATACCAAGGTCGTTCGGAAAAAAAAACAATCTATCGAAACGCCAAAATGCTAATGACTGTTGGTACGGAATTTTGAGCCTAATTAGTATGCTGTTTTTTTATAGTTATTTATTATAGTATTTTTGTGGTTCCGTGAAACTAATCTTTCTCTCAAACTCTGGCAATAAGTGCGTAGAATTCGGCTGATTTAATGTAAGATCGATATCTCGATCACTTGCTGGACACGATATAAACATTTGCCTATCTTGTCGAAAAGTCGTCCCCTTCGACGATTTTTTTTTTTCCGGTGAAATAATCGCTCAATGCCGGAAGTTCATGAAGCTATTCGAAGCCTCAACGACTGAATCGTTGCCCTCCTTTGCAAACCACCGGAACCGATAGGTGTGTAAATGAAAGTAAATCCATGAATATTTCAGCTGATATAAAGATCGACCAATGTTGTCATAAGAAAGTAGTGGCCCTCGAAGATTTATTCAGTCACTGATGCCTCGAAAGCTTATGAAGCTATTCGAGGCATCGATGACTGAAAAGCATTTACAAATCCTCCTTCACAAGTCACCGGAACGACAAGTGGATAAACGAAAGTAAATTCGCCAATAGGTCAGCTGACTCGTTGGAAGGTCAAGGCCATCGACAAGACACCGAATAAACACGCCCATTCGACGAAGGGGCTTCGCGAGATCTCGGATATTTTCGGCTTCCGAAATCGTCGCATTTGACACTATTATATAAAATGTATTCTCTAAGTGGGTTTGCACAGATACTATATCGCCCGACTGTGAACCAGAAGGGCGTATGTCCTACGTTCATTAACAGTAAATACACGCTTCTGATTTTAATCGCGAGATCTTTGTTTCGTTGTCTACGTTCGCACCTGTTCGCCGATGGTGTACGTCAGAAATTTACGTCGCTCCCGGGTGAAGCATTCTGTGGCAGCGGGCGAGGAGGGCTTCTGCGTCTGGGCGACTGGCCATGGTTCCGTGCAAGTCCACTGCAAAAACACACACATATATATATATATATATATATATATATATATATATATCAATGACATATATACATCAATGAGTGAGCTTCGGTGTTATTGATCCGAATTTTCCAACACACAATTTCACCCAATTTCTTCTCGATCAGCGGCCCGCACAATTTATCTATCTAGCAACCAACTAAAAAATCATGAAAACTATTTTTTTTTTGTTTTTAACTAACGGGTCCTCATCGACGATCTAATTATAAAAATGATAATTTATTTCTCCATCTCGATAGATGTTCTAGCACGAGCCTCGCAGTTTCCGCCGTGCGGAGTTCCTCGGGTACAGTCACGTGGTTAAAACTAGATTGACGATGGGCCTTTGTGCTTCCGAGTTTCACGATCGAACTTGAGACTGCATGATTCGAATACGCGATCGAGGCCAATGAGGTCATCGGCGGCCTACGATTTTCTGCATGCGTCTTCGATGTGCAAAGTGGAAAAACTATCGTCGTCCCACACCGCCGTCTCTCGTTCTCTACTCACGGACGATTTTCTTGGTAACAATTGTATCGCCCGACAGGAACCGATTCGGAAGTCCCGACGTTCTCTCAACAACGAACGATTGTTTAATATCGCTTTGGCGTTGGTGAGAAAATTTAACAGAGCACGAGCCACGACTGCCCCGCCACCGGTGCTCATTCTTCTACGAGCATCGACGAGTATCCTACCAGCACTGCATATACTATGATCGAAGCTCTTGCAGACCTCGTGGCGCTTGCGCTCTCTGACACGTACAACCTGAATTCGCGCTCTCCGATCTCTCTCGGGTCGCGCGGGGTCGCTGAGGGGTCGCCGATGTTTTACATTTTGACACTCATATCGAAAGCTCGTCGGGCAAAACATTGTCTATCCTCGCGAAAGAATTTTTGTATTTGCACTTTTGCTTGAAATATTGTTCTACTTTCTTTTTTATTTGGAGTGTTAAAAAAAAAAAAAAAAAAAAATTGTAAATTTAATGTACCGGACTGAAAGTTTTTGATGCAACTGGTACATTACATTTAATGGAGAATCGCGATGAAAAATTAATATACTTTTTCATTGAAATTTAAAGTTAATTATGAAAAATAAGGTATTCACAATGTATTTTTTTTTTTTTAATACACTGAACATTAATTTTTCATCGCAATTGTGCGTGAAATTTAATATACCAGTTATTGGCATAAAAAATTGTCCAGTCCGGTGCATTAAATTTCATAGGAATTTTTATTACAGTCTAACGCCAGCGAATGCGGGCTATTTTTTGTTTTTTTTTTGGGGGCGTTTTATAGTCGTACGATGTACTTACACGCTCGTCATTCTCCATCTCAAACCGATAATAACCCCAATGACATCCGAGCCCAGACAGCTACGACCCGAGAATTTGTCTCTCTCCTAGGGGAGTTTCCTGCGACAACCCAGCTCTCCCTCACGCACCTCGCTGGAACTTGCACGCTCTCGCTACCGCCTGCCAGCATCCGCACATCAACTCTTGAACAAACCGAAATATCATCAGAACTCGAAAACAAGACCTCTGACAGTCTGGAGTGCCGGGATGCATTTTTTTTTTTTTTTTTTTTACTTCAAATGTCAAGGACTCGCGGAGAGCGGAGCGAGCAACGGTAGCAGCCGACGTATAGCATACATTTTGTTTCCTATCGTATATCGTAATCGGATTATTTGTAGATTTTGTAAATTTTTTAAATATTGTAAATTTGTAAATGTAAATTTTTTAAATATAAATGAATCGGTCCCCAAATGATCGTTTAGCTTTGCTGACGATGTTGCAAATGGAAAAACAAAACAAGATCAACGACAAGAAAAGAAAAAGACGAATGGAAATCGATTCTTTTTTTTTAATTCCTGAAAAGCTGATGTTGGGAGTATTGAAGAAGCTTGTAATTATTATTATTTTTTTTTCCGATAAACAAGTCGGAAAAGACTAAAATCGATATTTCTAAACCCCACTTCAGCAACCCCTCAAAAACTGCTCTCAGACACTGCCGAAGTGGTCTTGAAGCGCCGATGTTTGGGAGCTTTCTCGACACGCTGCTTATCGTTTCTTGAGGAGGTAAACAAGTTGGGAAATCTCAGTCTGAAGATTTCGAAGTTCTACTTCAACCCTCAACCCTTCGCGGCAACGTATCCCTCAAGATCTGGACTATTTTCTCAATCTCGCAGATTTACTCGAATAAAAACTATCCATCAGCTTACAACAAAAAAAAATGATCGTACATACCGTGAACATTCCAGAACACGTGTCAGCAGTTGCAACTTAAAAATGAGAAATGTCATGTTTAAAAAAAAATGTGTATGGTATAAATCTTCTCCAACCCGGAAACAATATTTTGCCGAAAATGTCCGCTACTAAAAATAAAACAAATTTACAAAAATTAATCTCATTATCCCGAGCACATTAAAAATAACATTTCCACCCTTAAATTATCTCGACGAACAGTAAATTCTACTGAAGGTCTGTGCATCGATTTTTTAGGGACTCCCCAAAAGTTTATCCTGAGAACTTTGAAGTGGCTTCTTTTAATTGGTTTCTCTCGATAAATTAGTCGAAAAATCCTAAAATCCATATTTCTAAGCCTCACGTCAGCGACCCCTCAAAAATGGTTCTCAAACTTTGTTGAAGTTTGAGAAGTTTGAACTTTGGCCTTGAAGCGCCGAAGTTTGGAAGCTTTCACGACACGCCGCTTATCATTTCTTGAGTAGGTAAACACACGTTGGGAAATGGCAGCCTGAAGTTTTCGAAGTTCTACTTCACTCAAAGTTCCGGCTTCACCCTTCGCGCCAACACTTTCCTCAAGCAAGGAATCGATAAATCAATTTAAGAACATGTTAGATGCACGCATGTTCACGCGAAAACGTGGTGCAATTTTATTTGCCTGGATACACATTTCTATAAGTTGCAAACTTACTTTCTGTAAATTGAAATAATAATAATAATTCCAGAACACCTGTCAGCATATGCAACGCGAGAAAAATGAATGCGATGTTGAAAAAAAAAGTCTACGAGCGAAAGTATCTTGCCCAACGCTGAGACGATATTGTCCCGAAAATGTCCAATACCAAAAACAAAAGTAACCCCGAAAAACAACCCTCATTATCCCTCGCGCATTAACGACGATATTTCCACCCTCGAATTGTCTCAACAAACAGCGAATCCACCTCGAGCTCTCCGCATCGAAATAGCGACCGAAGCGTGGATTCCTCCACGATCGGAAATCCTGTAATTCTGATCTACGAACGGCCGTGGTACGTCGAGGCGTGCGAGTATCGAAACCGGACCATCAAATGACAAGGCCCTTCAGCCGTGAGCTCTCGTATACCCAATCCGGAGAACAAACGATCTCGACCGTGACCGAGGTCGCTCATTCCTCGACCCACTGTCACACATACACGTATCTCTCCGACCATCCTCAATCGTCCCTCCCGCCCGTCCGTCCCTCGGGCGCAACTTTCAGCGTTATATTATCCGTATGTTCGACTCGCGGGGTCGATAACGTAACCATGGAAACACCGAGGGACGAAAGGGGAATCCACCGCCCGTTTACCCAGGTTGGGTATCTCGGAAGCAGGGTCCGAAGAGGGTTGTTGCAGAACGGACGGCGTAAACCGAGCGAAGCGGCGGGGAGGCCGGAAGGGGTGCGCAGGAGTAAAGAAGATGCGGAGGACAAAGCTCGAGGAGTTTGCACAGCAGTGCGTCGTCGAAGGTGCGAGCACCGCCGTCAGGGGGCAGAGAGTAAGGTGGTTGGTGCAGGGTTATCGGATTGGGGCAGGGAGTTCGGACGGTCTCGGCGAGGCTTTTTCCGTGCGGCCGTCGTGGAGCTCCCACGAGGAAGTCCGCAGGCGCGGCTGCAGCTGCGGAAGAGTGGCGAGCGGCGGCAGCGCCATCGGCAACCACCGGAGCACTCCAATATATTTATATATACATAAGTATATATAAATATATATTCGACGAACGGGTGTTTAATACCTCGGGATAGAGGCTCGGTGCTCGGCACTGTCGGCCGAGCTGCCGCGCCATGCGGAAGTCCTGTTCGTATCGTCCGAGGTAACCGACCTGGGCGCGGGGTTCTCCGGCCGCCGCGACCACGACGACGACGACGACGACGACGCCGACGACGCCGACGACGACGACGACGACGACGACGACGACGACGACGTGTACGTCGTCGAGAACCCCGACGCGATCACGACGGGTCCGGAGGAGCCTGTCGAGGCTCAAGCGGCCGAGTCATCGAGCGGCCTCGTCGCCGAGCAGCACCCGGCCACGACGGCCGTCAAGCCCGATGACGATGGCCATCCTGACGCGACGAGGATCACCCTCAGAAATTGGAACGACATGCCCCGTCATCTGCAGTTCAATCCACACATAAGAACCGGATACCGACCGCTCACCACCTTCGTCGGCTGCGTCGCCAGTCTTTTCTACCTCCACAATGAAACCGTCAACATCCTGACTCACGGTGAGACCTCGTCGTCGACGCTATCGAAATTGGATAAATAGTTTTTTTTTTTTTTTTTTTTTTTTAACGGCTGCGAGAATGTGCCACGACTATCGTTTCGTTTTTCGCGATGGTGTTGGGATCTTTTTTTTTAAATATTTTATAGCGAACATTTTGTTTTTCGGTTTTTTAAGTATGTGGGATTTTTTTTGTTACCTTGGGAAATGAGTAAATAATTTTTGGACATTTCAGGTTGGAAAATAATGTGAAAATATTATCGAAAACTGTTCGACTAATTTCGAAAGTTCTTGTTGTTGTTGTAATTGTTGCAATCGCTGTTTTTAATTGAAGAATTAACAATTTTTCTTTTTAGCTAATTTTGATGATTGTTTGGATTTTGGTGTCGATCGATTTACGCGATTTTTCGTTATTTCGCTGCTATTAACATCTTCTATTAAAAAATGCGATATAATTTTTACCGTGTATCAACGAAGTTCGTGCTGCTCCTCAATTTTTGTTCTCAATTTCACGTAACGTTGCCGCACTTCGATGAGTCTCGTGATTTAGTAGCGTATTTGCATTGCGAACGCACTCGCGACACTGCAGCTGCACTTGGCTTCGGAAGCGTTCGCTGGTGGGAATCGAAGGATAGCCTATACGCGAAAGATATCGTTAAATTTTTGGCACGCTCATCGTTATTCTCGTCCAGTGCCGTATATCGCGAATATATCGTTTCATTGTTTCAAACAAAAATTAAAAAAAAAAAAAGTATATCGGTTTTTCCATTCACTTTTACTGCTTCTACCCCGTCAGGTACGGTGCATTTTTTTTATTACCACTTTTACTACATTCTTTTTAAATTTTTTTTTTTATCTAAAGTACTTAATCCACCTTATATATCATTCCCGTACTATAAATCTTACTCCTGCCCGTTCGATCTTCCTTTGCATGATTAATCTCGAGAAGATGACGCATCGAGTTATGCCCGGTGGGATTAATTAGCCGAGCGCTGGTATCTGCGGGTGAAATGTTAGTTTTGGCTCCAATTGGATATACCAGAAGCACGCGCGGTAGCCTCCACCTTTCGCCTCGACTCTACCCCTGCCCCCCCCCCCCCCCCTTAACATTTTTGGCACGGCGCAAGTTTTTGTATACTCGCGAGACGACGAGTCTTCGGATACGATACCAATTTTCTCAGCCAAGAACGATTATCGTAGAATTTAGGATAGCTTGGCGATGCGATCAAATAATAATTATAAATGAAAAAGCTCGCCATTATTATAAGAACCGTCTGTGCATCGATATTGGCCGAATGCCCGGATAGCGTTTGATTATAGCGGCGCGAAAAAAAAAAAACAAACAAAAAAGGATTTCTTCGCTAATATAATATCGTCGGAGCTTACAGATTATTGCATGAAAATCCCGTTAAAAGTAAACGACGCACGGACAGACACGCGCGAGTTTTATAAGCGCTGCTAACTCGATAAAAGTGACACCGGTATTGCGGTCAAGGTTTGCTCGTATCCCCCCGGATGAACTCCTGTAAAACCCTCTAAGACTTCCGCGAACAGCTGACGAAGAGGTGAACGTAACGCATTGCGGTGTTATCCGTGACTGCGTTCGTCGATCGATCCAATCGGAAATAAAAAAAGAAAGAAAAAAAAAACAAGCTACTTCGCGTCGGTGCATGTGCCGTTGGGAGCGAAAGGATTCAATTATTTTTGTTTACGTTCATTGATGCGCGAAGTAAAAAAAAAAATTCAAAGGTATAAACTCAAAATTTCTTACTCGAAGGTAAAACTTTGGATTGGTTTGGTGTTGTTTTCTAACAATTTACTTCAACGCAACCAGTCGATCGATCCGCCAAACCAACTCCGATTACAACCTTCCGGAGGGTGGTTTGGTTGATATTTCTAATCCGACCCTAATACCGAAAGCTCTATGTATCTGATGGAAAGTTCACTTTAAAAATAAGTTGTAAATTTAATGCACTGGAACTTGAAATCTACTCACATTACTTATATTGAACATTAATGTACTTTTTGTAAATTAAAAATACCAGATACTAAAATTGCAAAATTGCAAATAGTCTGAAATTTACAAAAATTTTTACTGTAAAATTGCAACGCACGTGTGTTTGAAATTTCATAAAGAGTTTATGTAAAAATTCTTCCAAAATCGTTGATCAATTTTCAAACAAAATTTTTTTTACAGTCTCAGTGTACATTTGGATTTTTCCAGAGCAACGCAATTTCCGACTGAAAATCGAGAGCACCGATAGTTTGGTTTGGGATTGCAAGTCAGGTTGTTTTAGGAAAACCCAACCGTAAACCAACCTCCTGTCCGACACATAAAACGGTTTTTATTGCGATTGGATTTTAATATCGCCGAAAAATCAAAGTCACGAAGGTTTGAATCAGAGTTGGTGTCGTGTACTGATCGACCAGTTGATGTCAGGTTGCTTTCAGGTTGGTCACAAGGCGAGGGAAAGTTATCGATGTTTTCTTTTTTTATAGCGGATAGACACAGTTCTGTCGCGTGTTCGTTGGACATAGAGCGGAGATCGGAACGTTCCCTCTTCAGTGAACCATCAATGTTACGCATTCATTTCCATCGGATTAAACTCGATAAAAAAAAAAAAAAAAAAAAAAAAAAAACACTCCATCCGCCTTTCGGGAATTGCTCGTTTACACGAGAAAGGCCTTGATATTTCACGTTCAACCTTTGGGAAGAAAAAAAAAAAAGTCGAACGTTTTATCGCTCTGGCGTATTGGGTATTGGCTTTATAACAATTTCGCGAAAAGCTTTGTTTCCGGGTCACGTAATCCACGTCGCTCGAGAGCACGCCCTTTAATTTTGTCCTTCGACAAACGACGCGATCGATGAAACTACTATACTGGTAGGTGTGTCACGACAACGATAACGGAACACGAGAAATATATTCTATTTACTTTTTTTTAAATTTTTTCACACTGCTTGTTGAAAAACAGAAAAATCACGTAACGTTAGCTTGAAAAAATATTGCTTTAAACTTCAAGATCGTACATTAAAAAAAAAAATTGCATTTGAATCAGGATTGTGGGTACTTCCTGGACATTTCGATCGATGGAAACTTTGTAGTGCATGTACCGATTGGGATCGCGAAGCGTGCGAAGATTTAATCGGCTTGATGCATACAGGTTTTTTTTTTCCGCGCTACTGTATGAAATAGCGTGCCTCGTAAAATTGCAATTGCGAAGGTTGATGACAAAATTGCACATGCTCTCCGTTACGTGTCCCAATCATTGTCAGGTATCCGGAGGTATATTTGTAAACATTATTGCATATGGTATAAATTATTTGTTCATCAGTCTGTGATGGTTTCATCAAAATTTTCAATTATTTAAAAAATTACTGTCTCGACTAAACTAACATTTGATACAGATGTGCAAAAGATTAGAATAAACACTGAGTTCGAGTCTGATGTCGGTGCATCCGAAAAAAAGAATATTTTTCCTTCCTCATAGAGGAAGCTTCGTTTTTTTTTTTTTTTTTTATTCACGCTCCTCGCACAACTTCCTGCAAGGGAAAGCCAAAATTTACCGAAGTCCCTCGCATATCGACATTCTTAATTCACAAATTCAAAGCGTTCGTTAAAATTTCCGTGCGGAAAATAAACAAAAACTCGCAAAAAGCGTCGCAACTGCGGAAGGAGCCAGAGGTGCAGCCGCAGTGGTAGCGAGTATCGTTTTTTTTTTTTTTTTTTTTTGCGCCGTACTGTATGAAATAGCGTGCCTAGTAAAATTGCACTTGGCGAAGGTTGAAAAAACATATTGCACATGTTCGCCGTTACGTATCCCAATCGTTATCAAATATCCCGAGCTATATTCTAAAACATTATTGCGTATCGTATAAATTCTTTTTTTTTATCAATCCGAGATAGTTTCAACGAAATTTGAAATCATAAAAAAATGTTCAACAGTTTGCGTTTAGACTGAGCTAAAATTTGATACAGATGTCTAGCAGAGTCGAATAAACTCTAGGATCGAGCCTGATGAAAATCGTTGCATGTGAAAAAAAAAACAAAAAACAAAATTTCATATCTTCTTGCATTTACACTTTTCGCACAACTTCCTTCACGGTAAAGCCAAAATTCTTCGACGAATTCTCTCGCATTTTGACTCTCTAAATTTACACATTTAAAGCAAAGCCCTCATTGACACTTTCATGCAAAAAAGAAATTATCGAAATCTAAAAAAAAATCCTCAACAATTTAAAATCATAAAAAATTTTCAACAGTTACTGATTCGACTAGGATAAAATTTCACACAGATGTTCAGCAAAATCGAAGAAACACCCTAGGATCGAGTCTGACAAATCGAAGAAACACACTAGGATCGAGTCTGAAAATCGCTCCGTCCGAAAAAAAAAAAAAAACAAGAAATTAAATATTTTTAAAATTTACGCTTCTCGCACAACTTCCTCTGTGGGTAAACCAAAATTCGCCGAATTCCCTCGCACTTTGTCTTTCTTAACTTCCGAATTCAAAGCAAAGCGCTCGTTAATAATTGCGTGTGAAAAAAAAAAAAAAAAAAAAAAAAAAATTAACGCGCACAAAGCGTCGAACGTGCGGAAGGAGCCAGTGCGAGGTGCAGCTGTAGTGGCAGCGAGTATCGACCCGTGTGACCGAGGGGGTTTGAAATAAAATCTTAGTGGGTCAGCGCACGAGGCCTCGGGGGCTTGCGAGTGGTACACGTACACGTGCTTTTTTTTCTTTCTCTCCTTCTTGTCGTTTTTATTTTTCTTTTATTTTTACAGCTCGTCATACTTCCGAGGCGGGGCGAGAGGGAGAGTGCGGTCGCGTGCGCAAGCACACCGGTCATTCAGAATCTCGCACTTGTCGCCGGCTCTCGCGGTTAATGGGACTCTTCGCGTTATAAAATAATCATCGTTTCATTCCCGCGTTTCAAAGCGGTCGTAGTGTTGTGGCTTGCGTGGGTGTTGTTTCGCCCCGCGCCGTCAGCACGTTGGATTATATGCTATGCATTAAAGACGATGGAACAAGACGAGGATAAATACACACACACACACACGCAGCCATACGCGCGCACGTAAAGTAATGTTATCGAGCCTGTTAGCGAGGACTCGCGTTGCTTAAACCGAGCGCTTTTGTTCACCGTCGAAGAGCCTCTAGGTTATGAAAATTTTGCAATTATTCACGCATTAGCGACGAGAATGAATTTCATGCGGTGTCATTGTTCCACTGGAACAAAATTATCTTGGGTGAATAAATTAAAATTAATTGTAAGGAAAAATGTGACGGAGGAGGGTTGGACCATGAATGAGGCTTTCGTCGTTATTTAACATTCGAGAAAGGGTCAACCTGGACTGTTTCACTATGCATAATTAATTGTACCGCAAATTGGACCGAGCCCTGTGTCACTCAAGCAAACTCTTAATTTTAACCGATGTAATTAACGCGGCGGTCAATGGTAAATTAGTTCAGCCCTTTGAGCAAGGTTCCAAAAGTTCTCGAAACTGCATGAACATTTTTTTTTTTACCGTTAACTGCTAATGAGTGGGCTGCGAAAAATGTACCGTTTTATAAAGTTTTCGCTAGACGTGCATTATAAATGCAAATTGCATTTTCGTATGTATTTTATTACAGCAGGAAGTTATCCGATACGATGCTTTGTTGCGGGTTTTTTAATTTTTTAATAATTTTTTTTAAGAGCTAGGAATTTTTCTGAGAAACGAAATTAGTATACCGAAAATATTGGAGATACTTAAAAAAAAAATTGGATTAAAGTTTTTCAAAGTAACTTTGGAAAGTAACTAAAGTAAAATTTGTGCAAAAATATATATAATATCGAGAGAAGTTCCAGAAAGTGTCGCAGGTTTAAGTTTGTAGATATGATTTTTTTTTTTTTTACAGTCAATGAAAATTGATTTACCAATATCTTTTTTTTTATGATCGAGCAGGTCTCGCAATTCTGTACATACTGCTGACGGTACCGTATCTTCTGCCATGGGGCGCACGGGGATTCTTCACCGGATTTTTATCCTGGTGTCATCTGATCGGTGCGGTCAGTCCCTGGATCGGATCGTTTCTTTACCATCTCTTTATGAACTTGAACTACGGCGAGGCATTTTACATGAGGCTGCTCAAGCTCGATATGCTCGGTATATGGGTCTGCCAAAGCGTGGGTGAGTAAAAGACCCTCTATGTGCATTAAATAATAGAATCCACATCGATAAGTATGTAAAAGAAAAACTTACTTTGAAGAAACTTACTTAGCTTCGAAAACTTACGAGCGCATAGTAGGAGTTAATGCCAATATGGATGGAAAAGTCAATAAAATCATTCGAATGAATGAATTAGTGATATAAGATTTAATAACATTCAAGGCGCGATACCGATGATCGCAGCTTCGATCCACTGTCTACCGATCGTATGGTGGCACCTTTGCATACTGGCCTACTGCTGCCTGAGTTTCTGGGGACTGTTGAAGGTGACGTATATTAATTGCTTAAAAATAAAATTAAAACAATTTATCTACCAATTTTTATGGCGAAGAATTGAAATTTCAATATTACATGATACAATATTAGTAAGCCCGGCTAAGCCTTCGTGTCAACTATCTAATAAAAAATCGATCGATTGAACTAATTTTGTTAATCGATATTTCATCATTTCCCTTAGGCAATGAGAGCGAATTCTCCGTGGGAGCGACGCTTGTGCTTCTCACCTCCGTTCATGATGAGGATGGTCTTTCTGGCGTTAAGATGTTTTCGCGTCGGCGGTGGAAATCCGGAAGCCCTAACACACATAGTTCTCCAAGTGAGTTTTCCGCCTTCTCGCAGTTTAACCCTTTGAAGCAGTGAATTTTTATTGCAAGTATAAAGTTTCAAATTCATTGGTTGGTTATTTATGCATTTTTTCCGAATGCAAAGAGGTGCATCGCCTATGATATACCGTGCTTCAAAGGGTTAAGGTAACAACTGCACGAAACACTAATCAAGCGTGTGCCAAATTTTCACAATCGTTTCACCAAAATGTAACGCATTTATTAACAGTAACGGAAGTTGATTCGTATTGCTGCATAGGTCCTCAGTCAAGGAAACCATCGATAACGATGTTTTGCAAATACATAAACTGATAAATGCACTTTTTCATGAGGATACATTTTCATTAAGTTTTTTCAAAGAAGAATCCTCATTTTTCAACCAATTTTAATGAACCACAGCTCATTTTGTTTTTTAAACGTTGCTCTACGAATTCAGCGAATAGATTTTTTAATAGTTCTGGCCGTTTAAAAATGACAGCAGTTTAGATACGGGAAAAACAATTCACTCATTAAATGATGGGCCTTACTTGTCAAATGGTCAAAACCTACAAAAAAAATGTACTTCGTGAATTGGTAGAGTAAAGTTTAAGAGACAAAATGGGTCATAGTATATTAAAACCAGTTAAAAAATACGGATTTTACTTTGAAACACTTAACGAAAACGTACTATCATAGAAATCAGCATTTACCAGTTGTTATTCTTGCAAAACCATCGTGATTAATATTTCTCTTGATTGAGAACACATGCAATAACACAAATCTACCTCCTTTACAGTCAATAAACACATACAATTTTGGATAGAAAATTGTAAAAATTTAGCACTCTTTTGACTAGCATGCAACGCAGTCGCTACCTTAAGGTACTAGCATAAAGATTTGGTCCAAAAAACGGGTCAATTTTTAACATGTTTTTTTTTAACGCGAGTATCAGAAGAACAAGTCGGGTTTTCACACACTTAGTATCAGGTAGGATGAAGTTTGCGTTTTTTTAAGGGGAAAATATCAATGAACAATTGACAAATAACAATTACCATCGGACATGTCGATTCGAAATCGGTATCTCAAAACCTATTCGTCGAATCGAGTGGAAATTTGGACAGATCCTTGATAATAACATGGTCTATCGAATGACCGGATGATTAAAAAAGGTGCATTTGTTTGCGAATAACAAACGATTAAAGTAGTTTTTTTAGGCCTTATTCTTCTAATACCCTCGTTAAAAAAAGGTTGAAAATCGGCGAGTTTGTTTAGACCAAATCCTTATGCTAGTGCCTTAATCCGACAAAAACGTATTCTCGACGCCACGCACGTGCACGTGCTATCGTCGTATCTATCTTACGAACTGTCTGCTAAATCGTCTCGTCTCTCGACGGCATGCTATTCTCAATTATTGCAGGATCTCGTCGCTGTTGTGGGTGGAACGATCGGGGCTCTAAGAATACCGGAGAAGTGGCTGCCCGGACAGGTCGACATAGTATTGAATTCTCACAATATAATGCACGTAGTTGTGGTAATGGCTGTATGGTCGATGCACACGGCAACCGTACAAGATCTCGTATGGATGATGGATCCTTCGGCTTGCTCGGCAAACGCTTCGCGAGTTCCGGCACGCGACGAGCTCTGACTCGACCTTGACGAAAGAAGAAAAAATCGTCCAATTGATGGCAAAAAAAAACAAAAAACAAGCAATATAGCGAAGAAAAATGAAAATGATCGCGAGGAAATACATGATTATTTGTAAATATTGTTCTTTAAAAGAAAAAAAAAAACCACAAAACGAAGGAGGAAGAAAAAAAGGAAAACGAAGAAAATCGTCGAGAGAATATATTTCCTCGGAGTAATGGGAATTATGAAGAGTGAACCAATGAAGCCATAAGCGCAATACCACACACAACCAACTTCCAGCCTTCGAGCCACGTGGAACTGTGATTCAAAAGCATAGAAGATTGATCTTCGGTGCAATCTGTGATTAAAATTAGGGACAAAAAAATTACAAAGAAACAAAACAAAAAAAAAATTAAGATGACAAAGAATATACGTGCGGTTGTTATGGGTATCGTGGATGCCTCGTGTTGGCGATTGGATGGGATCCATCGAAGTTATTATTCGTAGTTCGTTCGCAATTATAGAGCTACTATTGTCCTAGGAAAAGCGCCCTTAACGCTGCGTAGAGCGATTTATATTATAATATAAAATGAATCGATAACGTGGAGTGAAGAGAGAGAGAGAGTTTACGAAGTCGAGAGTGGATTGTCCCAGTACAAAAGAGAAGCATTTAGATCGACGATTTATCCGACGCGTGTGTTGCGTCGTTTTCGGGTGTAAATAAATCGCGATCGACGAGCACCACATTTTAAGCACATCAAAAATATTTATTGTTTATTGTGGAAATGAAAAAAAAAACACACTTTTGCAATAAACGCAATATACACCGAGTTGTGACGTAACGAGGATTTGCGACATTTCCGACAGCACTCGATTTTTGGTGTGCAAGAAGGAAAAAAAAAGATAAAGGAAATTATATAACATTAATTCGGATTGACGCTTCCACGCTATCGAGGAACCCATTTTAATTTTAGATTAAATACAGGAAAGAAAAAGAAAAAGAAAAAAAAACTTTCCAAAAGATAATCGACGATAAAGAAAAAAAAACACTCTTCGAGTGTATTCGTCGCTCGCAATCGCTTAGTTATTATGTACAATTAGATTTTAAAAAAGCGCTAGTTACTCGAAGTATTTACAGAGCGCATAGGCATGTTGCCGATCGGCTGTCGTGTCGACGACAGCCCGATCGCCTTTCGTCTCCCGATCGTTACAGCAATATTTTATACTTCGATAAAAACGTAATTAAAAAAGAACAACAACCTAGTGCGATATTGCGATCGCTAAAAAAATCATTATATTACATAGATACGTTCCTTCTCTCTATTTGAATTTCTCGCTAAGAATAATCTTCGATTTCGGCTTCAAGAACTAATAAGAGAAGAAAAAATATAATACAATGTGACTATCGGCGAAGATGAGCTCAGGATTGACCAAAAATCGACGAAGTAATAAATAAATCAATTTTCAATCCCACTTAATCCTGTCTCGTTTTCTTATCGTTACCCCCATCGCCTCTCATCGTCACGTTAATCAACGAATAACGCGAAACTATTTACAAATAGTAGATTGAATAAACGCGAGATAAAAGTTTAATCAGGGAATGGATATATACATTTAGCTATATATATATATATATCTGATTTTTTTTCTTCAGGTAAACGCTGATTGGTGCAGTTATACGCAACAGCATTGAGCTCGACAATTCTTCATCGTTAAATTTTTGTTCTCTTTCCTGCTTCTTGTTGCCAGTTTAGTTTTGTTTTGTTTTTTTTTTTTTTTTTTTCGTAGGACTCGATATTACTGCAACGGTGCTTCGCTTTCTTGGGTGTAGCTCTTGACCCGGCTGAACTTGCAGGGTGGATAACGGCCAATGACGTTCAAGCACATAGTCGTCTCCTGGCCGTTGTTGTACTTCGTGAATATATTGTATTCGAGCCACGACAATTGCGAATTGACTCTCTTGTGATGATTCTGAATCTCGAATTCCTAAGTCGATAATAGAAAGAAAATAGAAACAAAATATAGGCGATAAATAATCGATCATTGGCAGCGGAACTTTCAACCGACGGCTGAAAGTTTGAACGATCCACTCACTATGTGAAAAGTCTGTTCGCCGCTGTCGTGAACGACCTCCCGCTTCTTTCGTCTGTTCGATGTTATATTTGTACTCTTGACCGCTTGTTTTTTTAACACCAGAGTAACGCAGTTGTCGTGAAGTCTGTAATGCCCTATGAGGACCGAGGGATTTCGTGGTGAACGATGCTTCAACGCGTTCACGCAGCTCTGAGCATCGTCGGTCGATGTCAACACGAGAACACGACCCTCGGGAAAGAATCTGCGGACAGAAAAAGCTTCGTTAAAACAATTCCGTATTGAATTGTTAAATCCACAATAATACGGCTCTTAGATGAGCAACTAATCGAGAACCTGAGATATCTGTAGTACTCAACGAGATGCCAAGGCCGATAGAACTGATCCTGAAAGCTGTTTTCACCGTGACGAATGTACGTCGTTTTGCTGATGTAACATCCGTTGTAACGCAGCCTCGGACGCTGTAGATACATCTCGCGCCAGGACGAGTACTTGGGCTCGTAATTGCCGCAATTTACTCCCCAAACTCTTACGCAAGCCAGTCGCCATATCTCCGGATCACGCGCGGATATGAAAAATCCACGGCATACGCGGGAAAACATCTCCAGCGAGCGTAGGTCGAGCTCGGACGACACGACCCATCTCAGGATGTAGAGAACGATTTCCATCGGCAATGCGGATACGTGCGTCGTCTAAAAAAAAGCAAACACGAATTTCGTTAATTTCCAATTGTTTTTGTTCTGATCATCTTAACTTCAAAATTCGCTATCCAAAAATTGTTTTTTTTTACGTTCTGTTCGAATCGGGGATAACAGACGCACTGGTTTCGGCCGACGATCCTCGACAATTTTGCGAAAAGATCGGCATCCTCGACGTCGTCGATTGTCTCGTCGTCAGTGTCGTTTCTATCCTGTCCGAGATTCTCCGCTGCATCGTTTCTATCATCGTTCTCCAATCTGTCGCGACTCTTTGGCTTCGTAGATTCGTACAGCCTGAATTCTACGTCCGGAACCAATTGAACCGCTCGCTTGTAGAATCGAATCGCTTCGTACAACTGGCCGCTCTGTTCGTGTTCTATGCCTTTGAGAAACAATGTTTTTGCCTGGAAAATAAAAATGACAATAAAATTATTATCTATTGATGGCAGTCTCGTCTCGATTCAGCATGAAACATTAAAAATTATTTTTTCTTTAAGGTGATATCGGTGCATACAATTTTTTTGTTTTGGGCTAAAGTTCCATGCCATAAATCATAGTCTTGATAATTCTGAGATAAAAATTTTTATCCAAATAATCACCTTGCTTTCTGTGGACGAATTATCTTCGATGCTTCCGTCAGTGTTGTCGGATTTCTTGCTGTTCTGAATTTTGGAGTAAGCGTGCTTGGGCGATACCTCCAATTCCCTGTGCCACTGTTGTCTGAATGAGGCGAGAGCATCCTCCACCTGGACGTGTGAGGAGGAAGAGGATTCTTCCTGATCATCGCCGCTCTCCGTTCCATCGTCGGCCGACCCGCCAGGGTCATTCTGTGTACATAAGACAACGTTATTGCGTCACCTCCGCGTACCTCATGTGCAAACAAATCGTTGCTGTTATTCGACGATCGAACGACATTTTTTTCGTTTTGTTATTCATGAAATACAAGTTCGGTGGCACGAAAAAAAAACAACAACAACAATATGGTACTCGCGTTCCCAGCTGATTCAAGGACAAGGTCGAAGGGTTCGATTCGTCCGAGGTTATGTTGCCCTACTACGCAGCTCGGGATGACTCGATGGAAAACAAATTTTTTTTTCAACTTATCAAAATGACAATAAGTTCTCGATGACGTACCATCGTTCGTCAACTTCGAGCTACTCGTGACGGTCCTTCAGCGCAAGTACTCGCGGTCGGAGAATCGCACGAGAGAGCCGGAAAAGAATTTCGCGAGGTGAATCGCCGCCATCGTTATCGCATACTGACCGCTTGAGAACTAGGTAACGTTCGGTTTCAATGGTGACTGCGAAAGCTCGCAGCTGCTCGTGAGCTTCTGCGGTCGCGTTTCAATATTGGCTGCAAGTTGCTGGCAGAGCTTGGAGATTATAAATCCTACGTTTTTAATATTTAAAATTGGAAGAGCTATAAGTCACCGGTAAAGTAACTGCAGATACTATCAATATCGTAGCGGCGATCAGTTTAATAACTACCTCACTACAATAGTTCATAATTAATTGATAATGTAAAGCTAGCTGGCGATAATGTCGAATAGAATTGTAATATTTAACTGAAAAAGCTGTTAGTCAGTATCAATATTGTAGCGGTGGTCATTTTAATAAGTACCTCACTATAATAGGTAATAAATAATAGAAAATGTAAAACTGGCTGAGGATAATGTCGAATAGAATTTCATTAAACATTCATTGTTATGCAATTTGTTTATTTATGACGAATCATTGATTATTTATCCGGAATAATTTACATTATTCCTAAATGATAACAGCGTGCCGGGTATATGAGAAGGGGGGGGGGGAGTGTATGCTCGACGCGTCGGCTCGACGTCTGACGTCACGGCAGGGGGGGGGAGGGCTCGACAGGTCGCGGACTCGTCCAGCTGACCGCCGCCATCTTGAATCAGTCGACGCTTCTCGGTCACAGGGACTAGACCTGCGTTCGCCGCTTGTCAATTCCCAATTGTATATTTAACCGCGTAACAAGTACCTGCTTGTCGATAGAGATTGTGTACAATAGATTTCCAGCTTGTTAAAAGTGATAGGTCTACCGAGGAGCCCCCAGGGTGCTGTGAAAATGTTTTGCCCTCGATTATGTTTGCTAAATTCAAATGCAAGAAAGAAAGTATTCGACATAAGTTTTCTGCAGTTTCCCTCTATGTCTTTAGTCGTAAGACTAAGGAAAATACGATACAGAGGCAAACTCGGCTGCAGCCGCAAAAATTGTGGGACTGGCTCGGTGCGTAAGGACAAAAAAAGAAATGTACAAAAAATAAGTGAGCACTAGTAATCACGCATCAACCGAGTCGACTAAATCGGTACAGGTTTTCAGCAGCTTCCCTGTATTTAGTCGTGAGACCAAGGTAGACTAAGACAGGCTAAGAAGTTTTAGTCGCAAGACGAATGCTATACAGGGGAGAAGTCCGCTACAAGCCGCAAGAATAGTGGGACTGGCTCGGTGCGTAAGGAGAAAAAACAGAAGTGTACAAACAAATAAGTGAGGTTCAGTAATTGCGCATCAACTAAGCCGAACCGCTGTAAGGCATAAGAAGTAGCTTTAAGACGCAGGCGACAATGCAGATAAATGAAAAATAAAATAACATATTCTTAACCGCGTATCAAGTACGTGCTTGCCAATGGAGATTTATATAACAGATTTCCAGCGAGTTATAAGTGATAGGTCTACCGAGGAGGCCCCATGGTGATGTGGAAACGAGCTGCGGAAATGACTTCGCCCTCAATTATGTTTGCTAATTGAAATACAGAATAAAAAGTATTCCTGCAATCCCAGCAATCGTTGCTGGTATTTCGTGTTAATGTAATATAATTCATGCACTTAACGATGTCTCCAATGTTTCACTCACGTCCCGTTTTTTTTTTTTTTTGTAAACGTACGGGTGGTTTATGCCTCAGCCATCCCAACTCATATATTTAGCGGAGCGACGTACACGAGCGATTTTTTTCCACGCGCCCAGGTAAGCTGTAGTACCTCGTCGCCGTCCCGAGGGACGATCTCTCGAGACCACGAGCAGAATATCCCGTGGTAGGTAATCGCGAAAACTCCGGAATGAGTGGCTATGAATTATTCCGTAGGCTTTAAGCCCGTCCGTGTAGTAGTGCCGTTGCTTCCTATACCCGCTTGGGTGTACTTACCATATACATATATACGATGAGAATTCTTATTCCCGACCTGGACCACCTGGAGCTCGAGTACCCTAGGTAACGTCTCGTTCAATGACAATTAAGATATATCATTTTTTTTTTTCATCCAGTCCAACAATCATTGCAATCATTAAATTCTCTCAATAAACCTCTTCACCGGAAAGACGGTAGTTCGTGTAATTTAATTACAAAAATATAACGATTATAATAATATCTCTTCTTTTTTTTTGTAATAACAATTGAGCAATTGTTATTACAAATATTGTGCGATTTATATATAAGTATTATAGATTGAATTGATATTACAGAATGAATTGAGACAACAGAAGTAGACGATTAATATAGTAATTCTTCTAAGATAATTTTACTTTCGTTTTCTCTATCGTCGGCTTATCAAAGTTCGTTCCATCCACCGGAAGTTTCGAGTGTCGAGTGCACGTGGACGCAGGATCTCGTCTCAAAAGTCTCGTTTCCACGGTGTCTCGGGACTTGGTTGGCACTTATCGTGAATTCGTAAATTTGTCGCGGAGATACATACAAGCCAGACTGGAATAACTGCGGGCCTTACTGGGGCAATTTGTTCGAGTTGCCACCACTTGGCACCTGAACAACGTCGAGTCGTCCAACGACGATGAGAAGGACCGCAGCTCTCGAGGAATGCCGAATCACTGCAGAAATATCTTTCTCCTTTCAACTGCGGCAAAAGAAATGCTGCACATACTTGTTTTCATCCTTCTCCTACCGTCGTGCATATATATATATATATATATATATATATATATATATATATATATATATGACAATACCCAGCTGCAAGTGTGTCTCGTCGTCCCCACAGGGAAACCCGGCGCGCTGAGGTGTTTCTCCTATTCCGGATATTTGGATGTCGTTCAACGCCCTGCTTAGAAAAAAAAGGAATGCGAATCTCCCGAAACTCTCCGTATCTCCGTCGTAGATTCCACGATAAAAGAATTTCACCCAGACCCAAGATAAACTTTTTTTTTTTTATCGAGTTACGTTTAATCCGGAAAATAATGTCCCCTCTAACTTGCCGTGCGGTGTCGCGTGCAGAGAGAGAGTGCGAACTTTTCTTTCTGCCGTGTGTACGAACTGAAGGAAAAACTTGGATTAATCATCCCGATGGACGGAAAGGGAGGGCGAAAAGTATGAAGAAAAGTTTCTCTTAACTCCTTGAACCGTCGCGAGACGGAAAGAGGAAAAACGAGATTTCGGTAGGAAGGAAAAGTCGCCCTGCAGTTACGTAAAGGGATGTGAAATCTACGCCTCCCCCCCCCCCCCCCCCCCTTTGACTCCGGTACGATCGCGTGGAATCGAACAATAAAGACAAAAATTGAGCAGTCTTGAATATTTCGACGAAGATATAGAAGTGTGAAGAAATAAACAATGAAACGAAAGATTGATAGTAATATACTGAAACGTTTCGTGCTATCTTAAGAGAGCGCTCCTCTCTTAGATAGAACGAAATCCGAAACTATGATTTGATTTTCGTAATGCGAGTAGACAGAATAACATTAAAGTGCTCGCCGGATGTAGGTTCGTGCACTGGGCACGTCTTTGGACACACTTTGAAGGTGAATTTAATGAATGTGATGGAAAAGAAACTTGATGAACAGATTTATAAAATGTCTCGGATTTTTATTCAATTTAATTTAATCTACGTGGGCGCGCAAGGGCACAGGGAAACTGCGGAAAACCTGGCCATACACAGACGGCTCTTTCCCCAGAAATTGGTGCTCCTACAGGGTAATTCACCAATCTCCGAGAAAATTACCTCCCGCTCCACGATTCGATGCGCCAGCCAGCGCGCGGCTAGGCGGTCACCCATCCAAGTACTGACCGCGAGCGATACTGCTTGACTTTGGGGACCGCCAGAGCCACACACCAACCGCGCACCTATCGCTGTCGGTTTTGTAAGTTCTGTAACGTTTCTTTGATTTGGATTAATAACGCTGGAAAGCGTATGAGCATGGCAGTGTGATTTTGCAAGTAGCAAAAAGTCATCTGTATGAAAAAACGTCATCTAAATGGGTTACATATGGCGTTCGAGATGGTAACTATAAGCTATTATACGTCCAAAAGTTAACTTTTTGCATGTCTGATCATTTTCGAATACCGTCCAGACGGACGTACGGAGTCCATAGGATCACTTTCAATCACTGATAAAAATTTTTATACTGATGAATATTTTTTTGGTGCTACCCTGGGTTCGGCCGCTGACCAGCTGGGATTCACGGGATTCAGCGCGTGTCTGCGTCAGTGCGTGGCCATCCTTGATGCTGGCACGACGCAATACATCGAAGCTCCCTATATTTTCGATCGTATTATCTGATTAAAATTTCTCGCGAGTGAAAAAAGTGTCTTCGTCTGTTCCTGAAGGCTCGCGAAACCGATGGAAGAAAAATCCAAATATGCCTCCAGGTAATTCGATCCAAATTCCTTCATGACAAATTACGCCAAAGATCCACGAGACAAAGCCGTGTTGTCGACAGCGACATCGAATGTTTTTCTGTAATTTTCAGAATGTTTGTGGATTTTATTGCGCGAATATTATCGATTTCAGGGGTTATTTTATAGGGCTAAATATTTTTTCGTTTGTTCCCCACCTTTTTTTTTTTATTTGTTGCTAGCTTGAGATAAATTCGAGGCTGAGTAGAAAAATCAACGAAGCGTTGCCGTTTGCCGAATAAGGGCATGAGAAAGCGGGGCCCATAGGCGCGCCTGCGCACAGCAGTGCGTCATCCAGTCGCTGACCACCAGCGCTTCACTGCGCAACGAGGTCTATCCGTCGCCATCTTGGATGTCAGCTCGCAGCAAAACTTCGAAGCTCCGCATATTTCCATCCGTATTGTCCGATGAAAGTGCGTCACGAGTGAAAAAAGTGTCCACAACTGTTCCTCTAGGCTCCCGTAACCGATGGAAGAGGAATCGAGGTATGTTTCCAGGTTATTCGATCCAAATTTCCTTTACGACAAATGACGCCAACGACACACGCAACGAGGCTGCGACGTCGACGCGACATGCAAGTATTTTTACGGTGTTTTTCAGCCTATTTATCAATCTTATTGCGCGAATATTATTGGCCACAGTCGTTATTTCGTACGATTCAATGGTTTGTTTTAATTATTTTTTTTTACAAATCAATATCGATTCGAGGATTGTGTGGAAAAAATTGAGAAACCGTTGCCGATTGCCAAAAAAGGGCATGAAGAAGCAGGGCCTGTAGGCGCCTGCGCACACTTGTGTTACTAAACCTCGCCGGTGGCAAGCAGCGCTACGCGGCGTGTCTGCGTTGATACGCCGCCATGCTTCATGTCTGCAGGCCGCAAAAGTTCGAAGCTCCGCGTGTTTCTACCCATGTTTTCCTGCAAAACTTGCTCCCACGCAAAAAAAGTGTGTTCGTCCGTTCCTTCAGGCTCCTGTAACCGATGGAAATGAAAATCAGACATTTCGCCAGGTAATTCGATCCAAATTCCTTTACGACAAATGACGCCAACGACACACGTCTCGTAGTCGTGCTGTCGACGCGAATATCCAAATGTTTTTCGGTCATTTTCAGCGTACCAATTTTATTGTCTGATTATCGTTCCCGGCCGTTCTTTCATACGACTCAATGTCTCATTCGGTTTTCGTCGTTGCCAAATTGAAATTAATTCGAGCACTGAGTAGAAAAATTGAGCAATAGGCGTCGTCCAAAAAAAGGGGTATGAAAAAGCAGTTGCGCAGTCGGCATCTGCGCATAGCCACATCGTTTTGAATTCAAATTCTATCGTGGCGTCGTAACCTTGACCGTTTGGAAGGACACTTCAAGGGCTTCGATAAACAACGCCGAAGCCAGTGCCGCAGATAGAGACCTAAAAAAAAATTAATCGGTCGTCCAGGTAAGTCGACGAACAGTTTCGAAAATCTCGTTCATACATACATACATACATACACACACATGTGTATATATATATATATATATATATATATATATATATATATATATATATATATATATTTCAAGAAAGATCAACAAAGTTAATCTCTCGGATCTACGTGGCGCTTCTTGCGCATCGAAGGATTCATACTTAGCTTGATAATCGATTGATTTACGAGATCGGAACATTCCCTTTTTTTTCAGCCCAGCGGGTTGGCTGGGCGGGGGTTACGCTTTCTCCGCACCTTCAATGTTCCTCGGAGCTTCGCGTTGGGAGACAAACGCCCCGATTGCGCGCGCGTTCGCTCCGCAAAGCTGTGCCGTGGCTGGTCCACATCCTTTTTAACCCTTTTCCGTCATCCCACCGTTTCTCACGTCCCACCGCTTTGTATACTACGTGCGTTTATTCCCATATTTTTTTTTCCTCACCGCGTTATTTATCCTTATACGATCATTTTTTTTTTTTTTTGTTCCCTCATCTACCGCGTCTCTCGACTCTCTTTACAGCCACCCTACCCGCACGTTCCCCATCGTCGTATCGTTCGTCGGCTTTATTAATCGTTTTTTTTTTTGTTTTATTGTAATTCATTGCAGGCCGACCGTTCGTCGTCAGGAGCATCTAACCCGACCCATCCCCGTTTTCGTCCGGCAGCACAGTGGCGCCTTCTCGCGAGGGACACAACGCCACCGGGAAGCGTCGTTGCTTGGGTATGGGCGGGTGGGAGAGGTTTCGAGGCTCCTCCGTCAGTCGCGGGTGAAGTGCGTGCGAGAGCAGCGGTCACGAGAGCTGCTGCTTCGAGAACGGCGTGGGTTCGAGTGCGTGGAGTTAGGTCAGTGTCTGTCCAATCCTCCTACTCGCGACCAACAACTGAAGTAAAAAAGAAAGAAAAAAAACAAAGTAAAATACTTGTCGTTCGTAAGGATCCTGACTGGCTCGCTCGTTTCGCAGCTCGACGACTCGTACTTTTACACCGTCGAGCACGTATTATTTAACACATGCGTCAACGATGCTAGATCCATATATACAAAGGATTTTGGACTCGTCTCCCGCGAATCGTCGCGACCCAGAGCGCTTCGACTTTATTTGAAAGCAAACAATGAATTAAAAGATGAAAGTAACGGAGAGGGGAAGAGCAAATCGACACTGCAACTCTGTTGTGTTCTTCGAGCTGACGCTAGATAACATCGAGTTTAGAGGTTTCAACGTTCATAAAACAATTGGGGGTAATCGCAGAGGAATTTTTTCGTCCCGACGACGGATCGGCAAGGTGTTTATTTTTTTATTTTATTTTTTTTCTTTTTAGAACACAACAGTTAGCTGGATAAATAGTCGCTTGCTTTTGTCGTCTAGTTGAAACGAAAACCTCGCTGTTCGCGTACACGGAGATGCGACGTTACGAACGAGGCGGGATCGACATTGTAATGAAATATTTTTTTTTCTTTTCTTTCGGCGACGAGCAGACGACGGGTTAGATTTAATTGAAAAAAAAAAAAAAAATGCCTTTTCATCGTCGTGCACACAGCGCGAGGGAAGTTATTATGACAGTGCGTTTGTTAAGCAAGGACGCTAGCTCGGGCATGCAAAGCGGACAATGACACGATTGTGACAGCCGATATAGAGATAAATGACGCAGTGAAATAGCATTATAACGGGCGGGTGGAAAAACAAAAGAATCAAGTAAAAATTTGTCAGAGAAATCGTGCAGAAAATCTTCGACTGCGATTACTTCGAAGGATAGAAAAGGGTCGTCGGAGGGTCAAAGGAATTTATTCAATGGCGAGCGGGCGTCGGGAAGAAAGCGGGGCTTGCACTAATCGAGAAGCCGATGCACCGTTGAATCTCGTCGTCGGCGAGTCGGCAAATCGATCAGTCGGTCGACGAGACGATACTCGTGCGGCCGTTGTATATGCGGACACCTTCGGTGATATACAACGCCCTGGCACTGCGCTTGATGCACGCGCGTCGAGCGAGTACGCGCTTTGGTCCGGTCAGACGGCTGCTTTTGGCTGGAACGACAACGCGGCGCTCCTACTTGAAATACGAGTCCGTTCGGTAGCGCTCCCCGGCGCTGGATCCTACGTGCGAATAATCACGGATTCGTCGCCGGCTGTGCTAACCGACCGCTTTGGGTATCCGCGTGAATTATCGCAAGACACTCACGCGTGCGCCAGTGAGTTCCGACTAGTCTCGCCCGGTTCTGCGTGTCCCAAGCGTGGGAAGGGACAATGGGCTTTTTGACGCTGCGGCGAATCGGTAGACTGTACCGTCAAAGACGAGCCGTGAAAGGTCCCGTCGAAGAACCACACTTATGTTTCACATTCAGTTTAGGGACAAAATAGAAATAATTTCCGAAAATTCTTGTCATAGCTGCAATTTGATAAATGTTAAGTCGCATCTATGACAAACATTTTCGGATATTACGCTAACGGTAATTACAATTACAAACGAATGAAAGCTTCTAAAGCTATGAACAAGCAACCGTGAATGCCTATAACTCCTCATTTGTTCTAAATTCGCGGTTGACTGTTTATAGTTTTAGAAGTTTTGGAAGCTTTAATTCGTTTCTGATTACGACTTCGTTCGAATAATTTTCGAAAATTCTTGTCACAGATGCTATTTAATAAATGTTAAGACGCATCTATGACAAGAATTTTCGGAAATTGGTCGAACAGTGATAATAGTCAAAAACGAATTAAATTGCCACAAATTTCTTTAGCCTGAGAAAAATAAAGATATCGTAGATCGTCCTCGTGCGGTTAATTCTGCAAAATGGTCTTTGGACTCTGCGGTGAATCGGTAGCCTATACAATCAAAAACAATCCGTGAACGGTCTCATCGGAAAACCGCGCTTATATTTCACTTAGTTCAGGGACAAAACAGAAGTTATCGGGACTCGCGGTTGATTGTTTATAAGCTTCAGAAGCTTTAATTCATTTCTGATTATGACTGCTGTTCGAGTAATTATGGAAAATTCTTGTCATAGATGTGATTTACTCAATGTTCAATTGCATCTATCACAGGAATTATCGGACTGATCGGAATTATTCGATCAGTAATAATAATCAGAAACTAAATCGTCCTCGTCGCGTTTAATTATGTAAAATGATCTTTGTCTCTGCGGTGAATTGGTAGTCTATGTCGTCAAAGTAACCCGGCAAAGGTCTCATCGGAGAATCGCGTTTATATTTCATTTGGTTCAGGGATTAAACTGAAGTTATCGCAATTTACGGTTGCTTGTTCATAGCTTTAGAAGCTGTCATTCGTTTGTGATTATAAATGCCGTTTGCGCAATGGCGTTTGAAAATTCTTGTCACAGGTGCAATTTAATATTTCAGTATCAGTATAGTAGAAGTAGTGAGTTTATTACCAATACATAAAGATGCACCAGTTTTTGATACCTAACAAAATAATCTCTCTTCACCTATATTGCATATTGCCAATTGGCCATCGACCGCAGTCACTTCAGCCACTTAATATTTCATTTCCCGGAGAAAAATGAAGATATCGCGGATCGTCTTCGTGCGTTTGATTTCGCAACATTTTTAAAACTTATTAGTCGTACGACGATGATAAAAAAAAAAATCGATTATTTTCTTCCATGCATAATCAATTAATCGATCGAATCACGACAAACTCCGACGCTCACGGCTCGCTACTTTGCAATTCTGAAAACTTTAGAATCGTTTCCGACTGCAATCAGAGTAAATCTCCGCGAGGCCTCAACGGCGATCCTGGCGGATATTTTATTTGCGAACCGAGAGTTAAAAAAACGATATCATCGGTTATCGTACTCGCTCGTTTATAACTGTGAAATTGCACTGAAGCTCGTTTTCAGCTATTCGGGCAACCGAGGCTGTGGAAGTTTATTCTTATCGCTCGTCACTGTCAGACGCGGTCGAATCGGATAACCGTTGGTTTGCCGCAGGATTCAACGTTTCGGCCCAGAGGCAAGGGATAGGTTCAAAATAAAACCGCTTGCATATCGAAAATAGAAAAAATATATACACACACGTACGCGCATGCATGCGAAATTAATGCCTCAGGTAAATTTGACGGTGAATTCCTTTGTGGATTAAAGTATGCGAAACTCGGCAAATTTCGTTTGGATTATTTTGCGATAGGAGGGATGAGAATCCTTGTGACGCGGAAAGACCAACTCCGGAGAGTAAGTCGAAGTTACCTCAAAGCCTTGCCCTCCTAAACCCGTGGATTTTGAGTTGCGTCACGAATCTCGTAAATTACTTGGTCTATGTGGCTCTTCTCTGGCAACGGAATAGACACGGTTCGTCGATTTCGTGAGGTCGGAAACAGTCCACAAGGGGGTTGTACCGGTGCGCTCAGGTGATTCGAGACACAAGCCTGCCGAGGCCCTCTCGTCGATCTCCTGCCGTTTCAGTCCGCGCAACTCGGCTCAATTTAGTCAAGTTCTGTCGGTGACTCCGTCGGGCAAACAAACCTTGACGAAGCTTTCCAGATAAAACTTCTTCTTTTCTTTTTAACCAAACTCCAACAATTTATCCTTCCAATTTATCTCTTCTTTATTCACCCACATTGAAAAAAGTGTATGTTGCTTATATAGAAAAAATATGTTTGTAATATATAAAATATATTTCTGCAAAAATATGTTTTCGAATATGTAACAATTGTTTTTTTTTCACATCCGAATCTAAGATTTTTCCCGTTAAGTTGAACAATACGATTTTTTTTTTTTTAATGACGAGTCTGGAAAAATGCACAATAGTGAATTTAAGAAAAATGTTTTTCTCTTTATTGCGCAAGAGTCGAGCGAGACAGTAGGGTAATTTTTTCCACGCATTTTTTTCTCGATATTTTGTGACCATCTAATATTATTTATTTGTCCGCAGTTATCGGTGAGTCGGTTGCCGGGCTTGTGGGAGAACGGTGCGTAAAGCGGCGAGGGCTTAATCGCTTTGGTGGTTCAAACGTGTTTCGGTTTCACATGCAGTGGGGTTAGAGTCAAGGGCTCCACGATGCCCCCCATTATCGGCGAAACTCTTCGCGTATGGTTACTATCCGCTTTAGTGGTACACGGTGCTGTCGCCGGCAATCCGGACGCTAAACGACTGTACGACGATCTACTTTCGAACTACAACAAACTCGTACGTCCGGTCGTCAATACCTCGGACGTTCTTCGCGTGTGCATCAAGCTCAAACTATCGCAGCTCATTGATGTGGTGAGTAATTCATTGTTATACTAGTAATTATGTTATCTTATTTTCATAAAAAATAAATGTATTTATCTCAATGACCCTAAAAATATCTGCATGACATCAAATGTCATCTTTGGCAAGACTCTGCCAATGCACTGCTTTAGGAAGAAAAAAACGGTTTACTTTTAGAATTGTATTCTCTGAGGTAATTTCTCAGAGCGAAATTCGTGCGAAGCGCAGCCGTTATAACTCGAAGAATTTCAATCTTGGGCAGATATCTTCGGGGTCATTTATCTCACTTGCGTAGGCCTTTTTTGTTTTTTTTTTTGTATGGGGTAAAACGTGGTCAATATGGTCTACTTCAATTATCACGTTAAACGATGATACATGAACCCGGCCATATTCACCGCTCTCGTCGTACATTAAT
This sequence comes from Amblyjoppa proteus, assembly GCA_963922035.1. Classification (NCBI taxonomy): domain Eukaryota; kingdom Metazoa; phylum Arthropoda; class Insecta; order Hymenoptera; family Ichneumonidae; genus Amblyjoppa; species Amblyjoppa proteus. The sequence goes on from OY998230.1 coordinate 12,238,867, forward strand.
TGGTATTTCAGCAATGCAGTAACCGACGATTCTTTTAAAACGTAGAAAAAAATTGAAATGAAAAAATGTTTTTCTCTGAGAAAAAAAACATACCGAACGTTTCGCGAAATCTGACGATATGAGTAAATACATTTTTACGTAGAAATTTTTTTTGCGAGACAATTTTTTTCTCTGAGAAAAAAATATTATGAATGATTCGCGAGGTTTGACGATACGCGTAAATATATTTTACGCGAAAAGAAGGGCACTGAAATGTTCTATGTGTCGGGAATTTTATCTCGGAGATGCCCGCGACCGTCGTATAAGTTCAGCTGCATTCCCCGTTATTGCCAGAGTTAAATAAACACTCCATTCCACATACCGTCGGTGGGATTTTCTGACGTTTGGCATTAGACGTTAAGTTACGTTTTTTATGAAGTTTCGCGAGGGGTTAACCGCGGTTGAAACTTTATAGTGCACCAGCGGTTTTCAGTGGTTAATCGCAACGTCGGTCGTAATGTACACAGTAAAAGTCGGGTCGTGTGCTCTTATTCTAGTCGACATACCGGGACGACAATGATTCAAACTTTTTTAGAAAATAGAGTCACATTATCGCAGAGAATTGCGTCAGATAAAAGCAAAGGAGATGTCGTCAGGTTTTGATGTATAATTTTAATGAACTTTCAAACTCTGAATAAACAAGATCGTAAAAAATGTAATGAGCTTGTGACCCGAAGGACGTTTTATTATGGTGGTTTATGATAAAACCTTGTTCGAGGCGAAACTTGTTTGTCTTATCTTCAAAGAGTAGTCAGAAAGTTGTTTTATTTCATTCTCGGAAGTTGACAATTTTTCATGCCTGGGAGTCCATTTTACCCCAACAATTTTTTTTTTTTATTTGAACTATAGATAAATGGACATTTTTATACGTCCCACCGGCAATATCGACATTCAGACCTATAATGTACAAGTTCGTATTGTACAGTTGCTGCATAAAAAAATTTAAACATTATTTTGCATCATCACTTAACCTTTTGAAGCTAAGTGTATGACAGATGACACATTGCTTTGAATTCAGAAAAAAATGCATTAATAACCAACCAATGTATTTGAAACTTCATACTTGCAAAAAAATGTATGCTTCAACGAGTTAATTTAGAAAGTTTCTCCCAATTTTCTCTTAATTCTCCTTCGACAACGCAAATGAAAACATCAGCTTTATTAGGGACATTGAAAACCGCGACCACTTAGGGTAAACCGTGCTACCGATGTATTCTGTCCGGTGTTAAACCTATTTCGCCGGAGGGTTGCACTGCCACTGAGCTCACGAACACTCACCGCGTGACCCACAACAGCACGGGGAGGGGGGTTTATGTCCGGGTTGCTTTTTGGTTTCGGCCAGACCGCTAGCAAAGAGCTTCATCTAGCCGGGGTTCTCGTAACGTAGGATTCGCCCTCGTCGCCGCGAGGTATTATAACGTCGTCCGAAATTTCCGAAAGTGAGTGCCAAGAGCCCCGACGCGAAATCCCAGAGGTCTAATCCACTCATCGAGCATGAAATTCTAGCGAGCCGGTCGAGCGAGAGTGAAACTCCTTAATCCTCGAAGATCACACGCGTTTCTTGCAGCCCGGTCTTCGCTGAGGCGTTACTTTGTCGGAAGTTAATATTTTTTTGTCTTACCCGCAATGAAATCGAATTCGCCAGTTTGTGTTAAGAAACATTTCGTCACCGCAAATGCGTGCAATTTTGTTCTTAATAATTTGCCCATTTTTTTCGTCAAGGAACCGGGTTTTCAACTAAAAAATAAAATACATAAAGAAGACAAAAATACTGATAAAAAATGTTTGTTAAGTGTACTGACACGCGAATATTCAGGCTTCAACTTCGCAGGCATTTCATTTAATGCGTTTAAAGAACTAGAAAATTCAATCGTTCTGAGCTACGAATAACTCGTGCTCAGCAATTTTGGTGAAAAATGTATATTTTTTTTACTTACATTCTTATATAAGTAAAAAAATGTACTAATAAATATAATATATATATTATATATAACTATATTCTTATAAATTTATTGCAGTTTATAATCTATTGAAATTGTATTTTGATTGGATTATATTGGGAACTTCTGTTCGTCAGTTCTCGATCACTGTAACGTTTCTTTTATACGCGGGCTCACGATCTCATTCCCTACTGTGGTCTGTAATCTACTCTTATCATTATGTGAAAGGAGGAATTCGTTGCATAAAATAAAATAGAGCGCTAATACATTTTTTTCAAATTTTCAATATCTGATAAAATCTGAATGAATGTTTCAATCGTTGCGTAAATTATAACAAACAGAGGCCAACTGTTCTAACTGCGCGCCAAATTTTAAGCCGTTTGATGATAACGTTCTTGAATTATAAATGGCTGAATTTTGCAGGCCTGACACACACACATACACACACATTCATCCAGACATTGTTTCTAAATGTGATTTTAAACTCAAAAAAAAAATATATATATATATTCACCAAACCAAAGCTTCTTCTATGAGCAAGCAAAAAAAAAAAAAACTTACCAGTAGTTAATCGCTCGTCTTCCACGGGCCCTTGCGTAGTCCCCGGTTGTTGAAAAATCTCTTCGAGCTCTTCACAATTTCCCATTGGGCCAATAAAATTGAGAGGTGTAGGGAGAAACACGCTGCGGTCGTCTCGGTCAAGCCCGATACGACCGGAATGTCCGGCGGTCAGCAAATATCCCAGCGAAGTCAAACTCCGAGCGAAAGTCCGCGATACTCTGCACGCGAAGCTTCTCGGCCATTATAAACCGCATTCATGGTACTGCATGGAGCGCCGAACTAGTACGTACACCGGTAAACTATAACCGTTAGTTATATAACGAGAAGCACGGGAGTGGAGCCGATAACTCACGGGATCGCCGGTAGAGAGAGAGATAGGATTTACGAGGGCTCCACCCTCCAATAATTTTCCTTCCATATCGACGCATCGAATTGTGCAGTTTCGATGGAGAGCCCAGAGCGAGAGAGAGAGAGAGAGAGAGAGAGAGAGAGAGAGAGAGAGAGAGAGAGAGAGAGAGAGAGAGAGAGAGAGAGAGAGAGTGGAGAGACGATAGCGTCGCGGTGTTTTGCCTGAAATATGTTAGCGGCCATGTTACTGTACCGGCCGTTACTTCTCCTGCAGGGCTTCTCTTTGGCTCCAGGTTCAACGACAGTGTACGTACGTAAAACATACTGGCTACGCGGGAAGAGCCCGCCCTGAATGCAGAAGGGGAAGTGTATCCACGGCACAGCGATTCTCACGCCCCGAAGCGAAAACTCGATCGATCCTGGCTTGCCACCCTTCGATGCTAGCGAGAGCACCAAGAAGCACGAGGTAGTGGTGTAGGGGCACGCGGCGGACTCACGCCGCAAGCCCTTCTTCTTGCGATGTAAACAGAGCTTTATATCTATATAGGGAAAAGCCTTCGAGCGGGGCGATATCCAGATAAGATAACGCCTCTCGGAGTTGTCGCGGAGAAATGCTCTTGCGCCTCTCGCTATCGCAAAGGGGGTGCGCAAGAAAGTTTACGTATATATCAGACGGATTGTTAACCGTAGGGTGGCCCCGCGCGGCTTTGAGCGAACGGTCCATCCGTTGCTTTATGGATTTGTTTTTACCAGAGATTGGTGAACCGGTCGACTAAGTCCCGTACGAGAACGCGCTTGTGCGGTATGTTTGGGGGGATTTGTACGCGGCAATTAGTTGCCTGCTGCAATCTTTATTTTACTTTTGGCTCAATATTTTATAAGTTAAAAAAATGAAAAAAAAAATTGTTCATTAACGGCCTTGAATTATTCTCCAGCCAACGCTACTAGTAGATGTAAATTATCTTGATTGCCAATTAATGAGTACCTAGTTCGGCCTGAATTCTCGAGTAGGAGAGACTGCGGCAAAATGAGGAGGCTGCAAATTACAGGCACGGGGTAAGATGGGGCACTAAGTTATTTTTTACTATTTTTTTTTTCTTTTAGAAAAAGTCAATGGACCGCTCGAGGCTGCTGGGGTAAAATAGGGAGCGCGCACATAATGCGCATGGTCTTCCTTACTTGTACCGAACGTGGAGTTTGATTGACAATCAAGTTTAACTAAAAGGGAATTCTTGGCAAGAATTCTCTTGAAAAAAGATTCTATCAATCGCATACCGGATATATATATATATATATAACCCGTCTAATTTGAAGTATGCCACGAACATTTTCGAGCGCGGAATTTTGTAATAACCTTCTTTATAGGAATACTCGAAAATACGTTACAAAATTCGCTGTGGCTATTCATACGATTCACGCCCGATTCGCAGCGGATTAGTGTTCAGCGGGAAAAAATACGTCGAAGTACATGGCAGTTCATTTAAAAAAAAGAAAAAAAAATTTCAAAAAATTGCAATTGACCCTTTCGAGTCTATTTTTCGCGTTTTTCAACGTTCTCGAACGGCACGATAAAACGCTTCCAAAACTTCGGGCAAGATCCTATCTTGTGTATTTTTTCCCGTAGAACACGATGGGCACCTTGGATTTTCCCCAACTCCATTGGGAGCCGAGATATCGATGTTTGTAAATCACGAAAATCGACGATTTTTCAAAAGCGGCTAAAAAATGGAAAAATCGTTCACTCGATTTTCTTTGTTTCAAGGCTATATTCGACGTAATTTATCCCGCCGATCACGAATATAACAATTATTTTACTCCCAGACCAATATTTTCCATTTAAGTGCCAAAAGTACAATTTTCGGTGCGTAAAATCGACTACGCCAAGAAAGAAAACGCCGGAGTACCCACGATTCTCCTAGGGTGACTTTTGCGTATCTGGCGTGTCTCCAGCGTGAGCAACGCTTCGGACGTGTATCGTATGAATACACAGTGTACAAAATTATGTTGTCGATGCTTTTAGCCTAGTCATCGCCAGATTTTTATAAATAATTTTTTTTGGATAAATACCTTTTATTGAAACTCAAGGAGATTCGTCGGAGATTCATTCGTTGCTCCTTCAGACTACACAATGTTCGGTTTGCAGCGACAACAATTCCACCGTGGCAAAAAAAAAAAAAAAAAAACAGGAAGATAAAACAATAACAATAACGATAGTGACGTTACGAACGAATTTGAGGTGATTGGAAGCCAGGGTGGTAGCAGTTACAGGTATTTGCCCGGACGCTTCCCGACTGGTAACCATTGGCTCCAAATAGGAACTTTTTACGGCCAATTCGACACAAATCCAATCTTCCGCCGAATCGACACACTCGCCAAGCCTACACATGTGTGTGTACATATATCTATATATATCGCGTGACTACAATCAGACGGGCGTATTTTCCATCTGCGAGCGTGTATAAAATACGCCCTTCTGATTTTATTCACGAGTTATATGTCCGTGAATTTACTGTATTGTGGAGACGAGATCGATGGTAAACCGGAAAACGTAACCGGCTGGATATGGGCTTCGAAAGCTCATGTGTCCCACTGGACCGCGATAATACCTTTCTATACGGAAAAAAATATATATATATGTACATACATACGTATATAAGAAGAGAATTTTACGATACCAGCGGAGGCTGCACGGATGAGACGAATATAAGATGAATTCGTACCGGTGCTCAATCTTTTTCTTACTCTTCCTCTTCTTTTCTTTTCTCTTCTCTTCTTCTTCGTTAACTACTCTCGTCGAGCCTTCCCCGAGAAACGTTTTTCCCCTCTCAATTTCATATCACTCTCTCACTCCATAGCCGACTGTCGCACGCTCCTCGACTCTTTCCTGACACTTCTCTCTTCACGTGACTCCCACCGTTTTCGTGGGAAAATGATTCTTCGAGGTCTTAGCTTTGGAGAAAAACGTGAACGCGTCTGCTAAGGTTTTTTTCCACCTCCCATCTCGGTCTTCTCCGCACTGGTCGAAAAATTTATTCGACAGTGTTCTCCACCCATTTCACTCCTCGTTCTTTCGATTTTTTGTGTTCTATTTTTATTTTTTCATTTCCTTTTGCCACTCTGTTCACTCGAGAGATTTAAGCCCGAGTTATTTCGCGACGACGACCGTGGAAATAATGCAAACTGTACGGGAGCAGAAGGTTTTCAACCACGGCGTGGGAGGGAACGGGTCGAAAGTACTTCGCGCACCGGACAGCTGGTAGACAATTTCATAAACGAATGTGGAAACGTCAGCGTGCACTGTAGCATCCTGTAGAGAAAAGGTAAATGGGTGGACGAGAGTCGAGCGAGCGAACGAACGAACCAGCCAGAACTAACCCTTCCGCAAATCAGTTTTCACTTTGTCAGCAGTTTTAAACGTACGAAATTCGCGCGGAGTACAAATTCGAACTGTCTGCTGCTGAGCCCTGGGGAGAGAGAAAAAAAAAAAACGTGACTCGTATCTCACCGGTCGCGCATCGTTAAATTGTATTTTTGTCCTTCTATCCGTGTTTCTGTCCAGCTACGCGACGATGGATTCGCTAAATTGCTGGACTGAAAAAAAAGCGATTTTTCCCTTGTGCCGTGCACAGCGATATGGAACTGACAACAATGTTCATGCCGATCCACCATGTGCTACTCAAATGGACGGTGAGAAATTGAAATTTCTTGCGGGCTCGAGGGGAGCTTAGAAGTTATTTATAGAAATTGGATACTCGGAATAATTTTTAACTGGCGGAATGATTTTAGGCAGTTAAACGTGACGAATCGATAAGTAATCGTGAGCTTATTTATGTTTTGTAAAAAAAATTAGGTAGAAAATCAATAAATATTACAAAAATGTAGCGTACTCAATACTTTTAAAAAATTCATTGAGTGATTTTCAACTTAAGTTTTCTTAATAATCATAAGTTAGGTCACGATTACTTTTCGACTCGCGAAATATTGACAATAGTAGAAATATGGCGAGTTTTATACTGAGACGATTATTTCTCGGCAACAGCTGACGTTTTACGCCGCCTTGGCCAGATTCGTTTTTATTTTTTTGCAATAAAATTGCGATGCAGGAAAATCTCTCTACTGCGTAGCAGAAACACCGCTTCCGTTATTAAAGTCTTTGGAGTATTTCATTTTATAAGCACGGACTTCCTTTTAAATGACTTTTTTGAGTTCCTCATTCCATTCGCTTTATAAAGTATGAAAAAGGGTTTTCTCTCACTGGGTTGAAATCTTTTTAAAAGCGTATTATTATTATCATTATTTTATAAGAAACTTGCGCTGCAATCCCAAAATGCAATCTCTACTTATCGTCGCTGACGGTTTAGAGTGACTTTCACCCACTGAGTTAGAAAATAGCAGAAACATAAAAAAAGCAAGTTTCCATAGTGTGTTTCCCGGGTTTGCCGTTACCTGAGCAAACACTCTGGTCCGCTACCCTCATTCCGGCAGGGACCCTCATTAGGATCCGATAACGCAGCACCCTTGAAGAACCGAGTACCATTTGAAGGGCTATTCGCACGAATGCTTCATTCCTCTCAGCCTTCCCTATCTCTCCGAATTTCAATGGGAATGTAGCTGAGATGATCATGGAATCCAAAACATCTGCGGCATTGTAGCCAGGCTATCCGTTGCCGGGTCGATATCGGTTACATTCGCCAAAGATCCCGAGCTCTCGGCCACATCGGATGTCGGACTATTTAGAGTAGCAGCAGAATTCAACCTCACCGCTCGGCATCTATATTATGCAATAGCTTAAATAGTTCAGCGAGACTTTTGATACTTTATACGCCTTCATTAGTTCAATTCGTGAATAAATGTCGCACGTCCTACGACCTATGTCGGCTCGGAAGTAACATCCGTTCGCCTAACATTAGGAAAGCAAACGTCCTTTTTAATCGTCCACGAGACTACCATAAAAAATTGAATTTCATGAAAGTGAAGAATTTTTTTGTTACTAGCGAGGAAAGATGAGGGACAATAAAGACAGGAAAAAAAATAACGTTGATGGAAATGAGGAAATATTTTCCAAGTCCACGTTTTTCGAGGAGCATCCGGTAGAACTTGAACACTATTCGTACAATACATTTTTCTCTGCGAATAGAGTATCAGTAGAAAATTCAAAACCCCGCTGTTACTTGAAACTTTAAAAAATATTAATTTGCGATAAATAGAAATAGTAACTTGCGATAAATAGAAATAGTAATTTGCGATAAATAGAAATAGCAATTTTCGATAAATAGCAATAGTAATTTGCTATAAATAGGAATATTAATTTGCGATACCAGTGTGGTAAAGCGAACTTTATACGCACACTGTGAAGTGGGTTACACGAGCCACACCGAACACCACAGGAGCACGAGCCGAAAACGAGTGCTCCCTGTGGCACTAGTGCGGTAAGTGCGACTCACTTCACGGTCGGCCTATGATGTTCGCTACACCGCAGTAGCATCGCATATTTTTAGTGCCGGAAGCGTGCGTAAAGTACGAGAAGTGTGCGTAAAGTACGAGAAGTGTGCGTAAAGTACGAGAAGCGTGCTTAAAGTACGCGAAGTGTGCGTAAAGTAAAATCGGCCCAATGTGCGCATGCGCCAGATGTTTATAGTACACTTAGCGGTAAAGCGCCACTTACGTCACTGTCTGTAGGCACGAGAAGTAGCACTTTTCATGCATGAGTTACATAAAATATCTTCCCACGGTATCGGCATAGTTCATAGTAAATTTCTCAACTTCAGCGCCACTGTACAGCATGGAAGAGCGATACTCGAATCGGGTTTAAAGCGAGTCTCCTGACACAACCGTCTCCTTCTTATTGTTGGTCTGGCACGTGCACACCTCTGTGTGGCACAACTACGTCGTAACATATAGATAGTTCGGTACGTCTTCGCTACTCAGGAACTTCGTCGATACATTTGAATATAACGTTTCCCGTCTGTTGGCGTTGTGCATTATGCAAAACAGTCGTGATTGTACCAGAGGCAGACACAGCCTTCTTGTATTGGTGCCTGTCTCGCTCCTTTCCTTCTTGCCGCTCGCGCATCGTCTTCGACACTACGACCCACCTCGACTTGGCGCACTCTCAACCCTCCGAGAATATATGTACAGAGAGGATCCGCGTAGAAACGTAGTTTGCATAGCTATTGCGGAGCGACCCGAATATCACAGTGGCACACAACTTGCACTCGTGTGCATGCGAATGCTCTGTAGAATCTTTATTCATTAACTGCAGACCGGATCGAGACTACTTTACGCACCCGATCTCGAAGCGTTCGTGGGGAAAATTATGGAATTCATCAAAAGTCTCCGGAGATTTTTTTTATTATAGATAGATTGAAGGCAAATAGCAAATAGGCTAAAGGACAAATCCATTACATGTAAAATAATAAAAAATAAAGTTAAAATTACAATCTGATTCTGATAAGACACTAAATGTATTTTTGTAAAAAATGATTTATGTAATAATTCTTCCCAAAAATGCAGGAACCTGACAAAATTCTATAAAGTGCATGCGTATTAGTGCCAAACTATTAAATACCATTTTTCATAAGAATGAACGGCAATCATCTGTCGTTTTACTTTCAAAGTGTGTCAAGTCACTTGTTCTGTTTCCTTTGAAGTTTTTTCTTTACCTTCTTCTCGGTAGACAAACAACGAAATTATAATGCAAATATGTAATTAGACTGGGTCTACGATATGCGCAGCGATGAATCTACTTGCCGACACCACCTATGCTCCGATCGTACGTTCCGCTGAAATTCGGCGCCGCTCTGTGCTATGTGGTTTTACTACTTCGTCGTCCAGTCTAGCTGTAATATTATCGGGGTACAGTATGAGTCCGGTGTATGTACCCTTGTGTACACACCCACAGTCCACATAGTTTTGTTCGGGATCTGCGCGTACAACTGTATTGTACGTACTACCATCGAGCTAGATGGAGAAGGAGAGTGAGAGTGTAGGAGGCGGGGGTGGGGGGGGGGGGGGCTATTTATGGGTGGTGTGTGCGTACCGTGGCTCTGTGCACCACTGGCATTGTCGAGACGATTCATCATAAGCTCGCGGGGCGGCTTTATGCTCGACCCTTGGAACGACATATAACACGTGGAACACACGGAGGAGATGCGGAGAACGTATTGTAAAAGCGAGCTACCATCAGCCCCGAGGACTCTTGAATGCGATAGTAGGAAACGAGGATGTTGCCGACAGGGGGAAAAAAAACCCTGTTTGAATTCGTTTCGCTACAGTTGGAAAATAAAAATAATCTGTGTAATAAAAAAAAAAAAAAAATCGTCGATAACAGTATGTATATAGGGGAGACCGGGGCAGGATGGGCTAGCGAGAAATCAGGCCGACGAGGGGCGTAATGGGCCACCCTAAACAAGACAACTACAAGGCTGCAACGGCGGATTATTGACGCATGAGCACTACTGATAGGTAGAAGTAGGGAAATTCAAGATATATGGATGGTACAGGGAGGGGTTAAAGAAAGTGAACTACATATATGTGTCTCTCTATAATATAAAAAGTTTTCACCGCCGCTGCCGCCGCCGACGCCTTGTTCAAGAATCGAGCAGGCCGGGGTCAAATGGAACACTTTGACCACAGTGAAATGAAACTTTGACCAGGGTCAAATAAAACACTTTGATCGCAGTCAAATGAAACACTTTGACTAGGGTCAAAAGACTTTGACCAGGGTCAAAAGACTTTGACCAGGGTCAAAACATTTTGACCAGGGTCAAAACACTTTGACCAGGGTCAAAACACTTTGACCAGGGTCAAAACACTTTGACCAGGGTCAAAACACTTTGACCAGGGTCAAAGTGTATTTTTTCGAAACGAATTGAACGGAAATGAAATGGAAAAAAAATGGTGTGCAACAATGTTCACTCGTCTAGGCACCGAATACGTTAACTGACATTTTAACGCTGCGAGGAAAGAGCTCGAACGCACTGGTGAACTCTCACTCTACCGTAAAGTCGAAAGCTTCGCATTACTCGAAGCGCGCGCGGGCGGCTGAAATTGCGGTTGCAGTGGCTGCCGTGGCGGTTCTCTCTTCACTCTTTTTCGCTTTCCCCCCTCTTTCTCTCACAACCTTGCGTTTCGGCCTTCCATGGCCCGACTGCACCCTTCGCGGATTCAACTGTCAGACGCACGTACCACACGCGAACTCGCGCGAAACGAGACTCCCTCGCGTAAGGGCGCGGCGCAGAATGAGAGAAACGGAGCGGGCGGACATTTCGAGTCGTATAACGCTTAGCGCGCTTCCGTCGTAAACTTTCGAACCCGTGATGACTTCTTTCATCTTTCATCGACCCCGCTTTCTTTTTTTTTTCTTTCAGACGGAATAAGCGTTATTTTGGCAAGATATATTTTTCGAGATTTTTTTTATGTATACGTGCTCAAAATGATTGAATACATTTAAAAAAATGACATTCATGAAAAACATACCGTTCGGCAAATGGATGGTTTGGCACTGAGCTTGCCAAGAATCCGTAAAACGTTTCAGTTTTTATACAATTTTTTTTCCCTTAACGACCGTCTTACCTTTAACTTCAACGAACGTCTGTCTGTAGAGCGAAAACCTGATGGATGACTAGAAATAAATAAAATATTGAAAAATCGGAAATAAGCTTACACAGGGTATAGACTTGATATTTTTTATTTCTTTTTTAGAAATCGACAAGGGGAAAAATTAAAGGAGATGGCATCGAGTTGAGTAAATTTTTTTCTAGCTACACGCTACGAAAAAGAAGAAATAGCGATAAAACGAGTACCGATCAACGAGGGCGAAATGCAAATCACGAGTCATGATTTTACATGCGAATGGGCCATAGGGATTAATGTTTCAATCCGGAGCTTTTTGTTATCGACCTCGAATTTTTGATAACCGCTCACGCCAAACTGTCGAAACCGGTGAGAATAATTTTCTTTTTTAGAGTTTTTCTCGCCACCCGTTAAAACGTTCCTGTCCGATATTATTGACGCGTCGCCCGGTTTTTCGTTGTTCCGTAAATTTATGAATAAAGGAAAACGCCCTTGTGCGCGCGGTCTGCGCATATTTTTATGTACATCGCGGATAGGCATTTTCAAATTTGCATTGTATTGTTTCGCGGGCATAAATCTGTAGTCCGGGCTTCGCGCGCACACGGTTCTCCGGTGCTCGTGTGCGTGTGAGTTCCAATAACGCACAACCCTCGTCACTGCCGTAGAGTTTATTAATGTTATTTTTTAACACGAAAAAAATATTTTTTAAATTTCACTTCAATTAATTTTCTTTCTCGGTAAAACTCTTGGGATATTTATTGGGGGAAGTATCGGCGTAAAGCTACGCAGAGTTTTGCCGTAGAAAAGTGTTCGCGGCTCGGTGGAGAGAATGAGTGGCTTCTCAGAAAAGTATAAATAACGATAGCGACTTTTTAGGCCACGTCGTCCGAATGAGCAACGGTTATGGTAAAAGTTTCACCCTCACCTCTTCCACCCCTGCCGTGTGTAACGCGTATTACGAGCGGGGGAGAGTCACCGGCAACAACCATAACACAAGCGTGCTCACGGTCTATTCCGCGTTTCCGGAAATGCAACCGATTTGTCAGAGCCCGCGGCGAACATAGTGCGCTGCTGGTGAAACTTCATTTCTACGCGAAACTGAGAACAGTTGGGGAGGGTCTCTTGAAAGCGGCGAGTTATTTTGCTGATGGTCGTATGCGGCCGTGGGCTCCATTCACGAATGAGATAATAAATCGGCTGAGAAAAACGGGGCGAGAGGGGGAAAGGATAATAATAATAGCTTTTTTCCGTTTGCGACAGATGAATTCAAGTTGCATGAAATAATCGTCGCGTGGATTGGCTATTGAAACGGGAGGCGTAGGCGCATTTACCGTGTCTAATGATTACCTTTTTGAAGAAGAAATACCAAAACCTTCGAAAACAATAGGGCAATGCGAGTTTGCCGGAAACCTTCTGATACCGTTAAACATTTCTGGTTGGAAATTCATAAAATCTATATGAAGTTTTATGCATATACAGTATGTGAAATTTCATCGACGCGTATGTAAGAATATTGCGTTACCGGTATATTAAAAACAATATTATTAATATAATATTTGTAATATTAACATCATTTTCACATACGGATGTCTGAATTTTCAATGCCATCACCGGTAATTTTAATATATAGCTATTGCATTTAAGATTAAATTATTAAAATTCAAATATAATGTATATGAATTCTAATTTCATATACCGAGTTCGTATATTTCATATAACTTCGTACATTAAACGTGTTGTAAATTTCATAACATTTTTAATAGTGCACGATCGAAACTGCATGTTTAAAAAAAAATCTCATACGAGTTTCTAGATGATCATCACTTGCAGCATAGCTGTTCTTGCAGGCGTTTGCGGCTATGGGCTAAATTCACGAATGAGATAATAAATCGATCGTGATGAGCGGGGTGAGGGGAAATAATAATAATAACTTTTTCCGTTTGCCGTAGATCAATCCAAGTTGCGCACAATAAATTCGCGTGCATTGGCTGTTGAAACGCCGAGAGTAGGCGCATGTACCGTGTACAATGATTACCTTTTCGACCAAGACCTAAATACCGAAACCTTCGGCACCAACATAGGCTGCACAGCAAAAAAAAAGTTTGTACTCTTTACAACAACTTATTGTCCACAAACTTCCACAATCTTGTATTTGCTAATTTTCCAATCGCACCATCCGGTTCCAGCTTTACAAAGAAAAGTACAAACTAAAGTTGCTAATCACACCAGAATAGAAGATCTGGTTTGTATATTCAAACCCGAACAAACGAGTTTGTCACTTGTTTAACAAAATTATTTTTACGAAACTTCGTATTCCGATTTTGCGAAATTAGTTTTTACTGTGTCGTGGGAGTTTACGGAAGCCCTTTTTACGAGCGAAATTGCATATTTGAAAGCAATCCAGATACAAGCTTCTAGATCATATTTACTTGCTCAACAGCTGCCCTTGCAGTTGCAGTGCGCTAGGCCACGTTCAGAAATTATACTTGTGGACGTATTTGCGGAAAGCTATGCAGAGTTTTGCAGTAGAAAAATCAGTTCTCTCTGTCCTAGCTTCACCCTCTGACATTCGCACGAGAGCAACACTCTCTCTCGTTCGACGGTATCCAAAGTAAGTTTCTGAACGGCCCCCTACTGGAGCAACTTCGTTTCTACGCGAAACTGAGAACAGTCGGAGAGGGTCTCTTGAAAGCGGCGAGTTATTTTGCTGATGGCCGTATGCGGCCGTGGGCTATATTCACGCATGAGATCATACAGGGTTGCCGCGGAGCTGGAAAACCTGGAAAACCGGGAAAAGTCAGTGTATTTGTTGGGAGTAGGAAAAGTCAGGGAAAAATGATGGAATCTTTTTTAAACTCTGGAAGTTTTTTGAAACTGATGTTTTTCGTTTAATTCTGTGTTGCACGACATCTACATTTTTCGGTTCAGCAAACTTGTCGACTATATATCGTCGAATATATATCATGGTCGACTATTCCAGATCATGTTTACTTGGCCCATGGCTGCCTTTGACTTTAGTGAGTCTGTTGTAACGCGCTGTCTGGTATTAATCTTCAAGATGCGACTGTTCGTTAATTCAAGTTGCACGGAATAAATTCGCATGGACTTGCCGTTTGAACCATCAGGCGTGGACACTTTAGCCGGTACAATGATTGCCTTTTTGACAAAAGAACTAAAACCTCAGTACCAAAACCTTCAAAACCAATACCGGGTGGTGCGAGTTTACGGGAGCTTTTCTTACGAGCCAAACTGCATATTTAAAAAAAAAATGCCGATCCGAGCTTCTGGATCGTGTTCAATCGCCCCATTGCTACCCTTGCGGCCAGGCGACGCAAGCTGAATCCAGAATACAACGATTCTGTATTCACAACTGTCGTCGTGATCTTCTCAACGAACCCTGAATAATTGCCAACAGTTCCGTCCCCCTCCTATCCAACGAATCTTTCATAAAGCATCCACGACCGAATGCCCGAACAACCGCTCCTCCTTATCCAACTCCGAAGAAACTTGCGGGGGTTTCACACCCCCGCGTTCCATAACCGAGTTACGCGACGGGGATTCCCCCGCGGTGACATCCGCGATCGTCGGGTCGGTGGGTTGATTTACAAATAGAATTAAATTTCCTCGTCTAGCGTTTAAATACCGGATCCTGTAAAAGTTCCGCCAGCGCACACACAGGTGGCTCTGTGTGTGCGTTTGTGTGCCGTCCCGAGAGAAAACTATATAGAGAGGGTGTGTCATTCAAGATTGACGATACATAGAATTTTCCGTTGCGAGTCCACGAAGCCACCTCCAATCTGCACATTGACGGCTACGTTGAAAAATGTTTTCTCAACTCCCCCTCGCGAGGATTTCATGAAATCCGATGTGTCGTATTAAATCTTTGCCGACACACGCTTGTGTCTTGTGAAATGCGATAACCGGGTAAAAAATAGGTGTCCCAAGATATAATATATAGTTTGCTCGTTGCCCTTTCAGCGAAACATCGGTAAGACATGTAGTCGATGTCGAAGGGATTTCAGCCGAAGCCGGGTTCTTTCGAAAGGGTTCGCTTTCTTGGGAAGGGAAGATTACACCTGCACCGCCGCTGTGTGTATGCATGAGGGTCGGCGAGTGCGTCCGTGTCGGAGTCAAGTAACGGTGAATTCAGCTTACACCCACAAGTCTCCACAACCCTCGTCGTCGTCGAGCGTCGTAGACGCTGTCGTCGCTTTTACGTTGCAAGTCGCCATTAAAATGTCGTTAAATATTAGCAAGCCAAGCAGGCAAGCAAGAACGTGCTGGCTATGCAGAAATATACGTGCCAGGTGGCTCGGCGAGCCCGCACAAAATCTTTGCCATATATGCACCGAAAAAAAGAACTAAAAAAGAATTAAAAAATAATAAAACGTTAGGAAGAGAATGTTAAAAAAAAAGAAATTTATGATATTACTTTTCTGAATCGTGTATCGAGAGAAGTTGCAGAGTTTAATGGCCTATGAGCGGCATGCTGTAACTACTTGTCGTCGGAGTAAACGAACGAGCTGTTCATTATGCTGCTAACGGCATTACGATCTTTCGTTAATTGACCGGTCATCTCCGGGACCCTTTCGATTCGTTCCCTCCTCCAAATCGTCGAGCCGTTAATTGTGTCTCCATAGCACGGGGAAACAATAAGCCAACCTCCGGTGCGACCTTGTTGGGCAACGGGACTAATTGCCCGCTTGGCTAATTGCTCGAGTATTAACCCGTCACAGCCTGGCAGGCAAGGGGCTGTTATTGTGACGAACGTGGCGAAAGGGCTGGGGTTTTCGTGACCCCATATAGGTTCCCGTTAACTATTTTACACATTTGCGACGTTAACTGTCTTTTGATCATTTCGTGGCTGAATAATCGAGGGGTCGTTAGGGAGCGACAATATTAGTAGACATTTTGGAGCGTTACATCAGGCCCTGACAAAGCCCCGATGTAACGCTGTAAAATTGCTTCCAGAATTATTATTTTTAAACATTAACAGATAGATTTTTGAACCTAATATCCAGTCATTTTGCATCGCCATAGAGGAAGCTTTGCTGTAATTTTTTTTTTCTTCGGGACCTTAATGAAAACTTTCAGTATGTTCCAAAACACGGAAAAATTATATTTGTCAGTTTCAAACATTTTGCGACACAAATCAGTCGCCAAAAATTCAAACTGCTATAACTTGACAATGCCTCGACCGATCAAGCTGAAATTTCATACACTTGCTGGTATTTTTTTTTTGTATATGATTTTTAATTTCTTCAGTAATGTCTGTTCGCGGTCTAGATCTTCCACCTTTTTTTTTAGCTAACCTGACTGAAAACGTGTACACAAATTAAATATGATCGCCCGATGATCTCTATTAAATTTGGAGAGAATCGATCGAACAGTTAGAATTTGGTGTTACTTTGAATTTTTTGAATTTCATGAAAAATTACTACTATATTTTAGTCGCAGTTTTCCGTATCAAATATTTATCTACGATTAAAATAAGTGGTAGATTCGTGAATGGTGTGGAAAAATGCATTAAACGTAGTCCCTGAGTAACGACCGATGAAGAAAGTTTTTCGGGGAAATTGTCTAGCTAATATTGCCAGAATGAGGTATTTTGATTATTTTTAAATAGCGATTTCTGTCTTTCTCGATTGCATCGCGCAAAAGTCCAGCTGCCTATCACGTTCCACGGCAAGGTGCTTCATATGACGAGGTTCTTTTTTTTTAACCTGAGAGTGCAAATTTCAAGCGGAGAGACAGTGGCTTATATTATTTCAATTTCGACCGTAAAAACCAACTCACTTTTAACAAAAAATTTTAACCACGAATTTCCATTCCTTTCGCGGTGCATTATCAGATAAAAGCGTTCCTGACGTTCTCCCGACGTCTCGGGCTACCCGTACGTCAGGCAGCGTTAATTAACTGTCAGAGCGTTACGGTGTTGCCTCGCGCTCGTAATACAAGGATATGATCCTGCTGCGGCTCGGCGATATATCGCCCAACCCATATATACATATATATCGATACATACACATGCATATATATGTGTGCACTGCACGACGACACTTGCGTGCGCGGAAACGCCCGCTCCGTCTTACGAGCGAGCGTTATCCGAGATGATTCCTCGACGCCCGGTCAATTAACGGAGCCGCGAAGCTTGATAAATCCACCGCCGGTTTTTCGGAGGACCGCAATGGCGGCGACGATTTATCAGAGTGTCCAGAGAATAATCCTTTGCGAGACTTAAACGGTCGCGCCCGTTCAACCCCCAGGGGAGTCGCGATGCCGGCGTCGACGGAAATCTCTGAAGGCGGACCGTCACGCCTGTCGCTTCGTTGATTAACTACGTGCCCTTTCGTTCTATTCCGCGGCGATGTCATTCCCGCGGAGTCCTCCGGGATATGACTCGGATGGTGTGAACAAACACGCCGGACACACCGATCGTCCCTCCGAGCGGAATAGAATCGTAGACGAACTCGAATCTCGCTCCGGCTCACAAACCCCAACTATGTCCTTCAGTTCCGTCGGCACGGTCGGGACACACCTCTCATCCCGCAATCAAACGCCATTTGTACTCGTGTCACGTGCAACAAAAGGCATAGAATGTTACGTTCAACTAATGACGAGGCTATGTCGAATCCGTAGCTGCTAATGCTGAATGCTATCCAAGACTCTGATAATGGTGGCGGTAGTCGGTATGCAGATTCCTCTATGCGACGGCATGCACAGTTGCGAATGCTTTGGCATACTGAACAAAAAACATGAGCGTGCAGGCTGGCACATTTACATCTCTGCCACTCAGAACTCTATCTGAACAACTCCACCAAAAAATGCAGCTCCAACAACTCTACCAGGAAACATCTCTACCATATTACAACTCTACCGTATTAGCACTACCAAAGTCTTTACCAAATAGTGAAAAAAAAACAACCAGAATCAAAACAAAACTCTACCGGACTTGAAATAAAACTCTACCGGAATGCAAGGCTACCATCTAGCCTCGTATTCCGGTAGAGTTTTATTTCCATTTCGGTAGCGTTTTATTTCAATTCCAGTAGAGTTATACCGTATTGAAACGGAGTAGCGGCAAAAAAAATGTGTGATCAATTTGGCGAAAAGCGAATATTTTTTGTGGGTTTTGAACACAACGTCGTCTTTGCCTCCGAAGCGGATTCCTACATCTGATGTATTTTTAGCGATTTTTTTTTTTCGATGAGCTTTTGCCTTGACGTAATTGCGATTCGAAGAAGATGGATCAATCGTGAAGCAATCGCGACGAGAAGGTCATCTAGCACGGACGAGCGACCAGTCGACGTCTTCAGCGCTATGTCCCCCTCCGCGACGGGTGTCGCTTCTGCTCGAGCATCGTGGATAATCTTCGAGGGGGAAGCGAACATTGAGGATTTTTTCAATCGCACTCGGCGCAGTGCCGAGTTTCCACCCTGCTGCCTATATTGCTCCCGCCCAGCGAGGATCAAGAAAAAGAGGATTTGATGATCGTAACAGAGACCTTGACTCATGCATCATTCGAGACTTGTTCGGAGAAAAGCTAATTCGAATGGGGCACGGAGATCGACCGGTGGAGGAAAAAATATTGACAGTCACGCTAAGATGAGATTTTTTATTTCTCGGTGGACGATGTGAGAGTTTCTTGCAGGACTTTCGCTGCCCTCGCCCGTCGAGATGAGCATCCTTTCCGCCTTAGGCTGCCATTTCGCTTATCTCGGAACCATTTTTTTCCGCCATCGGGGGCGAAGAGGCAACCTAAACATTTACCCAAACGGCTTGGGTAAACCTAAACGTTTATCTAAACGATTTGGGTAAACCCGTGTAGGTTTGCCTGAACGACGACTTAATATTCCCGATATGGTCTCTTTACGTGTATGAAATCCCCCACGTGATATCGAATCTTCTCAGATGAGTGTATCAGACAAAATATACAGAAAAGAACATAAGATCTTACACTTAGCCGTTCATAAGTAGCCACTTCAGAATTTGGTAGTTTAAACCTTTGTCCACATAATTGTATTTCAAATGGGTATAATGTGATTCAAGATCTAACTTTTTCTAACGTAACGCGTGTTGCATCGGAAGCGTTAGATAGCTTAGAAATCAACTTAGAGTTGAACTTACTCGTGTCATTTTATCAATCGAACTTTAGAAGGTTCGTTTGACTTCTCCAAAGCTGCTTATGAGTCCTTACACTATTTTTTCGCATTGTGTCAGTGGGATACTATTTTGGCGAATCTGTCTCTGGACTCACCGGCGGCTGACTTTACCGATACAGTAGAACCCCAATTAACCGGCTCCGATTAACCGGGAAGCGGATTAACTGTGCATCAAGGTTTTTTTTTTTTTAAAGCGCGAAGTGCAAAAAGCAAACCAAAGTCACCGAATACTTAAAAAAAAAAGACTAGCTTACGTACTATTAATGAAAAAAAATCCAAAGC
The DNA here is from genome assembly GCA_963922035.1 of Amblyjoppa proteus. Lineage (NCBI taxonomy): Eukaryota > Metazoa > Arthropoda > Insecta > Hymenoptera > Ichneumonidae > Amblyjoppa > Amblyjoppa proteus. The sequence continues at coordinate 12,258,773 of OY998230.1, forward strand.
TTTACACTCCAGTTCACACTATTTAACAATTAAGTGCAAGTTGTGCCAAATGTCATTGTAACTACTCATAATAAAGTTGTATCATTATTCATTATTGACTTAAATACTTTCGCTGTCCAGTTCGGAGTAATCGAGACTTCGATTATCCGGGGACTCTTCGGTCCCGAACACCCCGGTTAATCGGGCTTCTACTGTATTGTAAAGTTCGCTATCTCGCGTTTCGTGCCACGGAAGCCGCGGTACATTTCTAAATGTCCTCAGCGATTCTCTGCGGAGTTGGAGCGGCGTGTTATTCATTTTTTATCAGATGATTGTTTGGATTATAGTTTTCACCATTATCTTATAATTGGGTGAAAACTCGTAATGATTCAATAAATAAATAAATATAAAATTTTATTATCATCGAGTCAATGTCGAGTTGACACGAGATCCGCAGCTTCAGCGCAAGCGAAGCCAAGCGGTCGAAAGCGGATGCCGGACGCTAAAGGACTTTAGTCAATTTACTTTTCCAAGTGGACGATGACCCGCGCTTAATGCGCAAAAACCCTTTCAGCGAGGCCCTTTTCCGCCGGTATTGTAAGAGCGGGGAAAAAAGGTCGTGAGAAACCCGAGCAGCACTCGACCGAAGTGCGATGGATGCTCGCCGAGTATCTTCTGCCTCGTGGTTTCCGCACGGAAATAGTTTTATGGCTGAGGATAAAAGCTGAGTTTCGACGGGAATCAGAGCAAGCGCCGCCGCTGCGTGTAAAAAAGATGATCCGGAACTCTGAATAATTTTTAATGCTACTTTTTTCGTCATAAAAATCCAAAATTTGCAACACTTTCTTTAACGATAAAAAGACTTTTTAACGATAAAAAGACTTTCTACCGATAAAAATTCTATTCCATCTTCAACTGAGAAATCTATTTATGTGCATAATAAAAATACTCAAAACTAAGACGAGGTTTTTGAAACAATTTTTGAAACAATTTATTTCGGGTCGTTGGAGAGTAATGCGAGCCTTGAAAAAAAAAATGACGATGAAGGATTATCGCTGTTTTAACTTTATAAAATGCCTGAAAATTGAAAACTGCTTCCTCGTCATTAAAATAAAATGACTGCAATGTTGCAAACCGATTACGAGGTTGCTCACAAATTTTTCTTCATAATTGACAAAACTTCCTCTCCCGAGGAATCCAAAAACGATCCGGCACTTATTAAGTTTACTTGCACCCTTCTTATTTTATTCATTTCTTTTTTCCTTTCGTTTTTACAGCAGTTTCCTTCGAACGTAATTAAAACAAGTCATCCACAATTTTACTCAGCCACTTGCTGTTTGCGAAGAGATGTCCGCCGCTAAGTTGCCCATCCGACTTCCGCGACTTTGTCGTTCGGCGCGGAAGCGATTCGACTTTTCCGGCTGGTGTGGCGGTTCTCGCCATCTCCTCCTCTCCCGAGTTCTCTCTTCTCACTGGCTCTATGCGCCATTACTTTCGTCCGAGTATCAGACAGTCGCTATCATAGAAGTGCTCGCGGCTCGTCATTCTCCAACTTACGACGCGATAGACGATCTCCGCTTCGTCCGCCTTAATTTTAACTCATTCACTCCACTCGACTATATATATCATCCGGCTGCCTCTCCTCTAATCCTCAATTATTCTTCGTCGACGAGAGTTCATTTTACTCAAGCCTATACTTTCTTATCTTATCGCGAGAAAACGTATTAAAAGACGCAAGAAGTTTGGCGAGAAACTCATCGTACAAGCTAGAAAAATTGTGCAATCCTTTTCCTTTTTTTTCTGGAAAACTTTTTTAATGAATAGCAGTTCGTTATTGCGAGATGAGTCGCTTGAAAATAGAAATAAAAATAAAAATTGCGCATCCTCATTGGAGAACCTTCGAAATTAATGAGAAATTACTCGGAAGTAATTTAACTGCTAGTTGAAAACACTCGATGGCCCTTCAGATATTTTATCTTCTCTCGAGTCGATTGTGTGGCAATAATGCGGTTGACGAAGAATTGACGCATCTTCACCGAGGACTTGAAATATTGTGTAAAATGTAATTTTTGGAAGAGTGCTCTTCAATTTGTGCGATAGGAAACATAGCTGCACGTGACTTTAAGCTGGCCACTCTACAGAGGTGCCGAACGAATGCTAAATTTTCACAATTGTTTATCCAAAGTGTTGTGCGTTTATTAACAGTAACGGAAGTCGATTTGTATTACTGCGTGGGTCTTCAATCAAGAAAACTACAGTTAACAATGTTTTTTGAAGATACATAAACTGATGAATGCAAATTTCCATGACGAAACATTTCCGTTGTGTTGTTTCAAAGACGAATCCTTATTTTTCAAGCAATTTTAATGTACCACGGCTCATTTTGTTCCTCACACGTTGCTCGACGAATTCACCAAATAGATTTTTTTAATAGTTTTGACCGTTTCAAAATAACAGCAGTTTGTTTATGGAGAGAAAAATTAGCCGGTTAAAGAATTGGCCGTATTTGTCAAATGTCAAACCTACAAAAAATTTACATGGTGAATTTGTTGAGCAAAGTTTAAGGAAAAAAGTGCGCCGTCGTACGTTAAAATCGGTTTAAAAAATATGGATTTTACTTTGAAAAAAACCCAACAAAAACGTACTATCGTGGAAATTTGCATTTACCAGTTGTTGCTCTTGCATGAACCATCGTGATTGATGTTTCTCTTGGTTAAGGACACATGCAATAACGCTAATCAATCTCCTTCACTGTCAATAAATTCGTACAATAATGGATAAACAATTGTAAAAAAGTTGCACTCATTTGATTAGTGCGCAACGCAGTAGTCACCTTAGAGCTCTCTTTGACTATGCAATATCGCAATGTCCGCCGGTGTTCGGGTATTTCGTAGATTAAGTCATAATGCAGACAGGACGGGGAATCCAGCTTACATAACGTTTCGAATTCACTTAAATCCCAGATGGATATCCCGACCGCGTTGGCTTCCGTTTTGCGGCATTTCACTCGGTCGAAGGAAGCCCCTTATTTCCGTCAACGGAGATCGAATAAATTTCCTGCTTCAGCTGCCGGCCGCCTATACCGTATTAAAAAAAAAAAAAATCTTCCCGAAAAATATATATAAAGGAAAACCTATTTAAATACTAAGATTAAACTTGACGCCAAATAATACAAAATCTCATTAATTTAACCGATTCATTTTTGAACTCGAAGCAAAAAAAAAAATCCCCAGGTTTGTTTGGTTTCAATGATAGAAAATCTGGTCCATCCAGCGCCGAATGTTGATTGGTCGGGGAAGTAGGGAAAAAAGGGCGAAGCTTCGTGAACGACGCCCTTGTAATTAGGGTCTCGCGGTGGGAGATCAGTAGGATCTAATTAATGGTCGATGATATGTGTGTATATACATAATACATATATATATATATATATACATACATAACGCGAGGGGTTACGGGACAGACAAGTGCGGGCCGATGAAACTCGGAGGCCTCGATCCAGCGTGATGAACGAGCCTTTCCGGTCGCTGTCTGGAGAGCTACACGAACGATTAATTTCGCTTCGAGGTTCGAAACGAGCGTTCCTCGTTCGTTCGTTCGCCCGCTCGCGAGGACAACCCGGAGTCGCAATCGGGCTCGCTCGGAATTGTGCTGATGGCCGTACCGTAGTGCCGGTGTTTGTGTACGTATGTGTATGTGCCTACATATATATACATATATATACACGGATCGTTGATGGTAACAGCCCCAACGAAGGTTCGCGAATCCGATTAGGCGAACGGATCAGTCCAATGATGAAGTGCGATCGAACGACCGAGCCCCACCGATAAAACCGAGCAAATTATCGCAGATTACGTTTCGTAATTTCTGAAGGTATATGCACAGCATTTGCGCGTCCATCCAATAAAGGAACGCATATCGGAGCCGGAGGCGAAATAGCCAAGTAGAAAACAAAACAAAAAAAAAAAACATTATGGAAATAGAATAAAAATGACATTCAATTGGTGGAATTAAATGCAATTTGTAGCCATCTGAAATTTGAAACTTGTAAAGCTCGAAACCGCAGGAAATGGGAAATATGTTTCGAGACCCAAAAAGTGCATAAAGGCAAAACATAGAAAATTAGTGAATCAGAGATTCTTAAGATGAGCGGCTCGTAACCGAAAAATAAATTAATATTTGACGGTATTATCGCAGGAAAAAAACTCGAAACCGCGGAAATAACAGGAAATGTGTTTCAGCGACCGGGAACTGCAAAAGTGCATTCACGGTAACAAGTGCATTAAATTCGATACCTCTACAGCGTTACGGTGTTTAGACAACCCCATTTATTTTCCGAAAGCTACAAAAAGAAGAAGGAAAATTCAGAAAACAAAATTGTCTCGGAATGACGTATCGCTTTATAAAGTCCGGCCGATGGTACATCGCAGAAGTTTTTAACGTCGACCTTTCCGGGTTCTGGGAGTCGTTTCCTCCCTGCAAACTGCGTCTTCTTATTTTTACCGGCGTCTTCTCGCATCCGCGCTGTGTAACGCCGCTCCCGGCGATGCAGCGATAAAGATGGAAACGAAAAAAAGCCTGAGAAAAAGAAAGGAAGAGACAGATAGAGGATTCGAGTTTGCGACAGAAATGGAAGAGACGGGACAACGCGAGAAAAGCGGGGAAACTCGGAGATCTCTCTAGCTCAAAACGCCGGGGGTCAGCGATGTATTTTTTCCCCTCTCTGTATCCGCAGCAGCCACTCCCTGTGCCAACCCTCTATTTTCTGTTATTACACCGAGCGAAGAGGGGCCGGTTTTATCCCTTTTATTTCAATCCCTCACGCTGAAGCTGTTGCGACAAACTTCAAAGTGAGTTTTTTTTTCGGACCTTCCTTCTGTCCACTTAACCGTACGTTTTTGTGCGTTCCGACGGTAGAACGAACAGTGGTTAGGGAGAGAGCCATTCAGCATCAAAATTCCATTGTGCCGGGTATGACCGCGCGAGCAAACGCTTCTGTTCGATTGTTAATAACGATAATACCATAATTTGATAATTTGGGCATTAAATCGGCGCTGAATTATCGAGCCCGTGGGGGGAAATATTGGTTTATTTGTATTTGGATGTCATACATATCGATGGTGCAATACCACACGAGCAAATAGGCTGCGCTTCCACGCATCGCACTTCTGCCCTTATTGAATTAAACCATCGACGTATGCGGCAACCAGAGGCATAATTTTCATTCGTAATTTAATTTAACGCGACCCACGCACTGCTCTCCGTGTATCTGTGCAGGCTCTCTCGGAACCTTCCCTCGTACCGCGTTAAACCATCAAAGTTAAGTCCCGCGAGGGTCGTCGGAGTCCCGGTCACTTTTACCCTGTTCGCTATATTCATTCGCGCCGGGCTGCAAATATTCTCTAGTCCGCGGGGATTCATTAAAATTTCGTACCGACTGCCTGTACCTTAAAACATCGACGCATTTATATTAATCAGGTATGATGTTCAGTTGGAAATCTACATGGTCGAGTTGTTCGACGTATATTGACTGGTGGGACTTGTAAATGGAAATTCTCGAAAGGCGTTAAGATCCGGTCCTCAAAAAGCATTAAGAAGTGGTCCTCAAAATGCGTTAAGGGCCAATTAAGAGGTAAAAAGCATCATGGAAAGGTCCTCAAGAAGCGTTACTGAATTGCCTTCAAAGAGTTGTTAAGGAAGTGTTCTCAAAAAACGTTGCGGTCGGCTGGCCGGACTGCAACAATCATGGCTTGGAAGGACACCCGTAAAAGGACTGAATAATCAGGGTCTGTAGAGACCCCTCAATGGCTTGTCAGGGATTCCTGCGGAAACTCCGTGCTACCTTTTAAAGCTTACGTAGATGTTTTGATGTTCGATTTTAGTGTCCTCAACGGCGTCGTCAAAAATCGTTGCGGAGCATAGAATCGATTGACCTCGAATACTTTAGGACCTGGAAGGAAATCTCCAGCAGGGCATAGAATGGTCGGAAGCTGCGATGTGTTTCTTACGGGATTTCCGTGTAATCTCCTAAAACTACCGAACATATTTTCACACGCATTTCAGTGAGTACAACCACGTGTTACTCATTACTTCCTTTTCGTTTCGCAACTTACTCCTCGTTTCGTAGGAGGCGTTGGAAGCTGATTCGAAAGCGTTTCGTTGATATTCCACTGTGCTAGGCGTGTCTGTGAATGCAAAGTACCTTTTCCTCTTGTTTTGTACGGGCCGAAAGGCGGAAAGTGGGGTGATTGGAAATGGCGGTCGATTCTCGAAAGGCTTTCGAGGGTTAACCATCGGGCGGGCACAGAGAATCGCAGAGAAGATGAAACCTAGCAAAACAAAGCCTTTGCTGATTACTGTACCGCGTCCCAAAGACAATGCGATGTAATGGGAACGGTCGTAACAATAGGAACGGGCAACCACAACCACTGAACCCTACGGTTCCCTCCGCACCTCATCATTGCCCATCGACGCTCCGGCCTCGTCGGTCTGTGCGGCAGTGTACTCCTGTTTAATACCGATGCTGCTCTTGCTCCAGCTGGTTTAGCTGCTTCTGCCAGTTTAGCCGTTCTCCTCAAGAAGCGTTTCAAATTATACCGGCACGCATATCACTGCGTACAGTTTACCTGGATTTTCTATGATCTATATATCACAAAATCATTTTTCCTTAACGCATGTACGTAAAATCCCACTTTTCGTTCCGGTGAAGTGAGAGCACAAAAGCACCTTCTGGCACTAGTGCGAGAAACAGTATCACATCGCGTTTGTACGCATGCGCGGTATTTTTCTCGTACGCGATGCTTCCCGAAAATGAAAAGCGGGATTTTGGCGAGTTTGTTCCGAAAAATGTCGCTCTCATCTTCGAGAGCGACATTCTCAAAATGTGACTGCAAATTTTTATAAATAAGCTTCTTCCATTCAACTTAACTCGGTTACAAATGCTGTCCTTAAACAAATTAAACTAACACCGTTCAAGCATAGCACTGGTAAAATTTAATCTGAAACTAGTAAATTTTTCTATATATATATATATATATATATATATTTGTTTCATTTAAGTAATAATTTGACTGAATAATTTCCATTTTATTCCAAATTTATTCAAACAAAACACTTTTTTTTTCACCAGCGTACATGGCACACCGACTTCGGTTGGATAGAGCTATTACACAGCGCGTACCCGCAACCCCGTTACGGATGACATCGCTGTATAGACCGTTCCCGTCGGTAGTTCATCGCATAGTGCACAAAAGCGGTAGCCCATAAACCGTACATTATACTATTCTCGACACCTCGACTTATTTGTGTGTTAATATATTTCGCGAATGGCACGCGGCCAACGGTGGACCGATCCTCGATGCCGGGCTGCTTTCGGTGCTAGAGTCGACGGGAGGTTCGTGAAATATCGTCGCGGAGTCAACGGTGTTCGGCCGATATATCGGTACAAGCGATTTTTACCGGCGGAGCGGTTTGTCCCAAACTGGACTCTTGAAAGTGACGAAGAAACTTCGGTCTCACTATAGACTGTAGCCTTCTTTTAACGATGACTGTTGTTTTCTTCTATGGAAATACAATTCCTCTCTAATGCATAGTTTGAGTCAAATAACTGGTGAATTGCTTCCTCGTAGAGGAAACTTTGTTTTCATGAAAACAAAAATTTCGAGATTTTAATGAAAACCTGTTCAGAATGTTCCAAAACATTGGAAAGATTGTACTCGATACAAGTAAAATGGTAGTAGGCTGATATACAAAGAAGATAATTTATTTGCCCGAAATAAATTTTATTCGTTATAAAGAAATCTTTTCTCTGGGTGTTTTGTTAGGGCGCTATCAACGCATTTTCTCTGTGAGTTTGCGTGTCGTTAGACCGAAAAAAATATCAACTAAGCTGCAGTTGCGGGTGGCGAAGGAAATGCTTGTTCGATCGAACAAAATGTTTGTTCAATTCAAGTAACTATTCGTTGAAGCAAGTATTAGGTCAAACAACTGAACACTGGGTTAAACAACTAAATATTAGGTTAAACAACTAAATACTAGGTTAAACAACTAAATATTAGGTTGAGCAACTAAATATTAGGTCAAACAACTAAATATTAGGTCAAACAACTAAATACTAGGTCAAACAACTAAATATTAGGTCAAACAACTAAATACTAGGTCAAACAACTAAATATTAGGTCAAACAACTAAATATTTCTTTGAATCGACCAAATATTTCCTTCGCCAGCCGCAAGCGCAGCTTAGTGTGATATTACCAAACCTGTTTTTCGGTGTACGCGTAAACGAGATTGTCTGCCGTCCGCTCGTTCAGGGTCCTATTGGACATACCGTTAAAGCCAAGCTAAAGGCATTATAATGAAGCCCTCGCCGAGTTTCGATGCGCGCTACCACGTTCTCTGCGCGGCGAGCCTGACGTAGCTTTCATCCTCTCGAAGACGATTTCCGCAGCTTTGCCGGAATAACACACGATCGCGAGAGCGACATCGCCGGGAGAAGGATTCGGGTATGGTTTGTCAACTGGGTAAACCATGCACACCGAACCCGACAATTATGTTTCCCGTGTGCATTGCTAATGGGCTTCTTCTCCGGGCGAACCCGCGAGATTCATAACTAACGATAGCGCTGGATGTAGCAGTGGCGGTGTAACGCGCCGAGGGAAGGAGCCGGGGAACTCTAACGCACGCTCGCCGTGTTAAGCTCCTCGTAATTAAGTCTACTCGCCGGTGATGGGGTGGGTAAGTGGAAAAGGTAGGTTGGGCGAAGGTGGAGAATAAAAGTTTGCACTGCCCGAGAGGTCCGGGTAACGCTCGCTCGCGCTACGCTAACGCTTTTGCACCTGCGATTAAAAAGGCTTCTCGCACTTTTGCTCCGAAGTACTCAGGGAATTTTCCATTTCAACGTCGGGGCTTGGTGAGAAAGCTGCCGCAGAGAGCGAGAGGAAGGGACTTAATGTGGATGGAAGAAAAAAAAAATGAAAGTTGGAGAAGTGAAAGTCTGAGTGGTTTGGGATGTGGGAGGAAGATATCCAGAATGGAAGTGGTCAACGATTCCGGGCACGGTTCAGTTACGTCCTAGGGACTCGAGATCGTTAGCGAATCTAGGATGGACTCATCGTTTCAGCACTTCGTCCGGTATATTTTCTCCGCTGACGACCATCGGGCGGTTTTTAATTTTTTAGTTCCATCTTCATTTTCGACACGGAAAACTGTTTCGGAAATCAAAAAATTAATAATTTGAATTCATATTTTTTTAAATCGGTTGAATATTATTGTGCACTAAAAATTGAAATCAATTAAGAAACATTTTACTTTGTGATCATCGTTATTCGCGCCGATGCTGCTAGTAAATTGTGAAAATTGTACAGGGATAAGAAAAAAAGCCGACGGAGGTCGCAGAGTTCTCTCTCCACGCACCTCTCCGGTCAGGCGATTAAAAAGAAAACTTCTCGTACTCTCGTTCTATGCATACTTGATGAATAAAAAATTGATTCCATTGAGAAAACTAGGTACGGTAACGAAGGAAAAAAGGTAGTAGACCAAGTTATCTAACAAGGCAGGTTGACTGCGAGAGAGTCTGCCGGACCAGCGTTTTTTAAAAATAAATTTTGCATGAAAAAAAGAAACTTCGTGGATGGATTAAAAGCTTCTTTTGGATAATGATGATTTCAATTCCGTGCTGAAAACGGTTGACCTGGACCATCTCGGATGACTTGAATTACGGAACAAACTTCGACGCTCTGCGCTATTCGGCCGAGTTTCACGATTAGTTATAACGATGTTCCTATGGAGTAGAAGCAGAAGCGGTAGCGACGGCGGATGCAAAGTTTCCAATAGAGCGTTCCATACTCCCGCTTGCCGGTCGAGACACTTACACGCACACACACACACACACACACACACATCGGCGACGCTCTTCCACTTTGTCCTCCAGAACAGATTTGCTAATTTCGTTGCAGTCCAGCCGAGACAGCAGTAATAAGATTAAGCGCCAGACATCGATGTATCGGTAAATTTTAGGATGGACAGAAAGTGGATACGGCGTCTGACCATCGACGGTTTTATCCACTCGGACAGGGCTGGCTCGTGCGCCAGTGGATAGAGCCAAACCGGTCAGACTTTCATTTCTATCGCCTCCCGTCAATCGGACACCACTGACGAGATGAATCTTATCGGGGAAGTAGGAGTCAATCGTGATTAGCTACACCCATCCGTTTTTATTTTCCGAGGCTTGCAACAATAGCCTGAAATATTTTATGCCATACCGTATCGATCGTCCGCCGATCCCGAATATTTGATGCGCTTGAAGAGATTGAATACTTCTCGATAGCCGATATAAATAATTATTTCTCAAGTAACAACGTACTTGAAAATGGCTCCGGCGAGTTATCGCGGTCTTGCGCAGTTCCACTTAATATACCAAATAAAAATAGCTCTGTAACTCGTGAAGGGTCCTTACATGAGAATTTTCTGCGATACCGGCAGAGCAGTGCATGCTTCAGTGGGATTGCCGTTTTTCTTTTTGACCTGGCTCTCGAAGCGTGCGGAGAAACAAGAAGCATCCCGCGATACAGACAAAACGACTTCACCCACCGTTAACGCAGTGAGGTACACCTTTAGGCGAAAGTTTGTTCCGCTACGAGAAGGCACCGTCGTGTGTTCCTACGTGCTGAAACAGAGGTGCGAGGTATTTCTTCTTTTTTTCACCCCTTAAAGTCCCGAACGCGATCGCCCGTGGGGGATTTCGAAACTGGCATTTCTCTCCCTGAGAATATGAGAAACTCGAGGTTTCGCTCCTCCGGATAGTCTGGTCACGAGTCCTCCGGCGGTTATAATGAAGTTTCGACGGTGAGCAGAAAAGTTTTTGGCGAACAGAGCGAGGCTCCAGCGGCAGCTGCAGGAGCGTACGGGGGACTCGAACCACCGCGCACGCTACCAGAACCAAAAGTTTCCGACCAGAAAACTCCCTATCCAATGGAATTTGTACGAATGAGAATAATTTCGTCGGGACATTGAAGACCCTAAAAAATGTACCAATATTACGTATCATAACCGAACGGGGTTGGATTTGTCGCTAGTTAGGACATCGCTTTGACTAGTTTTAGCGTGCTAGCCACCGTGCATACGGCACTGAAACGGAAGTTTAAGACTTCCAATCAAACTTCGGCTCATTTGAGGCGGAACTACGCGAGTAACCGGGAACCTTTACTTAAGGTCGTTCAATCTTGGGTCTGGGAAAATTTGCAATAATCGCGCGGAAACCCGAGCTGATTGGAAAATCGTGATACGTTCGGATGAAGTTGCATGCTTGGGTATAAAAATGTGACCTGAATTTGTAAAGGGTTACATTTTTTTTGGAGATTGATCTGCCAAACAATAACATTTTGACGAGAGCTTCACTAGTTCTGAAAACTGTGAATCCACTCGATGGGAAAAAAATTGATTCTCCATTTATTGTTTTATTAATGTTCCATTATCCATTTATTGTTTTATTAATGATTTTACTTGAGAAGTGTTTTGCCTCCGATTGGTCGAGGATCGGGTTGAAATAGCCGTGCACTTTAGTGTATAACAATTGCACGTTAGTGTATAACAATTAAGTATATTTATTATAAAACAAGTAACAAGCATGAAAGCATACCGGCCAAGGCTGAAGCGTAGTTGCCGACCCTCTCGGCTAGGGCGCGCTGGGGGCGCGTGCGATATTAAAACGACTAATTGCGTATACCGCAAGAAGAAATTACGATTAATTATTAATAATTACGATAATTATTAAGAGTTGGCCTACGGCATAAAATCATTTTAAATCAACGTAAGTTAAAAAAAATTTGCAAAGTAATTTGCACAACTCATTTCCCTTAGCGCGATGTTTGATTCAGAAACTCGTGTCAGTCGTAAAAAAAAAAAATTCCGAGAAATTCAAGAATTTGAAAATCTTATAAAATCTAAACAGATAAATCCTTTTTTGCCAACTTCAATACCAAACGTTGTACAGTGTTAGTCCATTCCAATGTCAAATTTACGTTTGATACCTTCGTATTTACTCGAATTAGACCAAACTTCAATATCAAAGGTCTTTGATCAAAACATTATATTTGCGTGCAGTTTTAGAACGGTAGCTCAAAATTGTCGCAAGTTTTAGCTATCACAGAGGATTATCGAAAAAAATTTAAAATCGCGTAAAATCTTCTGCCGGGCCTCAATCTTCATGAAAATTCGCATCCAAATTTCAAATCGCTATGTCAAACAGTTCCCGACTTATAGCCGTTTTAAACGATGCAAATTTGTCACACATACACATACGTCCGGACGCCAGCTAAAAATCGGATTTTGTGACGTTTTAAACTATTTTAAGTAGTCTGGCATTAAAATCTCGATTTTTTTTGTAATAACATTTTTTCTTCACAAAAGCATAGCTTACTCTATAAGGCAGCAGAAACAAAAAATAAGCACTCCGAAAAATGTGCTACAACTATAGCCGTAATTTCCCTTTCGCACGTAAAAATCTGCAGGAAAATGGCACGTGTCCCATTAAGTTGAATAACTGATATGAAATCGTTCACACACAGATATTATAAGTAACAATGGCGAGTGGATATCGCCTGTTATTTATTGCAGAGAGCTCGGAATGGCAAAGCCTCCGAGATACACGGACGTGAATGCGAAGCGAAGTAGATGAAAGTTGGCCGTCTGCGGATGGGGAAACTCCGAGAATGAGCGAAATATCCTCTTTATCGTCGTCACAGGCGCGACAAGATGAGCGCACCGGGGCCGACGCCGGTGCTTTTATACGACGTCGTATCTCACCGATGCCACATTATTTGCGTTATACTTTCATCAATAACGACTCCTCTCGCTTTCATCCCAACATTCTCTCACCGCCTCTCTTCCCGGTTAATGCATATTGCGAGCTTTAACGCTCGCTCAACTCGCTCGTAATAATATTACGACAAACGCGGTGCGGTTGATAAAGCATCCGCTATATAGCACGGTGTGCCGGTAACCGAGCTATGGAATATCGGTTCGATAGGATTAAGCCTCCGTCGACCGTCGACTCACGTCGTGGACGATACCTGACAAAATTAATGTATCTCCTCCCCGTTTTCCATACTTGAGCCTTTGGCGCTTATTCGTATCGACAGTTTTTAATTAACGCGCCTGAGATCCTATTGGAAAGTTATTAATTATTTTCGTACCGATTTATCGTGCCATTGACGGAAAATTAACATTATTAACCCTTTGAGTGGTAACAAAAATACGGTTGAACATTCTGAAAAGCATTCGCAGGAAAACAAGTTGGTGAATAACAAAGCGATTTAAAATCTCCTTCGGCCCGAAATGGGTAACCGAATCGGTAAAAAAAAAGTAATTTTTTTAAGGGCACACTTTTCAGACGCAAAACAAACTGTCAGCGTCTGGCTTAATGGTCGGATAGAGACTAATCATTTTCGTCAGCCTAAGAAGTTGGAGACTCTAAAGAAAAAAAAAGAAAAATTGACTACAGCATTTCTTACCGAGAGGTAGCCACGCGGCTTGCTCGGCGAAAAGTATCCCGTATGTGAATGGTTAACACGGTTGTTTCTGTAACAGAAAATTATTTAATTCAAGTACTTTTTTTTTAATGGAACATTTCCATGCACATCCGGCGAGCCGTCGTCAGCTGCTCACTGGAAGCAGAGAACTTGCTTCCTAACCCCCCCCCAATCGTCTCGACCTACATAACGGCGAGTACGTGAAGGATGGCGAAAGCGAGTGAGTTCCACCTCGCGCTACTACACTCGGGCGCACCCGTGTGAGTGCGGGTGTGGTCGCCGTCCACATAAAATCTTAGCTGTATTAGAGAGAAACCATGAAGTTGCCATGTAGAAGAACGAACTTTCACGTGAAAGGACCTCCCTGGCTTTAACCGAAATACCGAAAGCGGAGACAGCTCTTTCCGGCTGTAATGCACCCCAGAGTAAGGGACTTTGAAATTTGTATCCTGCTTCGTGATCTCCATACTTCCTGCGATGTTTCCTCTGTGGACATCGCATCTGGCTGGTTACACTCGGTTTGTACTTTTCAATTAACAAAAGGGAACTCCAAAAAGTTGGAAATTCAAGAAACGCCTTAAGAAGAACGCCCTAATAGCTCGAGACTTTTTTTCAACCCTGCACAGTAAGTGCCTAAGTTTGTACCTTTTACAACAACTTATTGTCCACAAATGTCCACAATTTTTTTATTCGTCAATTTTCTAGTTTTATTCAGAAAAATGAACGAATCATTTTCAGTAAAAAAAAAAAAGTTAGGTTTCCGGAAGATTTGTGGAACAATTTTATTTTTCATCAATTTGTTTATAACATTTTGGAATTATTATTATGTAAAATTAATCTTTTCAGCACCTTTAATATGCTTGATTTTTTTTCAGATTTTTATACCATTGAGAAGTGTCTGCAATTCCCTCTCATATCACTGAAACTTATGCGAAGCGGACACTACTCGCAAGAACTACCTTAACAAAATTATTATTAAGAAATTTGGCATTCCGATTTTACGAAATTATTTTTTACTGTGTGAAAGGCCCAAAGGCTTTATCTCTTCTACATCCTGTAATTTTAGTGCTTTTCGTTACGTTGGCATGAAATCTCGATATACACGTCCCTTATCACGGCTGCTTCCGAGCTTCCCAATGAAAAATCATCCGAGATTGAATTTCCGTGTCAGCTTGATAGATAACATGTCGCAGCATATTATATTCCCGTTCGTTCAATTACGGTCGTGTACCGTACGCTTCGCGCACCAGCGGCGTTGACGCGTGTGTGACGCTTCGTTTTGTCCCGCTGATGCTGTAGGTAAGCGATGTTAGACGTGAGGTCGAGCCTGCGTCGTTACAACGGAATATATTGAAGTTCCCACACCAGGTCTTTGTCTGCTCGAGTTAACCGAGAGCCTGGTCTAATCCACCGCCTACACCCTCAACCCGTTCCCCCCCCTGTAGATTATTCAAGTCGGTAATAACGAAGCTAGGCGGGAATATCAGCCTGCGCAGAATCCACTGCAGTATTGAGGAGCCGAGACGTGCGCGAGGAAACCCTCGTCGTTATCCTCATCTCCGATACACCATAGTCTTCCGCGTCTGTTCATAGTCTATTAGGCATAGTCCTGGACTACCAGCAACCTTCCGGTTCCCGAGGCTGTTACGCGAACTACAGTTATCCCTTGCAAAATTTAATTACTCCGCCCAACCACTCAGATCTAACCGATCCATTTCGCTATCCCCGCGCGCCCCACGGATCACAGCCATTTCACCTTCCCCATCAGGCGTGTCTGCATCCTCAACATCCACGAGCGCCCAATCTTCACGCGGGAAAAGTGTGATATAGTAGGAGCTCGGTTTTGTGGACAAATCGGGACCGGAAGTCGTACAATCGAGGTTCTCCCATTGAACCTATTTTAGCCCACTTACAAGGCCAGGAGAAAGTAAAAACGTAGGGATTGGTGGATGAACTTCACATGTCCAAAGTGTGATACACCAGAAGCTCGGTTTTTGGAGAAATCGAGACCGGCAGTCGTACAATCGAGGTTCTCTGAGTGACCGTATTTCAGCCCACTTACAAGGCCAGGAGAAAGCAAAAACGTAGGGATTGTTGGGTGAACTTCACATGTCCAAAGTGTGATATACCAGGAGCTCGGTTTTGTGGAGAAATCGGGACCGACAGTCGTACAATCGAGGTTCTCTCAGTGAACCTATTACAGCTCACTTACAAGGACAGGAGAAAGCAAAAACGTAGGGATTGTTGGGTGAACTTCACATATCCAAAGTGGGATACACCAGGGCGGCTATTCTCGAGTGACTCGCTTCGAGAAGCGTATATGTTTTACGTTTAAGGTTATACGTGAAACGTATATGCTTCTCGAAGCGAGTGACTCGAGAATAGCCCCCCCAGGAGCTCGGTTTTGCGGAGAAATCTGATGCGGAAGTCGTACAATCGAGGTTCTCTGAGTGAACCTATTTCAGCCCACTTACAAGACCAGGAGGAAATAAAAACGTGGGAATGGTGCATAAAATGCAACCCCTCGAAAAATCCAGGGTTGAATGTAATTTCATCGAGAACAGCAGCCGTGCGTCGTTGATGGTAATGGCTAATGTGATGCTTCTTCCGATGGACTAGGGACGAAAGCTCCCTTTCCCGGAAATTCGGTCGCCGGAAGCATTGTGAAGATACAACGGTCGGAGCCTCAACAATATTGCGCGGATGTGGCCGAGTGTGTTTCTGCTAGGATGATTTAAGCTCACCGTTGCCTTTGCCGATTCGCCGAGGGTCGTTTTGGTCCATGAGGTGAACAAGCGAGGGAGAAACTTGGTCGGATTATCTGTATCCCCCTATAATTCCACTCTCGAGGGATGTGTAGTAGTCTCCGACGCGGGACCGAGGATTCTGTGTACCGTTTCATTCCGGATGTCGGTCGGAACATCGGTCACGGGATCCAACCGGTGCGGTAGCCTCCGCTACCGCATTAGTATATATCCTCGAAAAAGGGGAAGTAACTTGATAGTGAGCGCGAGCCGGGGCGGAGGCGAGGAGGCGGAATTCAGCAAGAAAGTTTGGCTTCCCGAGATAGCAGGTTATCGGGGCACCACTATACCGTACCACCGGTATATTCTCCTCGATCCGGAGACACGTTGAACGAAACTAAGGTTTTCCTGACTCATCGTTCTCCTCTCCAAATGCGACCTACGTGAGGATCTTTTCCACTCGTTATATCTGGAGGCCAAAGAAACTTTTGTGGGTATCTTTTCTTCTACAATTCAGTTCGCGAAGTGAACTGAATCTGTTATTTATCAAGACGTGGTCACTGTATAGAGAGAATGCCGAATGAGTTGATTTTTAATCAATTAACTTTAACCTGTTCTTATAATCGTTAGTTTCTATAACTCGTTAATCCTCTTCAAGCATGACACACGACCATTTTCCAGTCGAGCGACGAAACTTCGCACCTATTAAAAAATCTTGTTAAAAAAAATTCAAAACTTCACGCTTTTAGTTAAAAATTAACTAAGGTAATTAAGGTTTTGCCTCGAGCGTCCGGAATTCGTCGACTCTCCCCTATTCTCTCCCCTATCGCCGAGAATTTTTTTTTGTTTTCTGTTTCGAACGAGATCCAAGTTTTCTCCGGGGCTTGGCGATTCAGCGAGAGTGTTTCGGTCCGGAGTGGCAAATTAAGAGGCGCCGCTTGTTATATCACCACGTTTCACGCTATATCATCGTCGTACGCCATCCAACACATCTCTGTCTCCCGGCTTGGCACTCCGGTGGCTGCGTTAATTCTGTTCAAGTTGGCGAATTATAGGGACACTTGTATTCTACCGCATCCGTCTTTCGTCCAACCTCGTTTCGCCCTGTGTATACCCCGTGGCGCTATGAGGCCACTCTATGAAACATCCTGTACATCAGCCTGCTCGAGGGCCGCACTCATTTCACCCGACGTTTACTCGGCTCTCCACTCTTTCATTCTCCCTTAGACCTCGCCGCACGTCGCGCTTTTATCTTCCCTCGACAGTCGCTCCGACCTCCGCCACTTTTCTCTATCTTTCTTTCCGACGCCCCCGAGCTTTTCTTTCTTACTTTCATTTTTACCCCCCACCCCTATCTCCTCTGTTCTGTTCCGTTTCACCTTAAGGATCTTCATCGCTCTATCGTACGAAATTCTGGCTTCTCTCTGCCGGATCCTTAATCTTACTCGCATCAGTTTCGCCCCCTTGCACACCAATCATCCCATCGTACGCCTGTTTCTTCTGGAGCGTCGTCGACGACGCCACTCGTCGATCCCCGAACGTGGCGCGGATGAGATTGTTTGGTTTTCATCGCGGTAAGATCAACGGCGTCAATTCGTGGTGCATTATCACCTACAGGAGTTTGATACAAATTTCGCAATGTCTCATTGAGCCGCTTCGATGGTGCATCGCTTTATTGGGGTCGTTAGTTCGGTTGAGTTTCGGAGGGTTAATGGATTTAGGTATCTCTAATTTTTGTCAGGATCGACAGCCTGTTAGGAAATTGCAGCGTTAGTGGTAGAAAAAAAAAGATAAAATGAGTAACAGGATAAGATTTTCTTCGATAAAGGATGAGCAGGTAAAGAGTCGGATCTCAAGAATGCAAGATAGGGTATGGAAACTTTTACGGGCCTTTTAATGGTATTTTTTCGATATCGCCAAAGAGGTTGTCAATTTGGGTAAAAACTGTTAATGTCGACCCGTCAATTTTTTGTCGACATTTTAGAGCGTCATGTTAGGTCTTGGTAATACTTTCTAAAGGCCTTTTCGGGGTCTAATCAGGTCCTGATTTAAACCCTTCACGTATGGCTTCCTTGCTTAACGAGGACCTAGAATTTGCCACGACGCAACCTTCGAACGATTGCAATATCAATTTGATGTGCTAAAAAAATCTGTAAAAATTCACAGACATACCTTGAAGTGTTGTTTTCTTGATAAGGCAAAAGAAAATTTATTACGACTAACCGTTTTTTGTGCTTAAGAGAAGACATGGTCGTTTAGACTCGGCAAAAAGTCAATGGACTCAAATGTTTACCATGGTATAAAGTAATTCCTGTGCCGTCGACTCTTGCACCATAAAAATTCAAATTTCATGTAAACAATTTATATTTGGTAGATGGTAAATGAAGTGACGAGAGCCGCATGCCTATACGTTTTTATTGTTGTTTTGTTTCTTCTCTTCATTAAAGGCCGCCTCGAAAATTCGTTTCGCCGAAACTCTCTCTCGCCCAGTTGTTCGTGCCTGGCGGCACAGGAGTGCAACACACCCGACCCGATTGCGCTCTGGCGCCGTTCCCGCACCTGGCTCGTTCCCACGTCGCCCGGATATCATAATGAGGAATTTGCCGAGGTTTACCAAGCGGTTCGCACCCCCGCGCGACCGCTTAATTAGTTGTACGCGTGGCTCTCTCCGAGAGCTCGTTTTAACAAACGCGGTCGGGTGAATTCAAACCCCCCCCCCCCACACCCCAACCCTCCATCGCTCTTTTTTCAGTCAGAGACGCCAGCCAGCACCGCTTTATATTTTTTGCGGGTCTTTGACATTATAATCAGCCCTGCGTACACAGCAAAATAGGTATCAACGTTTCTTGTCCTCAAACAACCATCTTTTCTCTTGTTAATTTTACAAACAAATTTTGTTCATTTTACATAAATGGTTGTCAATTAATATAATAATAATAATACTTTATTGCTTATAGAAAGAGCATACACTTCGGCTCGTACAAGGGGGCTGAAAAATTATATACAGTTAAAGTTTACATTAGATAATTACAATATAAAAAAAAAATAATTTTCATATTATTGCACCGCGAGTACTCATAAAATTATATATTATATATAAAATTATATTCATATATCACTCGTACATAAATATCACGCTCAACGCTAATGGTTGTCGATTATACCGAAAAGTTTCTTAATATTACAAATATTTTTTTCTAAAATTAACAAGAAAAGAATCGTGGGCCTTTGTGGACAAGAAAATTGGTTAAATGTACAAATATTTGTTTGTGTGTGCCGACACAGCGGAAACCCGCAGTTTCTAACCCTCTTCCGACTAAATAAAATGACAAGGAAAAGATAATAAAATAATTTCCGACTAGCTATCATTAACGATTGAAAAAAAATGTTGACGTGGCCCGTTTTACCCATCCCTATCCGATAATACCAGTCACCCATTCTGTTGAATATTCTACAACATTTCCAAAAATTACCCTGCAAATTAATTCTCGATCGAACATACTTGATCTTAATAAATGAATTCTTGATCGAACAACTCAGGAAAGGTAATTAAAAAAATCGAAGTCTCGCCGGTAATCGCCCGCGCTCGCATAAACACGATTGCCTCAACTGCGAAGAGCTCTGACAGAAGAGGGAACACCTATCGGAGACCGAGTGTCAAAATTACCCGTTTCATACATGTATTCATTTCCTAAATGCTCGGAACGGCCTGTAATTTAGTTGCCAACAGGGCGAATGGTCGTCGTCGGTCGGGGAGATTCTGCAGGGTAGTCCCAGTTAAACCCTCCAACACCGCAGTGCCCGTTCGTGAACCGACGTTATTAATATTAATTTCCGGTGTGCGATAGCGCGGGCGACTATAGCTCATCAGCGAGGTAACAGGCCCTCACGTTAATTCGCGGTCAGGGCAACGAGGTAGTGCTGCAATAAGTAAACGACAAAAAATAAAATCCCTCCAGCGTGCACGTTCAATATCACGTCACCTTCGTAATTACCCTCGGCATACACCTGAGAGAAAATGAACGGATGAAAAAAAAAAGAAAAATAACAATAAAGCGAACGTATCACCAACAATAAAACCGAGTAGTACAATACCGGACTGCATTCAGTAGAAAACGAACGTGTGGCTGTAAAAAAAGAAAAAAGAAAAGAAATCCGAAGCTCGAGTAACACAGCTTCACCCGCTATGTTGCTGGAATCCACGTCTCTATAAAGTATATAAAGCCCTCTATGAAGCGATAAAAAAGAAACTCATTCGCGGCCGCATTATAGTTGTACGCCCGGTTGGGATTGATAAAAGAAAATATAGGATTATTCAGCGCGGAAAATAAAAACAACGGGCGGGGTCGTCAAGGGGAGAAGGGGGGGGGAGGAAAGGGGAAACCAGGATCGGGATGCACGCTGTTCCGCAAGGGTTGTCGACGAGCCACCTTCCACAGACCTTCCGCATCCACTCCCGTCGCTCTCGTACCGGCAAGATAATAAAGGGAAAACAGTCCGGAGTGTTCGCGAGTTGCGGAGCGAAGCTTTCCCTTGCGCGGCAGTGGAAGCCTGTCCGGGTTTCTAGGTTCCTCATTTGTTCTACCAGTCGAGTCAGCGGCATAATGTATGGAAAGAAATTGAAGAAGGGTTGAAAAAAAGAAAAAAAAAAAAATAACAACAAATACATATCTCGAAGTTACGGCGAAAGGGACATACGTATTGCAGCAAACGTTGACGTTGGGTGAACTCGGTTCTGGGGCAGTAGTTAGCATAGGAGGATGCGGGCTACATAAGCTGGGCAGGTGGAGGCCGGGCGGTATGTGCCGGGGCGTATAAAACAGCTCGCTCGACGAGGGACCAGAGGCCAAAGGCGAATCGGGGTGAAACGGTGCTTTTGCGAACGACGACAAAAGAGATAAAAAAGGGGCATTTTGTATCCCCTGGCGGAGTGGTCGGCGATTCAAGTCTGTGCTAGACAATTTTCCGGGTTTCGGGCCTCCGGGTGAGCGAACTCTCGCTGACGTTATATAAATATATATATATATATATATATATATATATATATATATATATATATATATATATAATAGTGAGGAGGATACCGAGTTTGCTACCCTCAAAGTAACGAGGCCTCCGGCTGGACGGATGGAGAGGTGACGCGGAAGGAACGACTCGCCGAGGAAGACACGGAGACGATAATGCGAGCTTTTAGACTGGGAGGATGCTCCGGGGGACCGTCGGTGTCGATAAAGCTCGGGGATTATTGTGGATAATTGTTAGAGTCTCTCCTCAGAGCCGTCACAATGGGATTTTGTCACTCAGGAGAGTCCCCCCATTACTCGGGGATGGAGATTGTTAATGGAGGATAATTATCATAAAATTTTACCATTTTCTTCGCGACAGTGCCGACCACTTTTGTCGCGATAATTGACGATTTATTTTTCGGCCTTATTGTTTTTTCCTTATATTCGTGGTTAAATGAATTTTAGAGTATAAAGCGTCTCAAGATAATGTGGTCGCTATGATTATGGGCAATTATCGGATTTATCACATTTTTCGCTGTACAAAATATATCCGACGAGGGTCGAAGAATTTCTTGCGAAATTTTCGGAAAACTGGGCCGAGGCTTCGAATTATCGTAAATATAGAGAATTTTCCATCGCACACAGAAAAATCATTTACTTGACAACTACCATTTATTTAGATAAAGTAAAATATTTATTTGATTTAAGTAAATATTTATTACATTTCAGTAATTATTTACTTAATTTTTTTAAAAGTAATTTTAATTTTAATTTAAGTAATTATTTACTTAATTTAAATATATATTTATTTAAATCAAATAAATATTTTACTTGAACAAAAATAAAAACAGTGGCCGTCAAGTAAATTATTTTTTTTGGGTATGATTTTCTATAGGTGACTTTTTTTTTTTTCTTCCTGCGTCGAGTTCCATTAACGAGAGCTGATTTCGGTCCCACGTTTATCAGAATTCTGGCGGCGCAAGGGTAGCGCGATGCACGTGAGGGACGAGAGGGCAAAGGGGACCGGTGGCTGCGAGGGAGGATCCTCTGCCAGCGTGCCGGAGATAATAGGATTCCTGTAAACGAGCTTATGTATGGATCGACGAGCAGATGTTAATCCTTCAACGGACACTGAAGCGTCTCTCTCCGAGTGAATTTCGGGTACGATTAAAAGCTCCCACCAAAGTATTTCACCAACATCGGAGTGCTTCGTACACTCGCCGTTCCATTTCCTTTGGAACCCTCAATACTGTATGAGAAATATTCCCTCCCCCTTCCCTTCACTTTTATCCTCCATTCCTCATTGTTTCGCTAATTTAATTCGCCTACCCACCCACACTCTTCATTCCTCGGTCTCCGGAGGTCGTCGACCTCGCCGGCATTCCGACAGTTCATTTGCAAGACTTTTTGCGCCAGTTTGATGTCTCTCGTGTTTACGTTCTAGTTTCTGCTATACAGTGTGATCTCTCGTTTGTTTAGGAGGTTGGAGCGCCTCACACTAGTCAATTCTACATTTCATAAAATCGTTTATACCAACTTTAGCGCATCCATTGATTATAGTGGATGGTTATTTGTATTACGGCCGGTGACATTAACCTACAAAAACATTAGTTGCAATGGATTATAAAAAATATTCATATTTGTCAATTCATATTTGTTAAGATTTTTTCAGAGAATAATCCGTAATTTTTTTTCTCGATTTTGGTGTATCACGGCTTGTTCTCTTCCTTGAAAGATGCTCTACGAATTCACGGTCTGGTCACTCGATAGTAGGACTTAGGATTTATAAATTCGGTCCTTACCCTATATAGCTCAAAAGTCATGAATATGGCCCAGTCTAGTTGGCACGCAAATCCACGATACCCCTCATATTGGTCACTTTTTCCTCTTACACATTTCAATCAGAATGAGAATTTTCAGTATCAGGATAAAGTGCACAGTCGATCCACCGCCAACTGCCCACTTCCCCCCACTCAGCGAAAATTTTCCTCCGGAATAGGATGCGGAAAGCTTTCCCGGATCGGTGCCGCGAGGGAAGTGCAATAGAACCGGTAGAAATGGAGAAAACGAATTTAGCGTTGTGCGCACTCGTGTCGCGGTGCAGATAGCGGAAGCTCCGGCTAGTCTGCTCAGTGACGGAGCAATTAGAGGATAACGCGCGGACAGAGCCGTACAGCCAGTCTGCATGTATATCGGGATAGCTGGGCGAGAATCCGCGAAGGACGAATAAACCGAGAGGGTGAAATAAGAGGACGAAGAGAGGAAGCGAGGAGGAGAAAACGAGATCGGAGAGAGAATTTGAAGAGCGGAAGTGTGGAATTGGCCCGAGTCATGGCAGGGCGACCGATTATCCACAAATGGAAACGAGAAAAGATGGATTTGCATGGGGCCAGGGCCACGCCTCGACACCGGCGACGACGGTCGGCGGAATCCCCAGTCGTCGGGCACCAGACGGAATACGAATTTCGCGTTAGCCTCCGGCTAGATCCCCATCGGATATGACGAATTTATGACGCGTCACGCTTTCGGCTCGCTTCCGAGAATCCCCGATTTTCACTATTTTCCCCCCTAGCCGGGCGGCGGGAGTTACGTATGCGCGTCTCCGAGACTCGCGGATTCGTTCGTAGGTGTCTTTTTATCTTTTTTTTTGCGTTGCGACGGAAAGATATGTCTTCCGGTTCCTGTTCTAGATAACAAAACCAAGAATACGGAAATCCTCTGTCACAACTGGAGTTTTATATTGTTTGGTAGTTCTATCTTTCGGCTCGTTTGCTTTTTACACCGGGCATGACATTGTATACGCTGTAACCGTGTAATGTTCTTGAGGAAACTGCATTTTTTTGATGGACAACTTCCGCCGGTTGCTCGCCAGAAATGCGCGTCGCGGGCGATGGAGCTGTAGAGATGCGAGCCCGTTGATCGGAGCGTCAATGGTAGATGGTAACTTGACAAGGGATGAATAGTGACAGACAGAATGGTTTTAAAGAAATGACGGCAATTTGGCATCTAAACAGGCGCAGATATCGAATTTGGTGTTTAATTTCTGTTGGAATTAAGAACGCGCATTTTTCACTTGCACCGACAATATCGCTGACAAAAATTGATAATGCGGATCTCTATCAGCGGTGTTTCAACGAGCGCTGCGAATCTATCGAAAACTCACAGGTAACACACGTGGCTTAAGCTCGTCGCTATGTCTGCATATTCCGGCAACGTGAGTGCGCGTCCGGTCCTTAAATTGAAGGCCGCGGGGATTATACAGGATTACCATTGCTATGCTCGACCGAGGTTGGAAACACTTCGGTGAATTCCGCGCGTATGCCTTCCTCCGACTCGAAGTGGGGTGAGAGCTGTGGATATTTGGTGGATTATGACCACTCGAGTTAGATTCAGTGGTTCAATCGGCGAAACTTTGACCTCAGAAGCTGAATGTTGATCATGCGTCGGTTTACGGTCGGAGCAGTTAATTTCATTAGTTTTCTGCCGCACGGGGACTTCACAATCGTCGATTGAATCTCATCGCGAGAATGAACTTGAAACTTGAGTTTCTCCATTAATTCAACTCTCCCAGCCTTTTCGCGGACCCTCGACATGTTGAGCCAATTCACGGAAGAATCAGAGGTTTTAGAGTTTTTTTTTTTTTAAGCTTCCTCACGTCGAATATGTTATGTCATTATTTTACTTCCCATCCTTCCCTACGAACGTTTTTCACCTTAACCCACCGATTCTCAGGGCACACGCCCTCACGTAACCTCGCGTGGCCCACTCGTGCCAGTCCCGGGCCACCCGCAGCCACCAGCGGCGCTGAATATTCCCGCCCATAATCCGGCAATGCAAATAGCAGAGATTTACATTTCTCCCTTGATTTACACAATAATGGTAGACCCGAAACCCCTCGGGATCCCGTGTTATCTCCCGACTAAAAACGTTACAACGAAACTTTTGTCTCAGCATCCATCATCCCCGGCAAGAATCTTCGTGTTTCCTCGGTAAAAACGCGGAATCACCAACGCGGAACGCGGCATCCCTCGATTAATCAACGAGAGTCTTTCCTCCTTTTCGATGAGGCAGCGGAAGTCGCGATTGGATTGGAGCTCCCCATTCTTTCATCCATTCGATGATCCACAATCGATCTTCTCGCATTCCATTTGAAACTTCGAAGGAAACCAATTCCTTGTGAGACAACGACGGTCGGGAAATCTGTCCTCTGGAGTAAAAAGTATCGATGGCTTCGGGCGAGCTTGTCCTCGGAGGAAAATACATTTTTGTGCGTCTTTGTCATTAGTAGGGGAGAAGCATCACGACGACTCTGGATTTCCCCTCGGTATTTTTCCGAGGCTCTCAACGGTTCGCGTGATTAACGCCGCGTCGGGTTTCTGATTACTCATCGATTCCGGGGTATTTTCCGCATCAAATGATCCCGGGAAAGAATTGATTCCGCGAAGTTTTGTCGGAAATCCTCGAATAGAAGGAATAGGTCACATATCTAAAAAAAAGTATTCATGTGATGCGCGCTCCGCAAACAAATGTTTATTCATTTCTGATATATGTTTACTTGATTCAGAAAAAAATATTTATTTGATTCAGAAAAATAGTTAATGACGCGGAACTCACTATTATATGAAGCAAGTAGCATCACTCCTGTAACAACACGAACACAACATCTCAATAAACGATTCGCATTGAATGCGAATCGGTGTAATGCTTACAACATGCGCAAAACAACTCTCCCCAAGACACAAACATCCAGCACACACTACATTTTAACATCTTAATGGAATGTTAAACGAAGATCAATAAAAGTGTATACACGATTCCAACGCAAATAATTGCAGTCACATCTTAATCAAGATAAAAGAAAGCCCGGGGCTGAAGGACTTCGGTCGATGGCCCGTTGACAATATGTGGATGCAATTACAAAAGTATTAATGTAAAAATATTTAAAAACTAACGAGCGCCTACGCATCGTATGTATTGTTGATAAATACTACTACTACTACTCGTTAATGATTCAGAAAAATAGTTAGTGATTCAGAAAAATATTTATATAATTCAAAAAAATATTTCTTTGCGGAGCATTAGTGGAATAATTTGTATTTTGGGTGCATACGGTCGTACAAAGTCCTAAGCTTCCAAATCTGACCAACCAAGACCGGCACTAGTTAGATATCCTTTCCAGGCACTGCATAGATTAGGGGAAGTCCCCAGATAAGACCCTGGACTGCACAAGTTCTCGTGGTTTTTATTCACGCGATATCGACCTACATTCCGGATTTCTCAATATCTCATTTCATTTCCGAAAATCCGGATCCCGCCAATCGGGACCTCAATGACGAGAGGCCTGATCGGTCGACTCCTCCGGGTATAGTTTCAATCGGGACGGCCATTGAAGAGCGACAGTGATGAAAAATGATCAGAGTACCTAAAGTAAGAGAACGCTGGCGAGAGACGCGATGAACGGTGGCCGTCCATCGGGTGCGCCAAGGGTGAGCCGGTTCATTTTAATTAAACGCCATTGTGATTCCAAATCCGACGTGCCGGTGAGATAGAGAAGCTACTCCCGCAGGATCCGCGCCGTTTCACTGTTCCTACCCGCCCGTCCCACACTCCATTGCGAATCTCCCGTCCTTCACTTTCTCAAACACTCTCGAATAAACTACAAGCAACGCTGTACTCCGGAAATCACCGAAGTCTTTCGCGAGCAACCACCTCGACGTACTTGCTATCGACCCCGTCGTTCGTTTTTCGCCTCTACCCGAGTAGCGCGGCCAGGGCTGTCGGGAGATAGGAAAAAAATCCATTTCTGTGGTGTACGTACCAAAAAAAAGCTGAAAGATAAATCGCTTTGATTACGTTGGCTCGCTCTCCGGAACGCCAATGGGAAAAATGAAAGGGAACGAAAAATACGAATATGCCGTAAACTTAATTAACGACAAGGCACATATACCAGCGAAATGAAATGCGGTATAGCCAATGCCGTACTGGATGATAGACCAAATACGCAAAGTGTCGAGGTGAGAAGCATTTCCCACGATAATATTGTGTACCGAGGAAAAAATTTAAAAAAAGAAAAATTGGAACGTCTCTAAATAGGGTCGATGAAGGGAGTGATGGAAAAATCCCTGCGGCTCTATAAATCGTAATATTTCGTTGGGAATTCGTTATGTAAAAGTTGTATCAGAACTGATGTAGGAAACATTGGAATCGTCCTTAAGTATTCTAATTTTGCGATGAATTGGCAAAGAATTTTTTGATAACTTTTACGGTAGCCAATTTCGCATCTCTCTGGCAGTTTACACCGTCCCCATTTTGGTTCCGGTCTCCCCCGCTCAAACCGCGCTAATAATGCACTCGCACTTCCGTCGTAGACCTTGCAAATTGTAACTGCCCGGGATCCTTCACAGCGAGGCTCTTCTCTGGCATCCGCAACTCCAATAAACAGTAATGCAGTCGTAAAACAGGAACGAATTGTGGGAGATAGCTCGGAGGCGAACTCCGGTAATAAACCCGCCGTAGCGTTACCTCTCCGCCTCGTCGAGCGGCACCCGAAATTTAATAGCACTCCGAAATGCAGGAGCGCAGCGTTCATCAAGTCCGCGGGAAAGCTCCCCGAATTTTCGGTAGTTTCGGAATTTATCGGGAGATAAGTGGACGAGTTCGCGAACGAGGATTTCATCGACCCGCTCTAGTTGGATAGTTGCGGAGACGAGGAGATTTGTTTCCCGTCGTGCACGGATTGATGAAATTGAAACCACGGTGCCGGCCAGTCCGGCAGCTCGCGAAATCATTAGACAAACCGTTTGTAGCCTGTCGCTGAGGTAATTCAAGGAGGAGATCGAATATGGGCGGTCTCGGTGGGTCAAGGGTGATCGTTGATCAGTGAGGCCCATCGGTATCGCTGTTGGATCCTGGTAGCCATGTGTATCGAGACTGTAAGTGCTAGAGTCGAGCTTCCTGATCCGCCAAGCAACCCTCCAACGGCTCCTCATCCTCCTGGCTCCTCCTCCGATCAAAGCTCGTTTACGTTAACGTCCCGCAGGTTAGCCGGTGTCGGTCAACGGGATTTGACCACATATCAGCCGGCCACAGTGGTAGTTCACGGATCGATACCTCCCAAGGTTTCCTCCAGCTATCTCGAACGGTTCTCGGAGTTCAATCGTTTGATTAGAAATTAATGCCATATACGGTTGAATTAATGGCTCGAATGGGGCGAGAGAATCGGAGAGAGAGAGAGAGAGAGAGAGCCGACCATGGAAGGAGAGTTGGAGAGGCCGGGTCTGTAGGGTCGTTCGAAATTCGATGATATTCATTAGACCCGAACGTACATTAGGATCAGTGCATAATCCACGCTCCGGGCGGTAGCCATGTACTGCCTACGTTTATGGCATGCATATAGTATATCACGATTTAGGTACAATTCGGCACTCAGGTGCTCGAGGTATGCTTGGCTCTCGTGGGGCCACCGGTTACCGGTAATGGAAAGCTGCTCTCGTCGAACATAGCCGTGCTACTGCCGTTCGCACCAACTCTCCATCTCGCTATTCCAACCAGCAACTTTGGACTCTGCTCCGCACACCGGAATATCCACTGTTACCAATTGGTTCAGGGTTCTGGGTATACCGGCGTTAAGTCGATAGACCGTTCGTTCGCGGAGATTGTGGCACGCTTGGTTATCGATGCAAAACGGATGTTGGTTCGGGTGCGGTGAAATTCAATCGCGGAATCTCAACGGCGACCGATGAAAATGGTCCAGCAATGATTTTTTAATTCCCTATCAGGGAGATAGTCTCAGCGTGCGAAATACCACGGTCGGTAATAAAAATTCTCATCAACTTCCTTCGTGGCTGTTGGCATGGTTGGACTAAAAGTCCCATTGAAAGTGGATGTCGTGTTCGGCTCTCGATGGGACGTTTTCCTTTGATCCTATACACCGGCATCCGTGGAAAAGTTGATTACAGGTTTTCCATACCGATCGTGTGCGGAGGCAGGAGTTTCACGCGGTGTTGAATTTCGTTTGTTTTCTTAGAGTCATCCTGTGATTCTTTTTCTTCTCAATGTTGGACTTATCTTCGTTCGTGTTGTTCTATGTGTGAATAATAAAATTGATGGTGAGACGCGCCTCCCGAGCGGAAACCGGAGCATACGGCAAGGGACACCGGTAGTTCGGGCTTGAGGCTCCTTCATCCTCCTATGGATGCGAAATTCTGTAATCTCTCGGCGTCTCGGTAGCGACGAGATTCATTATGATTTCCGTCGGAGGCTGCTCGGCGAGGTGGGCGATCCTTCCGACCTCGTTTCTCACTCTTATCCCTCCCAGCTCGTAGCACCGGCAGCGGCAACCAGGATGAACATCAGCGGCCCCTTGCGCCAGATACGTCTTGCCTCTCTCGCTTTCCATCTTGCCTCCTCTCATCCTCCGTGTTCTCTCCAAACTCCCCCCCCCGGTGACGCGATTATCCCCTGGGAACTGACGGGGCAACGCCTACCGGAATAACTCGGGGCGTCTTTTTATTTATCAAATAACGTCCACGACCGTAGGATTGTTCTGTCGCAACTGCCAATTAGCGGATGCTGCTGAAGATGAGCGTCGATCACGTTCCGGCGAAATGGACCAACGACGGTACCAATTCCACTAATCAACCTTTTCCACCTCCGCCGTCACGGCACATTAGCCAATGTCTACTTGGAAGCCTGGAGACAAAAGATCAGATCTTGCTAGAGTGTATCTGTCAGTTCTTATCAGTTTTATCCAATGTCTTGGGATTAAATAGTTTCGAGCCGAATCTGCTACGTTGCAAGTTGCCGTTTAGTTACGGCTACAATATCGCAGCCCGGGAACAGATTCCAAGAGCTCGAATTACTTAATTCCCTCGAGTAGTCGACGAGAGAATAAACGGGGGCATAGTTATCGACCAAAATATATTAACCGATGGCAATTAATCACTGTCGCCGGATCCCCTCCGGCAAACAACCGGGGAAAGTATCGACAGCCTGGGGGAATTTCTGTCGATGCGAGTAAGCCCAAGCGTGAACACAAAGGTTCCGGCGGAAAACAAAAAAAAAATGCAATTCCATAGTTCTGCAAATGGAAAAGGGAAATTGGCTCGTAGAGATAACAAGACACTCAATGTTCCCAACCGTTGACTGTTCCGTGAAAAATCTTCAATTCTGGTCACTGTGAACTTAACATGAACTAAACATGAATAAAAGAAAATTGGGATTTTCTTGCGTGTAGTTCTGTAATTTCCGATAAGCTTTGACAACAAATTTTGGTGCCATTTCCACCATAAAAAAATGAAAAAATTTCCACGTTGAAGATGAGCGTCAGATCCAGAAAATGTTAACACAGCTACAAAAGTTGTCAACTATTTGATCAATATTCGAAGATTCTACTGATGAATTAAATTTAAATCCCGCCACTTGGAACCAAAGAATTTCTTTGAGAATTCCGAGATTGAGGTAGTTTTATCTGTTCCACTAGGAGTTAAACGGAAAACCACCGGTGTCCCAGCGACGCAGATGCTATTCCCGGTTCTTCATTAACCGAAAGTGTGTTCGATGTTTCGTTTGACGTTAACAAAGCGACGGAGCAATCTCTCTGGTGACGATCCGAAGCTCGCCACCCCCTTTTGTTCCACAGAAATTGTGCAGCTCGAAGGATAGCTTCCCTTTAATCGCTCGATTCAAGCTCGACGCTCATAGCGGCGAGCGCTATCGTATACCCAACTAAACGTCAACGCACCATTCTGCATCGTGACGCTATAGGAATTTTCTATCTCACGCCTCGTCGTCTCTGCACTGACGAGAGCGCACTTCCTCTCTGTGGCATTCCTATCGAACTCAGTTACTGAAACTTTCGACGGAAAATCAAAGACAAATGGTATGCACAATCCAACCGGAATTTAAACTTGGGAAACAATCGGCGAATACCGTGTCCGATCAACTTTTTGTTTTCGCATGTCATCAATATTTAGTTGCTAATCATATTATACCGTAAACCTAGTATTTGCCAGTCAACGTCCCAAAGTCGAGACTTACACGTGATCATTGATGCGAAAACGTCTCTGGCGGAACTTCAAAGTAAAAAGTCTCATAAAAAAGCGTCATGGTCCTCCAGGAGTAAGAACCTTGAACAATAAGGACTTGGAAGATCACCCTCGAGGGTACAAAGAATAATCAGGACCAAGCAGGGGGTGCTTAGGCTATACCCGCGCAAGCTCCCAGAATACCGGAAAATGTTTTCACATAAAATGTTAGCACACGCAATTTTACTCGGTAAATGTGTTAATCGAAACTTCACTCAACAACTGAAACATTGAGCTCCACCTTAACCACATTAGGCATCAAACATTCGCCGCCTCGCCCCCGAGTGCAGAAATGAATTCCAGGAATGAATTTTCTCCATCCATCCACGCTATTTCCCAATCTCCCGAGTTTCCGGTACCCAATGGCCAGGCTCCGTTGTTTGCTCTTTCTCTAATTTGTGATAGCATACGAATGCAGCCAAGGCAGGGTCCTGCGCCCAACCAACGTTGATGATGGGGATGGAAAGAACGTTCGAAAAAGTCAATCGACAGCTTAATTGCAATTTATTTGGCATCCCGTCAGAAATTCGATTCGACGGTCTGGTATCGCTGTGTCGAAGAGGTGAGAGGGGTGGCTCGAATCATCCCTCCACGTGTGGGCATCGATCCCTCTTCCACATTGCGCGTTTCATCCTGAGTGGATTCTCGTGTAACATCCTGTGGTATTCTTGCCCAGATGGGGGGGGGGGGGGGGGTTGCACACCGTCGGGCTCGATCCTCCACACAGCAGCAATAGCAGCAGTCAACCCCCTTCACCGACCCATGGGAACTTTCCATTCCCGGCGGCAAGCCCTCTCGACTCATTGATCAAACATTATCTGTTTATATCCACTTCGTGATCGGCGAGAGACTCCGGGCCCTCGGCCTTCATGCACCAGCCGTGCTGGCTTTGCCCGTTGCTTTTTGCTTTCGCGCGTACCTGAACCTCTCTGCGCAAGCATAGTCCCACCGGTGAACGCTCCGCAGCTTCGATCTATCCGAGCTATCCGGCCCGATTGCCGCGATCTCGTTATCCTTTATCGGTCTCGCGCGTACTTCTTCTCTATCGCGATCCGCATTGATCATCGGCTTTGCCGAATCGATTATAGAGA
This sequence comes from Amblyjoppa proteus, assembly GCA_963922035.1. Lineage (NCBI taxonomy): Eukaryota > Metazoa > Arthropoda > Insecta > Hymenoptera > Ichneumonidae > Amblyjoppa > Amblyjoppa proteus. The sequence goes on from OY998230.1 coordinate 12,291,203, forward strand.
ACCTCCTATAGATTGCCTGCTCTCCGTGGCACGTGTAACCGCTTCAGGGATGTTTCGTTCTAGTGGCCGTTATCGCGATAATTACAGTTCACTCGTTGGGCTCGCGCGTACCAAAGTTCGCTTCAAGTCCGATGAGATTGGTGATTAATTGGCGAGGTCTCTTCCGACTCGGCAGCGCCATCTATGTTCGTATTTAGTTGACGTACAGTGGAGATGGGGGAAACTTTGGAAGCATTGGGGGGGGGGGGGGGATAAAAATAAAAAGGTAAATCTTCATAACTCTTGATGATGGCTGAGGGGTATTTTTATTTTATTTTTATTTTTATATTGAATGGTGTCGCGCGGAAAAGAATGAAGAACGACGACGAGGGCTCGCGAGTATATAGAGAATGTAGAAGGGGGTGGCGAAGGAGAGGATTCCGACGTCGTCGAGAGCCGGACTTGATGAGATCTCGAGAATGCGAAGCTGGTGGAGAATAAAGTTGAAAAATGGCGAGAATAAAAATACGATAAGCACTCTTGGACGAGAGAGGAATATATATATATGCATTCTTGATGCGCTTTGTCAGCCATTGAAAAGCACCACCATATTTTTATAGCTCCAACTCCTCGTGAGGCAACAACGATATTCCATTATGCGGAGTCTTGTGGAATTGTTTGCAACTGTGGCTTGAATAATAATACTCATTAAATAAACGAAGAATTTTCTTGAAAAATGCAATTTTTTGTAAAAAAAAATCTTGCCTCGAAAACACGTTGTTGGAATCTTGATGTGCGTCACTTCTACATTATTTTTTCCCACATTTTGTCAACGTCTTGGTTGTACATTTCTTTTTTTTAAGCTAGCAACTTGCAAATACTTTCTTGATAGACGTCAGTGTCAACTGCTTTAAGTTTGCCCGGTGCTCTTTAATGTTCTGAAGGGCATGTGAAACCCTGTAGAGTGTGCGAGAGATGCGATTGGCGTTTCCGTCGAAGCGAGAGTGGCACAATGTGGAAGGGGTTTTCACATCGTCTTAAAGTATCGATATAAGGTGTTCCGGCGCACGACGGCGACGAGGTCGGTGCATGAGGTCCCACGTATACTCACTGCACGGAGCAACCGCTGTTACAGCGAGCTGATCGTGCCTCGTCGATGGATTCTGCATGCTCGCAAAATGTCCGTTCTACTGAAACGCGCGTGATAATGTACGTCCTGGCGCAGCGTAATGGAGTCTACGGCTCGATGGCCGTATCTACTACCATTCTGGCTAGTGCCACATCGACTATACTCTCTGCCAACACGGTCGGCTTTAAATGTCGTTAAAAAATCGTATACAATTTGGCTCTCACGGGCAATAAAAAAAATCAAATAATCACGGATAGCAGACAAATATACGAATACATATAGTTTTATTAATAAAAACAAATAAAATGAAAATAATAAATTGAAATATTTATTTTAGGACGGCTAGCTGGGTAAGTCTCAAGCTGCTTCTCAAACTTTTTCGGTTTGGGAGAGGGGAAGGGGGAGGAGTTTCGCACCACTTTTTTTTTTATTTTGGCGTTTTTGCCCTTTTTGAGTTTTTTTTTTGGGGGGGTTTTTATTTTTAAGTTTTCTCCCAAGTTTTTTTGTAATGATTAATTTTTATGATGGCTCACTGGGTAAGTCTCAAGTTGACGTTCTTTGGTATTGGGGGAGGGGGAGTGGAAGGGACAGGCGCGGAAGGGATGGAAGGGGTTTCCTTTTCGGGCCTTTTTCATGCACCAGCAGGTGGAAATCGAGTAATTTATGGTCATATAGCCAATTTATATTTTTTCGTAACGTCACCTCTAATTCACCTGTCGAATTTGTCGAAATTCCTGCCTCAAAAAAGTTGAACAAAAATTTTTGCTCTCTACGAATATTCAATAAATTTTTTTAGCAGTTTCCGTAAAAAAAAGGTCGGTATTACATTGCTCCGTAATACTTCATGTCGATTCGTATGTAAAGAAAAAAAATGTTATCTCCTACAACACGTACCGCCTGCGCATTTCTCACTCACCATTTTCTCCATATCCTCGGTTGGCTACGAATGATTTGGAGTCTCGATCCGTAGAGTCTCGGCACCGCCGTATCCACTTCGCGTCACGTTTCCTGGCGAGCATCTGCGATTTTATCGCTCCCACATAAGAGACAGCGATAAACCTCGTTCTCGCCTTTTCGGAGTCGTTGTTGACGGAAATATGTATACATATATACAACGTATCTGTCTGCACGAGAGCGAGCGGTATTCGCATATAGGTGAAAACTGCACAGTGGCACGCCGGTTTCCAACACTCGTGACGACTTTTCATCCCCTATGATATTCCCTTCGAGCAACGAACTCCTCTTCGAGTTTCTCGAGCTATCCGTATTCCGCAATCTTTCCAAGATTCGGTTATAAATATGTGAAATACCGTCGCAGCGTGAAGCACGCGAAAGTCTTAGCTCCAAACGGACGAATGGTGAATTCGAACGGTGAAAACCATCAACGAATAGTCTCGCTTTCGAATGAAGACGTTGGCCCTTTACTCGCGGACGGAGACCTCGCCGTACTGTCGTAGATTTACAGGGAAAGACACAGAGAGATGATGAGAGCTTCTGAGGTGATGGGAGCTTCTGAGAGACTATCAGATGGCAAAATAACAGAGTACTAACGAAACTTAATAATCTCGAATACAACAGAAATGATAACGAAACTTAAGGATATCCTTACTAGAATTGCGAGGGGGGCACGGGAGAGGGTGATACAAAGCAAGCGTGCTAAAAAGAGAGAGAGAGTCGCTTTGTTTTCTTGGCGGTAATTGAAAACTAAACCATGAACCCCCTTTTTTTATTTGGACATAATCTATTTTAAAGTATACTCGACACGCGGTTAGTTTATTTTATTCAGATCGAACAGAAATTGGCGCAGAGAACGCTATATCGCATAATTTTTTGGGTTAGATCGTATACTTCTCATGTTAAAGTACGTAACTTTGAAATAACGTTGCAAAAAAACTAGACCATCAAAAATACTTTTTAAAATTCCAATAAATAACACAAACTTCGCGTTGTACGTGCTGGAATTGGAAAGAATGTCTGGGTAGACGGTAGGCGTAGCGGCTTGACCCGACACAGTGGTTGGCAGCTTCGTATAAAATTATACTTACTTGTGCAGTAATTATTGAAAAAAGAAATTACTCGAAAAGTTCGGTAGGTCGTAACAGGAGCGTTAAAAATATATCACCCTGAAGATATCTGCACAGGGACACAAAATTTCATTAAGATATAATCGATGTGTTTTGCATCACACAAACTTCGCTGAGGGAAGTTCACTTAGTAAATAACAATCTACAAGTGAATGGTTTATTTTCATCCTAAAGCAGTGCATTAAACGGAGACTTGCCAACGATGACATTTGATCGAGAAAAATAAAGCTGGAATGAAACGACAACAACAATATTACCGTGTGATATCCTCGGCTCGGCGATGAGAGCCAGTTTAGACGATTTCCATTCGGACTGTCTCACAATTTATTCCACAAAGACAAAACAAAAACAAAAAATCGAACGTCTCGGAAAGACGAGAAGGGAATTCAGTGTATGAAAACTTAGAGATAATAAGTGTAACGATATCGCGAGAGATCCCGTCCTCTTCGACCCCTCGCTGCACGCGCGACACGACCCCGATAAATTTGCATGATTCTCATCAGACGAACTACAGGCTCGAGACTCGACTGGTCCAGTATGTAGATCGGAATATTTTTTAGGTCAACTCACGTCCCGAGTAAAATACGATTTTCGTGATTTACCTAATGCGGCGATTTTTTTTTTACTCCTATTTCGACAGATCTTATCACGGGACACGTAGCGAGAGTTATTCGTATATACTGGGCATTCCGTGCAAAAAATACCGGGCTCCGACCCCATTTAAAAAAAAATCATAATTCGATCAAGTTTATTCCATTTAAATAAAATCTGCATCTAATTCTTTTGGAGTTATAGCAGTGACCTAAAAAATCGTCGATCCAACCTAATTAATCGAGAAGCCAGATCAAGGTCGATTTTGTTTGGAATAGCCCATATATAGAATTGATTTGATACGGAATGTCCCATATATAGTATTTCCAGCTCGGAGATATAGCCTCGTATGGAGAAGTTGCATCCGCACTACTCTCGTAGCTTCGGTCCGTCACTCGTCTGCTCTTTTGCTACATTATTCATGCGTGATGGTTGGCTTGGAGTCCTTTTCCGCCGTCAACTATCCGATATCGTTCGTGTGCACGCTTCATCTGCAAGTGTAAAGGACATCATCGCATTATGCATCCACGGTCGTCCGCTGAACTCGGTGGATTTTCGTTGCACATATATATATATATATAGATTTGTATAGCGTACATGCAGCTATATAGCTTGGTGTTGCGAGGCGCTTCTTCACGATGATAACATAGCATAGCTGCGATACATGCTCCTCTATTTATGTTACTCCCGGTTTACAAATACGAGGAAGCAACGTGTATGGCATGAATTATAGTCGCGATATTCGCTACACATGTAAATCACTCCACTGGCTTCTGGCTACCGAATGTCTGCATATTGGTTCATAATCTGCTTTCGCTCCGTACTTCGAGGTTTTAACGCTTTGAGAGCTCGCTCGATCGTGCCTACGGCTTTCGATGCGAATTGTAAAAAAAAAAAAGAAGAAAAAACACGATTTTTCCGTTGTCGCTTCCAATTTTAGGCAAACATTTTTCCGGCTTTCTGATTTTGTACAGCTGTGTATCTTTTGAGTTTTACAAAGAGCAGCCAGACTTCTCTATCGACGAGCAGTCATATCCGGATGAGCGCAAAAATACGAAAAATTGTCAGAAACTGAAACGAAAGTTTCTTGCAATTTTCTTTTTCCATCGCCAAAAGCTGCGGCTCTCAGCGCAAACCTATCCTCGAGTCGAATACTCCGGGTCACGCTGCCAATTTTTAACTTTGGCCGATCGACACTCGCGAAACTCGCCAAGGGGGCTTCAATAATAGAATTGTCTCCTAGGAGGAGAATTGTCGACACCAACCAAACTCCCTCGCTCCAGCGTGCCGCTGACTGCAACATTATTAGAATCGCAGTTTGGCCGATATTCGACAGGTTCGGAAGTGCACCCAAAGAGATACGCGGGCTTGTGTACCTTGCATACATGCATATGTACGAAAAAAAAAGTCTCCACGGTAAAGTCGACCGACTCGCGGCGCAGCGTTCAACCAATATTGCACTCCGTCGGTCAATTTCATCGTGCGTATCTCTGATGCACATTACTCATTCAGAATCGTTACGTAAGGTCCGAAGAAGAAAGAAGAGTAACGAGGTCGAGTGCTAATAGAAGACCAGCTGCAGGCGACTAATGGCGTGCATCCCTCTGGCCTTTTGCTTCGGATGTAAAAATGTACCTGCCACTTATTTCTTCACCGTTCCTCTCGTTCCTTCTGCTATCCAGGACCTCTTTTTTTTCCCTCTTTCTCGTCCGCTTGTATTTCTTTTGAATAATAAAAAACAATTCGCGCCACTCGGTTCTCCGGTTCGGTCTTCGGAGAAGAGTCAAGCCGGCGTCCCCAACTCGTGAACTCTGTAACGGTGACTCGGGAATTCGAATAAATGTATAATTAGCCGGAAAAATTGTGGAGACGAGGTTTGCGAAATTAAAGAATTTTCAGTTTCATATATTTACCTTAAAGTGGAGTATTTGCATTACACACAACGGAGGGAATGTAATGATGCTGAGAGAGCTAGGGGAGTTTTCTGAGAGTGAGAGGAATAGTTTTAGGTATTCGTCGCGCACACTCCGTTGTTTTCCCCCGGATAGTTACTCGTTCCTCTTGTTAACGCGGAATACGTGCGGGCGGCGGCTCCGGGAACAATTCATTCGTGGAGAAAATACGGGTGCACTCGGACTTATATATACACACGTAGCACACATATATATTTATATACATGGTATGGAGTTATATGTACACATGTACATGCATATACATTCGTATTGACGAAGAAATCGAATTTCATGTAAATTTCAATCGGAATAATTGGGAATCTGTCATTTTTACCCGCTTCAATAAATAATGTTTTTTTGCATATAGAATTTTTTGAAAGGCATTTTTAACGGATACACCCATCGGATTCGCTAAACCGCTACCCGGTTCTAATTAAATATTTTACTAATTAATAATCCCAGGTAGTTATTCTCGTTATAAAAATGCGTCGAAAATGTGACGAAGCCCTTTGAGTAGGAAATAAAAAAAATAAAATAAAATATCCGAGTAGATTACCGCTCAAAGTAACACGTGAATGGAATCTTTTTCTATCATTTTCAGAGAGCAACATGCTAATGAGGTTTACTCAGCAGATTGTAATAATGAGGGCATCGTGCAATAGTTCGAGAAAACGGCGCCGTGAACGTCGAACTAGGCGTATAAAAAATAAAAAATTAACTCCACTTCGTTAAACTTGTAATTTATATTCATATAAATTCGAGTGTCTTTTTTCTTTACTTTAGAAGAGTGAAAGTTGATAAGATAGCATTCAATTAAAAAGTGCAGCTCATAAAAAATTAAAATAAGATTGAATGAAAAACAACTCGATCGGCACCAAGATAACCAGATTTGTGTACAATTGTAAAACTAACTTTCGTGAAATGCATATCGCATTGATGCACTGAATTGTTTATGACCGCGAGATTGGTACGCATCGTTCCCTCCAAGTTTATGCTCGAATCGCCGATCCCGCTGAACGCCCGGCATCGCCGGAAACGCATGAATTGCAATTAGCCAATTGCAATACAGCGTTCGGTACAAACTCGCTAATATTCGCGATAAGCTAGTCGATAATTGAATTTGTTTTTCGGTCTGGTTAACGCACACGGAAAATCATAGAATTAATATACTCGCAGCAGGAGGCGAGAATTTAGTCCATAAAATCATTATCGCGTCGAAGATTCGAACCGCCGTAGAGCGACGTGTCCAATGGTCCGCGAAATCCTTGAAGACCTTGAAAAGTCTTGGACAATTCCTGCAACTTTTTTTCCTGTCGATACTTAAGATTTTTATGTTTCGGTCGTTTTGAATAATTATGGATTATGAATATGAATATTAATATTAATAATGAATTATTGTCCATGTAAGTTCTGAGACTGTTATTTAAAGGATCTAGAATTTTTATTTCGAAGCTCCATTAAGCGTCACGTATGAACTTTGGCATTAAGCTTAGCTACTGATTTACAAGTTTCGCACAAACATCGCTCAACGATCTCATCTGAACGGTTATCCCGTGGTTCCATATCGAGAATCATAACGTTTTGGCTCGCATCTCGGATACATGTCCGGAGGCTCTTATGATGGATATGCAAGTACATCGCTTTTGCTGACAGGACCAGAAAGCCGTTCAGCGAACGGCGAAGGGAGCCACCGAAGCGCACTAGAATTCGTGCTTCATCGATCTTACTCGTACGCTTCGACGGATCGACCCTAATTTAGGGCCAGTGCATTGCTGCAGGTTGGAGGCGCGATCGCGTGAGTGATGAAGCCGCCAACGAGCGTTGAATCGATCATTCAACCGGGACGATGCTTCGAATCCATATTTTGATAACCGTACGGTCAACAAAATTATCTAAAAAAATCTTGACATTTACTGAAGATCAAATTAAAGGCCAAGTGAAAAACAAAATCACAATCCTGCCTTCTAAGCGCCAATACCAATTCTTGTCACTTAAAAATTAAACCCGTCTCAATGAAATTCAAAGCCTTCAATTGACGAATCGTTCACGACTGATTATCGATTTCCTGAAATTTCTCGATTCCCTGAAATTTCTCGATTCCCGGAAATTTCTCGATTCCCTGAAATTTCTTTAACAATATTTTTTTATTCCCCGTTATATTGAGCTTTTCTGTATTTTTTCTGACAGTTACCACCTTGCTCGGAGTTGAGTCGTAATTACAGAGCAGCGTTGGATCACCAGCAATCGGCATAAATATTCGAGTGCCATTCGCCGAATCAAACTGCTCTACCCTACTCGAGTCGGCGTTTCACACCGGCGAAAATAGCCTGTCCAACATTTTACGGTTGGTTTAGTCCGGCAACGTTCGCATGCATAATCGAATCGCGGTGGCGTAAAATCCGTACACGGATTTTGCTCTGCGCCACATCTCGCGTACTTATAACCGGTCGGTGGGGAAGGGCTTTGGCTCTACGCCGGAGGTAACGAAAGTCAGAGAAACCCGCACAGAGAGCGACAGAGCCGAGAGAGCTCGCCGGGCCGTCTGAGCCGGACGAAACACTGAAAACTTGATTAACACCGATATAAATTCAGTAATGTAAATCGGCGTTACGAGGGAAGATGAGCGAGTGAGTCGAATAGTTGCGTTGAGTTGTATTTCGATTTGTTGAACTATGCACTGTACAGATATACACGACCCGATGCAATTCTACATTATGTTTCCGCGAATTACAAAACTCCGCAGTTTCTGTGCGCTATTCTTAGTCTTTTTTCTTGTTTTTTTTTCGCGTTTTTTTTTTCATCGTGCTTCGACAGCCGTTTATTTCGACCGCGATATTACGCTCGGCAGGCGCCGAGAATCCTGCAGTCGGTCGGCTCTGGAAAAAAACGCTATCAAACTCGTTAAAACTTTTCGTTATGCCACGGATTTCGGATTAACGTGGAACGGCGCTCGGGAGCCGGGAAGGCCGGAAACCACTCCGGCAGTGCATTGCTGTAGTCAGGCCTTCCTCCCTCGAGCCGTCACAATCATCCTTTCTATATACACTTTACGTATAGAAACGCCGTTGCAGACGATACACGGCACTGATAAAGATTTTAGTAGCGCGTGCAATTTACAATGGTAAGTGGAATCAAGAAGCAGTTTGTAAATTCACTTTACAGCCGAACAGAGAGTCCACGTCTTGTTATCAAAACTTTTTCGCTCTGTTCTTCATTCTGTTTTGTGACGGTGTAATTTAATTTTTTTTTTAACTCATCAAAGTGGAACCTGAAAGAACCCGCTGTGAAGAGCGCGCAAAGTAATCAGACCGTTTAATTTGAAAGATTTTCATGGAAATACAAACTGTTACGAAGACCCATTTATGCGGCGATACAATACTTGTCGATAAGACATTTGTACAAAAAAATGCCGAGACAGATCGCGCTAAACGAAAGTGTACATACATCAGTATCCTTATGCTGAACGAGAAATGCCAAGGCAGACATCGTGTCGACAGCTGTGGTATCGTAATGCTGAAAAAAAAAATTAGGTATATTGAAGTTTCCAATTCTTTTTTTAATGATTTTTTTTAATTATATTTTTCATTCGCGCACCTCGAGGATAAAAAGGTGTCGACTCACGAATATCAGATGCATATCTCGTGATGTCAATAGTTAACCGCCCGTTATATGTTAGGCTATATACAATAATTTTTTCCGGGAGATCAACGGCTACGCGTGAGTTATGAACGCGTGAGTTATGCAATCATACGCTGTTCATGCCTATTAGCTTCATTACCCAGAAATCATCAACTCCTGTATCGTTTCATATGAGTGGAAGCTTCGTAAAAAAAAAAAAAAAAAAAAAAAAAAAAAAAAAAAAAAGTGGCTAATGCAAAGAAATTACCATAAATGAAAGCTCTGTTGTGAAAAAATACATAGGGAAGAGCGGGGCAAAATGGGCAAAAAAGGGGGCAAATGTGGGTAGTTTGGCAAAACTAAATTTTCCAATAATTTTTTCATTGGACAAGGTGACAAAACGGGGCAGAAAAGCCTGATGTATCGATGGGGCGAATTCGGGCATCCCAAAATGATTGGACAATGACATTTAGCCCCATGCCCCGTTTTGCTCCGCTGCCCTATTTTGCCCCGCTCTACCCTATTTGTTTTGCAAAGAAAAGAAAAAAAAAATAACAAACGTTTTGTCCCTGCAATTTTTATTTTAAAGTTACTTTTCGACACACTTTTACATAATGCGTACATACACTTTTAAATTCCAACGATATAACATGTCAAAGGCATTCTCGTATAGATACATAGATAGTTCCGGTGTACATTCGAAAGATCCTATTCAGTACTTTTCACAGCAAATCCGCTTAAAAAAAGAGGCCACATCCTTACGAATCGATCACATTTATCTCGGCACAAACCTGACGCGTATCGGATGCATGGGCCTCAATACGAGGTCCGGCAGCAATCGAACTTGTGATGCCAAGTCTATTGGCTCGAGGTAAAAATTGTGCAACAAGTGAGCCATCATCGCTTTAAGTTCGAGCATAGCAAATTTTTGTCCTGTTAAATAAAACAAACGTTTAAATACATCGCTGCGATTGTATCGTTGAACCTTCAGATGAACCGTTACCAATGCAATTACGCTGCCCGGCACTGAACGGTATGTACGAAAAGGGGTGCCGTCCCACTAATCGTTCAGGTAAAAATCTGTCCGGATCGAAGGTGTGAGGATTCGGCCAGAAATTTGGATCACGATGGAGATCGTATATGTATATGTGGGCTATCGTTCGTGCTGGTAGTACGTACTTTGCTAAAAAAAAAAAAATTACAAAAATAACACCGTCGATCAAACCAAGACCCGTTAATCTGATTTTTTTAATGCAAAGAATACACTCACGCAGAGGCAAGTCCTCTCCGATATACCGCGATATGAACGGGACACTCGGATACAATCGAAGTGACTCTTTGATGCAACGGTCGAGATACGTGAATTGTTGAATCTCAGCGATCCCCATTTTGCTACCGCTCTTATCGAGCACCGCGTCAATTTCTTGTCGGGCGCGTTCCTGAAATTGGCCAGCGTTACAATACTACACCTTGAACAATTAGATCGTCAACCGGTGTTTTTTTACCTGGGCATCTTTGTGCTCTGCTAGGAGTAACAGCGCAAAGGACATTCCCATTGCAGAGGTGTCATGACCCTGTGAATAAATCATTGCGAGTCATTTATCATACTGAACTAGCCAGTTATTCGACATTCATTACTTTTGGTATATTGATATTTTACCTCGAACATAAACGTATCGACTTCTTCATTTATTCCCGCCTGGTCTATGTCGCCTTCTTGCATGGCCGCAATTAAAAGATCAAGCATCGCGAGGCGTTTCTTCGACTCTGAGTAAATTGCTGAATCAGCGTTATTTAAATAAATTCCACCGGTATTTTCGTGATACCGCTGGCGTTCATGAATAATCTGCGAAAATTAGCATAAAGAAACACGAGTCACGATACTTTTATATATATATATATAAATATATATATATATATAAAACTAAACTTATCGCATGCAACGAAAAATAGTTTTGACCTTAACCTTAGTGGTGAATCCATGAATAAGCTCCAACGCTTTCTTTTGCTTACGTCCAGTTGGCGAAAGATTGAACAAGAACGTGTTATGAAGCCACGGTCTCAGCAGTCTGGTTCACGATTTCAATGATAAGATAATTATTTGATTAATGATAAAATACATCGAATCGCTGAAAAATACTGGTTATTAGAACGTGCCTATGAAGCGTAAATTCACCCATGTCGTGAACAGCCTTTCTGTATTTATTGTGGAACGTTGTCATTTCTTCAAGTGAGGTACCCATTGCCGTTTCTAAAAGTTTATCGAACAGAGTAAGATTAACTAATATGGCCCACTTGTTTCGCATGTTTTCGTAAATGTAATATTCTTAAGATATAGCGAAATGTTTTGATTTTGTTATTGAATCAAATACAGATTATGCTACTTGCCGCATATAGTGTTCAACGTGTGCTTTGTGGCGAAGTCTAAAAGATCGTACTCATTCTTGTCCTCGGCATCTCTAAGGTCTTGAACCATCCGTTGACCTTCCTGGTCGAATATGTTAACGAATTCGCGCATGATATTTGAGTGGAAAGCTGGGGTAAGAATCTTACGTCTCTTGTGCCATTTATTTCCTACGAACGCACGATGTAATGTTCATTTATTCAATTAATTGGACGTTGTACATTCCAATGATCGATAACGACCAGACCTGTGCTCGTGAGAAGGCCCGTTTTGAACCAAGGATGAAGAAAATTGTAGACCATACTCTTAGTTATGTGTCTGGGACTTGTTAATAGAGCCTGTAATTGGAGAACAAGAAACGCTTTTTACTTCGAGATTCGAGTTGTAGTGACGCAGTGTTTCAGCCAGTGATGAGGCAAAAGTGTTCGGTTCAAATTTCATATGTGCCCGAAAGATTTCATCCGAACAGTGAGACAGAGATTAACTCACAAATAGCAGCAATAAAGAAAGCCTTTATATTGTTAAGCATTTTGAGACTTTGTAAATAAACTTTTTACTTTACCTCGACGTCGTCGGGGTGCCGTAAATTTATGACAGTCCAGCCAGGAGTCGAGAGTTTATATATCGGGTAATAATCGTCATTCATCCGACGTACAACATTCCATAATTCAGCTACAATATAATGTTAGTGAGACATTACGTATCGTTATAAATATAAGCATTGCACACGGAAGTAGTACCGCGTTTACATCGCAATGTACAATTACCTATCGGAACGAGAAAATCGAATAGATTGCCGACAATCGGTAGGCTTGGCGGTCCCGGAATTCTTCTAATGAGCACCGATCTTCGACTGTTCCAATCAAGATAATAATATAAGGATAACGCCGCGAGAGTCAGTAAGATCAGTCCCACTATCATGGTGACAGTTCTCTCCGTCGCGAAAGAAGAGTGTTCGTGCACGGCGCTATGACTTTTATCGGTCGCATGCGCGCGACCACACGCACGCTTGGTACAGACAGTACTGCAGTACGATCGTCCGGAGTGTTGCGATCAAGCGATCCGTCGTAAATACTCTCGACGGACTATTCGACTCGACTGACTGCATACTCTTCCTCTCCCACTTTTTGTGTTATCAATCTGTGACGACAGTATTTCGCACAGTGTGCTCGAGTATTTCTCGTGAGTAGAAACTGGTGGATTCTTACTCGCCAGCGACTTATGCTTGGAAAAGTAATTAAGGTAAAGGGCCCAGTTTCTGACATCTACCCAGTTTGTGATTCTCGGTATCAAATCTGGCAACAGGCGTACCTCAGACGCAAACTCGATGGGTGCGAGATTAAAATTGCACAAACGGTATCCGATCAGTGGTTTCTATTCCGATAGGGCAAATCTTCGACCTGTAATAACAAAATCATGTACTCAGGTCTTCCGTACTCATTCGACGCAAGATGTATTAAATGCGAAGATGGGTAAATAGCATTTCAATTTCTTGTACCCGCGCTGAACGTTATGTAAGAGTGCTGATCACTTTTTCGAAGCATTCCCCGCAAAAATCTGGCCGGGTCATAGACGAGCGCGTTAGGTCAATAATTGTGATCACGACGTAGATCAGATATATGAAAGCTTATCAATGAATACCCCCGACACCAAAAACATTCTCGAAAAAAAGAATTTTTATATTCTGAGCATTCACGATATCAATGCGCAGAAGAGTGACTGCATAACTAGTGTATTATACATTGACAAACGTTAACTTACTTGGCTGCAAATCTCCGCGAATAGTTCGCGTGATGAACGGTACGCTCGGATACGATCGAAATGATTCTTTGATCCAACGTTCGACATATGAGAATTTTTGGATCTCCGCCATTGCTCATTTTTATACCACAATTCTCGTCTAATACGGCGCGTCCACCGCGGCGCGTGCACGATTCTACGATAATTAAGCATATGAAGATAATTGTCTGATCGTTTTCCGGATAGTTCGGATATTCGATTGTGGGATCAGAAATGAAAAATGTGTGATTCGATTGTGGGATACAATTGGTGGAAATACTCATTCGCATAATGGTTGTAACAAATGTGTGAGGTCTCCGTTGGACTTTCTATATTGAACTAATAATTTGTTTCGACGGTTAGGTAAACGATGATGATGCATATGTTAACTTACATTTCGAAGGTCAGAAGTGACGTTGAATTTTCCAGTAATTAAGTTCGACATCGAACCCTTTTTTTCTTCGTTCTTTTTCATAATTACCACCGGTCAGGCAAAATCCGGAAAATGTCAGGGAATTCAAAAAATCGTTGAGGAGATCATGGAAAATCAAAGCTAACTCTTGTCAGGGAAAAAATTATAATTCGGTCAGGGAAAGTCAGTACATTTTTTTCACTGTTTTGAGTCGTTGCCATATATATATATCTTTATATTTATTTATTTCGAGTTTCGCGCCAGTTTATTACCACGGTTCGTACAACTCACGGTCGTGCAATTGACAATGGACTCCGACGAGATTTATGTTATTATATAACACGCCGGCTAAATACCCTTTGGAGGATAACTAATCTATCAACGTCATCTGAGGGTGAGGGTAACTCGTAAAACTCGTATATGAACTAATGGATTAATAAAGTCGCGGATGTGTGAGAGATGAGTGGAAACCGGAGCACGTATGTGCACAGCAGCGCGAGGCCGAATCCGTGCCATAACTCCAATGGGAATTCGCGACTTGCCAGGCTGCACACCGTCGTCCAATTAGTCGCCGGTCCGCACGGAGGTCGCACGGTTCTACGTCGAGTCCGTACACCCGGAAATTGCATGCACTACCCTCCTGTACCGGACGCAGCGAGAAAGAGCTGGGAAATCCGTATGCGCTTTGGCTCTCTTTGTTTCATTTGCGACGTTGACCCACGGTCGAGTTGCCATGGTAACTAAAATTTTGCTGATCACCGCCTGACGAGTCACTATGAGAGGAAATTATTCGCGCAATTTTTTTTTTTTGTGCTCACTTCGTCGCATCATAAACTGACCAATCGTTCAATTTGCCTGTTTCAGAATCTGAAGAATCAAATAATGACGACGAATCTCTGGGTCGAACAGGTGAGCGAAATTGCTTCTCTTTAATCTAACCGTAGAACTTTCATGGGTGCGGTGGAAAACCACCTCAGACGATTTTTTTAATTCGATTTTTGACGATTTTCGTTACCTTTTGGGATTTAAGTATCATTTTCTCTTCCTTATCAAAAAACGAAGAGATTCATGGGCGGAAAGCCCCCGTTACTGCTCATAGGACCCTTCTACACAAAAAAAAAACGCGTGAAGTGGATATCTATCCCAGTCATGAGTTAGGAGACAGAAAAAATTGTATACGAGGTGTATGGTTAATGTAGATATAAACAGCCGCAATACCGCCCTATCAGTAATTATGTTTGAAGAAACTTAAAAATAACACTCTGCTAAAAAACACTCACATAAAAATAACAAATTACAAAAATAACACACATTAAAGTAACATGAAAATGTTATTATATTTTTTATGGATCGGTTGTTGGGGATTCGTGTATTTGACGATTTCACCAAGCACATTTTTTTTCAAGTTGCATGGTACCGTGTGTTATTTTTGTACCGTGTTAGTTTGACATTTGCTAAACTTGTTCATCGAAGTCATGGGTCTGTGTAGGATGATAGCTGGGCCATAAAGAGACCCATATACGATTAGAGAAATGGTAAGTGATCGGATAGAATTAAATTACACGTGAAGGTGTGAGATAAGCGCCGGAACCAGACTACGACGATGGTCAGACGACGAGTGGCCATTCTATCTCTCAGAGAATCCTAACAGCGCGAGTAAGACGAACGAGAGAGGAACGTCCGTTTTTGTTAAAGTCATCCGTTTGAAACTTTTCTTAATCTTTTGAATATTCATTGTCCGCAAACATTTGTATTATTTCAACGCTTATTTGAATATTAATATTTTCTGTTATCCCAGACTTATAAATTCCTTTGGCTTGCAGCGACATACTTTAACGATTCCGAGCGAACCAAATCTTCAAAATCTTTTCATATAATTAACATTTAGTCAGAGGTTTATACTGACATTTGAGAACTTTAACAGTTTTTAAATCAACCCTTTTTGCATAGTAATATTCCATTTATGGAAGTATCAACCCATGTGCAGTTGGCCGACACGCGCAGTATGGCCGACGACGGGCTATTAGTCGATAGCAGGTTGGCAACCGATGATCGCATGTCGACTAATGCCCAGCATTGGCTAAACTGCCGATTGATAACCACTCCAACCTTTGGCTCGATAGTTGGCAAAACGCTACGTACCAGAGCTGAGCCAGCGCTGGCGTATCGTTGTAATCATACATGTTCGGCGATATCAAGTGGACGTCAGCTCATGACGTCGAACGACTTTGA
Organism: Amblyjoppa proteus; assembly: GCA_963922035.1. Lineage (NCBI taxonomy): Eukaryota > Metazoa > Arthropoda > Insecta > Hymenoptera > Ichneumonidae > Amblyjoppa > Amblyjoppa proteus. Next base: position 12,307,383 of record OY998230.1, read on the forward strand.
ATCAGTATCTGGTGACGATGTTCAGCCAATGTTCAATACAAAATATTGATAACCAACGAATTATTTTCTTTTTTTTGCGCTACTGCTGAATCCTTTTTTATGATTCCAAATTCCTTTGTTATATAGTTTTATCTACAGTTCTGCAGCGTAGACAGCCTAAGTTTCATGAACACTAGTAATTAAAGTGTGGATCAAAAAAATGAAATAATAAAACGTAAATTTGTTTACGTTTTATTATTTCATTTTACAGCAATTAGTATGTTAATATTTGATAGACGCGAAGTAGACGCACAGGTTTTATATGAGATTAAAAAAAATCTTCAAGACGCGCACAGCTGAGTGGGTAAGAGCGTTGATTAATAGTGCCGGGGTCACGGGTTCGTGTCCCCGTTACCGACAAAAAAATTTATTCCGACGATTCCAATATGTAAAGATAAAAAAAGCCCAAAAAAGCAATTGTAGGATGGTAAACAAAAGTTGAAAATGAATATTTTCATAACGCATCCTCATAAAAGTTGAAAATTGAAATGATCGTGTCGCTTTCTCATAAAAGTTGAAAATTCACCATTTCATATCGCTTTCTCATAATCTTCCTTAATTCGCAAAGCATCTTCTATAAGGAAGCATTGTCTGTATTTTCGGCTGTGATTTTTCGATGTTTTGGTACATTCTGAACACGTTTTCATTAAAATCGGGATTTTTTTCCCACCAAAACAAAGCTTCCTCTAAGAGGAAGCAAAAAGCATTCAAAAGTCGTGCAGATCGATAGAAATATTGTTTTATTGCCGATTAATATTTTTTATTCAACGTTGATTGAAGATCGCCAGCCAACATTGGATCAACGCCGTTTGATAACGTTGGGCCGACGTTGTCATCCCGATAGTCGTCGGGCCGACATTGGCGATCACAGTCGAGTCGACTTTCTAACTCAGGCGGTCACAGTTGGTCCAACGTCATCCCGGCTCTAAGACCGCACCTGGGAAAGGATTGACCGCAAAGGCACGCGTCAAAGGGTTAATCGTATGGTTATGTTCTAGCTGCTATTTTATCACCGACAAGATCCGAGTGTCGGAGCTTCAAACGATTTTTAGTTGAATGAAAGCGATAGAGCGACATTTTACGGGTTGGGAGAGACGAGGTTGTCTTTGGTGCGAGTGTCAGATAACGGTTGCGCGAAAGGATGGAAAGCAAGAGGATAGAGGGGGGGAGGTTGGAACGAAGTCAAATTATTGTTAGCGAAGGGGTGGATGTTATTCCGACGGGGGGGGAGGCTCTCGGAGTGCCCGAGCACAATGCCCATTGTAGCGCCCCATTATGTCGGACCTTACTCGTTAAGTGCAACTGCAGATTGCATTGCAGAGTAAATGCACTTGCGTGCAGGTACTCGCTGACTTATATACCGAGTTACCCCTCTCTCCCTTTCTCCCGGGTCTTCGTCGTTCTTTTTTTTCTTACCGAGAGGTTGAAAGGCAGAGAATGGGAAAAGGCGAGACGGAGAATAAAGAGCAAGGGATAATATAGGCTGTGTGCGCGATGCCGCAGCTAAAAGCGTGAAGGGGCTGGTAGAAGCAGCACAAGTACAAGACCTACACTCTTGCTGCAACGATAATTGAAGTATAATTAGCCGAGACCAATTAACGTACAACGATACGCATTTAAACCAACAAGAAGATACGACGGAAGCCGTCTGAGAATCGCGCTCCTTAACATTCAATCTGAGAAAAATAGAAGAGACAGAAGAGCCAGGGGTGAAAATCGCTGACTCTTCTGTCTCTTCTCTTTTAACGTTGCCATTTGATACGAATTGTGTAAGGTGACATTGTTCCGAATTTTTTTTTAATATATAGGGGAGATGGGCTCAAAAAGGGCAGAGGTGCTAAACGGGCACCTCAACTATAAATAATGATTAGAAGCAAAACGGACACAGCCTTAACTTTGTTATAAACGACTTATTTCAGTTTTCTGAGGTGCTTCACATAAGAAAAGTGCAGAAAATAAGTGAAATTGTTCATGAAAAAAAAAAAAATCTATCAAATCGGAATTTTTTAAAACATGAACTTTTGTTCGAAAATTTGTTGAGCAAGTTAATTTTTTCGAACAAATTTTGAGCAGATTCATTGAAAATTTTTTTGTATAGATTCCCGATCTAGGTAATTTATCCGTTCATTTTTTTCGCATTTTCGCCACGGCCTTATTTTGGGTATAGACAAGTTATGTATTGTTACCGTGTTACAAGGTACCGTGGTCTGTAAGACGTTTCCATCTACAATGATTGTCACTGTGTAAGTTCCAACCTCTAACACGATCGCTTCGAAGTTGGGATTCCTTCAGTTTTCAACCACTCGGTACCGTCTTTCTGTGAGCGTCATGAATTTTGTTACGTACAGGGCCAACATGTAGATTACGACTTTACTCACGCTAACGTGCGGCTGAAGTGGTTGTTTCTATTAATTATTTACAACAGTAGAAGAAGCATAGTGAAAGTCCACGTTGGAACTGCAAATAGACAGTTATGGAGTAACGTTGCCATGGCAGGCGCGGTGAAGTTTGTTGTCAATGGGGCAACGAATTATACTGAAGCTTCACGACAATTCGCCGTTCCTCGTACCACACTACAGATCAGACTATACAAGTTGAAGGAAAAGATACTTGAAAGCGGTACAAAATTATAGTTGAGTAAAAATAAAAGCGAAGACTTGGTAACTTCATTCCATACCCTTAATTAAAACCTGCCTTTGTTCGAATTCTACTACAATTTTGTCATGGTGGTAATTACGACAAATAAGTCCATCGGATGGAATTGTATTATCGTAAACATTTTTTTTCCGATTTGCAATCCGACTTGCGATTTGCAATTATCTATCCGTTTTTCTTATGTTATTATTGATAAAAAAGACATCAGCATATTATCAAAAATTAATTGAGACAAAATTGTAACTTTTACGGGAGATGGTGGCAAAACGGATAGGGGGGCTAAAGGGCACTTGAAAAAATAAAAATTGATGGCCTATCGGGCACCAATTTTTATTTTTTGAAGTGCCCGTTTTGCCCCCATCTCTATAACATTACCAGTCGTATATATCGACTGGTAATGTTATGGTGAAGAATAATCGTTCGATTAATAATTCGTCGACACCAACCTTCGTTCGAAATAAACGGCAAGAATATACTATGAAACGAACACATTCGAAACGAATTAAATAGCATGACGTAACGTCCAGAGCGATCACGTGAAGCAATCCGAATGTCAAGTGAGAAACTGCACTCTCTTATAGAGGTAGCCATATATCGTACGTTACTGCGAAAGACAAGCTTGCCACTCATTGAAAACACACAAATCCACGAGTATCGTGACAATATCTCATTGTCTACTTCCGTATGTACATTAATAATATTGTCAAATAAATCATTGACAGTGATGAGAGTGATAATGAAACATTGTAGATGCTAGTTGGAGGATAATGGAAACTCGTTTTGTGACCTTGTGTATTTATCAGTGTGTGAATAACACCCTGCGTCCGGCATGTTGGATTTTTTCTGGGGATGCTGCTTTGGCTTTGTTTTCGTGTCCCTGGGCAAGAAAAGTCCCAGAACTCCAGCCACTGCAATTACCGAAAAATTGTTCGAGTATCCTGCTCAGCTACTGATTCGACGAAGCAATAATTCTATTATACCCACGGAAAAGTTGAGCCGCAACGATTGATATCAGAAGATGACAATGATTGTCTATCAGATATCCGAACATGGTGTTGCCGATGAGTGCACCTACTCGGCCCAGTATCGAAGAGAGGGCTGCTACTGTTACCCTGAAATTCAATCGCCTTGATGATGATATCTTGAGAAATTAATTTCGGGAAAAGACGTACCGCAAGTTCGTCGGGAAAAGCTCGACGACGACACAGGATATAGCTGTCGCGGATATAGAAATCAGACCCTCGTAGACACAGGAGAGGATCAAGTTTTGCTTGGACGAAGTCACGAAGATCAGAGCTATAGTTACAGCGCAGCAACCGAAGGTGGTGAATACTGGGTGAAAAATGGAAAGTAAGATTCGTGGCAAGACATAGCAAGTGGGATCAAATGACGGAAATTTGAAGTGTCTTTATTTACCTACCTAAGTAAAAACGGAACCCCAAACGGGAAACTGAGAGTGGAAAAATGACAGCCACGGGGACGCAAGCAAAGGCCAGCATCAGTGTGTGCAAGTACACTTCAGTCTCTATGGTGCTGTTGCAGTCGCTGGTTTTCGAAAGGTTTGCAGTTTCCGTCTGAAATATTTAATATTCGATGAACAGCAGTGGATGATTGACTATGGAAGAATAGTTCTATATTTGAACTATGGTGGTACTGTTTTCTAATGGCAAAAATAGGAAACCCACCTGTTCGTTCGACAATGACGAATTCACGGTTCCATTATCGCCGAGAGGCTGGTACCCCGAGCGCGACACTATGCAAACGCTAGTTTTTTCGCCAGGATATTTCTGTTCGAAATCGGCGAACCTCTGAAAAAGTTCGGGAAACCACAGCATCAGAGTATAGATAGATGCGAGAATGCAGTACGAGCCGATGCACGTGATCGTCGTTCTGCCGATATAGGGCTGTTTCACCAGCATTCTCGTTTGGGTGTAGAGGGTGTTAAGAAAATGTCGAAAAGCGTCGATCGTACTGCTTCGTTTGATGGCCCTCATCTCGAGATCCTCATTGGCGTATCCATTGACTCGATCAGCGAAATACTTAATTCCGGCATTGTCCAGTTTCTCCTGCGCAAATAATAACATGTAATATTCATTTTTACTATTTGTTATTGCCATTAAAGAATGGTAATAACAAAAAGGGCTAAAGTAATATAAAGGTCTCTCATCTTCGCCCATCTTCTCCGCGTTCTAGTCACTAAAACGATAAATCACTCTGCCCATTTTATATGCGACCCTTGTACCCACTCACGATATATTCTTCGATCGCGTTACCAGTGTTTTCACAGTACATTGAAGTGAGAACGCTACGAAGTTCGCTGCGACGACCGGTCGCTGCAAGATACTTTGGTGTTTCGGGTAGTCCCAGAAGGGCACATCCAACGATGAAGGGGGGCACCGCGCACGTTACGACGAAGAGGTTCCAAGATTTGAACGAGAATCCAGCATTCGTCAATTCGATATTGAGCGGAATGATGACCCAGGCGAGAACTGTGGATCAATTCATGTTGCGATATACGATTATTAAATGATAAACTATTGGAGCCTATAATTTTCATAAAATACTACATCTACTCACTCGGAGCCAGTATAACACCCAGAACCCATGATATCTCCATGAAAGACAATGCTCTTTCCCGGAACATCGTAGGTTGGAACTCGCCGAGATAAGTGTAGAGTATAGTCATCTGGCCGCTCTGTCTACAAAAGTCTAGATTCTATGAACCTTCTAACAAACGCGATGGACATAAGATCGTCTACACATCGTTGACTCACGCGACACCATTGGCGAATTTGAGAGCGAGAAAGCCCCAATAATTTGATACGATGGATGCTGCGCACTCCAACAAGGCTTCAAGAAACAGGCAATTCAGAAGTGCCATTCTACGACCACTAGTATCGGCAATGCAGCCCCATATGAACGAGCCAACGACCATACCTGATTTACAGCAACGAATGACAATTAGGTCAATCGCGATTCTACGTCAGTTTGAGTTATTCTATGGACGAACATATAACGACGTACCGAGTATCGGTGCAGAGCTGAGACGTCCTTTGTCGATCGTGTTCATGTCGAAATCACACGCGGCGGATGGTAGAATGAAGCCAACGCTGGTTATACCGAATGCCACGTTCATGTATATAAGTCCGGCTACGATGACGACCTTGTAATTGAATTTTCCGAAGCCTGCAATATCAATTAGTGCGTTCTTTACGAATGATCATGAGCAGAAGATGCATAATCACAGTTGGGTGAGGTGAAAGTACCTATTTCGTCCAGGGCTGTTTGGGCTTCCGATTCGGTCCTCCTCTGAATTTCATCTGCAAACACAAGACAAGTGGACGTTAAAAAATCGTTGCCACCCTCTTGTTCACCATTAAGTTTACCCGTCGTTTCCACAACCGTTCGACGATCAGTAGGAATCGTCTCAGTCAACGGTATGGTGCCTTGACGGTCAACCTTTTTTACATCCATGTTCGCGTTCGGATTAAGGTAATAACGTGCTAGACACGGACACTTTGCTTGCGCGATGAGACGTTTCCGTATTCAACTGCGAACTGTGCCGTATCTTGCCAGCGACAGTTTACCAATGCTGTTGCGCAATGTAGCGAGCAATCGAGCGATAGCCTTTGAATAACGTCTCAATCCATTATGCGTTAAATGAAACCGTTGCCCGATACGATGGGTCCCAGATACATCAACACCAACGAACGATTGCGTAAACGAAGTGTACACAGACTGCTGCAGTGACTCGTGGCGAGGGTAGTGGGTGAGATTCAATTCCCGTCGCGAGGCCGATGTACTGTATACTGTACAATATCTTTTTGCCACTACTCCCGAGCTAAGATTTTCTCGAACACACCAGCACTCGGCACTCGTATCTATGCTCGGGCTGCCACTACGAAGATTACTGCACCACGACATGAAGATTGTTGACGTACTCAGCGATTGAACAATCGCGACTTTTAGTCATCGATTCTTTTATCTTCCAATCACGATTGCTATCGTGAATGCCATTAAAAAAAATAACAGGTTGGGTACAACTTGGGCTTATTTTGCTCTCAACGAAGCGCATTCACTAATTACAATGATTCTTTCACGTTAATTAATGATACTGCGGTAGTGTTATGTCTTAACTGTAGAGGGAAACAGTACCGTCAGATGATTCTCGTGACAACGGACCGCTACAAACCGTCGAGAAAACATCATCGCGTTTACAACGAAATTATCCGCGTCAACGAGATTAGCAGAAGTGTTCACTTTGCCGATGGGAAGCCAACTAGCGAGTGTATTTCGCCGACGGATCGACGGTCCCGTTTTCACGACGGGCAGTCTGGCAAAGTTCCCTACGCGAATAGCACGTCCCGCCACATGCACGATCGTTGAAGTTTGTGTTGGGCTCAAGACGCAATGACACACGAAGGCCTTTTGGCAATCGTATGCATCACGTCACGCATGAATTTCTTGGAAACCCATCGTACTGTACATGCACGACTGTTCCGTCTTCGTATACGATGATTTTGTTTATCACCAACAATTAGACATTTAAGGTAAACGTGATGAACATGGCCCCGGTCATCTATTATTAATTCAGGCACTAATAGGGATAGTATTCATTACTTTTATACTAAGTTCGAATCGTGTCGAACCGCCACTCCGGGAAATTTTTCAACATTTGTAAATACGTTAAGTTCGCATGAACTTGGGCTCAAAAATGATATCTTCGCGTTAGGCTTAACCAGGGACGTTCGGTGACCTTACCTTCTTCCTTAGAGGTCACACCTTCGAAGCTCGTCAAGTTATTTCGAACAACACAATTTACGATATATTTAATGATCATGGTCCGTTTTACGTTTTTTTTTTGCTCTACGAGATATTCCGACTTCAGCTAAACGCTGCTTCACTGACCAATGATCCGAACGCGCCGTTTGTCCGTCACAAACTGTCCTCAGAAAAACGGTAACTCTTATATACTCGTCGGTAAAATGAGCGATAACGTAAATACAGCCTGCAATAATTTCCCTCGGGAACCAAGCAAACAGTTGTAAAAAGAAGACAAATCTGACCGATAACGAAAGAATTGCTGACAATATAGCTATGAAGAGTTGGGCGGTTGCAACGACTCTTTTAACTCTCGCATGTGGTATATGCAAATTGACTTTGGAAAAGATAACGATGTTCGGGAATAACCGACAAATAATTCATATATAAATACTATGCTAATGGAACATTTTTGACAAGGTGACATTTTTCCGGTTAATTCAGTCTACGGAAGATTTTAGATTGCCAAAAAGAGGAAATTAATAAATTGCACCACTCATTTCACGCCGGCAATGATAACAAATGTCATGATTAAAAAGTCTCGTGTTGCGATTACGTTAGCGACATTGTTTTCGTTCCTCGGATCACAGCTGCGAACGTATCATTATGGTATCTTTTTAATGAACATCCGTTTCTCGAAAAATGCATGTAAAAAGGTCTCCCATCTTACGGACTCTCTGTTCTGGCGACTACTTGACGAAATAACTAGTTAGCTGACGTAGATGAGCGATGTCAAAGCGGAACATGCGCCGCCCGTAAGACATTCATGCGTCAAAGGGAGTTTTGGCCCGACAGTCCGCATATGATGTACTTGGATCTCGGAAAACAAACCCTCGTGTATTTCGCAAAGTGCTTGGTGCTTCTATTGTCTTTGTGGAATCGTAGATAGGGCAGTTTTCTTTTTCGTCGTTTGGGATCCATTTTATGGTGCCTGTGCGAATCCAAATTTGTCCTCCTCTTAACAGAATAAGATAACATTTTTGGAACCCCTGACGATGCCGATGTAGTATCATTTACGAAATTTGACAACGCTACATGGCATATAGATTTTTCATATCTGTGCACGGTTTCGGTGAAGAACGTGTTTCAGGCATTCCGACCACGCGTTTCACAACAACACGTCACCCCTCAATGTCCGCTTCCACCCTTTAGGTCTCGGCCGCTCTTGTCATTCTGTCTTAAAACCATCTCGCTTCCACTCTCTAGTTACAGTACTATTCCCAGTTTACTGTGTTCCGTCGGTTCTACCCGGTCGTTTCCTCGACTCGCCTTGTTACTTGCTCCGTTCACAGCGATTCACAGCCCGGTGAGGTGTGTGTACATAACGTGACCGTGTAGCCTTGCTTCGCCAAGCTTCAAACCCTGTAGCTCTTGGCCTGTATATATCGTCCACGACATCGAGTAATGACGAGGAAGGGTGCAAGAGGTGGACGCCGACAAGGGTGTTGTCGGGCTCTACTCGCTACTGAGGCTTCCATTTTACTCTATGCCCGGTACCGCGCCGCTCGAAACGACTTGACTCTCGCGCTTCCGGGTGTCGGCACTGTTATTCCGTCTATACAGGCTGTATCAAAGTGTACGCTACGAACGATTTGCACTTATATTCTGCGCTTAAAACCGGGCAAACTTTCCCTTTGGAAGATATTTCTATAATCCATAGCTTTCGAGTTATGAGCTGATTAAGTGCAGTCAATGACAACGCTCTGGCGAACTGCCCGCCATCTATGGAGCGTACACATCCGCTGAACTTCAGCTGCTCGTAACTCGGAAGCTATGAACTCTACAAAAATGTTCTAAAGGAAAAGTTTGCTCAGTTTTCGACAGTGAAGACGACAATACTATTCTCGTTCCAATAATGATCGATCGTGTATGAAGAATCTGCCAAAATCGATCATTATCGAACTGCTTACAAATAAACGGTAAGAAAGTCAATGACAAGCGTCAGTAAAACGAAATCTTCGAGTAGATGAGAGGAAAACCATTCGAACTTGGTATACAAACTAAAATCATGAAGCTGAGAAAAAGCTGCAACTAACAAAATGCAGTATTTGATTAATAGAGGCTGTCTTAGGCAATCATGGAATTTGATACAGCCTGTATTAGCTATCCGCATGTGTATATAGTATTGAATAATACACGTAGCTGGTGTCGAACGTTTCCACCCACTCTTCGTTTAACCCAATCTCCACCGATTGGAAATCGATCGAGACGCAGCGGCAGCAATAGCCGCATCGGTAGGTAGACATATGTGCATACGTGTGCTCTAATGCCATATAACGCGGAGAATAATCGAGTGCCCTGGATGCTGATCGAAACTCGCATTCGACTGTTATACTACTAGTGGGGACCGCGTTGCCACTGCCACTCCGTTTCCCCATGTGGAGTATAGACGATTTGATTCCGAGCCCGGATTTACGGTCTTACAATTCAGAAATGATCAAACACGACCAGCAAACCGTCATGCGACTGTTTCCTGTTCGGATGATCATATTAATCCCGTAGCTAAACCCTTGTTTAACGTAATTTGTTGCTCCATGCTTGAGTACACAAGATGCAACTTTGAATAGCCAAGCTCTTTTTGATCCGGATTGACTTTTCGCTTTTCATAAATCATTCACACCCGAGTTTTTGCGCTTTTACCATGATCAGATAAATCATGCCCCTAAAAGTGTCAACAATGTTGTTTGTCGTATTGTTTGCGAACTCGGAATTAAATTTAGGAAATGCCCAGTCCTTTTTTTCCCGCTCCAGATTAGCCTTTTTTTGGTTCTTTCTCCATCTGCAGCACACCCAGTCTCCGAGCCAGATTTATTCTTTTTCCCATCGATCTTTCTTTTTTTATTTTCGGCTTCGCGGTGGTTCACTTTCCTGCTTGGCCCTCTCTCCATCGCAATCCCCGCTTCACCCTCGTGGCTCTCTGCGTCTCTGTCAACTGTACGGCCATCGGTGAGAGGGGAGGGGAAGTTCTACGAGTTGCGCGGTTAGTCGATATTGAGTAACGGAGTTAGCATGCTGACGACACGTGTCACTGTGACTGAGTGATAACCTCCGAACTCTCGTTACTCGATGGGGTGGGTCTCCCCTTCTGCAGCACCCGGTCCATATCTGGACGACCCACACGGCACCAACGTCGCCGGGGGTTTCTGCCCTGTACGAGCATGAAACACAACTGAGGCGAAACTTTATTTTTGCTGGTGACATTTGCAGCATCTTTATCATACAGAGATTTATCGAAGTCCCCTGTCGAGCCATTCGTTTAACTTTTAACATTTGTCACTGATGTCATGTATGTTTAGATATCCCAAAATACTTGGGTGTCGATAAATTCCGCATCAACCTCGAAGTATGTACACAAGATATATTGCTGTAACCCTAGAAGAATGCACATGGCCACTAGCGTTTAGCTATACACCCTGCTATTTTCTATGTCATCAGCCGGATCGCGACGGCACCTCGACAGACATCTCACTCACACGCTGCCGTATCGATTGCACTACAAACAAGCTGTGCGGAACATTCATTTTAGGCAGTATCCGAACGGCGAACACGAGGGTGCAAAAATATCCGTTAGCCTCAGATGGATTAAGCTTTTTGCCTAAAAGCCGTCGATAGATCGATTTCTATATTTTGCCAAAGACTTCTGGGGTCGAGAGGTACGTGTATAATATGTGTGCACGAAAGTTAACGTGATATCAGTGGAGAAATTCGGGGGGGGGGGGGGGTATGTATATCAACGTTGACCCGATTGCAGAGTTTCCGGGATGGGGCGGGGTGGCGGATTAAAGTTTTCCGGTCTCGTTCACCCGGCTATAACCGGCCGCGAAGGAGGCGAGAGAGGGTCGAGATCGTCGAGTTCTTCGAGTTCTTGGCTCTCGCTATGCAAAAGGGGGATGGCAACTATTCCCCGCCTTTTGCGGCGGTCGACACGACAGAAAGACAGTAACCGGGTCCGGAGGAACCCGAAGTTAACTGGATTCGCTGAGGCCATTGAGGGAGAGAAAAGCTTTGCCTATGTATGCAGCCAATGTCATCCAAGACCGTTCTCCCTCTGGCTCCTTCGTTTACCTCGCACTCCGCGGTTGTGTACGTTCGCTCGGCAAAATTCACCCGACAAACACATAAATTTCGCAACTTCATTTCTGGATACCCCGCACTCCCTCGACTGTTTGCCCTCGTAATGCCTGGCAGAGTGAGAGCTAATATGTGGGAGGTTGGAAATACATGGACGAAAGAGAACTTGAACACAACGAAGATGTCCTCTTGACGAAGTCGAGGACGAACAACATCTTCCACAGTGGTCGAGCATCTTTATTACTTACAGGCCAAAGGCAGGTCAGACGAAGCTCGATAGAGCTGCAACCAGTCCGGGCAAATCTGGACCACGATTTCAACGAAACGCAGTTTTTGGTTACATCCTCGTGTATTCGACTCGGAAAGAATCGGTAAACTTTTCGAAGCGTAGCGTTTCCCTGCGTAAGGCACTTCTAAAGTTGGCTTCTTTCAATGCAACTTTTAATGTGGTACGATGTTACAGGGTGGAAGTGGCAAATGTGGCACACTCGCATTCGCCCATTAATAAAGGATTTATGAATCGGGCCATATTCACCACTTCTACCATTATTATCGAGGAAAGTACTTCAATAAAAAATCGACATGCAAACGAACTTAATCGTAACCTTTACAGCGTCCTTAAATTGTGTGTACATTAGAACATCGATTATCGGAATCAATCGGGGTTGAGCCTAGTTCGAATCAACGATTATTCGGACAAAGGAAATTTGAAGAAGTAAAATCACATAGGGGAGAGCGGTGCAAAATGGCACAGCGGGGCAAAACGGGATAATGAAACAAAACGCAATTTTCCAATAATCTTTGGATGGTGGCGATGGTGGTACGTGGGGCAAAACGGGTTTTAAAAACCGGATGTATCGTTGGGACAAAATGAGGCACCCTATTGCAAGATTGAGTTTTGCCCTCACTGTCCCGTCTTGCCCCGCTGTGCCATGTTGCCCCGGTCTCCCCTACTCACGTAAAACATCAAAAAGAAAGCTAACGATGTGCCGTTCTGGCTTCAAAAGAAATGTCTAATGTTTTTGTCCATCGTGAGAACATTGTGCTTCCGCTTGGATATGGAGTGTTGTTCATCGAAGCCGCATCACACTCGACGACGAAACTATTACTTAATCACGCATAATTTTTTACATGCACGCATATGAATATCTCTGCGTTTCGGCAAGAACGAGTGACTGCTGCGCGAAAAAACGACGCGCGGTAGAAGTTTAATCGCCCTTAGAACAAAGTAGCGCCTGACGATGAAGTGACATCGAAATTTAGCGCCACGGTTCGGATAAAGGAAGTCGCAATTTGGCCAATGGAAAATTCGAATAAGGGAGGTTCGGATAATCGAGGTTCCACAGTAGTTTAAATTGCAAAACTGCTTCAGGGCGACAGACCCTTGCATTGACGAAACCGCAGCTACTTTGAATCTACAAGTATCCACAATCGAAGAATCGCAAACACCGTTCACGATTGTGACCAGCGCGGGTGAACGAAAGTTCACCAGAAACTCGAAGAGCTTCGTGTGTACGCTTCGTGAGAGTCAACAGCCATGCAAGTTCACGTTCTGCAAGCTCATTCAACCGTGTCTCACCAACGGTCGTACGTCGCGATATGTGCCTTTCACCGGCGAATGTGTGTCGGTGCGCAGACATACGGGTAACATACGAACGCCTCCTCTCGAGCGAGCTTTTTTCCACCCCTATCGCTTCCCATCCCTACTCGATTTTTTTCTCCGACACCCGCTGACCTCTCCTCCGGCTGGAACATCCTACTCACTTCGGTTCACCGAACTCTCTCGCATCCGGCACCGTGAATTCTCAACGACCCGAAATCTTCCACGGGTGTCCCAGAAACCGGAGCATGGAGAACAATTTTCCACTTCGGTATTTTTCATCCTCGGCTCCCGGCGTATGTTTACCACCATTTCAACTCTGCGACTTCGTCCCAGTGCCCCATCGACGAACGTTCCGTTAATTCCTCAGCCGTCGGACGAGGATCCGGCGTTTACGGGACTGTATTTATCTATCTCTGTGGGAATACTTTTGTAGCGGCAGGGCAGAGCGGGCCAAGACGGACCAACCTCCTCCCTTTACGATGAGACTTTTTTGAAGACCGATTTTTTTTTTATAACAGTCCATTTTGCGCCAGGGTCCCGTTTTGCCCCGTGATCCTCTATACACGTTTCTCTTCTTGCGGAGGCGAAGCAGGCTATACCTTCCCTCTCCGTCGTGGAACACCCCACGCTCGAACGGATAGACGACTACACGGACTGCTGGGCTTCTGTCGATGGCGCATTCGAGAGGGCCACAATTTATTTTCTCGCACCTTTGGGTAACACGAGAAGTGGCAGGAGGATGAGGAGGCGAACGGGTAGTTCGCCAGAAACGATTCGCTTTTCTCGCACGAATCGTTTCGCACTCGGAGAGATTCTTACCTAGAAAGCGCCGTTTTCTTGGAAAGAATTCTCTTGGATAGAAAACGCTGCACCCGAGACGACGACGCGCCCCTATCCGTTGCGTATACTCGAACGGGTTCGAACCTTCCGGTGGATACCTATTGGATGAGGGATGAAAGAGACTCGGCATTCGGTATGCATGGAAATGAAATTGCGGCGAGGCTTGGGCTGTTTTTTTTTTTTTTTTTCACAATAATCCGTACATCAGTTTTATCCCCAATGACAACCGCAGCTTCTGTTTCGGATGAATAGGCGTGGAAACAGGGAAATTGTCGTTGTCGATAACGAAACGTAACGAAGGGGCGAATTTAATTTAGATTTTGCCCGTTGTGAAAATTGGCTGGCTCGATGATAGCCATTGGTTTTTTTTTTGTTGTTGTTCTTCAGAGTAGTTTTTTTTTCGATCGCTGATCCTTGTAATTTTGTCGGAACATTCGGGCTTCGATAGTCCGCCGATGGTTTTATCTCTATCGGCATCGGCATCGTTGTTTTTGCAATATCGCCCATTATCCGCCCGAAAAGTAGAAACCACTGATGGGAGACTGCTGGTTTCACGAGCACGAAACTCGAACTGCTGCTTCGAGATGACACTCGAATCGTCGGCAGTTTTTACGACGAATAACTATTTTTCGTGTCTTGTAATATCGATTTTTTAAATAATTTTCCATTTTTTTCTGTATTGGCTGTTTCAAGTCATGGTACGACTACAAGCTGCGCTGGGAGCCGAAGGAGTACGGGGGTGTGCATATGCTGCACGTACCTTCAGATCACATCTGGCGACCGGACATAGTGCTGTACAATAAGTGAGTACCAAACTTCATTACCAACAAAAGAACATGGCGTTTCTAAGTATTGAATATGTCGATTGGCGTAGTGGCAAAGCATGCTGTCAACGGAGGCGTGAAGGGTCGGACACTCATTTACACAATTTATAACAACACAATTAAACAGAAGACGGACACATTTAAAAGGAAGATTATAAAAAAAAATAAATAAGAAATTCAGATTCAAATCTGAAAATAAAATAAAAAATGTACTCGCAAAAAAAAAGGGGGAATGGAAGATTGAATGGTTGCTGCTTCTTGGCATGAATTATTAAACCTCGCGTAAAGGAGTGTCCGACAAACGCGAGCTGAGAAAACCGTCTATTTGTATTCGTATTTATTGAGTATTGATTTAGTAACAATGTTCGAAGCGCGTCCCTCGACAAGCGTTATTGGCGACAAGAGTTTAAGCCCCCCCGAGCGTGCGTATAACTCTTGTCAGAACGAAAACTGATACTTCGTATTGCGCGTAGACGGTACATATAGATTATGAATTCATATCGCATGAAAAATGGGCGCTGCAGCGAGTATAATATATAAACATGTATATCACCGATTTTGCAACAATTTCGTTTTGATATCTCTCGTTTTACATTACATTAATCCGCGTAATGTAAAATGTATATGAGGTAATAAATTATCTATGGATAATGATTATTGGAAGTGTCAGATCGCGAGCACCGCGTGAAAATTCAGAATTTAGAGGGAAAATCCAATACAGACCAGCACAGTGACCCATTTGCAGATATTTTATGAATATTTTTTATCACTCTGTTATCAGTCCATCGGTGAAAAATTGATCGCGGCTGACTCCGTAAGGTTGTTGGAAAGATTTTCCGAATTTCGACGCGGCTACAGCTGGAATCATTGTCATCCACGTTAAAAAAATCGTTTTTTTTTTAATTAAAAGAAATATCGTATCTGTTACATATTTTAGTATATTTAATTGTAACCGTTGAATTTTCCGACTATATCGCCAACCATCAAACTATCGCGAATCGATCCAGCATCCTTAACGCCCGTTTGGACCGTTGTCATATTTCATTCGATCCGGCATAGGTGGCGCAACTCATTTGTAAAGTCGCCGTTGCGAGTTCACTCGGAACAAGAACGACGAGTTTGTCCAAGTGAACCAGAACGACCGCTGATTGCTCGATTCTGGTGACGAGGGTCACGGAACTGTATGATCCCCCCTGTTTGTGTTCACCAGGAGAGTTTGCCGGTTGCTGTTGTGTAGGATTTTCGTGTTAAGCGTGACGAAACGTATGGTGAAATTCCATGGGTTTCCCACATACCCAAACACCGGCCACTCTTTCACGCGTCGCCCGGCACATATGTGCACAGGAGGAGTGATGACGCGCGTATATACCCAGCAGGAGCGCATGGTTTGCACATCGTTTGGGTGATCGTCCGAGCCGGCCGGCCTGGTCCAGTACGGCATCCTCGTTCACCGCCAGTTGTTTACACGGGTGTGCGTTGTGCTTCCATCGATTGCAAACAAGCGAGCTCTTATTACGCGTCGAGGGTGTGCGGTGTGCGGCGACCGGTCGGTCACGAACGGTCTGGTCAGCGTCAACCATCCCAATATGTTTGCACATTGTACCGACAACGGGTTCGGTCCGGCAAGACACTGCATGATGGCGAAGCTTGATTGCGAATCGTTACTTTCCGCCGCCCGGATGCAGATGCGCTTGATCGATTTCTAGATTAAATTTGGAGGTCGGTGTATGCACAGCTAACTATGTGCCGGAAGCTCGCAACCCACTTATGCCAGATCTTGCCGGAAGAGGCGCCACCTGGCAGGTTATCGGTCGCGGGACGAAAAAACCGGTTGGAAAACCGCGATTTCACCATTCCTGTGCATCATCTTCGTCCACGAGTCACTTGAAAGCCTATCGTCATCTGGCCATATCGCGGCTAGGTTCTCCCGCCAGATATGCTTGTATGCCGGATAAAGTCACCCATTTCCGGCAACCCAACAACGTTTTTCCGTGTCTGTCAGTGAGGATTTTCTTTTTTGTCTTAAGTTTCTTTCCCTCATCGCCATGGCAGGTTTTGTTTTCTTCCGACATTCGAGCATCCAAGAGAGATCGTTACTTTCCGCCGGCTGGATGCAGATGCGCTTGATGGATGTCTAGATTAAATTCGGAGGTCGTTATGTGCACAACTAACTGCATGTTGGAAGCTCGCAACCCACTTATGCTGGATCTTGCATAAGCTTATTGGTCACGGGACCAGAAAACCGGTCGGAAAACCGTGATTTTACCATTCCTATGCATCATCTTCTTCCACGAGTCACTTGGAATCCGATCGTGATCTGGCCATATCGCGGCCTGGTTCTTCCGCCAGATATGCTTGTATGCCGGATAAAGTCACCCATTTCCGGCAATCCAACAACGTTTTTCCGTATCCGCCAGTGAGGGTTGTCTTTTTTTGTCTCGAGTTTCCTTCCCTCATCGCCGTGGCAGCTTTTGCCCACCCCCGACACTCGAGCACCCGAGGGAGACGTCCTCCCCCGCTTCTGCTGTTTTTTCGTCCTGCATCCATCCATTTCGGGATGGAACCTCGCTGAGATCCCCGGCGCGGGTGAGACACAGAAATGAGAAAGACGACCGCAGACCCGTCCCGTTCATCCGAAGCTGGCAGCAGCTTCCGTCGCCACGCTAACTTGATTTCTCGAGGTTCCATTAGTCTCCTGGCTTTTGTTTCTCCTCCCGGTGCCACACTCACGACGGGCTTTGCTAGTAGCGGCTTACCAACGATTCTGCGGAAATCTTCCGATTTCTCTGTCTATTCGTTTCTCTTTTCCTTTTTCTTTTGTTCCTTTTGCGACATCCGGCGAGTACAAAAGCGGGCAGCGATTCGGCCGAACGTCATCGTCGCCCCCGACGCCGCCTTGTCTCCACATCTGGGATTGATAACCCCACGAAAAATTGCTGCTCTTTCGCGCGGCTTCGTCTCTCGGATTACACGAGATGAAAAGGAATCGGGCGAGAAAAATGCTGCGGCCTCATCGTAGTCGATTAGGCGACGGCCGATCATCTCTCATCACACGGTCTTCGAAACGCAAGGGACGGCTGGAAAAGAGCTTGCAGATTCGTAGTCCGGTTTGACACGAAACAATGATACTTTCCCTCATTTGTTCGGATGATCCGCTGCTCATCGTATCATCATTTTCATTCCCTACTGCGAATTCGATGGCGGACGATTATTGCGCGCGGCAAAAAATTCTTGGAAAACGATGGTCAATTTCGGTATTCGTCAGCAAGAGACTATCGCCCTTCCGGTCGCCGATTGAACTGGGTAGAGCATGGGCAGCGTCCTGATTAATAAATCATATGATTAACAGGAGAACAAATAGGGCGAGACAGTTTGAGTGCAGGCGGTGAGTAATCATCGATTTAATTTAATCAGCGAGCGTGCGCGCACACAAGCGTGAAATTCTCACGTATTTACGCGAGGCAATCTCACCCGACATGTATCGGGTGAGCGTATATTTACAAGCGATGCGATTAACGAACGCCGAGCGGGTTCGGCCGGCGACTTTGCCATCATCGAGTGGAAAAGTGCGGTTGGAAGGCGTTTGAGGAAATAAAAAAAAAATCGTCGTGAAATCGTTCTTCTCTGTCGACCGGAAACTGTTCCGATTCTCCTTTCCCGTCTCCACTTTTTCAACGCGTCCGTCGCAAGTGAATGTCGAGAGGGTGTTTAATCGAATTCTTCAATTCCCGTTGACTGTATCTTGACGCTATGTAGCTCGGCAGAGGCAAACCGAACTGTCGAGGTTTCCTGGCCGGTGCCTCGCCAGCGCCTGTCTAGCGTTACTCTACGCACGAAACTTACGTCAATCGAGGCATCAATGAGTTACTCCGACTAGGGATCGTTGTTACCCGTATAATATCAATACCTACAGAGGGAAGAGCGGGGCAAAATGGAGCAGTGGGGCAAAACCGGACAATGGGCCAAAATGCAATTTTCCAATAATTTTTGGGCACCCTATTTTGCCCCATCGATACATCTGAATTGTCTACCCCGTTTTGCTCCACAAAATTATTGAAAAATTGCGTTCAGCGCCCAGCTGTCCTTTACAGGATACGCCGGCTGTAGGCTAGAATCGATCAAGGCCTGCTCCAACAAACTTCCACATGGGTATTCGCTCGTGCCTGAGCGACTGAAAGTTATCAGCGCGAAGCCGTCAAAAGCACATAAGAAAATTGATCGTCCACGTTTGTGAGCGGATTAAAATGACTCATCGTTAAATTCTCTGGCATTGTCCTTGGAGCTACTTCAGATCGGTTTATCGTTCTCTCGGCTCTGGAGAATACAACAGAATTCGTCGATTGATGTTGTTACCGTGAAATATTAACTGGACGGTAATGCCGTATATACGTACCTAGACAAGATTCCGTATATTCCGTATACTGGATACAAAATGTAAGATCCGTGGATTATCGTCGAGCGATAAGAGGATTTTGAGACCATTATATCGCCTCGAGGGAGGTATATAGTTCGAACGTAAGAAGATTTTTATAGTGGTGCATTCTTCGTATCGGAGACGCTGTGTCGGGTTTAGAACGGGCATATAGAGCGGGGAGTTAGCGTGCAGGCTGGCTTCAGTGTGCGCCGGGATAAAGACGTATCCGGTATTATTGGAATTCTCGGATACCGTGCGGCAACGAGAGCCCACAAACGACTGGCATCTATTGGAATATTTCGTATGGCTATGCATGCAGGAGCCACCGGGCAAAACGGTCAAAATGGGATTCAAAAAAAAGTAAAAAAAAAAAGTAACGTCCGTTCTGGCGGTGATGGCCATGTTTACAGGCAGTCCATTTTGCCCCGTAGAGCAATTTTTCTCCGATACTGGAAATTACTAATAAAATAAACATATTTTTAAACATTTTTTAAATCGCAAACAATCAATTACTGGTTCCGAGCTAATCCGAACGGCGAAAGAGTAAACAATCAAGTCATAGTTCCGAGCTAATCCGAACGGCGGAAAAGTGAACAGTCAATTCATAGTTCCGGGCTAATCGGAATAGCAAAAAGTAAACAATTAATTCATAGTTCTAAGCTAATCCGAACGGCGAATGAGTAAACAGTCAATTCATAGTTCCGAGCTAATCTGAACGGCGAAAGCGTAAACAGTCAATTCATAGCTCCGAGCTAATCCGAATGTCCTTTATATCTTAGCGTCCCATTTTCGTCCCAATCTCCCCTACCATGCTTATAGGAATATTCCCTCACACACGGGTTTCCACTCTGCTTCTGCTCTTGCCTATCGCACATAGTCCGCGCGAGTGAGCTATGTCGGTTTAACAAGCGAGTGGACCGCTCGATTTAATGTCTTTATACATACATACATGTGTACATGTACTTTGATATATATGATGATACCTATATGCGCACCTGTGAGAAGTCCGTGTCAGCCGAAACACACTTGCGCACGGCCGAATGTGTGTTCTCGTTTGTGAAACCCGCGCGAACGTTTGATGGTGCCCGGGACGGATTGCACACGAGTCCTGGCATTGAGTGGTGGCGCCTGCATTTCCCATCGGACAATACGGCACGGAGCGTTGGCGATATTACGCGCAATCAGGCAGCCCTGAAACTGGATTCTGGGTTTAACGTCTAAATTTAGATTTCTGGCTCTCCGGTCCATTCCCTTCGTCCATACACGGCGTACCTCAATATCATTCCAGCACAAACAGCTATCGATTCGCGCCCTATCGGTTTTCCACCGGCGTGACCGAAATAAGAACATTAAAGGAACTTCGATTTACGGGAGTTGCACGCGATTGTTATTGTCGTTCGGACCCTATGGCGACAGGTAATTCGACAGAAGAGAAAAAACGTACCGGAAAGAAAGAAAGGTCACTTAAGCCGATGCGACACTCCTTCCTTCCCGTCCGACCCGAGCCAGCCAGTTCACTTGAAATTTCGTATCCACCATTTTGAATTTTCCGAATTTTGAGTTCCGATTCGAATTCAGCGATCTAAAATACCCCTAAGTGTGAAGTTTCGATAGTCTCAGTTGGTTATTAATGAATTTTTTTCTGAATTCAAAGAAGTATGTCACTTGTTATACACCGTGCTTCAAAGGGTTAAAAAAGCAAATTCTCAAGTGAAACGGATTGCAATTAAAATCCACGTAAGAGATCGCTTTCGAGGGTGAATGGTCAGCGCGATAGAAGAAAAATGAATTGCAGTTTTCATTACCGACTGCGGTATTCAACATCGCCACATGGGAAAACTTGCGGGCCGTCCTTCTTCCCTCTCGTACCTAGCCGTAGAGGAAGCACTCTACGGCTGTTAAAAGTCCCTCATATCAAAAAATTCCAGTGCAATGTGCACCCGACCCTAACTTTATTCAACTCGACCACTCGCCAGGAATTTGTCGACCCGTCCCGAAGTTCCATTCGCGAAGTCATCCTCCGGGGACTCCCTGACGCGACTCTTTCCCAGCGCGTCGCGGATATCATGGGTTGACGTTGCTTTTCCTTAAGGTGAAGCAAAAGTCACGTGGCGGAGCCAGGAGCGTGAGAGAGATAGTGGCATCGGTCTTACGGTGGAGCGAGAGAGAGAGAGAGAGAGAGCAACAGAGAACGCGTTTCACTTCACCTTAACTGACGACTTAAACTCAAATTCCCAGGGCGCAACGCGCGCCATTTTACGCGCCGCATTCAGTGCAGCCATTTCGCGCACCCACACCGAGAGCTTCAACATCCACGAACAGCCAAGTTACTTCGTCGCTCCCGCAAGTCGTAACGCAACGTCGCTCTCACAAGCCGAGACAGTGGTATGTTCGTAACACTAATATGAATTATAGTACGCTGTAACCCGCCGAGTAGGGATTGGGCTGTAACGGATGGAGGATTTATAGTTAATGTTTACCCGTGGGCCTGCCTGGAGACGGAACAGGATCTGGCTTTCCGCCATAGTCCTGTCCCCGCTAATGGCAGACGAGTAACTTTCCCTACGGGACACAGACCCGTTTACATACACGTAATATACACGTAACCCACAACAATTCCGAAAGCATGAACCACTAAAATTCCCGACATTCGTCGGAAACCTAAGCGCGGATAGGACCAACGGTTACAAACCGGCATAAATTTCACTCGGTCGGTTGTGTCGCTTCCTGCAAAGTGAACGCTCTTCGGCCGTGGTACGGAATACATACGCGAAAATATGGCCCGATCGTGAAGAAAGCTTTTCGAAGTGTTCTCCAATTTCCGACTGGAAACTGTGCAAGCGTCGGAGAACTCTGCCTAGGCCAGCGCATAGAACAAACGTGTACATCGATGGAGGAACGTTCGGATTTTCATGACTGCATGCGCGCCGGTATGGGCTTGGAATACCAATCGTGTACGGACCACCTCTACGGTACGCTGGCGGGTTTCGCGTCGGGGATGTAGAGACGAGACCAGGCTTGCGAAGAACGACAGATGTGCCGGGGATTTCGTTGGAGACAATCGAGAGCGCATAGTCTCGAGCGAGGCAATCACAATGCAAAACGGGTGGAAGCACTATCGTTTTCGGTAACTGCTCCTAGTTCCGCAAAATCCGATCTTGGTGGGTACCCCTCAATCACGGAATTACTCAACCGAGGGGGGGGGGGGGGCGAGAGGTAGGTCATTAATATACTGCGGGATCCTCGCGTACCTGACGACCGGAGTGTTGAATCGTTCGACGTTCTCCGAGTTCAAACGGGGTTTTGAGGCACCGGCGGCACTTGAACCACTGTGTGGACTTCAAACTCCGGAGGGGTTTCATTATCTCGAGAATCCGATACGGTACGCCTCGACATCTGGTATCTTGGGATGTGAATGGTGTTCGCGAAATTCGCGATACTATAGTGATATTTGGGTCGTTGTTTTGCGAGGCGAACTCGGACTATCGCTCATTGAATATCGTACTAGGATGGGGGGAGACCGGGGCAAAATGGCACAGCGGGGCAAAACGGGACAGTGAGGGCAAAATTCAATCTTACAATAATTTTTGGATGCCCCATTTTGTCCCAACAATACATCCGGTTGATTAAACCCGCTTTGCCCGACGTAACACCATCGTCACTATCCAAAAGGTATTGGAAAATTGCGTTTAGTCTCATTATCCCGTTTTGCCCCGCTGTGCCGTTTTGCCCCGGTCTCCCCTAGTAGGTAGCGTAGCGTAAAATCGCCTATGTCGTTCTCGGTTGACCATTGGGACAATCGTGTTATGTTTTCTTTTCCTTTCGTTTTTTTTTCGCCGTGTTACCGTGTTGGGTAACTCCTAGTTCTGCGAAATCTGATCTCGGTGGGTTCCCCTCAATCACGGAATACTCTCCCGGATGGCGGAGGCGGCACGAGGTAGGTCATTAAGGTAGCTACTGCGTGGCACGCTAGTCAAATAAGTGCTCAATTTTTACAATTGGTTGTCCAAAATTGTACGGATTTCTTGACAGTAAAAAAGGCTGATTTGTATTGAATGCGTCCTCAACAAAGAGAAATATTAATGACAACGGTCTTGCAAGAACACCAACTGGTAAATGCAAATTTCCATGATAGTACGTTTTTGTTGGGTTTTTTCAAAGTAAAATCCGTATTTTTTAACCCATTTTAATGTACCACGGTTCATTTTGTTTTTTAAACTTTGCTCTAGGAATTCACCAAGTGGATTTTTTTTGTAGCTGTGACTCTTTGATAAATACGGCCCTTTGTTTAACCGGCGAACGTTTTTTTTTACCATAAACAAACTGTTTTCTTCTTTAAACGGCCAAAACTATGAAAAAATCTACTTGGTGAATTCGTAGAGTAACGTTTGGGGAACGAAATGAGCCATGTTACATTACAATTGGTTGAAAAATGAGGACGTTGATTTCGTCTTTGACAAAAATCAACGAAAATCTATCGTCATGGAAATTTGCATTTGTCAGTTTATGCATTTGGAAAAACATCGTTATCAATAGTTTCATTGATTGGGGACTCAAGCGGTAATACAAATCGACTTCCGTTACTGTTAATAAACGCACAACATTTTGGATTAATAATTGTAGAAGCTTAGCATTCCCTGAACTAGTTTACCGGGCAGTACCTTAATCGTACCGCGAGATCCTCGCGTACCTGACGTTCCACTGTGGAATCGTTCGACATTCTCCGAGTTCAGACGGGGATTCGAGGAACTAGTCGTACTTGAACCACTGTATGGGCTTCAAGCTCGGCGGGGTTCATTATCTCGAGAATCCGACACAGTACGACTCAACATTCGGTATCTTGGGATGTGGAGGGTATTTGTGAAATTTGCGATACTCTAGCGATATTTGGGTCATTGTCTTGCACGGTGAATCCCGACAACCGGTAATCGAAGATCATGTTCATATAGAGTACACAGTAAAAAAATGTGTACTTTTTACAAAAAATTATTGTCCACAAACGTCTACAATTTTTTGTTTGTCAATTTTTTAGTTTTACAAACAAAAGTACAAACTAAAAATCGTCAATGATACAGGAAATAAAAAGGCTAGTTCGTATATTCAAATAAGTGACAAACGAGTTTCTCACTTATTTAACAAAATTATTTTTACGAAATTTTGCATTTTGATTTTACGAAATTATTTTTTACTGTGTAGCTAGCGTAAAATGAAATTAGCTATAAATGCCAATCATGGTTGACCATTGGGACAATCGCGTTATGTTTTTATATTCTTCATTTTCTTTCGGCCGCGTGCAGCGTGAAATGGGAAATTCATTTCATTTTTATTTCTTCTTTAGTCAATGATTCCACTTCCAGTTGGCAATTAACATCGATACGAAAATGAGTAAATGCAGCGGTAATGCAGAGTGCACCCGAGGCCTGCATCGCTTTGCACGGTGCAAATGTACTAATTTCCATTTCCATTATCGCATTTGCATAATTGAGTGATTACAGGCGTAATTCGTATGGCAGACAGCAAAAAATTCGCGAAGCGATTGCTGGCTATTCCAATCTTCATCGAACTATTTTTTATCATTTTTTTTTTCTCATAGCAATGACATCGATTTAGCTAGATTGTATTGAAATCGTGTTGCTCCAATGATCCAACGGCTACGTTAACGATTTTTTTAAACTAAACGATCGAGTTGCTGCAGCCATAATTTCTGCACCTTATACCAAAAACTTCGCCATTACACTTACCCACCATGAAGGCTTTCATAGAACTATATATATATATATATATATATAGATAAAAAGAAAATTACAGTCATTAATCTAGCTAGATTTTATTAAATTCGCCGCGCTCCGATTCTCTGACCGGCAATTTTAATTATTTTCATTAATCGACTCGATGGCCGACTGGTATGATAATTGAGTGATTTGAGGTTTACTTCGTGTGTCTTGCAGCAAAAACTTCGGAAAGTACCTGCTGGCTGCTCCAATTTTCATCGAATTATTTTATATCATATTTTTAAAATTTCTCATAACAATCACATCGATCTAGCTAGATTGTATTGAAATCGGATTGGTCGAATTATCGAACGGCTACTTTAATAATTTTACCTGACAGGACCTTACTGCTTAACTAACTGCACCTTACACCAAAAGCTCCGGCAATGTACTTACGCAGCACGCAAGTTTTCATGGAACTGTATATATAGGCAGAAAAAGAAGAAAATTGCAGCCATTAATCTAGCTAGATTTTATTAAATTCGCCACGCTCCGATTCTCCTACCGGAAATTTTAATTATTTTAATTAAGCGTCTTGGAGGCAGACTGGTACGAAGGGTCGGCGAGGAGTGGCGACGGAACTGGGAGGGAAACGAGAGTTCTCGATTAAAGAGCGAATTCGCGATGCGTCTCGGAGACTGGTATGAGACTGTGAACTCTCTTTTCCTCATCTGTTCTCCGTCTCTCCGATCTCGCTTCAAATCGAGATTCCTCGTCGTCGTCTCAGCCATGGACGGCATTCGTTGAAGCAGCGTTTGTTGGATCATCGGGAAGTTCCTGCATGCATTTACTTAGAACGCAAAATTCACTCTTCCCGAGCTGTTAGCGAAGGCACACGGAGACTTCGATTAATCTTTCGCTCATGTATATATACATATATATATACACACATATATATATACCTATATATAATATATATATAGCCAGGACGGTGCGCGCCACTCTCCTCCATAGTCGATTAAACGGCTTCGAGACTCGTTTACCTCGAAGCCGAGAGAGCGTCTCTCGAGATGCGGTGACGAGGACAATTAAGCTGGTTCATTAGATTTTCGAGCCAATCGCGGAGGTTCAACCTCTCTCGATCTAGCGGAAGTCTCTCGAATACTTTCCTAATTGGCCGAATACATGATATAAGCAAGCCTAAAAAAACAGCTGCATTTCGTAAAAATGACTCATGACTTTAACAGGTTGAATATAGGGTGGCCATCGTCAGCAAAAGCCTGAAAATCGTAGCAAATTTTTAACGCTTATCAAGAAGGGTTATCAAGAAAATATCAGCGAATCAAATTGCTAGGAAAAAAAAATCACAGATCCAAATCGTGAAATTTTCGGACGCAAACTCGAAGCTTGGATTAAAGAGCGCGGGTCTCGTAAATTCTGGTAAGAAGGTACTTCAAGGTACGTGTTCACCAGCGAAACGACGAGTTTCTTGTCAGTGAAACGACGAGCTCAGAGTAACTCGAACCCACTGAAGTAACCTAAGAGACCTCACCAGGACATTCGCACACCTTAGCGGGAATGCCACACCGGAACGGTACTGGCCGCCGTTGGGCGAACAGTGTCCGGTACTGTGCCAATATTGGCCCGATGTAACATGCCCAGTAGGAGAAAGCAATAAAGTTTTGTCTGCTTGCCAAAGCAGAACATCTTCGCAAGTTCCAGTGAAATCCGCCTAAACCGAGACCTCACCACGCAATTCACACGCCCTAGTGGAAATGCCACACAGCTCGTATACCGGCCGACGTTGGGCGAATACCCGTCGGTGCTGTGCCAATACTGGCCCGATGTAATCCACAAGAAGGGGAAGCAATAAAGTTTTGCATGCTTGCCGGAGCACAATAACTTCGAATTTCCGGTGAGATCCGCCTAAGCCATTCGCACTTCCGTTGAAAGCGTGTGTAACGAGCTCTCGCCCTTTGCACTATGTATTCATGAGCTGACATCGCCGAGACTTTCGAAAATCCTTACTGCATACCGTACTTCACGTCTACCAAACCTCGCACACTCCTCCGACGAGTTGGACTTCTCGAGCGTTTACAATGTGGCTTTTCGCGTTTTCCCCCTGCTGTATATTATCGCGTATACACAGGTAGGGAAATACTACTTCGCATCCGCACGGTGGAAACGGGAAAGCGCGCAGTGTCGCACATAGGCGACCTCTCGGTGCCATCCGAGAGAGCCCATTGACTCTGAAAAGCTCCTGCGGTGTACCAGACGACTCGTCTCCGCGCACCTTTCCACCCGGCGCTCGTGCAAACACGCACAGCTTGCCGTGGCAGAGTCTGTCGTGCGATGTCGGAAGTTTCCACCGTGGTTGGCCGACGCGTCAGTCGTTTCGTAATCCAACCATCCCGCGATTGTGGAGCGCCTCGGAAGCGCGGTGTCGCAAACATTAGTTTCTGTTGTCTTCGCTCTCGGGACTTGTATCCTCGGTAAATACTCTGCAGGAACGTCGCCTCTCAAAAACTCGAGTCAACTGTCCTCTAGTGAGCTCAAAGTCCGCCGCGGAAGTTGACTTTTGTTGGGCGAGATTATTACTTTTCGGCTATGAGAAAAACTCGCTGAAAAAGTAGGAAAATTGTTTTTGGCACTTGTGGATGCTCCGACCTTGGGTAAAAAAAAAATACGTCGGATCTGTGACGAGCGGGAAAAAATATGCGAGAATATGTGCAGGGATTTTCCGGGATATTTCACTTTTAGGCTCGAAATTTCAAGGTTGTCGAACATTTTTGACGATTTTCTTTGTCGCTGTAAAACAAACAAAATTTCGAATTTTTGTAGTTAACGATCTTTGGATATTTAGTTCGAGTTTTGTTGTCGGATAAGCCAAAAATGTACCAATAAAAAATCGTTCGGAGTACCGAACACAATAGAGTCGATCATCGCATACCGTTCTCGAAAAATCCTCCAACTATTTCACTTTCCCGCGCCTCACGCTATGCAACATTGAACGGGAAAGCGACGCTCACACGGGCTCTCAGCAATAGCATTTTCGAACGTGCCTGTGGAAGGGAGTGTAAAAAAAGGAATAAAAAGTAGAGCGCGAAAGGGCGAGTAGATCGGGATACAAAAGATACAGCGCGATGGGAGACGGAGTGGGGGGTGAACAGGCGAAATCCTCATAAAACATTCGTGTACGGTTTTTCATGCAACGCTCCGCTCCAACGTTGTTCGGCTTGCGCGCGATGTCCTTCAGCAACGCTCAACTCCGGGTAAAAATTCAATTCTACTGTTCCATGAGCGTTCACTTTTTTTCTGCTCTAGGATTTTTTCTCTCCATTCATTTGATGAATAAACGATGAGCTCCACATTTTTTGTTTTTTTTTTTTTTCCCCAAGCGTAAAGTCGTTAGGCAACGCGGCGTCGATGCTTCGACACGTCCCAATCATCGACGATTCTCCGTCGATAAAGATCCAAAAATTACAAAACACTAATAAAGCCCGAAATTATATTAAAAAAAAAAAAAAATGGTCCCTAAAATCTTTCTAAGAAACGCCTTCGAACAAATATTTACAAAATGTGCGAGTGCCCTAAGTAACCGTAACGATTACACCGCGACGGGATTTTCGCTCGATGGAAGTTGGTGTACGAAAAGTGACCGAGAGGAGCGAAGGGCGCGAGCCGGCTGTGCAAGCCGAGCCTGAAGTGCGGCTCGTTCACGTCGCGAAGTGCATTCGATTCGCCTGCTAAGCCTTTTTTCCCCTCGGCGAGTGCCGCGACCGAGCACGGACACGAGGGTGAGGAAAAGTAGGCGCCGGAAGACCTTCGAGCGCGGACAAAGCCGCGTCTTCGGCTGCCTTTCGTCACGAGAAGCGAGGAATTTGCTTGGTCAAGTGTGGGTATATAAGGAGCCTGCATCGGACGCTCGAATATCATTCAACCTCGCGCGCGCACCCACACACACACACACACACACACAGAGATGCATGTGGACTGTGCACACTCTTTCGAGTAGTTGAAAAATATGTCTTCTCGGTGTTGAAGTCCATTGTGCTGGCCGTCGAGTGTGCTCTCTGCTAAATCAGCCCCTCTTTCATCCACCCCGACATTTCTTCTTTTTCATTCTTTCTCTTCCACGTCTTCGTCTCGCCCCACATTCGTTCACCTTCCGCGTTCTTTCACTCGGAGCTCCCTCTAACGCTGTGTGTGCGTTGTGTCTCGCAGTATTACAGCCGGGGTGTATCATCGGCGTCCAACGAACGCCATCAAAGCGGAACTCGGCCGACCCAGCACAGCGGGAATCCCTCGTAACCTTGGCTTCGCACAATCAGCAGTGAAGTAGACGCTACTGGGGTGGCGTTCATCCCGACCCTACTGTGACATTGTAACGAGATAACCTTCGCACAAAAGGCCCCACGACACGACCGGCGAGGAAAGGGGAATATGGATGCTGGGAAAAGTATATCGGATAGAACGGGTCAAAATGGGACAGTGGGGCAAAACGGGACAGTAAGGGCAAAACTGAATGTTCCAATAATTTTTACTCTCGACTGCCCGCCAGGCCAAAAACTCGGCTCTGCGACTCTTCGCAAGTGCCTATAAACGTCGGAAAGGCAAACAATTACTCGACAGATTTTGGTATAATTTCGTTTTGAAATACAATTGTATTTTCGTCACAATTTGTATTGTGACAATACAATTGTGAGCGGAGTTATGAACTCAAGGTAATACACCATAATTGGAGAAATCCGGTTAAAAGTTCACGATGACAAAGCGAAAAATTACGTCGGCGATCCCCACTGCTACGTACAATCGCAAAGAATGCCGCGTACTTCACGCTGCTGCCGAGATAGTACCGAGCTTTCAATGCCCCATGAGAAGCCCGGAATTGTTATTTATTTACAATCGTAGCGTTTTTTATTCGGGTTTCTTGGATGCCCCATTTTGTCCTAACGATACATCTGGATTTTCAAGCCCGTTTTGCCCCTCTCACGACCACAGCCACCATCCAAAAGTTATTGGAAAATCGCATTTTGCCCCATTACCCAGTTTTGCCCCACTGTCCCATTTTGCCCCGCTCTTCTCTATGTGCGGTGAAGTTACTTTAGTTTCTTTGCTGTGCTGCGACTGCGGAACGGTCAATCTTGCGTATTTCTCTTCTTCCGGTTTTTATTGAAAAGACTCGTTTTACGTTTCGATCCTGTGCAGGCTCCTCTTCAAAACTTTATTTATTGTGTCTTAAGTTACCTCTTCTCATTGTTTCCCCTCCTTGTTCTGTTTAGTCTTGGTTATCTCTTGTTGCGAGTGTATTATATGAGAGTTACATATAGCAAAGACTAAGCAGAATAAATAAACAAAGTTCTGAAGAGGGCTCCGATCAGGGTCAAAACCTAAAAGGATTCTCTTCAATAAAAACCGGAAGAAGAGAAGCGCGCAAGATTGACCGTTCCACAGGCGCAGCACTGCAAAGAAAATATTTCCTCATCGGTCACAGCCTCGAGAATCATAGAACTTATTTTGTATTCGGTTATCTTTGACCAGTAAAGGAGGTTGAGCGGGGCAAAACGGACCCACAATCCTCCATTTACTATTAAACTTTTTCAATTTGGGGAAATATTATTTTCGGGGAAATAAACGAAAAACATAACAAAAAGAATAATAATAAAATAATAAACATTAACTAATAAAAAATAAATGTATAAAAATATAAATCGTCCGTTTTGCCCCGGGATTCCATGTTGACCCGCTCTTGCTTGCCTACTTCGCGTGCCACCCCGAACGAACTGGATGTTTGTTATCGAAGATTCGAAGCTCACAGAACCGACCATTAGGGGGTAGAAGCGATTGAATGATGCGATCGTGGTGTAGGGTTTCGTACACAGACGTAACCCGGGGGTGGTTGGTTTTCTATGGGCGCTAAGCGAATGCTAGGGTAAACATAACCCGTTTTGACCCCTTGTGGAATAATTGATGGATTTCGTGGTCGACGAGACTCAACGTCCTGTTATACACTGAGACACGCGATTTCGTCGACTATCGTGGGCACTGGCGAAGGGCAGTGGGTGACGCCTCCGCGATCGCCGATCGCGTCGCACATGACACGATGGCACGAAAAAAAAAAAAAAAAAAAAAAAAAAAAAAAAAAAAAAAATCTATCTTACAAAAATTACACGTTTTCGGTTAAGTTCGCTTCGTTAGCGGTGGAGTAAAAACTAAAGTCGAATCATAATTATCTATTAAAAAAAATAACTACAACATAAAAAAAAAATGTACGCAGATAGAAAATAAATTATTTTACGATAAGGAATGAGAAGTGATTGTTTTCTGTTATTTTTTTGTTTCCTGGGAAAAACTGAGATGACTCGGAGGAGAGACGTGTCTTAAAGCGAATCAATGAAAGGGCACGAAGCCTATCGCGGATAGCCAGAAGTGAATATGACCGAGTCGAGTCTGACCTAGCATGTACGTAACTACTATCTCGCGGAAAATTGATAGCCTTCTCGCGCCCGGACTTCGTATTACTCTCTCCTTTTTTTTTTATTTTCTTGATTGTCCGCACTCGGGTCGTGGGTAGTTAAGAGAAGGAGCTCTATGTGCTTCTTGACGCTATCTCGGCTCCTTCGCTGAGCCTTCTGTTCGCTTCTTATTTCTACCCACCTGTCACGAGAATAAATAGGCTTTGGTCGGCAAGGGTAGAAACCGGCGTTCCACCGGCGCGAAACAGACGAATCTGCCCTCACCGCAAGAGCCTATCGAGGCCACCAGTGAGATTTCTCTCCATCCTCGAAGTGATTCCGCCACGCTTCGACTTTATTCAATTCCCTACTGCTCAAAATAGCGCACACGATAAAAAAAAGTCTCTATATTTAAAAACCATTTCTTGTTCTCGAAAGATCATTATTTCTTTTCTCTCCTTTATTTTACGATACCTTGCTTATTAATGATACTTTTTGTTTGGAAATATGGTTTGTTGACAAAAAAAAAGAAAGAAAAGCCGAATTAAAAAGAAAACAAATGCGGACATTTGGGGACAAAAATGTTCTGCTAAATGTACGAACGATTTTTTTTGCTTTTTTTTTTTACTGTTTACCATCATTTCTAAAATCTTATCCTTTTCTTTTCATACCTTTTTTTATTAACAGGTCATTAATGTTTTTTTTCAATACGAGATACACGTGAAATTTGTGTTATATTCTGCTCTGTTGTGTTATGTACCACAAACAATTTGATCGTCTCGCCTCTCTGGCGATTTATTTGTCTTTTTTTTTTTTTTTTTTTTTTTTTTTTTTTTTTTTTTTTTTTTTACAAATCGTTGAACTGCCGTAAAATTTGATCTGTCAATAACACTTTTACGGAACGATAATAACGACTTATAAATTCATTTCACTGCGATGATTCGTGTTTGCAGGACCGAAAAGATGAAAAATAAAGTGCGGAATTTGGTGTTCGGATGCGTGAGCGCGCATTGGAGAATGCAATTAATGTTTTTCGCCACCTCCTCCCCATATGCGTTATCATTAAAAGCCTACGTGCATATTTCAATGACGAATCGCGTTTTTGGAACGGTGCTCGCCCATGTTACCGTAGTTGCTTTTATCTCGCTAATTGCATTCGGGCTTGCAGCCATGCGGTTCATTTTTCGCTATCCCGATTTCAATTACGGGGAATATTATGGGATGTCCCTTCAAAGGATTTTAATTCGCAGCTTCAAAACTGGAACGTACATCGGATTGCTTCTCTAGCAATTCTTTTCTTTTTTTTCCGTCCAACTTCTCGACCATGTAATGCAAATTATTTAATTTTCGCAAACAGCCTTGAAGCAAAAAGTAGCAAAAAAATAAAAATAACAGTTCATAGAAAAAAAAATTTCGTACATTTAACAAAAAAATGTTCTCGTTAACGTTAAAATTTATTTTTATTACCACGAAATAGTCATTACAATTTTTTTTTTAACAAGTATATTAACTTTTTTTTACACTGTAAGGCAATACGTTAATTATGCTGTTCCAGTTGTACATCCAGTGGTTCGAGCCGTGAATTTAATTGCACCTCTTTCAACGATGTACTTTGCCGTGTGGCTCTACCCTCTCAATACACCCCGATTCGATTTCTATTCTCCAGAACCACGAGAGAAACAATGGATTCAATTAGGGCGCCCCGATGAATCGGGCAATAATGAATCACCGCAGTGGAATCAGTGGATATATCCTGTATATACACACATATATATATATATATATATAAATTCACAGTAGTTCTATCCGCGGGCACTCGTGTTTCTCGGATTTTCTCCACTTAAACTACTACTCTTCAATCCTCCGCGCAAAAGCGACTCGAGCGAGAGTTTGTTCGGCAAAGCCACCGGAGCCAACGATATTCGGTCCACTGGGATAAGGATAGCGTTGTATCCCCCAGGTCCGCCGTAGGATATAGGCAGAGTAAGAGATCTCTACAGTAGAAGAGAGGGAGAGGGAGAGATTCAAACTTTCCTCGATTCACCTCAACAGGGCGAAATATCTTTAGAAAATTAGTGGGGCTGTGTTATTCTCGGAGTAACGGGGAGTTTCGTGATCCGGGCCAACGGGCAAGATTTCAGAAAGAGAGAGGAACCAACCCCCCTCCACCGTTTCCCGCTTCTCGCAAATTCGATTTCCACGAAAACTCGTTTTCCCGGTTGCAACCCCCGAGGTCTTCGGGCCACTCCGAGGCGGATACTGCGCGCCTTGGAAGTTAACGGCGCTCAACACACCCGACACTGCACAATGTAGATGAGACCGGGGCAAAACGGACCCGTGTTCTCCATTTCAATATACTTTTTTCACTCGTGTCTCGCGAAAGAAATTTGTAATAATATATTTTGCCCCGGGGTTCCGTTTTAGCCCACTTCTTCCCGTATGCGATGAGGGCAATGTCGAAACAAGGTAGACCTTAAATATGACAAGTTCACTTGCTTCTGTGCGAGGTAAAAACTGACGGGTAATAGCTACGTCGATAAAACTGTTTTCTACCTTCGAGTCGAACGTACGAATCTTATCCGAACAGTATTATAAATTCATATTCATAATGTGACTGATAAGGTAAGATTCGCAGACTCTGATGAGATTCCAATCTTATCGAAGTTTCATCATAAATTCATATTTATGATATGACTCTGATAAGATTCGGAGTCATATTACAAATATGAATTTATGATATGATAAAAAGAACTCTAATAAACTGTCGGTATCGTTAACTAGAGGGGTATTGTTTAAATTACCATGTGAATCCCCACGAGGAAACCGTCCAGGTAGTTCCGGTGAGTCTTCAAAGATTTTCGTTCCAACGAGAAAAGTGCGAGACCCCGCTCGCTCCGACTTTCTCTCTATTGTTCATTTTGTTTAATGGCATGCTCGGTACCCACTTAGTGTAATACTCTAGGCGAAAACTTCTTCCCCGTGTCGATTAGAAAAAAAGAGAAAAAAAAGAAGATCGTTCCAGTCTCTTGTCGTGAGATAAAAAGTATCAGCGCAGATTCGAGTTTCCTTTCCTCTCTCAATTTAGGGACTTGAGTGCATAGCCGGGCAACAGCGTCCAATTTTAAATCCACTTTCCGTTACACGTTCAATTTTTTATATTTGTTTATCCGTTCCGACGTTCTTCGTTCCGCAGTCCTTGGTTATTTCTGCTGGTGTAGGATAGCTATTACTCGGAGGACTCAGATTTCAGCTGCCCGTCGTACCGCGTTGCTTCGCGAGACATAAACAACCGCCGAAAGGGATTGAGGAGAGAAAATGAAAGAAAAATGAAAAAAAAAGATGAAAAAAATGGAGGTACCGTCGAGTGTTGGCAAGCGGAGACTGAAGGTCGACGGTGGGGTTAGCAATGAGCATTAAGTGAAATTGAAGTTCGGCTCGACGTGGGAAGGCAGTGAAAACGCGCCGTTGCCTTGCCCTGTCTCTGATGAAAACTGCCGAGCGGCGGATCTCGAGCTTGAGCTCAGAGGAGCGGGGCAATCGTTTCGTTTCCGCTTTTAATCTCGATGTGCTCGATTCACCAAGAGGTATCCGAGCCGGAGCCGTGCAAGAGAGCATTTTCCGAGGTTGGGCCGAAAACGCTTGGAGAACCTCGTCGGCCCAATCCCTACGCTCTGAGCTATTGACTAGCCAGACGGTGTCTGGCCGCTATCCCGAAGTTCCTGTACAGTGTCTTCGCTGTTCTCCACGAAAAGAATGAATGCTGCCTCGATGGAACTTGTATCCATCTCATGTATACTCTTCATTTCTTGTATACTCTTCATTTCTTGTATACTCTTCATTTCTTGTATACTCTTCATTTTATCTCGATCTACAAATCTTACAATGGTTTTGGAGATATCGTACTGCGCCTTCTGTTCATTGTCATCGGAAAATTGCACATCGAAGAAAAAAGTTCCAGTGGCAATGTTAACATTTGTTGCATCGCTCAGTCGGTAACTTTTTAGTTACCGACTGAGAAAAACTGTAACCTTGTAAATCTCTGAAGGGTGCAAGACTTTTGTGAGGAAAACCATGTTATTCTAGAGTCTCCTCAACTGTTTTAGGATGTGGAAGATCCTTGAAGAAAACTAGATTACAGTTTTACTTATCGACCGAGTCAGTTTTCCACCTCGCCGAGGTTCCATGAAAAATGTTCCACCGGGACAGTTCAAGTGGTCTGACAATGGAACCGAATGCCAGGCGCTTGTACGATCTGTCGGAGCACTCTGGAGAATTTTCGAAAGAGCCAAGGACTAACGGTACGACGGGAATAAAGTAGGTATTCGTTGAAGTTGAGTGAGGAGGCGAAGTACGAGGGATAAGTGCCCCGGAGCGAGAGAATAACGAAAAACGTTTCGAACGGTGAATGTTCGAATGGAGAGTTTCGAGTGGAGAAGGTTGATGAGGAAGAGAAGAGGGAAAGGAACGGGGGAAGAGCAAGGACTGCGAACTCCGGATGGTTATCGACGAGATCCACTAAATAAATTGCGATACCTTCACGGATAAAAGTTTTCTATTGGCCAAGATGATTTATCGTTCAACCGCCGGAGGATTTCCTCGCCTGCGGCAGCCTTTGTACAGGGAAAAGGGTTTCGGTCCGGTTTCACCGGAGAGCTCTCCGTTGATATCGGGCCGAGAGAGGCCAGATACCGACCGTCTTTGATACCACGTCTGCGCGCAGGGATGAGCGGGGCTGAGTGCCGTGGATTGTGACGAAGATTTTCTTCATTGAAAAATTTCTCCACTAAGGTTCAGTGGCATCAACTACTTTCCCTCTGCTTTCATGATGTCTTTATAGGGACGACCACTCTCCCTACCTACCTTCACCTTTTTGAGCCCAATTGGGCACCGGGAGAAACATCTGTAAAAAATGAAATATATATATATATATATATATATATATATATATATATACACAAGGACTGAGCACAGCCAATGGATATAAAACCTACCCTATAAATAACAGTTCCATTCGTGGATTCAATCATTTAATTTTTTTTTATAACATTCTGTGGTGATGCTAGGTTAATTTCAAACGGGAACCGCTACACAGTGAAACTTTGTACTATTGATTTATCATAGTTTCATTGAAGAGCCTACAAAAAGCCTGCATGTTCCCCTCAGTACGCAGAAATAAAAACCACAATTTGCCCCATTTGCCAATGTGTGAAAGACTTTATAACGATATGGAGTTTTATGTGATGGGACGCTACGTTATCCAACATCCTCGCGAGCGCTACTCGCTTTATTTCGGACCAAATTGTTAAGCTCGTAATCCACCTCGACAGAAATTTGCACCTACGTCAGATTCTAATAATCCGTACCTGGAGGCTGAATCGTTATAACGCGAGTCTGGTGAGCTCCGCGGAACACACCGTAACGCCTCGAGCACCCCACCGCGAAATCAATGGTAATTCGCATACCGTCAGGATATTGCGATTTCCCGCATCACCGACGATGTCGTCTCGAGTCTCGCTCGAAGGAACTCAGAATATGAAGTGATCTCCATATTCTCCTCGAAGAGCATCGACTACTCGAATGCACCGTCGGGTCGTTGACACCAAGTGTTGCCAGGTCGGTCGGAAAAAAAATCCGGAAAAAAATCCTCCCTCACTACAAGCAGTTAAGCTTGCTATTTTTTTTTTTGTTTAGTGGCCCTTACCTTACATCGATAACTACCAAATCGTCGCCAGCTTCATTCATGACGACGGGTCGACTTGAGACGTGAATGTAAAGACGCAACCCCGTTCGCCCGTTATACGAAGAAAAAAAAAAACCGACCTCCAGACCACCGGATAGATGAGTAGTTGGGTTTCTTTTCAATTTCTTTCCACTCCAACCCCCTCCCCTCCCCGGCGACATACTTTCGTATATCCAGGTCATCAAAGCGCCTCCCCCACCGATCGTACTGAGGAATTCTTGAAGTTTGCGAAACGTCTTGATAAACAGTGTCGCGCGGATCCGAGAGTTCTCCGTCCTCTTGGCGGCATTAATCACGATAATTACTTAAGCTACATGATCCTCGACGTGGGTACCCCGTTCGGGATTCTTGGGCTTCGTGCGTGTTCGGAACTTTTAACGACGCCGGGGGTCGCGGTTACACACACGAAGCGAGTTTCCCTTAGGCTGCCGAGTACAGTCGTCGACATATATTTTCCGCATTCAGGGGGATGAAAAGTCGTTCGGTAAGGTGCAGACTGACGAGCTTCGACGCCCCGCGCATTACCGTCGTGAGAGGTCTTCGGGAACGAGCGTCGGGCGGAGAGAAGTCGCAAGGAGACGCGTGTACTCGCCTGAGAGTATCTGGGTTAATTAATTGCTGTGCGGAGAGACGAGAGAAACGGAAAGGGTGAGAGAAAGAGCGGTTTAAAAGGGATGCGAAGTGGGTGGAGTCTCTTGGCTAGACGGGGACTCCGCAGCTTGGAGCGAACAATGGCTGGAAGCCGGAAACGTGCGGCCCCGTCGATAGTTTCAGTTATTACGGCGAGTCCGGCTTCGGTCCGCCGGCGCTTTATCTCGGCTACGAGAGTTGAACAGGGTCGAACGATACAACGAGGGTTAAACGCCATGGCGGAAGTTGAGGAGCTTTCCGCTTAATTGAATCCGTTGCAACTCATTCCCTCGGGTGGGACGCCGGTTCGATGATCAGAGAATTTCCTGCCGAGAAACAATACTTGGGTTGGCTTCTTCCGCCGGTACGAGGTAAAAGGGACTCGAACTTTGTTCTTCAGGTTGCCGCTACTTTCAAACGGACGAGGGAGAGTGATAATTAAAACGAACAACCTGCTCTTTCTTCTCCAAATCGATTCGACCACAGAGGCTGCCAACGACCAAAGAATGGCCGAGGAGAGAAGGCAACGGAAAAGCGTCCCAGAAGAATTTTCTTATCGCTCGGCTCAGCGGCATTACACGTAAAAGCACTTTGGATAAGAGAAAAAAATATCTGAAATGGTCCCGGGAAAGATTGGGAGAGGTATCATTACGAGATGAAGATCCATTTTCGAAATTGAACCGAGAGTCTGCGTCGCTTTTGCATTTCGAAATAATTAGAGCGAGTAGATTGCGAGAATCCGGTGAGAGCGTCGTTGATAGGGGAGGGTACGATTGTTCTCGTTGGCGGGGGGTTCAATAGCGTTAACGGTTGTTTCGTTGGGGTGAAACTGTCAAAGAACACAGGATGATAGCTTGGAGGCCCGAACGGATTATTGTGGGTGACATGGACACGTTGACACGTCATCCGGATATTCCAGGTGGTATGAACAGTTTTCGCAATCAATCGCAGTTTGGGATGCAAATCCTGCTGGACTGGTCGAAATGTTGCTATGAGTTCGTAAGCTTGAATTCTTGGCGACGGCTGATCGATTGGCTGGCCTTGTAAAGAGATTGGCCACATCACGCAGAACCACCCCACTTTTTCTCTTCTAGGGCAAGAAGCTGGTTGGAGCATTCCAGCTGGCTGTGAAGTCGTTTTCGCCAACCGTCTAATCCCCGCGCGTCAAAAACACCGCCGCAATGTAGACAAATGCAAGGCAATCTCAAACCACACATCCGAGATTACAAAACTCCTGGAGAAAACTCATCAGAGAACTTCCCTTTTGGTGACTTCCTTCAGCTGTTACACAAAAACTAATACGATCCAAGCGGGTATGGCGAAAATGTTAGCACGCACCCCACGGATACGCAAACACACGACAACGTCAGCGGGAAAACATTCTACTACCGTTGAAGGAGAGTAACCGCACTCTACCGAATTCGAGAAAAGGGACTCCTCCGGTTGCCTGAGGGTTGCTTGTTCTGCCCGTTCTGCTTCTACCCCCTTCCGGCGATTTATAGGTATACCGGGCATGTGCGACCTATCCGTCCGGGGAATTGTGTAACCCGGTGCTCTCCACGAGGTGGAGACGGTCAGTTTATTTGTGGTCTCGGGAGACACCGGTACGTTTCTGTCCTAGCCGAGAAAAGCCCTCAGGCTATAACCACATCTGTCGATAGTCTCCTCGCTCTGTCAAATTGAACGTCGGAGGTTGTAGGTACAGGGTGATATCCCCGGAGTATCTCCAGAATATCCGGTCGATATGGCCAAAAATACATCTTTTTCCGAAGGAGGTATTGGCCATATCACCCATGCTTCACGGGTGATATGGCCAGTCGTTAATATCTTCAATATCGCCTGCACTCATAAGGTTGCTCCCTTCCAATTCCAAGGAATTAACTAAACCGGATTTAACTAAGCGTACTCATATCAACGGGAATCATCCTACACTGAAAAAAATTGAAATTTTCATATCGCTTCCTCATAAAAGTTGAGCATTGAAATTTTCATATTGCTTTCTCATAATGATATTTTATTCAAGAAGCTTCTTCTATGAGGAAGCATTGACAGTATTTTTAGCTTCCTCATAGAGGAAGCTTCGCGAATAAAAGAAAATTATGAGAAAGGCCTACACTAAAAAAAAATGGTTGGATTAACCAAACCTTGTGCTGACATACGCTCTTGTTTATTTGGGACAAATAAAGCATTGTTTTGTTAAACGATATCAATCGATTCAGAATTTGTCGATACAAACATTCATATTTGTTGTACCAACCGAATAAAACCTTTGAACGTAACACTAAGCAAAAAGCTCCACCAGTGTCGACTAGCAAACGCTTCTACGATATGCCAGGGACACACGGAGTGTCATATAAGGTCTACGTAGCAAACGTAGTACGCGCTGAGTCGTATTAAAAACCGAGTCAGAGTAAACACCACGAAGTGATAAATAACGTATATCCTTTTAACATGCTTTCTCAGCCAACCATTGTAAAAATTTCCGAAAGTTTAGATTCTAAACTGGGCATTGTTCTGATAAAGCGTCACATGCGATAAACGTGTAATAGGAAGAGACATCTCATTGCCCATAGATGCCGGAATATCAGTTCGCAATACATTAGGTCTGTTCGTTGTCAGAGTAAACTTACAAAATAAAATAATAAAGTAATACTGCAAGCGCTTGTAGAGTTCTTCCAGAGCACTCGAAACCGGAAACGTCTCGCGGGACAGAAACGAACACGCGTTCGGTCTTTGCCCGACTCCAGCTCGGTTAGGCTCGGTTAATCCAACCATTTCTTTTTCTCAGTCCACAATCGAACTTCGCCTATACCGTCCCATTCGGCAAGTTTGTCCGGCCCCTTGGCAACTCGAAGGATGTGCCCAAAGCAGAGCTTTGACCCCGCCAGGCTTCGAACTTAGGAAACAGAGGACCGTCCGACAATTGTGAACGGGAAAAGCTTGGCCAGAGTCCCTGCCGTGGGTACGGAAAGCCTGTCGAAGGGAAGCGTACCTCGCTCTATTATGTAACGGAAACTGCTGTATCTCCTTCCTTCGCTTTCCGGTGGCTCAGAACAGGAGGATCGGGGAGGGTTTTGGCCCAAAGTAGATGCACTTCGGTTTCGGATAATGGAGAAAAGTATAGACTTCTCTGCCCCGGCGTTGGTTCTGCCGCCGTACTGTAATGCCGTGCGATACTGCTCCACTGTACTCGCGAGCAGAGGAGCGCTACTCTCCCTCGAACTATCAGTTCAACGAGGCGTACCGCGTAAACACGACGTTTGAAAAGCTTTGCATCCCGTCCAGGGAATAACGCGTGCCAAACGGCGGGCATTATAGCGAGCCCGGGAGAAGAACGTACGTAGATATGTTCTCTTTATGCGGAAAACTCTCACGACCGGGAGGGACTGTCTGTTCTCTCGTTCTCATGTGCTGGTATTGGGTTTTGTCTCGAATAAACTTTGTGCTCAATCGTTTGATCGGCTAAATGGGTGCTACTTAAAAATTTACTTTGTCTTCACCGCGCGTTTATCGTTTTTTTTTAAATCTTTTTCGTTATTGTTATTGTTATTTTGTTTTATTAAATAAATAACGAGAAGAAAAAAAAATTAAGAAAAGAAAATCAAGTTAAAACTCGTGGGCTTTTGGTATTGAATCGTAAGTACAAAGTAAGCTCGACCGCCGCAGCGCCCAGAACCACTAATGTGCTCGCTCGCAGCGCGGACGGGAACTTCGAGGTGACACTGGCCACGAAGGCCACGATCTACAGCCAGGGCTTGGTCGAATGGAAACCACCGGCGATATATAAGTCATCGTGCGAAATCGACGTCGAGTACTTCCCGTTCGACGAGCAGACCTGCGTACTCAAGTTCGGTTCGTGGACCTATGACGGCTTCAAGGTAAATGAGCATGGTAGCCGATAAGTCTATACATAAACCCGCCCCGACCCCCCCGATAATTTTACATGGACACCATTCGGTGTCGATGAAAAACACAAAAAAAAAAACCACAAAAGAAAAATACCACAAATCATCTAATCTCACGTTAAGGCGACGGGGCGATCGTTTAACGAGAGAATTTAGAAAACGCGCGTTTAATTGTACTTATAAAAATAACTATGATATATTAGTATTAACGTGTAGTCTCTAAGGTGTGAAGAAGAAAGAGGCTTCACTCGATTATCCTCGATTCTCGATAAAATCGTCACTTTTTTTTTCAAAGAAGATTCAAATCCCACGTATATCTGTATACGTATATACGATATGTATATAAGTGTGTACGAGAGTTGATAAAAATTTCTTAGGCATGAAAAAAAAAAAAGAAAAAAAATTGCTATAGAGAGTACTCGAGGACGACGAGAGTCGAGAGGTTCGGGGGTTGAAGCGCGCCCGAAGGGGGTTGCTGCCTCCGACCAGACGCCGAATCCGTTGAATCCCAGGATTCTCGCCACTCCGGAATCCTTGCTTTCTCATCTCGGCCCTAGCTCGATCTGACTCGCTCTCTCGGTATCTCTCTCTCTTGGTACATCCCTTGGTCGTGATACGTCGAAGGCCGAAAGGATCTCAAAGAGGCAGAGGTGAGAGTGAGACGAAGGAAAGGAAGGCACGGAGACCGTTTGAGAGTCCTCGAAGCGGCCTCTCACGCTCGAAGGAATAAAAAAGTGACGCTCGAACGAGCTCGGAATGTAACGGTCGAGAGATTTCGACGAACCGACGAAACCAGAAAGATAAAGATGTTGAAACGAAAGGAAAATTAGAAAATCCCCGATGTCGTCGTCGAGGACGAAAGGCAGCAATTCCCCTTCTTTTTTTTCCCACCCCATTACGATTTGCCTCGGAATTTCGTTTCGGAAACGAACCGAGATCACGCTTCGGGTATGTTTCTTCGGTGATTGCAGCGCCGACGGAAACTACGAGGTGACACTGATGACGAAGGCCACCGTTTACTATTCGGGAATGGT
Organism: Amblyjoppa proteus; assembly: GCA_963922035.1. NCBI lineage: Eukaryota > Metazoa > Arthropoda > Insecta > Hymenoptera > Ichneumonidae > Amblyjoppa > Amblyjoppa proteus. The sequence continues at coordinate 12,350,125 of OY998230.1, forward strand.
CGTCTGGCAACCACCGGCCGTTTATAAATCCTCCTGCTCCATCGACGTTGAGTTCTTTCCCTACGACGTACAGACCTGTGTTTTGAAGTTAGGCTCGTGGACCTATGACGGTTTTAAGGTGCCAACAGCTAAAAAAAAAAAAACAACAAAAAAAAACACAAAAACCGTCGACAAAGATCGACCGGATTTTTCGTTGAATACATAATGCATATATATATATTTTTTGGCAAATATTATTTTCATTGACTGAATTTTGAGTCCTTAGGAATGCCATTCGTGACCGCCGTTTTTGAAAAAAAAGCTCGTGCGATGCGCTGTTGGACGTCACCTGATTTTACATAATTGTTCGATTAATAATACTATATATATATATGAATAATAGGCATATAACATATAACTATATGCTGACCTATATACCTTCCGAATCTCGTTATTGTATATTATTACATTACAGTTGTATGGGCCAAACTTTAATTGGATTTTTCATTTTTCGTCTTCAGTCTGACGTGAAGAAATTTCTAACGAAATTATTAATATTGCTCTCTGTCATACCATTGATTGGATAATATACATTACACGATTTTACGATTTCCGAGATTGAAATCGATGATGCTGGATATATATATATATATATCGTGTTTTTATATTCTGTTAATGTAGCTGTTTCGTAAGAAAAAAAAAAAAAAAATGAAAAAAGGAGATGAGCCAAACAATTGTTAAATATATAGGGCGTCACTGCGTCTTGTAACACGTGGGAAAGGTATAAAATCGAGCGATCTGAGGTTGATGTTTTATAATAATTTGTTAATTGAATTGCCAGAGAGGAGACGCGACGAGGCAAGCAGAAATATAAGCCCGGATGGGATGGCGGATGGGAGAATCCGCAGAATCGATCGAAATCCCATTTCGTCGGTGTATAAAATATTGATATGATGTGTAGCGCGGCAAGCTTAAGAGGGTCGATGATCCCGAACACCGTAAAACGTAAATTTAAACTGGAAAAACGACTCGTTATTCTCACTCCGAATATGGAGCTTTTTTTAATAGAAGCTTTACGAGCCTAATTGCTTTTGTCTAGTTTTTCGTTTACATATTATCATTGTTTCCGGTCAAGCGATAGATACAACAAGAAATGTCCATGTTCGGAGGAGGTGCGAATAAAGATAAAAAATAAAACGACAAACTTAGAAAAATTGTGCTCCTTAAGGTTATGCGAAACTTAGCGCCCGACGCGAGCGCAGTCGTTAAGCAAAGCTGTAATTCATTTTTTCCGAAAGTACAAAACTTCTTATACTTCTTGTAATAGATTACAGTTTTTGTTACCGACTGAGCCCGTTTAACATCGTCTTAACACGCCGATGAAGAGGGGTCTCCCGAAATGTGATAAGTTTTGATAGGCTCGTACAGTCAATTAATTAGGTAGTTTCAGGGTGTCCCGATCCCCTTAACGATCAAGCCACTTCGTAGACTGGTCTCTGGTATGACAAATGAATTCTCTGTGCAGTAATGCATAATCCGACGATAGAGGTTAGTCTCGCGGAAACTGCATATATAAACAACTTTTGCCCTCTATCCTGGAATTAGCAAGTTCCCAAGGTTATTAAGACAGCAGTCGCGCCGCACCGGCGATAATTAGGCGGACCATTAAGGCCGCCGTGTCGAGCAACGAGCGATGCCCTCATAGGTATACGTTGTACACACGGAGAGATGTTCGATACACCGAGAGCGCCATCATAGTCGTTATTGTTCCCGTGCGGCTCCAGAGAGAGAGAGAGAGAGAGAGAGAGCTTGAAAGCTCGGCAAGCGGACCACCGCGGGACTTCCGCTCCGACTACATTTGCATTTCGCAAATTCCCTCGGGCTCGTGACTAGCCTACACCAGGCACCCGGTTGTACCACGTTCGAGAACCAAATCCGCGTCGTTCGCTCAACCCTCGAACGAAAACCCCGCGCGGGATTCTATCTTTTTTCTATCGCTTTAACCGTGACCGGAATACAAAGTCCACAACCTCGTTCGTGAGAACACACTATCCAGCGGCACAAAAAAAAAAAAAAAAAAAATTTGACTTGCCGGTAACGGACCCGAAATTCCTCGGAAAATCGCATTGAAATCAGTGCGCGGCGGAACAAAAATTTGGTTTTCATTTGTTATCCTCGGAACAAACTCTATTCGACGGTCGAGCTATCAAACTGTTAACTGTCGAGCTGAGGCTAACAGTTTAGTTTTTCCGGAAAATTTTAGCACCTTTGAACAAAAATGTTTTACAGTTTTTGTTACCGACCTTAAGGCGATGTGAAACACACTCAGTCGGTAACAAAAACTGTGACGAATGGCATTCGGAGATGGTAGACATTTAGCGAAAAAGCAAAGTATTAGCTGATGTACAATTCAATACCGCGTCCGATGATACTTCGCTTTTACCTCAAACGTCAACCATATTTTACACAGCAGTGATTCGAAAAATGGAATTATCTCTCTTCCACTCATACCGTCACGTGGGCCATATTTAAATTCACCTTAATACCATGTGAAACATATTCTCAGATTATCTTTCCCACTCTCATGAGCTCCACCGGTTTTACCTCTTTGGTATACACGTTTCACATAGCCTTAAGAGGACCAGACCAGGTGCAATTTCACCTCAAAGGCTATTTTCGACGAACTAGAGCTTTGAAGATACTAATGCAATCATTTGCGAATTTGTAACCGAGCTCTTTCCAGAAATTCCTAATTATATCACCCAACATTTCCGCACTGGCTGTGCCAGCGAGATCGACGGACTTAATGCGCGAGTTTCTGTAAATCCTTTAATTAAAAAATAAAGTTGAAACGACACGCATCCTATCGCTGTGCTTTGCGTATCTCCACGGCTTTGATTCTCCATCGCGGACCGGTTAAATAATTCTCCCGTCGATGTTCGATATGGTGGCGCAAAGGATCGAAGGTTAAGCCCGGGGACATTATTATGGTTCACAACGCCCAACGGAGGATCTAAATTCACAAAGGAAGCGAAGATCCGTCTCCGTTCCGTCGAGTTCTCTATATCAGGCAAGGCTTTGCGTCAGTTGGGGCTTCCGCGTTGATAAAGGATAAAATCCCGGAGTACCTAGGTATAGCGATAAAGACATATATATATATATATATATAGCTATATGTAGGAAGAGAACGGGGGAGGGAAAAAGGTAAAAGGAATAGGTTACCTCGAAGCATCGACGAAAGGTAAAAAGAGACGCGAAAAAACATTCGATTGATTCACTCTCGTGTAGGGATGAGAAAGAACGAAAGATGGAGAGACAAAAATTGGCGATGAAAGCTTCTTTTTTTTGTTTTTTTTTTTTACCGACGATATAACTCGACTACACTTTGCTCGATCCACTTTGGTCAGATATGTACATCCCTTCGTTGCCCGATTACGTTTTCCCAGCGAGAGTTTTCTAGACTACCCTCCAGAGTACGACCGTTATATCTGTATAGATCACTTATGGATCATTTTCCGTTTCTCTTGTCGTGCCGTCCGATGCTATAGAGGGAAAATCGTCGAGCTGCGTTAACCGAGCTTCTGAAATCGTACACAGTACACACCCGCCTAAGTTGGAATCTCCGGAAGGTGTTTTTTCTCTCCCCACCGAGCGGATGGACGGACCGCGAAGAAGGGCCGATTGCAACTTACGTGGTCGCGATTTTCCAGCTTACCCAATCGGTTCGAGCCTTCCGCTTTGGAAAATACGTCGACGCGTACTGTATCGCCCTCCGGTCGCCCTTTCTCCCTATTTTTTTCTTCCATATCTCGCGACTGGACTGAAAGGAGCTTTTTTCATTGACGGCGCACGGGACACGAGATAAATTTGCAATATGTAAGCATATGATATGGAACCGAAGAAGGGAAGAAGAACGAGGCACTGGATCCGTGGGATGCTAAAGTGGGCCGGAGGGGGAGGTGGCGAGGGGGGAGGAAAGCAAAGGGTCGAAGGAGAGGATCACGGGAGACGGAGAAGCTTGCGTCCCCACGGCGGGGCTCTAATGGAATATTGCGGTTGCGGATGGGTATTGGATGTCTCCGGGTCTCGTGCTGTTCCGCAATATGCATACCAATGTCACTCGTGCTTGCCGCGCGAATCCTATAGCTTGACTATGTATGCGCATTATACATGTATATACAATCCCTATGCGTTTATGTATATATATCGCGTATATTATAAGTATATATATACATACAGAGGCGGATAGGTGCGTAGTGTGTTAATGGATATACCTACCGGGGGCATTTATGATATGTATAGTACGAAATTGTACCGTTGACCGCGAACACAATAGCAGACGGGCACTCGATGAGAACGTGCATTTTGAATCGCAGCTTGAATTCTTGATTAGCGGATCGCGTTTCCTGTTTATCCCGTAATTATTATCAGCCCTCCCGTGTAGTGCTCAAAATTCCATTCGATTAACAGACATTGTGCACACGATTAATTTCTGTTTTTTTTTTTTTTGGCATTTCGTTATTCTTTTTTAGAGGGGATTTTTTTTTAGGGGTGCTCGAGCCATTTCTGTTTCACCTGACGGATAAGCGATGCGCTACCGGATACGATAAAATCACTGCCATGTAATGGTCGATCAAGTTATTGATATTTATTGTGGCTTTAATTTAACCCTTCAACCCATCGCTGGCAAAACAGTTATTTTTTAAATTTACCTATCAAGTGCTTGCAAAACAAAAATGACTGCCATCGAATTATAAAATATCTAATCACTAAACACACCGGTTCGGAAATGAAGTTCTTATTTAAAAAACAAGGATCAGAAAGTTTAATTTTTTTTTGTTTGTTGCCGTATTCCTCTAAAGCGATTTAATTATAACAGCCTTAACGTTATCGGGATGTCCGGCGTTCGCATAGACGGTACTATCTACCGATCGCTATAATTACGATAATATCCATTCCCGAGCGTCGATCGTCCGGGGCTTTATAGTTTCCGATGTCATTTGGACATACATAGTAGAAACTCGCGAAGCTCTGCCGCCTCGCTGCACACTCTCTCACACACACACACACACACACACACGAATACCATTATGAATGTATGGCGGATTAATATTTTCGATTAACGCCGACGTGTACCTCGGGTTCGTGCGAAACCACCATGCTCATCGTGTTAGCGTAATGTGTCGAGCTGGATGCCGGGCATCGTACTACCTATGCCCGCGAGAGAAATCCCGCACGCCTCTATAGTTTGTCCGAAAGCCCGGGGTCTCACTGATTAAACATCGAGCTTTCCCAACCCTTTCCGTACTCGCGTTCCTGCTACATACACGGTACACATAGATTCGCCATATCTCCGCACCACTCTCCGGACACTGTATATATGTAGCGTCTGTGCGTACGCGCACTCGGGGTGAAGTTGGAGAACGATAATCTAATTTGAGGTCGGCCGACCGTAGGCGCATCCGCTGTACGAAACAAAATAGAATGGAATTCGCGATCTCTTTGTACCGGGCTGATTGATCCTCGCGGTTTACGACTTCATGCAGAAACCGGAAGCGTCATAGAACTCCTGAATTTTGAGTGCTGAACCTGAAGAATATCGATATTCGATTAATCGGGACACAAATAAAAAAATAAAATGCACAATCGCGTTACACTTGCGAAGATTCGGTTCACTTGTTGATGGTTTTGTTTTATTTTCTTTTTGCGACTAACGCGTTGAGAGAAATTGGACACGGTGTCATTTGGGATTAATGATGCATTTTTCATATTCGATTGCGCATACGGCGATTTGTTTTCGGGTTTTTTCTTCATTCTTTTTCCTATTTCCTTTTTTTTTTTTTGTAATTGAACGAGCCAAAGCGACTCCCATGGGAACCCGACGCGAGCTACAGGGACGATGATCATTTCGACCCGGCGCATTGCTGTGACTGCTGCTCATATAACCGGCCACTTGCGAATCGTCCGGCGATATCGGCGCTGGTGGAGAGTAGCAGTTTCGAGCTTTCAGCCGCGGTTGGCGAGGCGATGCCCGGGTGTGTTTTACAAATATTATCGGCATCATCGGAATTTTATCTCCGAGTTTCGCAATTTCACGTTGCACATGCGATTCACTCACGTTAATCGGATAATGCTCTTCGGTCCTATCGTTGACGATAAAGCTGATGGAAAATTGATAGAAAAATAACGATCATTGCCGATCGGACAATGAAAAAACAATCAAAGCGCGTTATGCAGGACAGAGTACAAATTGGAAAGTAGAAATCCCCACTGAGCCGCTTCGTCCGGGCTCGATGGAATCCGCTCGGAATAATAAATTCTTTAACGAATAATCATAAATACTTTTCTTTTTTTCATATAAAATTAATTCGGTGGTTTTACGAGTGCAGATAAATTTTTTTCGGAATTTATTTTTCATCACGAGATTCTCATTTTCCGAATTTATTTAAAAATCTTTATTTGTGAATGTGAAACGCGACGGTAAATTTTAAACTTTGCTCATCTATAGATATTCCGTATTTCAAGGGAGCATAAAAAATATCTTACCCATAGCTGTGATTTGTCCTCGCGGTTCAACCTCTTTGATAATTAATGAAAGCGTGTGATACAGGACAGATTACAAATTATATAGTAGACACTTATTTTATCGTGTGAGCGAATTTGACCACACTAAGCCGCCCCGTCCGGGTCGATGCAATCCGCTCGGAATAATAAATTCTTCAACGAATAATCACAACCTTTCATCTTTTTCATATAAAATTAATTCGTTGGTTTTACGAGCGCAGATAAATTTTTTTCGGAATTTATTTTTCATCACGAGGTCCTCGTTTTCCGAATTTCTTTTTAAACCCTATTCGTGAATCTGAAACGCGACGGGTAAATTTGAAATTTTTCTCATCCAAAGATATTCCCCATTTCAACCATACACCAACAATTACCCGAACGAATTAACCAGAAAAGAGAATTCCCGGAAGTGAACAGTAGGGATTATTAGAGGGCAGGTGACGTGTAACAACTCGGTCGACGTGGACGCTTTTCACTCCAAAGAGCGCGTTTCACATTAAAAATAAAAAACAAACAAAAAAAAAAAACCTAAATAGTTGGAAGTACGCGTGCACGAGTGTTGCGGCTGAAAGTTCTCCAGGGCTTTCCCTCTCGGTAACATTCATTCCGATTGCGAAATGTGAGAGCCTTTTATTGTACACAATACCGGAGCTCTGGCGAAGGTGGGAGGAGACAGTTGAACAACTGTCTTGTACGAGAGGGTGAGTAATTGCCGTCTCTCGGTGGTTCAGTAATCCTGGCCAGGTGCTCGACAGCGCCGGGCGATGCGCGTCTCCGAGGAGCGAAAGGGAGAGGCGAGAAGGTCCCTCTTACGTTTCACTTCAACGCCGTCGAGCCGAAGACTCGAGAGGGGGAAAAGGGTGGGAGAAACCCCCTGCACGAACGTCGGGAGTAATTCTCGCGGGCACGTCGCGAGTTATTAGAGCCGGTGTCCGAGAGCCGTGGAGCGATACCGTGTTGCATAACAGTAGAAGGATCTTCGCCGGCAGTCTTATCCTCGATGGGGAACGAGCCGGTTCGAGTGGTCGAATCTATATCGAAGCCACCCCGGCGGTTTTCACATGCCCTGTCTGGTCGGCGGAACGATATGTCCCAGTTTCGAAACTTCGCGGACCACGCTACGAGCCCGACCGCCTCGAAGTCTTCTCGTTAATCACTGACCGTGAGCTCGGGGCCGCAGACTTTGGCTCGCCGTCCCTTTTGCAACCGAAGTCCAACCTTCGGTGACTCTCGAGAGCTCGACCAAATTCGATTTTCCTCTTTATCAACTTTAAGAAAAAGATTTAAAGGAAAGAAATCTCAGAACCCAAAGAAGCTCGGAAACTAAAGACTGTCACTGTAAAATGTTAATTGTAAAAGTAAAATGTATACTCTCATATGCAATGAGCATCCAATAAAATTATTATTGTTATTATTATCATTAAATATTATTGAGCGTGACACGCAGAGGAAGGTTCCGCGTCCTTGTGTCGCTAGAAACGAAGGGCAGGTTTCGAGTGTCCCGTGTAGCGTTGCCCATGCAGAAAGCGCATGCGACACCGGTTTCGTTGGGTTTTTTTTTTTAACTTTTCTTTGTGGGCCCGGGCGACAGCGCGAACCTCTCGTGACCCGGTCAGAGCGTGACACCAGAAACCCACTCGACGAGTCACCGACTCCAGTCACCTCGCATCTCTCTTGTTAAAGCGGCGCAAACTTTAGGAACGAAAAATGTTCCGAATGTGCGTGTGAGCTAAGCCCTGTGTTCTTTTTTGTATTTTACTTGGTTTTTTTTTTTTTTTTTTTTGGGATGTCTTTTTATAGTTGGAATTTTTGGGGAAAAAAAAACATGTCGCCTACGAGCTTTACCTCTTCGTAAACGCGATGCAATTGCGGATGTGATAAGTCGCGGAAATGGGACTCTCATAATACCGTGATATTAATAGCTCGCCGAAGAGCACGCAGCGGTTGCGAGCATTCCGCGAAGATTCTAAATTCCACAAAGTAATTAATCTTGTCCGCGCAGAGGCGTGGCTTTCAACGGGTGAAAACGCCCCGTGACTTTGCGATTCTGGAATTTCGAGGGGAATTTAAACCATCTCTATGTGACTCCGAAATAGATATGAACATATTTTGTCCGATTTATTTTCTTTTTTTTTTTTTTAAGAGAAATCCGTTCGTAATTTCTGGTCTTATCTCTCTAGCATAAAAACGTAACTTTTTGAAAATGCCACTTTTTTACACAAAAATTAATAAATGAAATATTATGACATTATGTTTGAAAAAAACCTTTCATAGAATGCATTACCGTTGATGTTTAAGCCCAGCCCAACTTCAAATAATTTACCGAAAAAAAACAGAAAAAAATCGTCCATTCACGATCATTATTTTTTTATACTGAGGTAGAATTGTTGTTATTATTATCAAGAATTATAAATTAATAATGTTGAGAATTGTTGTTATAATTATGCTCTCCTTGTACCAGGAACAATTATTTGTTTAACAACATGACTCCAACTACAGTCATTGAATTCCTTATACCATAACAGTCGCAGACATCATACTTTAATCAGATAAACTCCTCAACCATAAAACTCTGAGAATCTCAAACGCACAAAACCCTCTCTCGCTCTCTCTATATCAAATCTTTCCTATACAAAAAAAAAAAGAAAGAAAACGAACAAAAAAAAAATCACCAGTAAATGCCGGTCTCCTCGTACACCCTCAATCACGACTATATTATACGTGAGATAAATTTGTGAATAAAAAAACGCACACATTTTATACCTTTTCCATGGGGGACTCGACTTTACCACGGTTGCGTCGAGTCGTTTATGTCTGCTGTGTTCGCTTTTACTTTTCATTTACATATTAAAACAAGACAAAAAAAAATTACGGTTTACGGTATTCCAGTTTATATTTGGGAATGTGTTTTGCTGCATCGTTTACACGACACAGACATCAATACAAAAATACACATATCATAAAAAAAAAAACCTGTCACTACGAATTTACCACTTGCAAACACACTATACATGCACAGGTTTTTTTTTTTTTTTTTTTTACCAAACACGTAACACAACATGTATGTATTTATATTGATATATATGGATTGAATTTTATTGGATATGTATATCGTGTTTTATAGTGAACGTGATGCGATAGTTAAAACGCAGACAAAGTGGCTCGATGTTGTGACGCATTTCTTTTATTTCAATATATATATATATTTTTGTTTTCTAATCAAATAGAAAAGCATATTAAAATTAAATATTACACAGATTAATGGACTGATGTCGCTCGGCCGTGCTCGCAACGCTTTTTGTCTAGAGAAGGCGGATGCTGCAAAATTTTTTGATTCAGCGTGGCTCTCGCGGGAGAGAAGGAGAGTACAAAAATGTTGGAGGGACGTGTCGAATTATTGCCGCGAAGCACACGTTCGAGGGCGTTCGTTCTTATTTCCGAGGCGTCGACACTCGTGAGAAAATAGTCGGGTAAAATTTGTGCCGAGAAATGGGATATTTCGAGGAATATCTATCGATCAGCTGCCGAGCGTTGGGGCCGCGACGGCTGCTGCAAAGCTTTCGCCTTGGTTCGCCTCTCCGTCCGCAGGAGTCTCAGGAGAGCAAGACCCAACGGCGAAAGTTCTCAGCAAAGCCCAGCCGCCAAGTGGTTAAGGAACGCTGTGGTCAGACCAGACTCTCGCTCTCCCTCTCGTCCCTCGCCGTATATACCGCCGGTGTAAGCCGCTGAGCGTTTCAAATTAAATACCGTAGAAAAGTATCTTAACCTTGTGCTCGAGAGCGAGCGTTATGAAATTCTACCGGCGGCGTAACACAACCGCAAACTGCGATCGATCAAAATAGAAACCCAGTAACAAGGGTAAATATTTTTCAAAAAATTAAAAATACAAAAAAAAAAGCAAAGTCGGCTGCTGTGGCTGTGCATGCGTTATATATTATAAATGTGCCTCTTTGCGTTTGAAATTCGGCGCGGTAGGTTGAGTAGCCATTATATTTTTGTTTTTTTTTTCTTAATTATTTTGATCGATCGGCAGGCTCATTTTTTTTTTTTTTTTTTTTTTTTGAAGAATATCGGTAGGTAAGTGAAATATATTTTAGGCTTTTTGATTGACGCGAGAGCTGCGCTATTGAACGGCCGGTTGGATGGATACCATCATTAATCACACGTCATTACACTGACACCCCCACTCTCATCGATTAGCAGTAATTGCGCGATCATAGCGCGACGTAATTTAGATATATCACGCTATCGAGATTTAATGCCCGGGAGGGTATTTGCCCCACTAAATTATCCAGCGTCCCCGGTCGCTACGAAATTCGCGAGATTGAGGGATCTTCCCGCGTCAGGATCGAGACGGCGAGATTACCTTAGAGAGGCTAGGATCAGTGAGGGGATAACGACGTTCATGCATTATGCGAAGCTTTGCTCGAGGAGGGAAACACTTTTTATCCAGCTTTTTATTTATAAATAATAAAAAAATAATGTGGTGTTGAACAAATTTTGTTGAGGTTGTCGAGTCGAGGATTTTTTTTGTTTTTTTTTAAGACCAGAAATGGGTCTCAGCTTCCTGTATCCGGGCTTTAGAAAAAAGTGGAAATGGCCCTTTCGCGCTTTCAATATTTAATAGTCGCTCTTTACCGCGCGGTTCTTCCGCCAGTGTTTTTGCTCCCTGCAGCGACACCGCCGCCCCGCAATTTTCCGGAAGAGACGAGAGGGCGAGTAAAAAATTTAACGAAGCTTAGTAATAAAAAATGTAAAACGTGTATTGCGGCAGCGCTGAGAGCCACGCGCGTACGTACAGCCGAGTGCAACGGACTCGAGCTCGGAATGATGGATGTTCCGTGGGAGCTTTTCGTATCAAGCTTCTTCGAGCCCTCGGGCTTTTTCCTCTGGCTGTGCTTTCTTCGGGATAGCTACTGCAGAAATTCACATCTGCGTTTATCCTGTTTCTCATCGTTCATCAATATTTTTTTACTTCTCCCCCTTTCGAATTTTACACTTTCAAAGTGTTCGAGTAATAATGGAGTCGTAAATTGGGGCGAAACATCGGGAGTCAAAATCAATTGAAACAACAAGTTGTTTCTTCATTTTTATTGGAACCGAAACTCATTTATTGAAATCGAGACCCTCAGGAAAACTTTTAAAAATACAAACATTACATCTTAACATTTTTGTTACATCCGATTTTCTATATTCATGTCCGGATTGAGAGTGTGATAAAGAAATGTACAGTAATTTAGAAGCATGTTCCACTCCAGAAATTTAGATGCATTATTTAACGAAAAAAAAAATAAAAATAAAAATAAAAAATAAAATTAGTACATTAAATCTTCCCCGCCTCCGTGCAGTTTTTGCGCATTTTTTGTTGTTGACCTCGCACGGCGGAGTTGCGGTTATACTGACTCCAAATTCAATTCTGGAGCACGCCGAGGCAGCAAAGTTCCGAAAGGCCAGATGAGAAAGGCGAAAAGAGAAAGGATTCGTGATAGTTTGAGGCGAAGTCGTGGCGCGAGTTAAAAAAGACTATAAGGTGGAACGAAGAAGTGGTCGGGAGAGACGAGTGAAGGGTGCTGGTGTCGGTGTAACTGCACGGTCGGCGAGCGCGGAGCCGGTGACGTTAAAAGTGTATAAGTGTTTCCGGGTAGCCCTAGGCGACGGATAAGGCGCAAGCTTTGCGTTACCGTGGCGGTTTTTATATCTTTCTCTATTATTTTTCTTTTCATTTCTTTTTTTACCCCAGACTTTCCCGGGTTTTTCCAAAGCGTCACGGCTGGCTGAGCCGGTATCCGGTTGCGAGGCCTTCATCCACGTCTCGTTAAAGCTCCACACTTTTTTTTCCCCCTCTTCCTCTCTCTCTCGCTCCGCATTCTTCCCACCGTCTAGGCAGTGCTTCTTCTCCGCCGTTGCGCTTTTATAGCTCCAAGCTTTTGCGTGCCGTACCGTCTCGAATGGTTACCGCCGCAGCCAGCCGGTTTGTTGCCTGCTTAAGCGACTCTGGGGTTTAGCTAAGCGTCCCATCTGGCTTGTTGGAAAATCGAGGACGGAAGGCTCAAGCTTCTCCGGAGACTCGGTAGCTCGGTTGTTCTCGCCGGCGAATGGAAACGCTCGGCCGAACGACTTGACTGCGGAACTTCTGCACCCCATCCTGCGACTGTTAAACCGCACACCGCTTTGCCCTCCGCTCGCGAAGGCAACCAGGACGCGGTCCATCCGGGCGTGAGATCTTTTGTCGCTTCTCTAACGATAATGCCGAAAGGACAGAACCTCGTTTCGCGAAGTTCCCGATAACGAAGACGAAGGAGTTGGTAGGTCGCTCGCGTGTCCGACCAACCCGACGAGTTCAAAGACGGGAAGGCTATCGGCGATAGGACGACTATCCAGTTTGTTCCAGTCGATGGAGGGACGATACAGGGATAGGGAGACTTCTTTTCACGTTCTCATTTCGCTTCCTTCTCCGAAACCCCGTCGTCTTTCAGCTTCGGTGCAAACCTTATCTTCACGGCCGAAAGAACCCGGATCACGGCGGAGAGCGAGCCAAGAGCATTTAGCTAAACGACGTTTGTATCGTTCCGGGTCCTAAAGCTGGTGGATGTCTCTTCGTCCCTCCCTACCGGTGTCGTGTATACCCGAAGAGGCAAGGGACGCGTGTCTGTACACTTCCGAACAGAGTACCGTACACGCTTCACCATAAGGGGTTGATCGCCACCGAAGGACCCTGATATGTATATGGAGAACGTAAACTAAAACACTTTTAGTGCTCCCATTGAGGATTATCGTTGGCCGCTTCTTCCTGGCGAATGGTTCTCCACAGCACTGAACCGTTGACAATACAGGGCTTCGGTATGAACATGGAAGCGGTAATTCCGGGTGATATGGCCGCTGGCTAAGGTAAGCGGCCCAGTTTCCGCCATCTTCAATTGTTAACGGGAACATTTCATAAAAAATATACGCATCCAGGCAATAATCAAGAGTAAACCGCTCTTCAACGTGCCGTCAATTTCGTTTGTATTTAACGTATACTGTATTTATTATTAGTATAAATTGCGATTAATGGCGATAACTGGGACAGCGGCGGAAACTCGGCCGTTTACCTTATATCTCTGTCAGAACGCTAACGAATGACGCTGGCGCTTTCAGGGATTTTAATTTATGTGTACGCGGGGTCATTGCACCACCCGATGTTATGGTTTTGATCCGCGACTGCACGCAAAAATGATGGATCCGTTTTTCGATGAAAGTGGAGCTTTTTCCTTCGAGCCGCGTTCGCAACACCTTCCCAGAAAAATTGAACGTTCGTAGTTACATGTACTCATTTGTTTTTTCAATGGTGCAGATTCACTTTTGCCGGTTACAAGAACTACGACCACGTCGCTATGAATTCCATTATATGAGTATAGGCGTGTGTGTAACGAATACACGAAGAGGCTTTATGCAAGCACAATTCTCAAAACCCACTCTCGAAAGCGCGCCCTCCCTGGGTCTGCCCGGTACTACCGGCTCTAATACCGGTGCGCCACCACCGATGGCATGCATGCCTATCTAAATACCCCGCAATTTCGCAGCGAGGATTTCCTCCGGCCGACCGTAGGGGGAGGACGGAGAGGGAGGCGGTTGGAGGACTCCGCGATCTAATCTGATTCGTACACGCGGATCGCGAGGTGCGCTCACGAGTTCGCCGACCCGAACTCGGCCGCACAATTGAGAAAACCAGCAGCACCGACAACCAGACAGACAGAGAACTCTCGTCTCGCTCGCGCGCTTCCTCTTGCTATCCCGGCTTTCCGTCGCTCTCGCTACTTCTCTAATTCCAAGTTAAACTGAGAATTTATATATAGTCACCGACTATACCATCATCCACTGTGGAATATTGTAGTTTCCTGAATTGGTGAAACATTCTCACATGGAACAGCCCACTGCGCCCTCGCTGGATCTTACCGTACGGTGCGTTGCCGTCAATTGTCAGGTTTCCTGGATACGTTTTGTTCGTTGGTAATTTTAAGGTAATCGGCTGTTTTTGCATAACAATTGGGAGATTGGGAGATCAGGACAAAAATTGTGAATATGGTCCACCCACATTAACATAGATAAATAGATAGATAGATCAGTTTATTGTGTCCTGGGATAAATCCCCTAAGGGCCAAGTATCGCAGATATACATAGGAATCAATGACTCATAGACCAGCTTCATATTCACTAATTTTAGGCTGCGCGAACGTTTGCGCATCGATACCAACGCTCATTGATAATTTGAGGACTACGGATATCTATTTTCGATGCCTTCGAACCCGATAGAATTAATGTCCTCCTTGATCTCACATCACTTGTTCCAATTTTGGCAAAATTCGCACAATTCATACAAACAAAAGATGACTTTTGAGTGATCTTTTTTTCATCAAAGATTATTGTGTTCTCCTTTTTCATTTAGTCAACATGTTCACAATTGATGCAAACAAGAGATTGCCTGATTGATGTTTTTCTCATAAAAGATTATTGCCTTCTCTTTTTTTATTTTGTCAAAATTTCCAGAATTCACGCAAACAAGAGATGACTTGATTGATCTTTTTTTTCATCAAAGGTTATTGTATTCCCGGAACGGTCCTTCAGCGGGAAAAGCAATAATCCCAGTAAGATTCGTGCTAAATTGACCCTCGAATCAAGGCACCTTGTGCCAGCTTCCTCTTCCTCTTTTCATCGTCTCCAAGGCCGGGATAGGCGCTGCAAGGTTTTCTGCAAATTACGCGTGCAAGACGCGTACTTCATGGACTCAAAGTGAAAGACAAGATTCCCGGGCTCCATGCAATCTGCTTTCAAGTGTCAACGAGGACTCCGTCTAGCTCGGTGGTTTGTTCGCCTCTCTCTCTGTGTCATTCACGAGAGATTGCGATACGGCTGTTCCAGTCAAGGGACCTCGCATCGTTCGACGTTCTATCGATGTCGGGAATACCTTTTCCGAGGATCGCCGTGCCCGGGGACCCTATATACCATTATTTCTCCTCGATGCCGCTCCTGCATGGCCGGTGCCTATATACCGTCCAGTAAAAGTGGGTCGCGTCGATACACCAGTGGAGAAGAACAGAGTAGCGCACACCGATCGGTCCCGATGCTATTTCAACGCGTTGAATTCATTAGCTCGATTTATTGCCAGCATCTGGATTCTCCACACTTTTCCATCCAACCCAACTATCGCATATACCGCTTTCAACAGTGCTATTTCAAGCCACCCTAGGCACTTGGGCCAACTTTCCGGGCCACTATCCTGCTGCCTTCCCATCCTATCGAAAAATACATTCCCGCTACACACACACACACACACGGAGGTAAAAATTCACGATCCATCACATATCCTAAAGTGAAAAACATTTCGCCGGTACAATATCCGCTTTGTTCCACAAATACGACCGGCAATTCTCATTCCCACACAGTAGCCACCTCATCCTGCAATTCCGATCACAGAACTAACGATCCCCGACCGGGGATACAAGAAAGCGATGCCACTCAGCTAAAAAAAGGATCGACACTTTCGAGGCCACTTGTCTCTCAACTATCAATCCTTTTTTTTTATTTCCTTCCCGGGACGTTTTACCGTTCGGGAAAAGTGCCAGGTGGGCTTGGTCTCTGTACAGCTTGAGGGAATAAGTGTCCCCGAGCATGTAAAACCAACGATCTCTGTGTAGATATGTTTTTTACCTCGGCTTTTTTTTTTTACCAGTTTTAGGTCCATTATACACAGATACATGCACACACATATATATGTGGCCGGTGAAGTATGTAGGGTAGTTCCGCCTGCAGTGCGGGATCATTGCACGACTGCGGAGCGTTACCGGTGAACCGTCTCGTCTCTCCGCCGAACGGATTCGCCATCGATATACCTCGAAGTTGTTCTAATCCGGCTGGAAACAGTGCTGCCGGGCTATTGTGTGTGTCGATCTATGTTTGGCTGTGTACACGGCCGTACAGATGTATCGATACACTGTACGGGTACGAAAGTACACAGGGGAACACTTTACTGTCAGGCCACAGTTTCCAATGAACTTCCTGCTTTTCGGAAACTAACCGGACCCCTGAGCGCCATACTGATCTGAACCGACACTCTCGCATTTTCAAAAAAAAAAAAACCTTCGCCGAACCGCATCGCCGCTCGCACTTTCGGTCTTCTACTTTCTCTGTGCTTATCTATACACATACATGTACACATATACATGCACTGAAGAAAAATGTGGTTGGAACAACCATAAGTCGCGGTGACATACGTTCACAACTGCTATTTGGTTGGTACATCACTGAAAAAAAAAAATTGGATGAAATTTCATGCACTGGTACTGGAAGTCTCTAAGCAAGAACTTATATATATTAAATTTCGTGTACAATTGTGATGAAAAATTAATGTACAGTGTATTAAAAACATTGGAAATACGATAATTTTAACGATTTTTTTTTATTTAAAATAAAAAATTATACAAATTTTTTACCACAATTGTACATTAAATTTGATGTACCCGTTTTTGCATTAAAACTTCCAGTCCGATGAATTAAATTTACAATATTTTTTAACGGTGATTGTTTTGTTGAACCATTATTCGCTTCAGTCGATTAAAAATGTGTTGATTGAAACAAAAATGTTTGTTGTATACCAATCAAACAACGCCTTTGACCGCGTGTCAACACGACTTGGTTATAACCCGACTGTTTCTGGTTCTCAGTATATATATATATATATATAATACACGTATGTACCGTCCGATGGTATCGTCTTTCGACTTCTGGAGTTCACTTTCAAGTCTCGAGCCGGATACTTTCAGCGCTTTTGCACTTTTTGCCCTTTTGTTCCCCACTTTCGACATGCTTCCTCTTTCACTTTGGCCATTGTGTGACGTTCTATGGAATGACGAAACTCTGCGACGCATCGTCTAGAAATTTTATCTCGGCAGTACGCCGAGTGAAAGTTTCAAGCGTTGCAACTTCTCTTGAGGAGAGTGGGGCAAAAAGAACCACTTTTATCATTTTTTTTAAATCAAACGGACGACTTCATTTTGCCCCGCTCTTGCCTGCAAATATTATTATTCTTTTTTGTGTGTAGACACTCGATATCCTCATTTTTTTAAACGTTGATCCACCGATATTACCGAGGTAGAAGCTGATAAACAAGAACCAATCCATTTGGTCGTTGAAACGCGCGACAAATCGGTAGATCAACTTTTGGCGAAAGAGTATACGGGCGGAGTGGATGATGCACTGCCCGGACGGACGGTTGTGTGCGCGCGTATATGAATTCAAAGTTGTCCGCAACCCCTGTAGCCGAGGCATCGCAGTCGATCGAGATCAAACGTTCGCGAATGGTAAAGTGGAGGCGAGCGTGGGAAAAAAAAAAAAGTACTGAAGCGCGATAACTCGAGTGAGCTTTCACGTTTCGATGAAAGAACGCTCGATGCACTTGATTCGCACTTCGACAGAGAGAGCTTTACACACATACTTCGAAACCGAAAACGAAAAAAAAAAAAACACCATCGAACGAATCGATCGCAGAGTGCAGTTGGGAATACACTGTGTTTTTTTATCGCCCATCGAACGATTTTATGGAGACGATCGACGGAGGCGAAGGAGAAAAAAAAGCCTCCAGTATATTATCAATTTTTGTGCAATTTGCCAACCTTCTAGTTATCGACAGAGTAACTCCAAATCTGTCATTAAATTACCCAAAAATTGATATTACACTGCAGGTTTTTTTCATAATTTTATTTTTCATTTCAAGCAATTCTTGAATTTTTATCGTTATTATTTTCATACGGAACAGTTGAGAGAAGAAAACTGCTCGGTTTCTTTGCTCGAGTGCGAAGGACCGAGTCCCGTGAGAGCCCTACGCAGAGAACGCGACAATTCGTATACCTGAGCTCGGAGCCCGTCGCCGGGAAAGAAAGAGCCCCTTCGTAGTTGAAAGAAAGAAAATAAAAAAAAGTATAAAAAATAAAATGAAAAAAAAGCTGCAGTAAAGTGAGGTAGAAATAGGTACGTCGAGGAAGAGTTGAACGAGTGAAAAAACAAGAATTGCCATGCGGGCTCTATAGAGGAGATAGATGGTGAAGTGGATTCGGGGATGAGACACTCGTCGTACGAGTCCCATGGGCAAGGCCCTGTCGTCTGAACTCGCGGAGGTAGAAGAACTGGGACGAATCGGTAGGAAATAGAAACGACGACAGAGTCGTCGAGGACGAGGACGAGCGAAGAGTCGAAGGACGAGTTCCGTGAACGGGAGCGAATGATATGTGTCGGACAAGAAAGAGCGGGACATAACGGAATCGAGGGGCAAAACGGACCAGTCCTGCCGATTTTTAGTGGGATGCAAAAAAGCGTCATCTCAGATCGAGAACAACGTTCCGTTTTGCCCCGCTTCTCCTACGCGGTGTCTCCGCGAATGGTGTAAACTCTTGGTGGTTCAGATCAATCGCGAGAATCTTGAGAATTCACCTTCGATCGGCGATTTTCTTTGTGCCGAAACGCTATCTCGTTTATTGGCCGTAGTGTCGATCGTTCGCGGAACAGTTTCAATTCCGTTCGGCAACGTCGGCGTCATCTTCGCGTTCCCGGGTCGTTTCATCGATCGAACGGAAAGATCGACCACGATCGTTCGAGCGATAGACCGGCGCTAAAATATAATAAAAACGGAAAATTGGTGAGAAAATCTCTCGTCGACGGGGGGGAAGGGGTCTTTGCCAAGGGTTTCTCGTTTTAACGAGCCGATCGAACAGAGAGCGAAGAGGATATACTATATTCGTCCGTCGACGGGAAGACCAGAGAGGTTGGAGGAAATACTCCAAGATAAAGTTTTCTCGATCGTTCCTCGATGTTGGACTACCCCTTTTTTCTCCATATATATATATATATATCGTATATCGTATATCGTATATCGTATATATATATAGGTCCTTCTTGCCACAGTCTCTGGATTTCTATCCATCCAAAGCTCCTCTATACTTTTTTACCTCGTAATCGACCATCGTCTCGCTTTGCTAGAAGTTATCGAATTTCTCTTCTTTTATATATCCGTCCGGTCGGACGGACGAGTGGGGCTTTTTTTTATTTTTTATTATTATTTTTATTCCTGCCGAGCTGTAGGAGAGAACGCAGAGTGCATCACGAAACTTTACGGCTTCTCATCGAAGATTCAAAGACAGGGCAATCGAATCCTTTAATCCGGCTTTGGGAAACCCGCCTCTCAAGCGGCCTTTGTGCTTGCCCAAAGCTTTGCGATAAAATGAAAATTTCGAAGTGGAACATTGTTGGATAAATATACAATCGATACTATAGCTTCCGTAATATTTCCTACGGCGTGATAACTTTTTCCGAACGGATCGGAATAATGTTTTATAGGTAACACGGTTTACGGGAACGAGGATCTCGAGTACGGAAGATAAATTGTTGATAACAAGTCGTCGACCGTGAGCAAGGTGAACTTCATCGTTCAATTTAAAAAAATTTAAGAACCGTCTTCGGGAGAAAAAAATATTGTGAATCGATACGAGCGTCGCATTTCCTCTCGGCGAACCGCGGAATATCGCCAGATGTACGGATGTTCCGGATCTACGGAAAATCGGACGAATCGTCGTCCCTTTCACAACCGATACTACACACATATATAAATACGTTACACGTAACTGGGGATACAACGCAAATTGAATTTATCGTCGCATCTGTATCGAATATCTACCCTTTATGCTCTTGGCTTCCTTTCGTCCGATAAATTTTATTACCTTCGATTGTCTGATCACGAGTAGGCGACCGGTGCGGCGAAGACGAGTGAGTACTCGAACATTGGCAAAAACCACTTTGACGAGTTTTCTGTCGAAGTAAAATCTGTCGTGGCATACCGATTTATTTTTTGCTCGTTACAGACATCTAAAAATTCAAAATCTTACTATTCGTGATAGAATTGTACATAACCAAAAAAACAATTTATTTGACGGCCACCGTTTATTTGGATTAAGTAAAATATTTATTTGATGTACATAAATATTTAATTAAATGAAGTAAATAGTTACTTAAATGAAAGAAACATTTATTTAAATCAAATAAATATTTTACTTAAACCAAATAAATGGTCGCGGTGAAATAAATTATTTCTCTGGGTGCACAGACACAAATCTAAATCAAGAAATCACCAAGAACCGTCGAGAATAATCAATGTCGTAGACCTGTCAAGCACTTACCGCGCTGATTTCACGAGCGGGTTGAACATTTTTTGTCCGTAAAGTATGCACCATTTTTTTTTTTTTTTTCGTCCGGCGACGCCAGATTTTGTCTGGTCGGAAAAGTTCGAGCGAACTCGACGGGTCGCGTTGATTGACATTGATTTTTCATGCCACGTGCAGAATCCCGTCGGGCCGGACTGGTCCGCGGTTGACACGTTGCCCTCATCAGGGGCAAATCCCACGAAATCGCACAGACTCACGGCGAACGTAACGGGAGTTTGTACGGTGAAAGAGTTAGCTCGCTGCTGTCTAGACTGGGCTCTCAACAGTCAGCGAGAGAATGCATTCGTAATGAGGTACACGCGCCGCACTATTGTACCGAGTTAAATTGCAGTTTGCCGGGAATAGGAGTAGGTACGTACGTACTCCCGGGGAAAAGCTGGAGCGTGTGTGTACAACGGCGGCGGCGTGTCTGCCACTTGAAATTCTCAAATGTACGAGTGCTCGTTGATTCCTCGTCGTCGTGTCCCACCGGCAACCGTGCATCCTGCGTATCGCCTCCTCTCGAGGCTCCTGCAGTTTTCTTCGCTCGCCGATGTTTCATTAAATTCATTACGCGACTGTCGCAGATTTCCACCGCGAGTTACGTTCAGCTCGCGCGGGGGAATCGAGTTTAAAAGTTTCTTTCTACTCTGTCTGAAAAGTACAATTAACGACGTTATTGACATTTAATTGAACGGATCGTACTTGTCGCATGATGGCACTTGGGAAAGTTCCTGATGAATTTTAAAGTCAAGAAAATTTGTAAAATAAAGTGAAGGACTTTGATCGGGTGGAGGAGAGACCGAGTTTATTTCAGCATTTTTTTTTTTATTGTGCACTATAATTTTTATTTCCGTGATTTCACGATGAATCACATTTTCCTCCGACACACACACACACACACACAGAGATATGGCCTTTATCCTTCTACAAAGAAATTCCAGTAGCTTTGACCCCTTCCCATTCCTCGTCAACGGGCCGGTACGTTGCACGGTCGACTTGCAGTGTTTTAATTAGCCCCGGTCTCCTCCGCATACGGTACGTTCATCAAGCCTCCGGGAAATATATGAAGGTTTGCGAAAACCTAGTTTATACAGCCACTCGCATCAGACGCGAAAGTATTAGTTCCGCTTCCGGTAATCCGGCGATGATTGCCGCCATGGCAATGGCGAGCCGAAGAGTCGCTGCCGCCGATGGTCCTAGTTATTCGCGCACACGAACTACAAATTCGCTGTAGGAGAGGAGATCGATGTGTGTGTATACATGCTTGGCGGATGTGTCTCGGTTTTCTTTCTTTTTGTTTGTCGTTCTACAGCATCCGCCCCCCCTCCCCCACCCATCCTCCCACTGGCTTTTAAGCCGCGAGATTGTGCGACGCGCACGGCCACCGGAGAAGCCCGCGTCAATGTGTGCGACCCACTTTCTTCGCCGAAATTAGAATCGAAATGTAAATCACAAATTGGACGTTCGGAGAGTGAAAGGAGTAAAATAAAAACATCCATATATAAATGGAGAAATGCTCGAGTGCCTGGTACGGTGCTGAGGAGCCCCACGTTGATAAAATGTATTCCACGAGTAATAAGAAAAAAAAATCTGGCTGGCGAGGTGGTGGAACGGTTGAGAGAGCATCGCCAGATTCAAGCAGTCATTAGTCGGGCAGGGACGATTTTTTTTTTACTATCGTATCCAGCTTCTAGCTTTCAAAAACACAGAAATTCATTGCTCAAATATCGAAGAACTTTGAAAACGTGTGTGAAAATAACGAGACAGGCAAGATGGACCAGTTTCCGTTCGCCATTTCTCGACACGACCCTATATATAGGCACATGTCCTAATTTTTCCAACAGCCATAGATTTTTAGATTTCCGCACTGAGAAAAAAAAATTGATTGATTCAACAAAATTAGCGCTTACGGATGGCGAAACAAATTTTTTGTTGATCGAACGAAATAACTGTCGTAGTAAGTAAAGAAACATTCGATTCAACGGCCTGTTAGTTTAATCAACGAGGTGTGCTTATCGATCAACCAAACATTTATTTCGCCACCCGTGAGCGCACATTTTGTTGGCTCAATTGATTTTTTTTTCTCTGTGCGCCGTAAAAACTCAGTTTATAACAAAAAAAATAATATCTTGTTTATTTTTAATTATATCAACAATAAAGAATAAAAACATATATATATATATACGCATATAGCGTCGATTGACTGAGACACATCCGAGTATTCACAGACCGTCACCTTGAGGGGAGGCTAAACCCCCTCTCGCTCGCTCTCACACGAACCCTGTGGCGCTCTCTCCCTCGCACCCAAACAACCGCCGGCTGGCTTTAGCCTCCTCTTGATAACATATGCATGGATAAACGTGCTAACAATATTTCCGCGTGGATACGCCTTATCGGGACCAGCCTGACTCAATTAGTCACCGTTAAATAGCAAACACATGCGGTTAATGCATAATATCGCAGTACTCCGTGTTAAATAGCAAGCGGTGCGTTAATTAAGATCCCACATGAGCCCAAACCTGGGACCAGTCAGCCAGTAATAATAATAATAATTACAAGAGCGGCTGACGGTGTGCAGACCCGAGGCCGCTTATATTCGCTTCCGGCTGTTAACCGGTCAAATTCACCGGTGCTCTCGTCCGTAAATTCGTGCCGTGCACGATCCTTTAGTACTGTCCGTACCCGCAAGCGCCTTTATTAATATCGCCGTCGAGGCTTTATCTCTGCTGTGTCTCGTTTAACAGAAACAAAAAGAACGAAAAAAAGAACAAGCGTGATACTCTCGGTTGAGTTCCTTCGGATTTTGTCTACCGTAACGTCACCGGAAAATCTTGTCTTTTTTTTTTTTTTGATTGTCCTCTATTTTGCAGCGGGCAATCTTTTGCGTTCCTAACAGGTGTATAATATTTAGCGGTTGGCCGGTAATTTGCCGTTGTACAAGCTCGATTGCACACGCCTCCCAACGAGCAGCTGTTACCGCAAACCCTCGCCAAGACTGAGGACAACGAAATCGGCCAAAAACGCTGTGAACCCAGAGGCTCATCCCTGAAGCGCGCGCGTACCTGTTGAGTGGCCCTCTCGGGGCCTGTAAACTGTAACATCCGGTGTGGAAAGGCTACTCGATCCGTGGTTCGCGGTTGAAAGGAGCCCGATTAATTTTTATTCGGCGAGTGCGACGGACGAATGGATGGACTTGTATCAGCAACGGAATTGGGTAGCGGTGTTGGGATTTTTTTTTTTTTTTTTGTGGATACATGGACAATCCTCCGATTCATGCCAAAGAAAAATTGAATACATCAAGTTAATGTTAAAAAAAAAAAAAAAAAAAACAGAGCTTCCTCTATGGGGAAGCAATTATACGTACTTATAGAAAGGCTAGTGGATTCGTGGTTCACGGTTGAAAAGAGCCCGAATAATTTTTATTCGGCATGTGAGAGGGACGGACGGACTTGTATCAGCAACGGAATTGACTGGGGTTGTCGTGATTTTTTTTATGGATAGATGGACCATCGCCCGATTCATGCCAAAACAAAATTGAATACATCAAGTTAAAGTCAACAAGAGAAAAAAAACAGAGTTTCCTCTATGAGGAAGCAATTATACGCTCTTGTGGAAAGACTAGTGGATTCGTGGTTCGCGGTTGAAAGGAGCCCGATTAATTTTTATTCGACGAGTGAGAGGGACGGACGGATGGACTTGTATCAGCAACGGAATTGGCTGGGGATGTCGGGATTTTTTTTGTGGATAGATGGACCATCCGCCGATGCATGCCAAAGTAAAATCGAATAGATTAAATTAGTGATATGAAAAAAAAAGAATTAAATATGGACACTCGTGGAAAATAAATTTTTGTTAAAAATACAAATGTTATTTACCGTGGAAGCTCGATCGTTCCTGTAGATAGGAACCAAACAAGGTATCCGTGGGAGATGATTCGACTTACGCATCGCGAGTTTTCGGCACAAAAGCCGCACACTTTAACCCTCACGAAAGTCCATTGAAGCCTCGATGATTGTCGCTTCAAGAGCCGTCAATCAACTTTTCACAATGGATAACTCGCGCCGAAACAGTGCATCAACGGTCGATGCCACATACAATTTAATTGCGTATACGGTATCATTGATCGGCCTCCAAACTCGTTCCTTTTTCGCTGAAAAAGCGAATTCGCCACGCGAGAGATATTACCACATGCGCTTCGCACGATCCGTTGACCCCGAACAAAAATATTGTACACATCCCAAATTGGATACCAACCAATTCCCGAAATCGTCGTAACGAAATAAAAAAGAGTTAAAAAAAAATGCAACCACCCAACGGATCAGTGCACACGCAGTCGGGGCGTATTTGATTCAGTTTTGAAGAGCCGTGCTCGGTGCGCTCGCTTTTCCATATTTTCTTTTTGCTCATTTATTTCTTCAGCCTCGATGGATCGGTAAATGTTGGTCATTCAAAGGGCGTATTACATTCGGTATTCGTCGCGTCGCTCCGGCAGAATGAAAATCCCGTTCGGGAAGCGTCGGTTATGCGAGAACGAGGGTGTGCGCGAAAAGAGATCGGCGATGGAGAAAGCTGGAGATCGTCGACGAAGGCACTCTCGCGCGAAGGATACAAGAGCCGGCACGCAGGGAGGTTCGCTGGGGGTGGGTCGGGCGGGTGGTTTGACGCGAGGATCCTGCAGAGGTTACGAGAGTCTGAGAGGAATATAGTAAGGCGAGGAGGAGACAGGAGAGGAGGGAGGAGACTCGAAACGAAACGCCATTTCGACGAGGAATGTTCCTCTCGTCGACGTCTTCGCGAACTCGGCACGTAACCCGACGGCGCGCGGTGTACCTCTGAAATATTGAAACACGTGGAGATTCGTCGTATGCTCTTCCACGGCAGTCGTCGCTGTATGCGAAAACAGCGCGCTCGACGACGAGCCTTTTCCTCCTCCCCGTGCACTCGACTGAATGGTCCTCCGTCTCCCTGTGGAGAAAGTTAATCGAATTCAACGTTGTTCAATCGTGCGACGGAGACCCGCGGACTTCCCTAGAATATCGTAAAATCATGGAATTCGAATCGAGCGGATGTCGGTCCGAAGACGTTACGCGAGACTGCCGATCCAATACGGTCGGACCCGACGGCGAATCAGTGAAATTGGGCGTGATTAGCTAATCGGATCGACTTAGCCGCGAGGTTGGCCATCAGTCGCTCGCCAGTAGGACTTCCGATCCGATTATCTCGTCACACCTATCGACGGAGTAAAAAATAATTTTGTTAAATCGGTGATACGAAGTTTCGTAAAAATGATTCTGTTAAGTGACAAAGTCGTTTGTTCGGTTTTGAACGTAGAAACCTGTCCTTCTATTTCTAAAGGTATCAAATAAAATTCTTAATGACATGGATTAACAATTTTAGTTTGTATCTTTGTTTGTACAACTTAGAGGCGGAGGGTGCGATTGGAAAATTAACGAATAAAATGTTTTGGGCGTCTGTGGGCAACGATGGAGACACATAAACTGTCAAAATAAATTGAAAATTTAATGTACCAGAGCTTGAAATTCGCTTATGTTGCTTACATTAATTGAACATTTATGTACTTTTTTTTTGTAAATTAAATTACCAGATACTAAAATTACAAATCTTTTTCGTGAAATTTACAAAAATTTTCATCAAAAATAAAAATTTTACTGTAAAATTGCGACGCACATGTGTGTTGAAATTTCAGAAAATGTTTGTATGAAAAAGTTTCCAATACCGTTCCATTAATTTTCAAAGAAAATTTTTTTCCACTGTACCGGGAGTTCATGAACACCCAAAATACACGAGGGACCCCCGTGGACCCCCCCCAGGGTTAAGAACCACTCATATACACGTAGAGGAGACCGGGGCAAATTGGCATAGCGAGGCAAAACGGGACAGTGAGGGCAAAACTCAATCTTGCAATAATTTTTGGATGCCCTATTTCGTCCCAACGATACATCCGGATTTTCAAACCCGTTTTGGCCCACGTATCACCATCGGCATCACCCAAAAGTTATTGGAAAATTACTTTTTGTCTCATTATCCCATTTTGCCCCGCTCTCTCCTATGTAGATAACCTGCGGTTCGACGTCGCAAGCATTTTCCTCTCGTCGCGGCCTTCGCGAACTCGTCATATAATCCGGTGGCGCGCGGTATACCTCTGAAATATCGAGACCCCGTGGAGATTCGTCGTATACTCTTCCTCGGCAGTCGTCGCTCTATCTGGAAACAGCGCACTCGACCACAAGCCTTTTTTTCCTCCCCTTGCAATCGGGAGGATTGTCCTCGGACTCGCTGTGGAGAAAATTAATCGAATTCTACGTTGTTCAATCGTACGACGGAGACGCCCGCATCCCTTAGGTTCCGCAGGCGAGCTCGTCACGTAATCCGGTCGCGCGCGGTATACGTCTGAAATATTGAGACACGTGGAGATTCGTCTTATACTCTTCCTCGGCAGTCGTCGTTGTATCTGAAAACAGCGCACTCTACGACAAGCCTTTTTCTCCTCCCAGTGCAATCGGGAGGACGCTCCGCCGACTCGCTGTGGAGAAAGTTAATCGAATTCGACGTTGTTCAATCGTGCGACGGAGGCGCCCGAGTCCCTGAAGCCGTCCTTCTCGTCGTCGGGGAATGGAATATCGTAAAATCATCAAATTCGAATCGAGCGGAGGTCTCGTCCCGAAGACGTTACGACGTTTCGTCTTGAGCAATTTTGCTATTGATACTGTCTTGTGTGACTGCTGAAGTAGTGCAAAAAAAAAAAAATAGAGGTGGATGGTGAACTTCAAAGTCGCTAGGCCGGATCTGGACCAAGTGTCGGATCAACGTGTCACCGGAGAGAGGTTCCAGTTTATGAATTATTTATTTGATTTATTACGTGGGTTTCTGGGTTTTTAAAGAAGCATCATACTTTGGGAGGGGTTTGGGAATACTTCATAGGATTCGGGACCAAAGAATATTAAGGAGGGGCGAACTCAATGAAAGAACTGGAATCAGTATTGGATCATTGTGTCGCCAATAATTTCTTCTCACATTTGTGAATTATTTATTTGATTTTTCCTGACGTTTTTTTACATGGAATATTGTCAATTTCACTGCCAGTATTATCGCGAAACTGACCGTTTAATAGGCTCGGGCCCGAGAATGAATCAGTGAAATTGGGAGTGATTACCGAATCAGACAGATTAGCCGCGAGGTTAGACGTCAGTCGATCGTCAGTTACACTCTCTATCCGATCATCTCATCACGGGTCTAGTATTACGTAGAGATACATGGGGACAGATCGATACGTAATATTTATATCCGGATCTGGGCCAAGCGTCGGATCAACGTGTCACCGGAGAGCGGTTCCATTCATATTTCTGAATTATCGGTTTGATTTATTGCGCGGCGTTTTGGGTTTTTAAAGAAGCATCATACTTAGGGAGGGCTTTGGGAATACTTTATAGGATTCGGGACCAAAGAATATTAAAGAGGGGAGAACTCTATACCGGACCTGGTATCAGTGTTGGATCAACGTATCGCCAGAAATTTCTTTTCATATTTATGAATTATTTATATGATTTATCCTAACGATTTTCACATGGAAAATTATGCCAATTTCACTGCCAGCAGCCGCGAAACTGTCAATCCAACATGCTCGGACCCGATAACGAATCAGTGGAATTGGGAGTGATTAGCGAATCGGATAGATTTAGCCGCGAGGTTAGGCATCAGTCGCTCGCCGGTTGCACTCCCCATCCGATTATTGAAATGCGGATATATAGTATATAGTATTGCATAGAGATACATAGGGACAGATACATACGTAATATAAAAGATATATACATTTATAGATACCCTACGGTTCGGACAATACGAATCGGTACAAAGGGTGTGTGTGCGCGCGTGTCATTCAGTCCTCTCGTTCCGTTCGGACTCCGGTGGATCGGGACATCCGTCAATTTCGATTATATTTGGTCGGGGTTATCCGTCGCCATTGGTCCCCCGGACCTGCCCCGAAGAATTTCATCCGGATAACCCCGTTGACGCCAAAAGTTACATTCGCACTCGGTCACGACTATAGAGCCAGCCAGCTACGTGACCAAGTGTTAATCTCTATCTATACAGTTATAAATCTCCCATGGTCGTTCTTTCTGCCAGGGTGATTCAGGGTGATATGGCATGCCGGGTGATATCGCCAATCGTTATATACTCTTGCAAAGCGGAACTGCAGGATTTTCATGCCGAAAAGCATTCGGTTGGAAAATTTGTCCGTTATCCTCCACCCGAATATCCGGGTGATATGGCAAATCGATAGTATTTTTTTTTATATCAACTTAGCGATTTTTCCGAATCTTGTACTTTAAATATTTAACATCGATATTTAGAGTTACTTACGATCAATTTTTCATCAATTTTTTAGGGATAATTTTTTTTTATTATCCTTTTAATTTTAAGAAGTTAATTTTTTTTAAGGACGCCATATCACCCGGGCTTCACCCCTATGTGGATTGCATTCGACGATCGAACGAGCCCTGTTCGACAACTTTAGATACGTTTTATGCCTTGTGTGTTCACAGCCGTACATAGCCGGATAAATTTTACATATTATATGTCGATATCATATTTATATGTATATCTATCATTTTATTTGTCGTGTGAATTTTCTTAGCGCCATGCTTCAAAAAGACTGTATGAACAACCACGTTGTGCCTGCGGAAGCTGTGTGGACATCTCTGTGCCTTAAAAAAAAAAAAAAAAAAAAAAAAACGCCTGTATCGATGTTTGTTTTTCAATGATTATTATTATTAATTGAAACCAATTTGTGGGTTTATGGTGAATTTAATTATTATTATTATTACGATGACAATGCGAGCGTATTGGACATTAATTGTTTTTATGCATTATAGAGAGAAATGAAATAAGCATATAGTGAATCGCATCAGACATTTATGCGTATTATTATTCGTATTTGTTATTTATCATTGTTATTCCTTATTAAATAGTTGAAATTTTGCGAAAGAAAAAAAAAATCGCTGACAAAAAAAGAAATGTTCGCCTCGCATTACATTCGACGGTGCGAGGAGAATGAGCTTTTTGTTGTTGTGAAAAGCGATTCTTTGCTGCATCGAGTTCTATTGACCGTGGATTCCTATCCGTGTAACGCAGGTCGACCTGAGGCACATGGATGAGAAATCGGGCAGCAACGTTGTCGACGTCGGCGTCGATCTATCTGAGTTCTACATGTCAGTGGAATGGGACATACTCGAAGTGCCTGCCGTTAGGTGAGTGCCTCA
This sequence comes from Amblyjoppa proteus, assembly GCA_963922035.1. Lineage (NCBI taxonomy): Eukaryota > Metazoa > Arthropoda > Insecta > Hymenoptera > Ichneumonidae > Amblyjoppa > Amblyjoppa proteus. Next base: position 12,380,177 of record OY998230.1, read on the forward strand.
CTTTTCTGCATGCAATTTTTCTAAAACCCTTCCGGTCCTCGACTCTCTTTTAGCTTTCTCACTTTCGCGCTGCCGAGAGAAAAATGTGCTTTACACGCTGAGAAAATATCACCGGAGGCCATCAATACGTGCGACCATACCCGACTTGAATTTTTAGTACCTCGTTTCGTAAATGAGAGTTTCTCATGACGGTGTCAACCGAGAATTAACCCTTTCAAATTTTCGCAATTGTTTACATATTTTTATTTTATTTTCAATACGTCTTTCTCAGTCGAAATCTTTTTTTTCGTACAGTTCCAGCTACTTAATGCATTCGAACACTGAAAAAAAAGCTTGAATCAACTGAAGATTCGCGCAGGGACGTTCAAATTAATATTTTGTTGGTACAGCTAAAAGATTGGTTAGTTGAATAATTTTTTGGATTGTTTCACCAAAATATTTTTGAGGCATTAAAATATTTTGTTCGACCAACGAAATATTTATGTGAATGTCCCTGCCAGAATCTTTAGTTGATTCAATTGCATTTTTTATCAGCGAAGTGATACCGAGCCGTTCCGCATTCTGGCGTGTGACAGAGCAATTGAAAAAAGTCGATGTTTTTATCCTGTCGATATTTCCGCTCATCGATCCCCGACGATCTCGCACACCGGCATCCATTTTCGCCCTAGCGGCTGCAAGCTCCGAAGCCCACAAGAAGTTTAACCCGTAGAAAAATAGGAAATTTTATTTTCTTGCCGTCGGGAATTCCCAACGGAGATTTTTAATCTCGTTATTGCGAACCCGCGCTGTTCGATAAAAATCGAGAATAAGGAAAATATATATATCCGGATGGGATCTTTTATATATATCCGGAAGGATACTTTTATTAAAAACGTTTGTGCATTTTTTAAGGGTCGTGAGTAGAAATTCATGACTAACTCTCGGTGCCGGCAGTGTACTTCAATTTACGAATTGAACTATTTGTGCCATTTTTTGTTATCTATGGAGAGTCGGGAGTACATTAACGGGCTCGAGGGTGTCAAATTTCTTGTCAGAGCTTTCGGTTAGATTATTATTTACAAAACTCCTTACTCTCCATCTGCGAACAGATCTGATGGAACGTATCATAAAGCTGATAAAAAGCGAAAGAACTTTCAGGTACATGGAACCTATATATATTTATATGTATACTCCTTGTATATAAATATATATATATATATGAACACTACAGCGACATCCTCGCAAAGATTCGTATGAAACTTAATATATTCTGCTAGAAAATATGGTAATTTTCGCTGGCGCAGATATTACCAGAATATCCTGTAATTTTTGCTTGAATATAGTTTTCCTTACTAGAAAATATAGTAATCGGTGGCGCCGCGATCACGAACTGCTTGTTTTATGTTTGCAGATTATACCGGCATATTGAGTCGATCAAATTAAACAATATGTATAAATATATAAAAAATGTGTATCAACGAAATTCTCAGTATTTATCCACGGATTTCCCAGGAAATCGAGGAGATTCTTAGTCAGGAACGCACAATTTGGCCAACCCGATTTCTGGAAAAAATGACCATGTCGGTTTGGTAAAAATTGCTACAGCTCCTGTGAAATGTTCACATATCGCTAGTAGTGGTGCTAATGCACCATGTTGTGTGGATGTACCATGATCGAAATTTGCCATACGAATTGGTAGTTTTTTCGAGACCCTTCTCGCAGTGTACACGTGATGTCTAGTGATCCTTTAAATCCTTGAACTCCTTCATTTTTTTTTATGTTATGGAAATAATTAAAAATATTTCGTGTCATGTCGGTTCCTTCCATATAACGATATAACTAAAGATCGATCGTTGTCACATTACTAGAAGTCCTGAGAGAGTGCTTAAAAGGTTTTTGTATTTCATTTAGCGTCTCAACTAGTCCCACCATGGTATAATTAAATAAATAATTATTCAACGATTTTTCGTTTATTGCATACTGTTGCAGAAATGAAAAATTTTACACCTGCTGCGACGAGCCTTATCTCGACATAACGTTCAACATAACGATGCGAAGGAAGACTCTCTTTTACACCGTAAACATCATAATTCCCTGCATGGGAATTTCATTCCTCACAGTACTGACGTTTTATCTTCCGAGCGACAGCGGCGAGAAGGTGAGTAAATGAGTTTTTTTTCTAGCGGCGTTACGGCGTTATTAGTAAATTTATATTCGCGTAGAGGTCTTTCAATTTTCTCCTCTAATTAAATGTGCGACGATGGGAAGTGGGGGATTGCAATTTCTTAATCGCAAGCTCGGCTATTAGCAGTAGCCTGGCGCGCGCTGACAAGGAATGTTTCAAAGCGTCCGTTTTCGAGCTTCCATCAACTACATTATCGGCAGCACGGACCACCATCAATTTTATAGTAATTGGATCTTTAACCCTGCACGTGCAGATGAGAACTAAATCCGTACAGGAAACACAACTCTCTATGAAGAAGACAAATAACCATTTTTTAAGCTCATATAGTACAAAAAAATGTAATTTTCTGGTATTAGCATAATATTTCCACGAAAAAATTAACCCTTTGGAGCAAAGTAACGAAGAGTGGGGCGAAACGGACCATTCGTCAATTTTTCCCGTGACGAAACAAAATATCTCGTTCGAATGAATTCGACACGATTTCGTTTTGCCCCGCTGTCCCTCTATTCTTCCAAACAGCACGCCGAAGCATTGCCAAATTTGCCGCACATCCTCCGATCCTTGTCTCGCGTACGACCTTATTTTTCAAATCGCTTCCAGCCTCCTTTTGAAGGAAAATCCCGTCTCTCGGATCAAAAAGTTATTTCATAAGCGCAACAAATCGTAGTGATACGTACAGAGGTACGATTTAAATTCAATATTTTTCCCCCGCTCTATCCCCTTAACTCTTTATTGGGAACACTGTACACATATGCATGCAGAACGTTTCGTTCGACGAATGGAAGAAAAAAGAATCTGTAAGCCTCTTTTTACGCCCTGCCCGTATTCGATCGGTTATATGTTATAGGAGACCGTGGGCAATCAGAGATACCGATATCGACGAGTGCCCCGCGATACCGTTCTGCCGCGCGGCCCAACGAGGCGGAGATGTAAATTTTATTGCGGTTCTCGCGCGGCCGTAAAATGAGCCATGAACGGATGTGGGTAACACACGACCACGCTCGGCTACCCCGACTTTTAGGTCCTGCGGGTGAAATTCTCTAAGCCTGGACTGTCGACGTGTGTGCGACGTGGTTGCGTGGTTGAGCGGAGCTAAAGGCTACACGAGTATGTGTACACATGCCCTGTACCGCGCTGTACAGAGCGATAGCGTTTCGCGAGCGCGATGGCCAATTTCCCGCGTTAGCTAATCCGTTTACGTCACTTCGGTGCTAAGCTAAGCGAGTCAGGTGCCTCGTTAACTGTTGGAACCACCGGTACATTTATGTCGGGCCAGCCTCCCGGAGCCCTCCGACGATGGGGAAGGCTCGGCTTCTCTTTACTCTGGGGGTCTCTCCACCGGCGACTTCTCCTTCTCACTTCGAATCGCTCATTCTCCCCCGAGTCGCGCTCGCGAAATTTAACCCTCCGGTGTACACCGTACCTATTAGCGCGGGATAGAGAAACGATTAAGCTCCCGCGGTTTACTGATACAGCCTCAGAATTCTACGGGCGATATGTATGTAACTCGATTCGAGAAATTGTCTAAACCATAATTGCGTAGCCCCTTCGGGACATAAATAATTACGTTTCGGATGCATTCGGGTATAGCTTCGGAGTTAATTATGCTGTACAGAGTTTCGTGCTGGCTGGAGAGACGGTAACAATGAAAGTCACGAATATTCGACTAACTGGATAGATCAATAGCCAATATAAAATGAAAATTCATATCGACAACTTGGAAAAGAAAGAAAGACAAATAAATGATTAAGTGTCCGATATCATTATTATTATGCTTATGCCGTTTCTATTATCTCCCCGGGTTTAATGATAGAGCCTCAAAATTCCACGGGTAATATGTACGTAACTCGATTCGAGAAGTGATTTAAACCATAACTGCGTACTCCCTTCGGGCTAGAAATAATTTCGTTTCGGATGCATCCGAGTATTTCTTGGAAATTAATTATTCTCTATAGAGCTTCGTCATGCCCGGAGAGACGTTAATAATGAACCGTCACGAATATTCGACTAACTAATTATAAAATAAAAATTAATATCGGCGACTTGAAAAAAAAAAAGAAAAGAAAAATAAATGCTTTAGTGTGCGAGATAACTACTCTTGCGCCTGTGTCGCTATGTCGATTAAAAAAATTAATTGACACCACTGAATTTTAGACCTGGTGACAGATTTTTGTGATTCTTTATTCGGATATTATTGTTCAAATTAAATTTAACCATTCGTTATAGAGCGGAGATCGATAATTCACCGAAAATTAGCTTCCCGAAGTAACTTTTTAAATTCAACCCTGCAGTCCATAATGACCTGTTTTGCAGCTGGAGTAGGCTCGGCCCTCTGTAATTGATAATTTTTTACGAGAAAATTATTACATCGATTATTTTATTTCGAATGGTTACGTGTGCCGTTGGAGTGTGCGTTCCCATTCTCCTTGTTTTCTATTCCGATGGCATAGGGTGAAATTTAATTGCTATCGATGATCGATATATCGGAGGTAGCGGGAGCGTGAGATCAAACTTTTTGGAGGGTTTGCCAGCCGCTGTTCAAGCTCGAGAGTCGGCGATGTTCCGAGTGTGTTCAGCGGCCGTGGTCGAGAGGTATAACGCCGCTTGGAAAACGGGGGAGAGAGAGAATTAGTTACCTTTCGCGTACGTCTGCCGGGCTCGTTATTTTCCTCTTATCTGGCCGGAGGGTATTGTACGAGGTCCCTCCGACTCCCTCACTGTTCCCCCTTCTCTCTCCGCCGTGCAAGTCTCTATGTGTCAGCTCGAACTATTTTTCATTTCCACTCGGGCCCTTGCCCCTATCACCTTTCGTTGGAAAGCCCCCGCGGGTCTCTCCCTCGACATCCACCCATTCACCTCTCCGCAGCCGCAGTTCTCTGACTCCTCGTACCGAAAGCATTCCCTTTGTGCCGCCGAGTTCTCTGATCTTGGCACAACGTGCTCCAAACCCGTCGATGTGGATAAATATGGGATATTCTGTCGGTGAAAAGCACACGACCGTTCGACAAAAAAGAATTTAGAGAGTACTACTTCGTGAACTCGATGAAATTTTGTGTGCACAGTTCTACGGTAGTTTTAGGGTCGGGTGGAATTTTCTTTTAGATTTTGTTTCGGTTCGGCCAGATACTTTAAGGGGACTTAGGGTCGAATTTTGAGACGTTAGTTTCAACTTAAGATTGCTCTTGAAATCGAACTTACGATCGAAGTTTTGCCTAAACTTCAGCACGAAATCAAGTTCGAACTTAAGATAGATCTTAAGCATGCAATGAGGTTCGGGCCAAACTTCGATCTCAGAAGCGATGCCAAGTTGAAACTAATGTTTTACAAATCGACCCTTAGAATATTCACCATAATCAAGAACTTAAGTGTGTGGTGACAAAATTACAAGAATATAAATGTGAATGCATAATCATAGAAAGATTCGCCGGGGTCTTAACGTTTGTCTCAACATTGAGTTTGACGACTAAAAATAACTGTTCTAAATTCGACGGACATCGGGATATTTTCATGACGTACTAAAAAACCATTCTCACTGTTCATGTGAAATTCGCCTTGAGCAGCCTTACATGGACAACAGACGCCGTCGGAAAGTCCCAAGTCACCGCGTCTCCTCCCTAGGTACATTTTCCAATCTAGCCCAGCGCTTTTTTGATATTTTTTTCGTTTTGCTACCGCCAACGCGAAAGCATTCCCGACCCTTTTCGCTCGCAAGTCACGTCACGGAAGAATACTTTCAACAGTGGCTCGGCGCGGTCGAGGGGTCTTGGCCGAACAATTTTTCAGCAAACAAGTAGCGTCTGACCTATACGTACATGTAACTACTGCGCAACGGAGTGGTGAGGTTTTTTCTTCATTTTTCTTTTTTTCATGAAAAGTGTGACGGAGGTCGCCGACTCAGCCAAACGCTGGTTCTCCGGCGCGCCCTACCACGTCAGTCTCGAGACCAATGGAATCGATAAGTAATATCCAAGAGTCATCTTTCCAGCGACCACATCGTCGGGAGTTGCCGCGATCACCGTCGGTGTCACCCTAACTCAACGGTTCTGTAAGACCCAGATGAATTTTTCATCCCGTCGCTAAGCCACGACTCGAAAGTGTCGCCGGGCAAGAGTTTTGAATTTTTCGGTAGCCAACTTTCCGGTGGTTGATTTCGTCCAAGTGGCTCTCGTGGGTTTAGGATGCAGCGATGGGCAGCGAGGCATTTTATGCCGGCACATCGAAGCTCCTCGGAGGGCTCAAAGGGTCGGAACTTTTTATTCAGCCACCTTCGTTCGAACTCAATCATTAACAATAAACCTCTTTACAATCACAAACAGTTTTCTTAAACAAATGAAAACGGTAGAAAGTACAACTACGTGCATTCACTAAAATTGTATGAGAAAATATTCTCAGCAATTTTAGGAGACTGCACACAAGTCTGCTAAGGATTCAAAATCTCCCAAGAGTCGTTCCAAGCCTTCAATGAGAGAAAGATTTAGTAAAAATGACTATAGCGCTTCAGAGATATTCAGAGCACATAGCAGTAGGGCACTAGGGCGCCACCTATGGTAGGAAGTACTGGATTTATAAGAATTTTTCTTAGATATTATGATAAAAATTCTTGGATAATCTGAGACTGTCTGCTATAGGTGGCGCCCTGGTGCCCTACTACTATGTGCTACGGTAATATCTCTCGCACGATATAGTCATTTTTACCAGAACCTTCTCTCAGTGAAGGCCTGGGACGGCTCTTGGGAGATTTTTGAATCCTTAGGGGACTTGTGTATAGTCTCCTAAAATTGTTGAGAATATTTTCTCATGCAATTTTAGTGAATGCACGCAGTTGTACTTTGTACTGTTTAAATTTGTTTAAGAAAAATGTTCGTGACTGCAAGTAGGTTTGTGTTTATTTATTGTTCATGGTTGAGTTCGAACGAAGGTGGTTGAATGGTAATTTTTCTTAGATGATCGGTAGTTTTACTAGATCCTTCTCTCAGTGTAGATTATAGTCCAAGTCCCTTGCGGTTCAAAGTCTTCCCTGATGAGATTTTGGCCGCGAATCCGCTCGGAGTACTACTTCGTGTATTCACTAAAAATGTATGAGAAAATATTCGCAGTAATTTTAGGAGACGAAACACATGTTCCCTAAGGACCCGTTACGAGGTCCTGATTGTTCCCTCAGGGGAATCCTTCTAGCCCCTCATTATTCTAAATCCCGTCGATTTAAAATCTCCCAAGAGCCGTCCCAGGCCTTGATTATAGCAAGTCCCTCCCGTTTCAAAGTCTCCCTCGGGGAGAGTCTGCCCTCACGCCTCTCGAGAACACTTTTCACTTAGATCTCCTGTAAAATATGTTTTCACATTTTAAAAAAATTAATAAATAATCTGAGTTATATAGAAAAAAAAGATAACAAAGCATCTCATGAACAATATATTTCCCGGTGACACTCGATCGTTTCGCGGACAAAATCCATCGAGCCGTCTCCGTGCCCTGTGGGGCAAGCGGATGGATTTAATATGCTGATTCATCCCGCGTTCATCAATATTCAAGTCCCGCGCGCATCCGCCGTTCAGCGAAACACACAATATCAATTTTACATAGCCTCTCCCGTTTATCATTGGGTTTGCAAATTCCGCGACTCTCTCACTCCCTCTCCTCTCCAATGCGAACAATGCTTCACCAATGGTACATTTTATTCATGATTTCTTCTCAGTCGCTTTCCCGCCTGTATACTAATATAATAAATACGTCTCTTGAATTTGCATAGATCCATATATATATATATACACACGTAAATACAATGTATCGCAGTTGTCAGAGTATAATAGACGATAGTGCTGGCATTTGAGATTCATCGAACGTGTAGTAGTCGTTACGTGCAAGGTGTCGCATATTCATAACTGAAAATTTATCAAACTTTTCCTTTGGGACATTTTTTCCCAGTTTTCGATTTTGGAGCGAATGAAATTCGGCCAATGAGAAGATTCAAGAAGCTGTCTCACCGGTTCACTTTAGACTCCTGGCACGAAAACTATGCACTCAAATTAATTTTCCCAAAGATTCCCAAAGTTCCCAAAGTTCTGTCGGTCTTGAATCCTGAGTACGACCCTAAAATTTTTTTTACTTGTTTTTTCGAAGCCTGACAGCTTGTCGCGAGCAAGCATCGAGTCTCGTTACTCCGGAGTACCCGGGAACCACCGTCGGTCTGACCGCTAACAGCACTATCCCCTTTGGCGCTCGTTCTTCCGTGAAGTTAACCGTGGTGAGGAGAGGTTCGTGACTCGTGACTCTCAGCCGCGAGCAACCCTTACGCTCCGTACAGTTAACCATCTATCTGGCCATTGAAGCTCTCTTGAGCTCAGCTGAGCGCTAGGCTTCTCGTCGCGGCAGTTCATCGAGAAGCCAGTCATGTTGGCCGCGAGGAAATATTGACCCATCCCTCATCGATCCGGGCGCCGCGACACCTCGCACAAGGGGTAAGACGCCCGAGAAACTTTCCCTTCCCCCCATCCTCCTCTTCCTACACAGCTTTCAATCCTTGTCTCAACCGAAGATACCCGTGTGTCATGTCTTCGGATCGGTTTTTCTTTGACCAAAAAAAAAAATAAGTCGTGGTGATCCTTGGCACTCCTCACCGATTCAGAAAAACATTGGACCATTTGATGTAGTGACGGATGGAAAAAAATGTCCAGGCTTTAAGAATCAAACTACCCAATTTCGTACGGCCTATGATGTGATCATTCAGAAATTACGTTCATCTGATCGGTATAACGTCGGTCGGTATAACGACATCTTCCCATATCATTATAAGATAACGAAGCGAGCTTCTGGCTTTCTTCGCTTTGTTCCTCGTAGAACTCCATCTCAATGGTAGATACCAGTGTGCAATGTCTTCGGGTCAGTTTTTCTTTCGCCATGAAACTAAGTCGCGGTGATCTTGGCACTCCCCACCGATGTGGAAAAACAGGGACCATTTGATGTAGTGACTGATGAAAAAAATGTTCAGACTTTATGAATCAAACTACCCAATTTCGTCGAACCTGTGATGTGATCTTTCAGAAATTAAGTTGATCCGTATGATCAGTATAACGAGATCTTCTCATCTTATTAAAAAGTAACGAAGCGAGCTGTACCCTTCTTCGCTTTATTCTTCGTCTGTGCACGGCGACAAAGACATCGCCTGCTATGTGGATTCATCCCGAGAGACTCAGAAGACCATCGCGACAGTAGCTTCGGAGAAAAGGGAACTTCTTCGGTGAAAAAAGGAACATCCTCCGAGCTCCCGAGTGCACCCGTCTTTCAGCCCGATTGAAAAATTCACATCCCGAAGACCGACACGTTATTCCCTCGGGGGAAACCATTCTGTGAGATAAGAGCTTCTTATATCCCGTCATAATGTAGAATAGAATTAGTTCACTCTTTCGCCTATGTAGGAAAGCCATTCGAGTATTGATATTTGATATTGAAATCAATGGTTTATCGACGTATCACTCATCGTTATACGAAGAATTAAACCCAAGCGACGTAGAAAAATCATTTACGGTTCATATGAATTTAGGATTTACATAAACATAGGAATGAAATGAAAAAAACTAAGCTCAAAATAGCCAGACGTCGAGGCGGCGTTCCCAATCCGATTTATCCAATTTATCTGATAACCACATTTGATTCTCGAATAATTGAGGCCATAAGTCTCGACGCGGATCGGTAAAACATTCATAGGATTATCCGATAGGTAGAAAAGAAACTCCAGTCCGTCATAATTTTACTTTTAAAAATACGGCCGCAAATAAGTGTTTAAAAAACCTAACCATAAGCCCATGCAAGATTTTCCATTAAACTTTTATCTCGACAATCGGGACTATTGGAATTTATGAGAACAATGATGCTCCAGAAGGTACGTTCGAAGGACCCAGACGTGTCCCGCAGCCCGGCAACTAACCGGAGTGCGCGCTCCCTGCTTGGGCAATGAACCACTGAGTTTAATGAGTCCGGCACGTTAAACTTACCCACGGCTCTCTCCTCCAGTGACGCTATACTGCCTGTTCCACTATTGCACTACAAATAGTACCATAAAAAAAAAATACGTTTAACGAGAGTCCACCGACGACACGGTGGTCCACCGGTAACAGAAGCATTTGCTCCCTTTCCCGTCGCTGTAAGCTTCGACCATAAAAAACCCCGTTGGTTCCACGCGAGCATCGATTTCACATAAATTTCCTCCCTGTTCCTACTCTGTTAATCCAATGTCGAAGCATCGGGCACCTCGCGATACTTCTCCTCGAGGACTGATACCGTTTCTGTTCCTGCTGTGCCTTTATCTCGGTGCGATTAACGAAAAACCGACAAAGACGGATGGGCATTGATCCTCGCATGGAACAATTGTAAAAAAAAGCTCAGCATATGACCATCGTAGATATAAATATTGCTCCGAGCACTGACGCCGCCCATCTGGGATTTTCCGTTTTGCCGCCGTAGGACAACCCAGTCGACTTATCCGATTTTTTTTTTTTTTTTTTTTCTGGAACTCGAGATCGGAAAGTACAATTTTTTTTGTCGACCCTTCGCAGTTCCATTCAATTGCCACTCACTCATTATCACTGAGTGGATAGAGCGGGTCGTTCCGGCGGGAACTACAGGGAGGGAATAGGATCACAAGGGATTACCGAATGTAATTGCATCTCTCACGGGGATTAGAATCCGCGTCAGAGTACGTGCGAAATTATTGCTCGCTCTGTAACGCTCACCCTGTCTTCGTCTGACGGTACAGTTAGCGGCGAGGACATTGTTTTTTCTTCTTTTTCACCGCACGGAGAACGGAGACGAGTCGTTGGTCTCCTTTTTTCTCGCGGATGGGTTTGCTTACCCGAGGTAGAATAGAAATCCCGAATGCTGAATATTTAATCGGACCTCATTCTCGATTTTTTTACACTACTTAAAATAATCGGAAAATCCTGGTTACTGATATTTTTAAAACAAAAAACTCATTTTCCCGAATTACAAAAACATGAAAGAATAAATTGCAGAAAGCCCGATAAATCAATTGAAATTTAACCGACAATAAATAATAGCTGCGGCAACAAAAATCGCATTTCTATTATCAGAAAGCTTAAAAATCCGAACACGTTGCGGCAGAGTGAATACTTATTGGTGAACAGCTAATTGTTGGAAGATTTAATACTTCGAACAGAGAGTAACTGATTTGTAAGTATTTCGAAATAAATTATCGGAAAGAGTAAAAGTACCAGAGATCTTTTAATCAACAAACTGAAACTACAAGTTGTCAGAAAATTGAAAACTGTAATCACGAAAACCCGAAATTTTAGTACCACGAAAAGAAAAGCTCCGAAACGTTCAAAATCTGAATAGTAGAAATTCGAAAGATTAAAAATCCGAAAACGATCTCGCTCTCATATGTGTTTGTTAACAGCGGTAGGATAATCTTTTTCAAATTTAGTGTACAAATTCGGGGATTTGCCCTTTCAGAGAAATTTGCAGTCGACGATTTAACCTCTCGGAGAGTGTACTTTCGGAAATTTGGCAGTTTGGGGAATTGACTTACGGAGTCTTTAAACTTCTAAATTGAATCTTTTCGAAATTCGAAATTCTTATATGTGATCGTTCTTTGAAATATTCCCTATTTGTCAAATTTAATATCGAATTTAAAAATTTTTCTGAGCATTAAACTGTCTTGTTTTCGAATATCGTAATTATACTTTGGTGGAAAATAAGCATGGAGTTAGCGCATACCTTTGGAAACTTGGCTTTTTCTGGGAATTTATTTTCGTATTATTTTTCCTTCGTAGCCATAACCATCGTACGATTATTTCTATTGATTATTTAGACTTTCGGTGGATTGAACTTTCATAAAATGTATCGAGTGAGATATTTCGATTAAGGTTTGGTTGCATCTTTGAACTTTCAACATTCGGGTATTTAATCCCGCCCCGCTTACCCTCATGGCCGGGAGCGCTTGATTAGAAAATAAAAATTCTGAGTACGGTATAACAATGAAATGCAAAAAACGTCATTGTTATTGAAATGAGCGAAAAAAAGGTCGGCCCTTTTCACCCCCCTGTCGGAATCAACTTGGCTGTCTTCGTAATTCTTTTACTCACCCATACTATTTTCGATCGACATGATTTTCCTATCCACACGAATTCCCTCGTGTTGCATAGCTCCCCCCACTCTCGAACTACCTATTTGTCTCGTTTATGAAAATTAATGGTTTCACCACCCTTCGTCGAAAATTTACGTCGACCACTGGTGCTCACGCAACCCTACGGGACTCTGTTCGGCGATCCTTCCTTCCCTTTCTTCTCCGCTCTTCTCTCGTGTTCTCCGCAGCTCCCTCTCCCCTTTCCGATTCGTTCCTCTTCCATTCTATCGCGTCCTACCCTGGAGACGACGACGAAAACCGATCCCTCGTTGTTGTACCTTATTTTTTCCTGCTCGCTGCGCGTTCCACCTCCTGGCAATAAATACGAATTTTCTCGGGTTAGTCGCGCGCGACACGACCACATCCCCGCGAGCCAGACCTTCTAAATCCACGAATCGTTCTTATCTGGCGACAGCATTAAGGACGAAGGTATCAAATCTTGGAGACGCCTGTACGATCGTTAAATGGCCTTCAAAAATAAATATAGATACATTTGTTTGTATAGCCCAGACGGTTCTTTCCCATTTCTCCAATAATGTGAACTTCGAAATGAGCCAAGTTTTATGGCCGACTGGCGGTACTCTCGCCTCTACGTGACATTATATCTTCGGGTGCGAAGCGAAGACCAGTTATCTTCATTTTGTCCCTGACACCCATGAGTAAAATCGATCTTTCACCTCCGCAGTTGAACGCGATACGTCACGTATATCAAGCGACAACTAAGACTAAGACATACTTTATCGTTACAGGTTACCCTCTCGATCTCGATTCTCATCAGTCTTCACGTGTTCTTTCTTCTCGTCGTCGAGATCATACCACCGACGTCGCTGGTCGTACCGCTGCTCGGAAAGTATCTCATATTCGCCATGATACTCGTCTCCATAAGGTAAGTGAAGATTTTTCCAAACATGTCGCCTAGAATTGATCAAACCTTCGTTGCCAACGCGGGTCGGATCGAACCGTCGCCTTATCATTAACTTTCTCGAATTGATAAACTACACAGTAAAAAAAAGTTTGGACTTTTTAGAATAACTTATGGTCCACAAACGCCCACAATTTTTTATTCGTTGATTTTCCGATCGCACCACCCAGCTTTAATTTTACAAAACTGAGGAGACGAGTTTGTCACCTGCTTAACATAAATATTTTTACGAAACTCTTTGCATTTCCATTTTGCCAAATTATTGTTTTACTGTGTATCGAAACATGTTCCGAAACGTGTCCATAATTTCTGGAAAAGTATGTTCCATAATTTCTCGTCCCCACCTGATGGCCATTTTTCAAAACATAAAAAAAAGATGTCGTTTCAACCCCAGTGCGACAGTGGCGAATACAAAAACGAGGGGTTAAAAAAGACGACGGATACAAAAACAACGATAAGCCGTCGAGAAATATACGAAAGTAGGGTGGGCTCCGCCATTTGGTTTTCTGCATTGAATTCCTCAGGGGAGTTTCTCGAACAACCAGAATCGTTCAATAGCTTCCTCCGCTGGATCGAGTGATTTACGATCGAGGCGATCTCTCCAAGCGCACCGCAGATATCGCCTGACGCGTTCTCCAAGGGACTCGGTCCCGCGCCACTTCAACCCCCCGCGTCCCTTTTTCACCCTCGCCAACTTCATCCACCGCGGTCGTACTTCTCTTCCCAATCACGTATACGATCCCGGGTCCTGGGACGCGGCGCACTCCCAAAAGCAGGCTATCCTCGGCGGATCTTCTCACACCCGACAAGTAGGCCAGCGTTGCCTCTCGAGTGTCTCCTCGTCCGGAAAGTGCGAGACCGGCCGAATCGCGCGAGGGAAAAAGTCTACCGGGATATGAGAAAACTACAGGATAACCAAAGATTTCTGTGAGAGTCGCGAGAGCCTCGTGTCGAGGTGAAAATGGCAAAGCGACACGTCTCCTTTCTTTCGGCTTTCAAAGCCCCACGAGAGTTGTCGACGTCGACGCCTAGGCAGTACGGTATTGGCTTGCGCGCCTCGCCGTACGTCCCCGATCCATATAAGGCTGTTCGCCAAAGTGTCTCACCAGGAAGTGACGATTGCCGATTCAGGCTTAGGGGGTAAGCCAGCAACAGACGAGCGGAGCCGACAGGAGCAACGGTGAGATACGGCGGACGTGAGGTGAACGCTCAGTTCGCTTCTCGTCCTTGTCGACGGGATAGTCCGGAATAGTGACGTCCTGGACCCGACGACACCGAAGAGAAATGGACTCGGTGATCTCAGCTATCGCTTCCGACTATCGTCCAGAGTAATTCCGTGTGAATTACTCTGGACAAACTTTCTGCAATCAAGGATGAACAACTATTCTCCGTGACTAACTTTTCGTTATTCCTCCTAATTCTGAAATTGTTTACCGCTATCCATTCCCCGTCCCAGAAGATGATTTGCATATTTCAACAACGGTTAGAGAACATGTACAGTTTTCCGTAGCGTGGGCGGCACACAGTATGAAATTAGCGCATCGTACAGCTATCCTCTTTAGACATGTCTACGTGTTACGTGCCACGAAAAGCGGCAGGAGAATCGACAACGCCTCAAACTCCAGCTCGAAAACAAGATTTAGAGAGTTGCTAAAAGCAGTATAGAGGATTCAAGGAAACCGCCATGCACGCTCGAAACAAAATGATCAGCAAATTTAATGGGCAAGACACGAAGCTCCCTAAAATAATTAAACAGATGCATGCAAATGCAGTTTGTGGTGAATCTTTCGCCGCCAAACGATCCAGGATTATCAAATTTTCCGCAAACAACTATTCGCCGTTACTAACTTTCGGTTATTCCTCCCAATTCCAAAATTGTTTACCGCTATCCATTTCCTGTCCCCGAAGCTGATTTGCATACTTCAACAACGGTTGGAGAACATCTAGAGTTTTCCGTAGCGTACACCGTGCACGGTATGAAATTAGCGCATCGTACAGCTATCCTGTGTATACGTATTTACGTGCATATACCGTATATGTACCGAGAAACGGCAGGAGAATCGGGCACGCGTAGGAGTCGAGCTCGAGAACAAGATTTAGAGAGTTGCTAAAAGCAATATAGAGGAGTCTTGCCGGGGCAGATAAAGACCGACGGGTAACAGAGAAACGACAGATTATATAGACATAGAGGATGTACCATGAGAACGAAGAGACACAAGGAATAGGCGAAGAGAATATATACGCATGTATATATATTGGAAGCTCCATAATAACGGCTCTATCCGGAAGCAAATGCCACCGCATCTCAAATGCAATTCAGATTCCGCTGCTTTGCGATTGCCTCACGAAACTGTATGCGCGACTCTCTCTCGCGCCTTTCCACCGCCTCTCGTGTCTATAGCACCCCCTGAGTGACGGCATTAACTGAATGTATCCATTAATCCCCCCGTCATCGCTCCTTTAAGTATCATCTGGAGTAATTCAACACCCGATGAAAACAAAGTTAATACTATATCAAAGTTAACACTACCAACTAATCCATCGAATTTTGTTTATAGAGACCATTTATACTTACTTTCTACCACTTTTCGATAATTTTTTTTACGATTGTCTCTTTTCCGCTTAAAAAAAGGCGCCTCAGTATCACCCGAAATTACCCTATACATTGATATTGCCGATCGGCAATATAGCTTAAGTACTGTGAATATGGCTCGACAGGTCTTCACTCTGCCCGGTCCCGCGATTCGAAATCTCTTTTACGATTCGTTCTCGTTTCTCGGATCTCCATTCCCCGAGTCCTAACAATTCCGATTGCGTCGGAAATTCGATCGTTCTACATGCTAACCGAGTCGAACAACTCTTCGTCGGCATCCGTTTGGACGGTCCTCTACGGGTCTTATTATTCGCTTATGTGCCACGACTACGTCGTCTAGGGGAGGGCGAGGCAAAATGGAACCCCGAGGGATAAACCGGACCATTTTCAGTCTTTCCGAAAATGGAGAACACGGGTCCGTCTTGCCCCGGCATTCCATTTATTCTCGCTCTTCCCTGTATATATATCTATACGCGGAACGTGAGAGTGGCGAGGAAGCCAGTTTCAGCGGGAAACGTCGTGCGGCGGAAGATCAGTCCGCAGCTTTCCACGGATATTGGTCCCGGTCGTCATCCGAGATTCGACATCGATAGGTTCCCGAGCACTCTGTTTCTCGTCTTGAATGAAACGGGAAAAGCGACAACGTCGGATAAATAGAACATCGTTCCAGGTGCGACACCATCGGGGAAATTGCAGCGCTGACCATTCTGTTTTTTTTTCTTTTTTTTTTTTTAACGTCTGCAAGGTGGCCTCGTTTTCTCGTTTCGGTAGCGTCGTCATCATTTCCCCGTCTCTCGCTTCGTCGATTTCTCTCGCCCTTAGTGAATCGTCCATTCGGCGTGTGCTCGACGTTGCGTCCTTGATGAGAAGCTCGATATCCGGCGAGGTTTGAGAAGGGGGGTGCGAATCTCTTAGCGCGCCCCACCAATCACGCTGTGTTAGGACGCGTTTTCGAACAAAGCCTTATTGTTTCTGGAATCTGGGTTATCACGCAAATGGACCGCAGGCACCTCCTTATTGGGAAACACACACATACACCTATCTGTACGTATTTTATTACGACCCTCGCGAGTTTATTTTCATCGCGATTTAACGGACTTTACCAAAACTTTCCAATTTTATGAGACTTTAAAAAATTAACGGTCGGATGGAATTGCAATCATTATTATAAGAATATAGCCGAGCTATAGCCATATTATTTTCGATATTATTGCAATATCAGAATGTAGAGTTGAAGTACGATTCCTTTTTTTTTTCAAGCCGCAAGCGATTGCTCTTGAGCAACGAACGTTATTTTGTTTTAGTATAGCATAGAGTTTTGATAACCCTCTGTTTTGATAACCCAGTACCGTTCACCGCCAGCTGCAATAACGCTACTGCCTTTATACTATTGCCTTTCTCATATATATCCAACCGTTCCACGTATCCCAGAACTGAAGGAGTCTGTACCATGTTATGTTCCGCGAAGCGGAAGGGTAAAGTCATATCGAGCCGCGTGTAATAATCGAGCCCCGAGGCTGAAGGCAAGTCGGGAACTAATCCTCAAGCAACTTCTACCGAGCCAATAAGTCGAGGTCGTGTTTAACTTTGCCCATGTATATACTCTTCATCGTGTATTATGGGCGGTCGTCGAATGTTCGGTACCAATTTCCAGGAACTTCCCACCGCGACTTGCCAATTTCCATGAACAATCTGTAAGGCGTCAGTACTGTGGCCCATGATTTGTCCTGGGAAAAACCGCAAAAGCCATTTATCAAAAAAAATAAATGAATAAATAAAATGTAAACTCGGTTCTCGACTGGGCGCGGCCAAAAAGCGAGTCGTCAATTTACATGAACATTCTATGGGTCATCATTCCATCGGGAATGTAATAAAGTTCCTCGAGTAAGTATACACCATGCTCGACAACGTCCGATCAAACAGTATGGACCAAGAAACTCGTTCGTCAGCTACGTCAGTAACAGCTTTGCAAATATTTATGCAAACATCATATCTCGTCCGTGTACTCGCAGTGTTCATTAATAAAACGTCCTCGGAATTCGTTTGGTCCAGCTAACGCAACGGTATGGACCAAGAAATTCGTTCATCAGATACGTCAGTAAGAGCTCTGTAAATATTTATGGAAACATCATATCTCGGCCGAGTACTCACAGTTTTCATTAATGAAACGCCCGCGGATTTTGTCGGGTCCAGCTAACGCAACGGTATGGACCAAGAAATTCATTCGTCAGATACGTCAGTAACAGCTCTGTAAATATTTATGGAAACATCATATTTCGGCCGAGTACTTTCAGTTTTTCTTAATAAAACGCCCCCAGAATTTGTCGGGTCCGGCTAACGCAGCATCGTTGGTCTGGAGAGAAGCGAATCTGCGGTGGAAAGTCTAACGGAAAAGGATTGGGAGTCGTTAGTAACACGCCGGTATTATGTTACCGTGAGACTTTTTCTACTCGGTTCAGTTTACGACAGACCAACCTACCCGACGCTGCCGCAGCTTTTACAATCTTGGTTTTGCCCACGTTTATGATACGAACGCCTTTTCGTGGCTGGAGAGACCACCGCGCGACTACTATGTAGGGGGTAGTTGGAGCCAGGCCAGAAATTCCCGACATGGAATTCACCTCGCGTTCGCCGATTCAACTATCCTCTTTTCAGCCTTCCTCTTCCGGTACGTAAAGCTAATATATCTTTTGCCTTACCCCTTCGATCCTTATTTTCGTCCCCGCGAATGGAGTCCTCGTTCCTTCGAAACCCGCAAACGTCACCGGCAGCCGCCTTTGAAACTACCAATTTATCGGTTGGAATGAATATCGTAAGTGAGAGGAAGTAAACTTATGATATGCAACATAGTAATAGCTACCGGAATTTTTTAAAAAGTCCCACAAAATTTATCCGCATATCTATTTTTTACGTTCTATCCGAATTGGATAGGTGCATTTTTTTTTTCTTCACGATTTTTGGACAGTTTTGTATTTTGGCGAGAGTCGCCGATTAAAATTTTAGGGCAACTTTACTTGAGGAGGCCGTGTCGAGTCAATGCTCCAAGAATCTCTGTCAAGGGTGCGTAACCGCAGAATTGGGTTCTCTCATGTCGAATTATCTTCGGAATCGTTCGACCCCATTTATCGTAAGGCGAAGATAAAAGAAATGTACGATAAGAGTCACGTGAGCGAGGGTGAAAGACTGTCCGATGGTGGAAATGCTTCTATTAATATTAAAGCGTCCGGAATAAGCGGGAGAACACCGCAGTGGCCTGGGAGGTGTCGGTCTGAAAGAGCCGTTGAAGCTTTCGCTCGGCTCGCGAACCTTGCGCCGGGGCGGTTCCAGTGCCCTGAAAAGAGACCCCTTGCAACACGCGGCCAATGAACCTCCGGCGCGCTGTAAGTAGGTACGGACCGAATGGCCCACAAGTAGGGAAGCAACGAGACGACGAGGCGGATCAGACGAGGATTACCCGACCCGGGGCGAAACACACGACGGAGCGTTAAAAGAAAACACTTCTGAAATGAATGTACCGGGATTTCATCGACCTGCTGACCTCGATTTTCGCAAGGCTGCCCGGAAATCCAAGAAACTCTAAAGCACCTACGAGAAATATGTGAAACAACACTCAACTCAACCACCGCTGGAGATCAATGGAAATACCAAATAAACAATAGAATTATATCGAGAAAACAACTGAAGACCCTAAACGTAAATCGATGTATCAAAAAAATTATAGAAAAAAGCATCAAAAGAAAAAAGAAGAATTCCGAAAGTAATTAAGGACCGCGAGCCTGGTTTCCTCTCTGCAGGGGAGAGCGAGGCAAAACGGTACATTTTTACAAATTCTTTTGCGAAATTTTAATAACCAAAAGTACCGTCTGAAATTGAAGTTCATTTTGCTCCGCTCTCTCCCGCATGTAGGTAATTTTAAAAAATAACATGCACAGTACGCCTCCGAGGTAGGAAATTTCATTGAAAGAGAAAATTATTCATAAAACACGCTATGTGAAAAAAGGAACGGAAAATAATTTTTTATTATACGGGCTTAAAAGTAAAGTTCTTGCCTACCGAGTCGATGGGAGGGAGACATACATCGCAGATCGATCTGTCAAAATAGTTATAGAAAAAATAATCAAAGGAATGAAAAGGATTGTGAATTCAATGAAGGACTCGCAAACCTAGTCTCCTCTCTGCAAGGGAAAAACGGGGCAAAACGGTCTATCTTTACCCCTTGTTTTTTGTGAAACTTTAATAACAGAAAGTCTCGTTTGAAGTGCGTGTCCGTTTTGCCTCGCTCTCTCCCGCATATAGCTAATTTAAAAAATAACGTGTACAGTAGCTGTCCGAGGTGGGGAGTTTTATTGAAACGAGAAAATTATTCATAAAATACGCTGTTTGAAAAAGGAAGGGAAGATAATTTTTTACTATACGGGATTAAAAGTAAAGTTCTCACCCTCCCAGCCGGTGGGTGCTTGGTTCGGCGTATGAAGGAATACGCAAAGTGGCGGCGGGAAGGGAGCGAGGGAGGGATAGATAGTGTGTGGAGGACGTGAGATGCACTATCGCTTTAATACGAAACGGTGGGCTAGCTTAAATATGGCGGTTTCCTGACTGGAGACGGTTAGATTGGAAATTCCAGGCTCCGGGGGTGTTGGTGGAAGTGCCAGGAGACTCCAACTTCTCGTTGCAGACCGCGGCGCTGTTATCCCACTCGCTTGCTCTCCCGACCAGGCCTCTTCCCTCCGGAGAGTAGAATCCAATTTAAACGTGGCACGATACTAGAATTGCGATCCCCACGCAGCTAGCCGTGTTTAAAACGGTTATTATTCGCTAGGAGCCTCGAGTTTTACTCTATCATCGTCCAATCACAAATTTATCGTCGCTTTCGTCTCGTAAGATCCTCACGAAATATCCGTGATATTGGTGAGACAATCGTTCAGGAATCAATCAATAATAAAATCGTTCCAAGGTACGTTTTGCTACCTCGATAAATGGGACGTTTTTTTCATTTTCAATCTCTATTGAAATTACCCAATGCCTTTATAGTACCATTGTTCCTGTGCAATTCTTTTTTCAACTTGTTCACAAGGCTTAAACCGTTACGTCGACAGCGACGAAGCTGAATACTCCTTAACATTACAATGAACAATGGAACGGAACATTGCATAAAAAAAACCTGCGTACTGTGGCCCACTCTCCTCTAATTAAGGTGCTTAATAAGGGTGCTTACCCTTTGTACTCTTAATCGCGCTTAACTCTTTCACTCAGGCTTTTTTCGGATTCTGTTTTTTTCTCCCGTGGAAAAAGTATATAATTGCTCCCCCGATATGACTAAAGAATCTCCACAGATCTTCCGCAATTGCAGCCCTCAAAGTTCACTTTGCCGCTCGTTAACTGTTGTTCTTTGATCGATCTTATATAACTTGTGCCGGCAAACTGGATTCGCGCATCGCACATAGTGTAGTAAATTGTTCCGTAACGTGACTTCCGGTATCACGATTCACCAGTTGGGAAGTACCGTAAACGGTGCGATGCGCGAAACAGTGTGTTCGCGAGTCATTAGAGGCGCCGGAAGCTCGCTGAAGGCGGGAGGGAGAGAGTTTCAGAGTGGCGAACGTGAGCGCGTAAGAGGTGACGACGAGCCACCCTCTCGAAGCAGCATCAGAAGCAGCAGCATCGTACAGTATATACGTGCATCTCGCCTCGGTTTGAGGTCGTATAGCGAAGCGTCGTCGACGGAAATCCCCCCTCCCCCCAGTTTGCCGCTTTCACCTTCGCGAAATTTCTATTCGTCGAGAAATTGAAGAGCCGCGGCGCCGAGGCCGGAAGTGAGGCCTTAATGAATTCCCGCTTTCGCATAAATATTTAGCGCGAGCACCCGCTGATTTACTTTACGTCGCTACCCTGAGGCTCCTTCCTCATCCCCGGGGAAGCCACCCTTCCTCGGCTATCTTGGAGCAATGCCTGTGCACACATTTACCGGAGAATAACAGACATATGTGTATATATATACCCACACACATATTTATATGCAGTTATGTATCTATAAAGGTGGTGCTAACGTGCCAACAAAATGGCACGTACTGACTATGGTCGATGCACATTTTATGAGACATATATATCGAGCAACGGGAGATTGCATTGCAATTCTTAATAATGAGCACAATGGTCGATAGAACGAAAAGGGTGAGATGCGGTCGATCCGCAAAAACAAAAAAAAAGAAAAGGAGGGTCGTCGTTAAGACAAATCACCGTGAGAAATTCTAAGAGCGTTCTGGCTGACTACTTTATTATTTGTCGAATACAAAACGAAGTGGTGATTAAAAATTAGACAAATGTATATACGCGACTTTTATCGCGCGGTCTTGATTAATATATATTTTTTTTTTTCGTCGCTGCTGGAGACAAGTTCTGGGGGCAGAAAATAAAGTAATTGAATTCGTGCGACACTCGGTTGGAGGGGAAAAAAAAAAATTCTTCCGAGAGTCTCTTACACCGTCCTTTTCCGGAATAATTATACTCAGTTCAGCTTTATCTCCCGAATAACTCGAGTGCGTGTGTGTACAAAAAAAAAAGAGTGTTCCCGTCGGCAACGCTTGCTCGGGGGAGGCTGCGGAGAAGAGTTCATACAACGAGAAATCCATAGCCAGCAACCACTCGAACTTCCGGCGTCGTTGCCGTCATCGCCCGCCCGAGCTCGCCATACCACCCTCGTAATTCATGCATAAATTACCCCCGCGCACTGGGTTGGGGGATTTCGCTTTCCGACCAGCGCTCTACGCGGACTATAGAATTTTATTGTAATGTCCGAGCGAACCGGCCATCGGGTGCAAGGCCGATTCGGTAGATACTCTCGTGGGAACTTTAATTACATTTCCATGGTTACTCTCCATATATGCTCGATCTGTATTTCACCATTTTTTTTTTTTTTTTTTTTTTTTTTTTCAACATTCATAATGTTATGTGGCCATTCTAGTGGTGGATTTTTGCAGACGGTACATGAGCCGCGTCATTTTGGTCTATCGTTTACAATTACCGGACAGAACGATTCCCGAACATTTATCGTTGGCCGATTACGCGATTATCTCGTTGAAAGTCTTTGGGGATTCACTGACTCGAACAAACCAGCCGTTTTTTGGACTTTTGCCGCTCACAGTCGGTTTCAACCGATGTGCTTACACCGGTGTGCTTACGATGCAAATGACAACTCACTGTGCGCATGTTTATTAGTTTTCAAGAGCCAATTCGATCGCGGATAAAACGACGTAACAGTTTTTTTCGCCCGCGAGTCTGACAATTACACGCCATTTCCACTTAATTCGGTTCCTCGTGTTCATCGTTCCATTAGTTCGGACAATACCAATATTTTTTAGCTTCTTTATAGTGAAATCGAAACTTCAGAGTGTCAGTAACGTATCTGTCGAGATACCATGTCGATGCAATAAATCGCCTAACGATCGCAGGCACTGGAAGTTAAGGCGGTTGGACCGTTTTTTTACTCGTAGTTACCGGGTAGTAATTTACGCGTTGAACAACTTATTTTTTCACGTTAATTCGTCCCGTTTTCCATCCACCGTACAGAAGTTCGAAAGCTCGTTACCTCTATATTTTTACTCTTCATGCATAGTTGTGTAGTTTTTCGCCGATAAAAAAAAGAAATACATGTGGTCTATCGAGCGCACGGTCGCGTTGAACCGGAGTACCCACATCTGGCGAGATCCAAGTACGCTCTCAGCAACTTTGTTTTTGCACTTCGTCGATTTCGTTCGACAATATAAATCGGCGACTCTGACAGAGTGGAGAGGGGAAAAAAGAGATTGTTTCCGTACTCGGGATTGTCGAGGAATCGCCGTCAACACCGTTTCCTATTCCAATCTCATTTTCTACCCTTCGACGTCTATCCTGCGGGACAGTTCGACCGAGGCAGGTCCCGTGGGACTGTGCGAGCTCACTTGACACATGACTTACGCGAGTGTATGTCCTGTGGATATCGAGGCCGGGCATCGAGGTTTATCCGGGATTGCGGTCGAGCCAACACCAAATCGTGTCCCGACGACTATTATCAACCCTTATTCTGTCCTGTACCGTGCCTTTTTTTTCGAAACACTTGACGACGTGCTCGAGGAATCTTTTACGGCTCCACTTACAGCCTTTTTTATTGTTGTAGTCACGACGACGATGGGGCACGTACGGCTATCCTTCTCTCACTGAAAGGATCACGTAGAAATAAATGACTCCAGTTTGATGACCGCACTCGCGCGAGGACACGCGATGAGAATAGTAAATTCAACGAAATCGAAGAAGCTCGCGTAATCCGACGAAACTTTCAACTCCGATTCAATGACGTTGTATGAGAGAGTTCGAACAACAACAAAAAAAAATCTCTCACGGACGGTAGATACGGAAACCATAAATTTACGTTTCGCGTTTGCCGGGTGCCGAAACTTTTTTTTTTTCTTTTTTTCTTATGAAACTGGAGCACCATCAGTGCACTCCTACGAGGGAGGCTGCGAAATGAACAAAACGAGAAAGATAAGAAAACTTTTCTCGAACACTTGCGCCCGCTCGCCGGGGAGGATTTCCCGAATTCTTCTTTCCGCCTTGCGCGTACCCGAGGAATCATCCTTTGTCCGTTACCGAGGGAGCTTGAAAAGGACGAATAAAAAAAAATGAGAGAGTACAAAGCACCTACCACAATGGAGTCCGATTTTCGAAGTCAAACCATGAATGGTCCTTTGGTACATGCTCGCTGCTCGGGCGGAATAATTTCGGGATGGCGTGCGGGAAATCGGCATCTCTCGACGGCACACGTGATTATATTCTGGCAGGACCACCGTCGCGTTATTATCCATGCCTGTGCACATTTGAAGTTTCAAAACCTTCTTGCAAGCCATTCAGCAAACATTGCGCCAAAGTTTGCTGAAGGTGGAAGTCGACGCGCGGTTGGCACTGCTTAACATACGTTGAAAAGCCGAGACCGATCTATAAAATTTAAAAAATGAGAATACGATATTAGCATATTTATAAAACTTTTTTCCTGTACCATCAAAGAAGTTACACACCAAGATGAATCTACAGATTTTTACATAATTTTACGGCCAAACTTACGAGTTGCCTAAAGTTGACGATCTGCTGAATTTCTGGTGTACGATTTTAAGGGTTAAAAAAACACTAAAATTGAAACTCGACCATCCCGCAATGCTCTGCAACGCGTTCGAATTCGAGGTCTTGATATTATAACTCGAGAGATGTTTCAATCTGAATTTCGAACCGGCCAACGGCTGTACGGGAATCCCGGAGCGTCTCGCTCACCTCAGAAAAGCAAATATTTCACTTCGCCCGAGGGGGCGCGCCCTAAGTTTCGGTTTACCGTGTCAGACGGGCCGGGCGAATATTAATCTAATACATTGCAGACTGTGAGCACCGCAAATGAGGTAAACGCCACAGTCGATCATTAATTAAAAACTTGCGAACGTACCGGAAATTTTCATCTTCAAGACAATGTATTTCATAGACTAACAGTTAATGGAGTGGGGTAAAAAAATACTCAATTTCTACACCAACAAACATGAAAAATATTTAAAAATTGATATTTAACATATCAAAATATACACCAAATTTTTTTGAAATGACAGACGAAGTCAAGGTAGTAGCGAAGGCGAATTAGTAATAAAGGCAGACCGTTCCAAAAATATGTACCGCACACGACATGGTGTAAAAGTTGCACCCTACAAAGAATATTAAGAACGAAGCGGACGGCTGCATTAAACGCCCGCTGCTGCTTATAGTTGAGGTCCTTGGAGATATTTGTAGATTTGGAGATTTTACATAAACTATTTCTGAAACTGCAAGCACATGTGCGTTGCAATTTTACAGTAAAGTTTGTATATTTAATGAAAATGTTTGTAAATTTCAGGGCAAGTTTGTAATTTTAATATCTGGTATTTTACTTTTACGAAAGAGTACATTAATGTTCAATCAATGTAAGAAATATAAGCAAATTTCAAGTTACAGTACATTGAATTTGTAATTTGTTTTTACAGTGTACATTAACACATTTTTTTCGCACTGACAATACACCTCGCGTATAGATCATGGAAAACCGCCTGTACTGCGCCAAACATGACGGAAACTTGGCCGCTTATGGGAGACCGGGACAAAATGACACAGCGGGGCAAAACGGGACAGGAAGGGCAAAACTCAATCTCACGATAATTTTCAAACCCGTTTTGCCCCACATACGACCATCGCCACCGTCCAAAAGTTATTGGAAAATTGCGTTTTGTCTCATTATTCCGTTTTGCCCCGCTCTGTCATTTTGCTCCGCTCTTCCCTATCATCATAGCCTCGAAGCTTCGAGTCCAACCCCACCTGACTTCATCCAGAGTACGTTCCAGTGGGCGATGATTTCGTTATGTTTCTCTTAAGTAAATTCTCGCGAGAGATGGACGTGCAGAGTAGTGGTACACTTTCGTTCTTCACTCGAATGTGTCAACGGCGAGAGCTTAGATATACATTACGTTCCCGTCCGCGAGGCTTCTCCACACTTTCCTCCGTTGACGTGTCGCTCGATCGTCGAGGCACTCCATTAAAAGTTCCGTCGCTTCCAACACTCAAACTCATCGCTCTTTCTCTCCGGCGAGCTAAACCGCCGGTACGCGATCACAAGTCTCTGGCTACATCCTCGCTTCCGGCCGCGTACTTCCGTTGACGCTGAGCTCGCTCACTCGTCGATCGTCGTGTCACAATATCCGTGACTCGTGCAAGAAGTACAGAATACAGTGGCGGCTTCATTGCGGCCGAATTACCCCAGCTCCGACGGACATTGAGGTCGAAATTTCTGGTCTAAATTCCAACGGGAATAGAACACAAAAAATAGCAGCTGAAAACCAAGTTCCACCGTCGTCGTATGTTGCACAATAGGGACGATATAGGTGTTGTGTTAGGTGCGGCAAAAATGAGAGAAGCAAAGGAAAACACCGAGTGGGCGAGAAAAGATTGCTGGGCGAGCCGGCGAGACCTTTCCCACTCCCGGAGACGTTTCCCAACATCATTTCATTCTACCCACCAATTTCTTGGACGCAAGAACGAGTTGCGGGTTGCAGGAGAGCTGGAAGTAAAAAGAAAAAGGTATCGAAAAATTTTTCCGTGGGTGGTCAGCTGGCAAAACGCCTTCGGCTTTCCACACCAGAAATAGAGGAGTACAGAACTCGTCCAGTACGTTCCTGCACGTAACTGGCCCAACCCAAGAATCGTGAGAAATAATGTTTGAGTGTAAAGAATAGAATTTCCGCGTGTACTCTTATTTTTGTAAAGGCCAATCGGTAATGTCGTTTTTCCAACAGCTGTGGGCCCTCCGAAAGTCCACTTCCGGTTTGCGCCGACGGTTACGGCAGAGAGAAAGAAAAATAAACTTCGAGGGTATCGAGCTTTTCGAGAAACTCGAAGGAACTTTTCGTGGCATCTCCGAATGTGGCTTTTAACGCTAGTTTGGAATTCGATGTCCCGGATAGAATTACTTTGCACTAATTTCAACGACGACAAGAAAATTTAGTGTGTAAGAGAGCTGATCGGGCGATAGGCGAATTGGTGAACTTTGTATCGGGACAGGATCGCCTTATCAGCGATCTCGTCGACGAGTTAATTCACCAAGACGATCTCACCCAGATCACGGCCAATTGAGATAGAAGTGGAGAGTGGAGATTCGGTGCGCATAGTTGAGAAGACGAGCTGGGGGTGTAATGAAGGAAGTTTCGATGAGGGCGACGCCAGCAGCAACGAATGATTTGCAAGTTGATCGCGATTTAACTTTCAAATGATTCTCGCCCTGGTACGACGCCTCGTTCTCCCTCTCTCCCTCTCTTCGTCCTTTTCATTTCGCAATCGTGTTTTTTTTTCTTTTTCTTCTTTTCGCGGTAGTTTCATCTAAGATTTCCTTTGGCGGGTGCAACGGCTACACTGAGGAACAAATTCCGCTTGAAAATTTTATACACTGTACATAAAAGGTTTACATGCATAAACCGATAGATTAAATTTTAGTATACAAGCGTGACTCAAATTTAATCTTCGGCATATTAAATCGTACCTCATTTTTTTTTTTTTTTTTTTTTTTTTTAATAAAATTTACTAACACCGGTTTATGACGATACTTCGTTCCCTGGCCGACGTTTCTCAACCAAAAATATCATTTTTCATCCTCGTTGTTTTTAATCCTACACCTCATGTATCATTTTTTCTACCTTCTAAGTTATTGACTGGAGTAGATAGTCACGCGTTTCTTCTACATACAAGGGTGCTATGAGCAGTAAATGGGGTTTTCCGCACATGGCTCTCTTCACTTTTAAATAACGAAGAGAATGGCATGCGGCTAATTTGATTCAATCAAAGTTTATGGGCTCAAAATCACAATTAAAGCCCAGAAAGCAACGAAAATAGGCACAAAACGCATTTTTTCCCGACTACGTTAAAAAGACCCTATTTCATGCCTGCAACCCCTTTCGTCAAGAATCGGCCACTTTCCATCCCCGTCGCACTTTTTAGCATAGTCGGGGAAAAAAATAGCGCATGCAACTCGGGAGAAAGTGCCTTTTCACCTCGAGTGAATGAAACCTCAGACTCGATGCTCAGACTTGTGGCATAATATACTATTTTTAATATCGTTGGGTGATTTTTCACCCCGTACAGGAGTTCTAAGGCTAATCATTTATTTAACACTTCTCAAGTTATTCAAGCCGCAGGAAAAATCTGGCCGCGACTTCACTCATATTTACGACAGGGTGAATTTTCAGGGATTCCACCATTACATCTACAACTGAGTTATAACTGCACTATAACCCTGTGCAATAATGTATGGCGCACATAAAACGATGTAGGACTGTGCGACTGGTCTATGCATAAGAATGAGCTCGGGCTGCCGGTTAATACAGCTGACACCTGTCAGGCCCAGAGTTAAAACGATGAACGACGAGTTTTCCCACCCCCGCGACACGCTCGTTTGACGTACACCCTATCCATCCACCGGCTGAGAACACCCTCAGCCCACGGAAATTACAAACTTCCTCGTTCCCGCTCGATTCCCTGTGTAGGTCTTTTCATTGCCTCGTTAGGTATTCACAAAAAAGACTCGTACCTTTCTTCCACCGACACTGCCGACCTGCTTCTTCTTCCATCGCGTTTCGTTCCACTTCTCGCCTATCATTTGGGTCAACTCGTGACACCGTTCGCAATAAGGGCGGTGCCACTCGTTCCCGGAGAGACGAGCAATTGAAATTAGCCCTCAATAATCGCGTTATTGTAGAAATCTCCTTACCGGCGATTGATACTAATTTAGACCGGAAACAAGTTAGAGCTTCCGTTTCACAAACCAAAGCTAATCGTGCCTAATTCGTATATCGTCGTAGTTAGCTAGAACACTTTTTGTTCTTAAAATGTTTAACGAGATGAATTTCTTTTATGTAGGCATTTGATAAAACTTCTTTTATTGTTATTTTTTCGCTTTGTTCAGCGAATATATTTACATATTTCCGCGGCGTTCGCTGTAAGAAATATACGGTGTAAACTGTGATTGTGTGAGTGGTGAAAAAAAAACCGATGTCAAAATTAACACCATTTCGCAGTTAAAAGTACACCGGTCTTATGGTAAACCGGTAACGCGATGTACTCTAATAAATCCAAACGCCAAATTATGTGATGAACCACGATGCCACTTAGTGGTGTTATTTTCTTAGACATCAACACAATTCTATGACAACTGAAGCCATCTCTAAGAACTGGTGGATTTAACCACAACTTTAAGCTTCAAATATTCATTTAACTGTGTCAAATTCGCACTGAACAACTTCAACCCGTAAATGGTGTCTTTAGTCGAGCAACGTACTCCTTCCCCCATTTTGGATTTCGGCTTATTAAAATTTTTAACTCATTTTCGAAATTTGTGACATCAAAGCCGTCCAAATATTAAATTTCAAGCAAATCGAACTTCAGAAACAACAGATACTTTAAAGAGCTAATAATTATCATTTAATTGACTCTCAATTGTTGATTTTAAGAAGAAGAAAAAAATATGGTGATTCATTTTAATACTATTATAAAAGAATATACAAGTACACAATCATGCCGTGTAATTATTATCTGAATGACAGTAATGTCTCACCAATAATATCCAAAATAGATACTTGCACAGAATTTAAATAAAAGAAACTCACAAGTGAGCAATAGTGTGAACGGTAGCGTATTAAGCAATAGGTATAGGTAGACAAAAATAAGCATTAGGTAGGTAGGAATGAGGATTAGATTGGTAGTTTGAATCCCATCTCAGGCGATTCGCAAGCATAGATATTTATGATTAGGTTATTAGTTACGATTCATTACGTTTAACTTTTTATATCTACTTATAAACGTTTAAGCCCTTTTTACCAATTTCGGAGTAAGGTTCGGTGTTACTGTACACCTGTACAGTGTTATAATGTATGTTCTGTGAGTACCACTAATTTTACATTGCATGTCTGACGCCATATTTTGACACTGCTTTTAACACCTATGTAAAATGGACCTATATGGATCAAATGGCGGGGTTAAAGCGGTGTTGCATTTAACACCGCTTTTCGCAGTGTACTCACTCAATCTACTATTGTTCGTTTGGGCGATACGTTTACGTATCGCGCTTGTAAAATGGGCCTAGCCTGTGATTATACAAATAAATAAATAAAACAAAATAAAGCAAACAAGCGGAGTTTCCCGGTAAATCGATAACTTATTGAGTTTGATTACAGTCGACACTCTGTTCACAGTTTATGAAGGATTGATTTGGAGGCAGCTTGGCTTTGGAATTACGCTCTACCGGTTTAGTTATTCGTCGGGACAGTCGCAACAGATTACTAAAATTTTTATGCACTTCGACCAGCAGAGCGCGAGTTACTCCGAAACGGTTTGCGAATTATGATCGCGAAAAGCAATACCTGTCTTTGCCTTCTGGCGCGGGTTTCCGTGTCGAATATTGGGTTCGAAGTTGAATAAATGGCAGTCGTGTTAAGCGGGGAATTATGTATCGGATAAAAAGCATTGGAACGAGGGGTAAAGGTTCCCAGCTGCGGACATATGCGGCAGCCAATCGACGGACGAATAAAGCGACACAGTGAAAATATCGAACTTTTTATATGTGATAATTTATTTAATTTTTTTAGTGAGAAAGAACTTGATGGATCATCCATTTCGACATGAATCCATAATATACACATCGACAGTTTCGCAGGGTTTTTTTTTGTCAATTTATTATGCAATATCCTTACCGGCTGCTTTCACGGATTGCCAGGTCGAAATTTATCCGAGATCTTCCGCTTTTAAAAGTACACCGTGGGA
Source organism: Amblyjoppa proteus (assembly GCA_963922035.1). NCBI lineage: Eukaryota > Metazoa > Arthropoda > Insecta > Hymenoptera > Ichneumonidae > Amblyjoppa > Amblyjoppa proteus. The sequence continues at coordinate 12,411,336 of OY998230.1, forward strand.
ACTTTGCTATACAAACCGCGAAGACGCGAGCGGGGACGACGGAGCTCTCGATAACTTATTCAAACTTTCCTGGTCTTATCAATCGTTGCGAAAAGTTTGCACTGAGCCGGAAACTCGTCGGGAACGTTGCACTTATATATGTCGATGGATTTCTCATTATTGCGATTTGTCATGGCGCGCGCTTCCTTTATTTATTTCTTTTTTTTTCTTCTTTTTTGTAACTTGACTCTTGGGCCCAAGTCGGGCACGGATGGAGGGCAAGTATACAACAGCGCGGGCAGCGTGGCGTGGTAGCCTCTTCAAAGGTTTCATCGCGAAAGCGTTGCGACGTGAAAAGGTGAAAGAGAATCCGCGAAGAGTCGAGGGATCCGGGGAGCGAGGAAGAACGACAAGACCCGTCGCTTGCGCGAAGCTCCGAGATTCTCCAGGGTATCCCGCGTAGAGTTGAGTTCTTCGCGAGCAATTCCCGCGGTTCACGTTGAAGCTATAAATTCAAAAGCTTCGGCGTTGAGTTCACGTATGGCGGAAGCTCGAGGGCCGGGGGGTGTAGAAAAAAAAAAAAAAAAAGCGAAGGCGGAACACTCGATCCGCAAGAAATTCTGGAGTGCGCCTCGGCCTCGCGGATCGAATATTCCGTCGAGAGATTTTATTCATATGAGATATTCAAAATCTGCGAAGTAGGCACCGCACACTGGCGGCTATGAGAATAGGGCCATTCTTCTTCCGGCTGCGTAAACCTAACGATTTATCGGCGATTCGAGCCGTGTGGAAGAATGTCACGGAATGCCGAGACAGGGGAGACGAGAAATTCTGATTCATAATATTTTACGGATAAAAAAATATATTTAATTTTTATTTTTTTAATATACAAAAGGGGGGAACCACATCATTTTGCCGAAATTACAATGGGCCGAATCGTCGTCTGGTCGAAAGACATGGGTCCGAGCGCACTTCATCCGAATATAATCCAACTCTCGAAACTTTATTTTTCCGAATCGTCAAACTTCCGGATCGTTATTTCTCCGAATTTTGAAAACTTTGTTATTCTTAATAGTAATTGACCGAACGTTGTTCCAACGAATCGTCATTTAACCGATCGGCATTTTTTCGAATAATAATTAAGCCGAACGTCGTTTTCCCAAATCGTTAAACTTCCAAACATTAAGTCGCCGAATCGCTATTCGTCCGAACGGTCATTCGTCCGAATAGTGATTGGTCCGAATCGCCAATCAACCGAATCACGAAACTTAATAATGTGACTAGTCTAGTCTAGTCTAGTCTAGTCGAGTCAATATGAATCACAAAGGTTCGGTACGAATCCATTCGGATAAATACTATTTCCGAAGAGTAACGTTCGCTGGAATGAAGATTCGGAATAATAAAGTTTCGGAGAAATAAAGATTCGGCAGTTTACGATAAAAAAAAATAAAGTTTCGGAAGTCTGATTACGGGAATGTAGGCTTTCGGACCCATGATTTTGCGCTATACGACGATTCCGCCGATAATAGTTTCGGCTTCCCTTCAACCATAATATCAAATGTCCATGATTTCAAATGCCCGTCTCTTCAACATTGGCAATTACAGGCCGAATCGTTCCAACTGCCACTCCAAGTAAAATTGGATACTCCCGACACAAGCCGTAACTTATCTCGCGAGTCGCCAAGAGAATTTTCTATCTTAAATAAAAAGAAAAAAAAAAGAGAAGAAAAAAAAAAGAATGTCTCCTCCGAGAGTCGTAACGTCGTTGGTTTTTCTGCATCGTTTCGCCTTCCCCTCCCCGCGGAGACGCGAAACTTTTAAAAGAACAAAAATCGTGGATGGAAGCTCCGTGGGTAAGTTCGACGTCGCTCTTTGCAGGAGGGGTTTACTTGGCGAGTCGAAGGGGGCAAGCTGGGGGTGGGGGTGGGGGGTGGCTCGGAGGATGTAGGACCCCGGGGCGGCTCCGCTCGTGGGTGCAGGGTGCAGCGAAGGGAGAAGGAGGCTGCAGGATGCCGTGTGACACATTAATCAGAGGCGGCATCGACCCGACGCCCCTTCCGTCTTTCGATACACCGGAGCGGGGTACCCCAGTGAGCGAGCCGTAGGAAAGCCCCACCGAGCCCGGTGCGCGCGTTTTCCACCCTCCGAGAGCGCGAAAACGCGGCGCGTTCGCCAATGCCACCCCCGTTTGGGCTCTTGGTGTGCGCGTCGCTCGCACACCGCTGCGCGCCGCCCTCCTCTCACCCTGCCCGATGTCGCTCCGTGTCGCTGCTTCCATTGCAACCGCGATCCTGCCTTCCTTCCTTCGGGAATTGGGCCAACGGGCTGGCTGGCTCGCACCACCGAGTGACACATACATACAACATGAGAGCGCGTCGCGAAGGATGTGGATGTTTCGGGCTCGTCCACCGCTGGGAAAAGGACTTCACCGCTGACGATGCTACCGGAGAAACTTCTTTCCGACAAACCTCCTCCGAGTCCAAGGTGCATTTCCCTGTCCAAAGAATAACGACTATTCTTCATCCCTCGCCACGTGAATGGCATTGTTTGTTAGTGTTTCTCTACTTTTCTCGCCGCACCACGGGATTCGATGCGCTGTGGGGAAACTCGCATTCGCGCGAGGAAACGAGTAAAACGGTCGCGCGGCGAGGTGGGAACTGCGGGTGGGACGCGACCGAGGAGGTCGACTTGGGACGATAAATACACGTTAAGCCTTTGACGGCTCGGACGAATGGAGTTCCTCTCCGTAAGCTGTGTGGTCTGCGAACTGTGCAGCGACGGCTTTTATGGACCATTTTTTTTTTTTAGACATTTTCTTTTTTTTAAAGGTTTTTATGGAAACTGGTATTTATATGAATTTTAGCACAATTCATATGAAATTTAGCACACACGTGCTATAGGGGAGCGTGAAAGATGGAAGGTTTTCTCCCCGCGCTTACGTACCTCTTTATACGGTCGAACGTTTTCCTGATATCTGAATACCTCGAGAATTTACGTTACCAAGTTTCATCAATTTTTATGCTCAACGTCCATTTTTCACGCTAAAGAGTCAAAAGTCACTGCGATTCCTGGTGGAAGACCGTGAAATAGTGGAGACGATTTTGATGCTCCGTCTAATTGACTATAAACTTCTACGGTGGCGAACAACTTCCTCTGAATCCGAGAATCGTCGTCGTCAAGTTTCATCCATTTTTTTTTTTTTTTTTTTTTTTTTTTTTTTTTTTTAAGCACGTAGTCCACTTTTCCCCGCTGAAGAGTTAAGAGTCACCGAGTCCCCTGAGCGGAATACCCTGAAAAAGGAGGAACGATTTAGAAGCTCGTGGTGTGTTCTCTGGAGCGTCTGCATCCGCGCCCCCTCCGAGTGCTCGTAGACCTGACGCTAAAATAATCGACGTTATAAATTACCGGGAAGAATTTGCATCTCTCGTAAACGCCCACCGCAGACGTTCACCGTTCGTGGGTGTCAAAGGGCTGTGCCCGTGAGATTTCACGATTTATCTTGCCCCTCTTAAGAATTATTAATGGAGTCGAATGATCATTCGAACAGACGACGTTTGTTTTTTGTTTTTTTTGTTTTGCTAAATTTTTGCTCCATTGGATTAATTGCAGCATATGCGTCACCGTCGTTGTCCTCAACGTCCACTTCCGCTCGCCGCAGACCCACAAAATGGCACCTTGGGTGAAAAGGGTCTTCATACACATTCTGCCGAGACTCTTGGTCATGCGGAGGCCTCAATACAAATTTGAGACGAATCGGTGAGTGGCTGGATCGACTCTTGCTGCACAGAGAAAAGATAATTAGTTGCCACAGCCGACTGCATGAATACATGCGCTCTTGGCCATTCATTCGGAGGGCCAAAAAATTAATTGATTCTCACACAATTAATCTGTTGAAGTAAGAAGTACATTTTTTTGGCCAACCGATTAATTTGTAAAAAAAAATATTAATTAAATTTATGTTATGAATTTTTTAACATATTCGAACAGTTGCACCTCCAGTAGGAGCCAAAATATGAATTGATCGTCAAACAATTAATCCATTGAACCAAGAAGTTAATTTTTTTGCCAACCAACTAATTCGTAGAAAAAACATATTAATTAAATGCATCTTATGAATTGTTAAATTTATTCCGACAGCTACACCTCCGGCAGGGTGCTCATGAGAACTGTGAGGGGTAAAGAAAAAACGTGCTACTATCCTTACAATCCTTCGAACCAGGAGGAAAACGAGGAACACCTAACTCCAAAGAGGTTTCACAGTCGAGTGCCCTCGAAGGAGGACCTCTCGCCTTCAAGGTAACAATATCCTCTGTCATTATTACCTTGGGGTCTCTCTTGCCATTCCATTGCGACCTTCCCATCTCTTATAAACTCGTCCACTCTTCTCCGGATCAAAGAAGAACTTTACCCCCCGACGGTGAACGCAATTAATAATTAGCCTTCTAATTGCACCCTTTCGATTTATGGGAGTTGGCACCTCTCTTCCATTTTCCTTACTCTTGTTCTTTGATCTATGCCAGTCTCACGGATGGCGCAAGATTCGGAGGAAGCTGTCTTATACACGGGCCACCTCTTCCAACCCTGCCTTTGCACCCGGAGTGCGACGATCTCAACGGCGCCGCTGCGATTGAGGAAGTCAAGAGTCCGGTTCTTCGTACACCGCCGGCTTTCTCGCACTCAAACTGCCCGCCCGAAGTTCACAGATCGTGCATATGCGTGAGATTCATTGCCGAACACACGAAGATGCTCGAGGATTCTACCAAAGTAAGAATCTTCCTTTTTTTTTAGATATTTAAAATACTTTTTTGATATTAGTTAATTTAATTATTAGTTGTATTAAGGGCTTATGCCACACTAAATGGGCAAAAACGCACGCTTATTTCGTGATTTTTTTTTCTCGGTTAATATACGCTTCATCGATAAAAATTTTTAACCGTAAAAGGAGGATATATTAAAGAACATTTAGGATTTTTTTTCATTCAATTTTATTGTTATTGTATACTTTTTTTACCGGCCATTGCAAATTTTTTTTTTTTTTTAAAGTTCCTTTGCGACGTCCCTGATTTCAATTTGTCATTTTATCAGAAGTAAAAGATTTTAATTAGCTCTTAACAAATGATATATAACGAGATTCTTCGCGAGGGAATAAAAATAAAAATAAAAATTAACAAAGTGGCGGGCATTGGAAAAAAGAAAATCGATTTTTACCCATTTTTCCATACTGAATCATTAAAAAAATGACTTTTCATTATTTTTCTTTTAATATGAGACCGTCAGGGACTAAAGAATCTGTTGAAGTTTATCGGTATAAAATTTCATAAAAATTTACGAAGCCATTTTTCAGGTATCAGGAACACCGATCTTGAAAATCATGTTTTGAGAAAAACGCGTTCAAAGTTCGGTGGTTCAACATAAAAATTTAACAGAATATTCTTCACACTATAAACTATTTGAAGAAGAAAAAAATCTAAATTTTACTGTCGCGTAAGCCCTTAACCATTTAAAGCATGATGTATTACAGGTGATACATCTCTTTGCATTCAGAAAAGATGCATTAATAACCAACCGATGTATTTGAAACTTCATACTTGTAACAAGAAAAAATCTGTACTTCAAAATGTGAATGGGATTTGATCATTTTTGCATTTTCATTATTTACATATTACATATTATATATCGCAAACCAGCTTGATAGTACGAGTTCATGTATGCATTTCGATGAATTTTTGTTATTTTCAACTTTCAGGTGAAAGAGGATTGGAAATACGTCGCAATGGTACTGGACAGGTTATTTCTGTGGATATTTACTCTGGCCGTGCTTGTGGGTACGGCCGGTATAATACTTCAAGCTCCAACCTTGTACGACGACAGAGTTCCTATCGACAAGAAGTTCAGCGAATTCGCGACCACCACGGTAGTCCGATGTCCGCCCCAGTAGTCTCCGCCCGAGCCCTGCACCGTAGAAAAAGACTAACCCTAGGAATCCTTCCCTAGGCGTGTGTCCCAATCCCCCCTGCCCACCCTCTCCGAGTCAGTGAGCATGATAAAATATAACATCTTTCCCCCCAATGAGCGAAATTACGGTAAAAGGGCTCCGAATTGTCAGAAACAATTAAAAAAAAAAAAAAAAAATACACAAGAAGGAAAAAATCTCGCAACGAGATAACATCATGACGTTGTCATGGTAAGAGAAATAAAATAACGCTTATTTTCGATCGATCGAACCTATTAATGGTCGAGCGATACGTTTGTTTCACCGGGTATGGCGATTTATTTTTTATCGCGCGTTAAATTGTACGAAAAAATACGACGGGAATACGATGAGAACATAAAAAAAAAAATTATAAGAAAACCATGATGAAGGTATACCTAAATAGTCCGTGCTCAAGTACTCGTAACGAAGCTGCCACTACTTAAATTCGGTAATTTAACAATTAAAGACAGCAACTAATTAACGGTACTGTAAAATAATTTATTCGAAAGAGACGAAAAAAAAAAATGACGGAAACGAAGAAGAAATCCCTAAGCGAAAAAGGCCGAGGCTCGACGACCGACAGACATTTTTCCGAAGTCTTCGATCGATCCGTGATCAACGCCCGAAAATATCCGCGGACATCGAGCGCTCACCAATCCAACATAGACGATATATATATATATATTATATATATTATACATAAAAGTACATATAATAAATTATATACGTATGTTTTATATACCCGGTACCCAGCCACAACAACAAAAAAAAAAAAAAATATACATAATATAAATATTAGTTATCACAGAATAGATAAATAATAATAACTATTATAATGATATATAGATAATAATATTAATAATTGTTCCACACAAGGATTAAATTTAATCACGTGACCTTAAGAAATATATATATATATATATTTATTTATATGTATATATATCTTTATATATATATGTATAAATATGAAATTCATTTGCACATTTTAGCAACGCAATCGTTTCATAGGCGTAAAATTGATGTCAATGAAACGGGCGTTCATAGAGTAGGTCGTTCGAATTTGTCCTGCATGCATGAAGAGTGGGTACTCAACAAACAAACAAAACTCTTCCTAACTCTAACGTATATATTAAAGTGTACCTCTATCTTTTCTTCTTACTCCTGTTATCGCAAAGCGATTCGATAAACTTATACTTGACAGGTTCACTGCCAAATAGACAATATGAGTTTGACGAAAAGTTTCCCTCGTTCATGTTGCTCCAAAGACTGTAAACTAGTAACCATCGAAATTCGAACATGTGCTTCCTCGGATTTTCTTCTTTCCATTGGCCTTTTTATTTGCGACGCTGGAGCGTGAGGATTTTTTTTAAGTGCCCTTTACGCATCAAAGTCGCTTGCTCTTCCATGACGCCAATGTTAAATCAGCAAACTTTGTTCGTTCAAACTCTTGCGCGCAAAATAGTTTGCTGAAGCTACTCGAAAATCCATTATAAATTTTCTGAGAATCATTGAGATAGGCCAATGTTACGCTAAGAAGGTAAATTTGTGTTGATTTTACATTTTCTGTATCTTCACCTATAGCAGTGAGCCTATCAAAGCCTGCTAATATCCGATCAAATTTGAATCATCGAATGCGACAAATAAATTAAACGGAAATAGTTAAATATTTGTAAATATATATAAAAAAAAAAAGAGTGGTTAAAAAAAAGGGGCGAGAGAGCGAGAAAGTGAAAACGAAGGATGTTACAGTGAGAGAGCGGTGAGACGAATTCGAAGGACCTCTCGATTATCTTAGCACTTACTCGCCTGAGATCGATGTATTTTGTAAAACAAAAAACAAATTGACGAAAAAAAAAATTCCCCGATATCGGGTTATATAAGTAACGTTAAGCGACAGTAGGATAAGATGAAGTAAAGCATACGAATTCTAAAGCTGATAGTTGTAGGAAGTTGAACAAACGAGAAATGTTGTTCAATTTACTGTAGTCCGTAGTCGATGTCACTGTCAGTCGTCTACGTTAATATTTTTCTAGCTAGACAAAACACACACATACACATACACATACAGATTGTGCTATAATTAACCATTATTGTACTCCACGACATGTACACTATTATTGCACACTTTAACGACCTCGGCCGTTAAAGAAATACAAAGAGCGCGAAGAGCACCTCTGGATTGCGAAGTTAATTTTGTAACGTACGAATCAGATTGTTCGATGACAATATAGTTCCATCTTTAATTGCAATTGCATTACGAGGAGTATATAATTCGCGTATAGCTCTATTACAATAAATGTAAAAAAAAGAAATCTTAGACGAGTGCCTTTACGCTCAGCAGGGCGTCAGCGAGAAGATCAATTTATCGCCGGTAACTCTTACGGGGAATCCCCTTCCGAGACCCTACCTCGTCTGTTTCTTCCGCGCCAAGATTGACTCTTCGAAACAATCGACTCGTGCTCTTAAAGTCCATTACAGTTCTCATGGCTATTATCATTCAACTCCTTTCAATGGAGATTAAACATTTTCACAGAAATACATCACACACATAAACACATACACACACACAGACGTGATTAAACCCTACGGGCAAAAGAATCGTGTATGATAGTCGTGACGTATCGTAGCTGTGCATAGACGCGATGAATAACGTGATGGGTTGTAAATAATGTAGTTAACGTATAAATATAAGATAATATTAATAATAGCTATAGGATAATATTGTGAAGATCCTACCGTCACGAACTGCCAATGAAAAAAAAAACCATCAAAAAATTTCTGTAGAGAAGAAAAAATGTGTTAGAGTCGTTGCAACTGACCGTTCTTGTTTCTCTAGTCGAACGGAAAGAAAAGCTTGAGTTCGGATCCGAACAGGTTTTTTATAACGCGATAAGTACATTCCGCGGATAAAAAAGAAAAAAAAATACACATATATCCGGAAGGCCGAAGAGAAGAGACCGAATTTTGAGATAACGTGGGTGACGTGCCTTTGGCGCATGCACGATAGAGGATATAAGCGCGCGAACGGCATACGGATTACGACGATTGTCCAAAAGATATATATTTCGTATTTTTCTTCCGGGCTTGGTATAAAACTCCTCTATCCTCGAAGACAACGCATTAGTGATAATCCTTGCGATATACAATTCGGCAAAGTGAATTTTACATTCGACAAGGACAGAAAAATTATAATAATTGAAGATAAAAAAACGCACATCGTTTTTGTATAACTTAGCGCACACGTAAGAATGAATAAAAGGAACAAACGAAAAACGACGATCGTGAAGATCGAATGGATCGTCGTTTCGCATAGATGAAACCTGAAGTACGGCACCTGAAGAAAAGAAAAAAATTAATGCACTTGTCGATAGTGTTTTAGCATGAATTATTTGTTTAAGCTGTAAATAAATTGTATATAAATCGGAAAGAGTTATCGGGGTGATGAAAAGGGGAAGTAAATGGGTGTTGGGATTGTTGGAATTTTGTACAGTTGCAACCGAGAACACCTTGTCAGTGAATTACAAAGAGTCCAAGGAGCTTCGGAAATTCCTTCGTTTAATAGAGAAAAAAAATGAAGAAACGTTAAACGTTAATATTTCTACATTGTGTTCATAGAGATCGAGATTTATCGGCTCACTGATTAGTTGGTACAATTAACCTACTTCTATGCCGAGATCATTATAGATCTTCTTTTTTACTTTACGCTTATTTTTGCATAAATAATTTTTTTTTAAATTATCGATTCGTTCTTCCGGTGGGCATCCCCATCCAAAGTAGTGACTAATTACGTGTCCAATAGAAGCGACGAAACGCACACAGAATAAACGACGATGTTTCCCCGTTGTCAGGAGGCCGTGGCCCCAACCCCGGAATCGGCTAACGAGTCGCTCTCGAAGCGACACTGATCCGATTATCGTAAATATACTTTAGAAAGTGACATTAGCAAAGTTGGTCCATAAAGATCGAAAAGTTCATTCCGCGAACCGACCGATAAATAAGGAAGGAAAATTGTTAGGCGACGAACGTTAATAAAGGGCTTGACATCCGTTGAGCGACGCAAGTCCAAAGCCACTTTGAAGTTTAGCGACACAGGTAGTTTATTTATCGCGATAAAATGGTATTGATAACGATAATAATGAATTATTATAACAATACTTAATAATAATAAACGAGCGGGTGGAATAAGAAGAAGAAAAAAACGGAATAATATAGATGTACCATTTTGAGATGATGGAAGAGGAAGAGATTAATGAAGTTAACGAATACTTAAATAAGTAATGAATATTATTAACGTTTAGGTACAGTTATTATGTATATCGTAAAAATTTGTTAAATATGTACTTATTATAAAAAAAAAATGAAACTGTCGTTCTAATGGGGTAATGACGAGATTACTTGTTGCTTGGTTTTTGTAATCATGCTTGAAAAGAAGCATACGAAGAATAAAACTTGTTGTCGTAGAGAACTACTTTTTTTCTGCAGCTATTGCAAAAAAAATCACCTTGGCGAGTTTGTTCGAAATCGCAAACGCAGCCTCATTATTTACGTTCTTTTTTTTAATTTTTTTTTGCAAATTTGAATCGATCTTATCATGATAAAAAAAAAAACAAAAAAAACAATTGGCTAATTCAAATAATACTAAAATGATGTTCTGTTGACTATGATTGTTTCAAACTCGCCAAGCGATCTCTGTAAGAATGAGACCGAAGCATTGGCTTTAGCTTCCAAGAGTGCAGTTGTATAACCCACTTTCTTAAGACTGTTGTAATTTTTGTCCCGGAAGCTCTGAAACTAAAATATTTTCAGGAGTTTTTTTTTAAATCGTTCAACCTCGAACAAAAGCGAATGAAAGGAAAAGAAGGAAAAAAAAAAAAGTTGAACTCACGTCTTCAATGTCTTTCTCGCCGGTAAAGCCCGTCGCCGAGGCATCGAGAAAAGCGCTCGCGATTTTGCAGGACTTGCTATATCTGTCGGTGTAAAAATATTGAAATCAACTTTTCAAGAGAGAAATCCACTCAGCGATAAAAAAAAAAAAAAAAAAAAAATAATAATGCATAAAATCGATTAAATTACCTCTTGGTAATATTTTTCCAATTTCCCTCGATGAACTGTAGCGCGGTCTGCGAGGCAGCTGGATGATCCGAAAAACTTTCTAGTATAACAAGGGCGTCTTTTTCCTCAAAGCTCGCGCTGTACACAATAGCGTTGAGAACCCTGAAGCAGAAAGAAAACATCGCGCCGTTATCTCAATAGTTTTTCCACCTTCTTTCTCCTCGTTTTAGCAACCGGAAATTGCAATCGATCTCCGATATCGGCGCGAGAGAGAGAGAGAGAGAGAGAGAGAGAGAGAGAGATAGCGACAGGCCGCGAGCGATATCGGGAGGGAGCGCGAGGTCTGCACTATAAACTCTGTGTGTGGAAGGATTTTAAACTCACGCTTGCAGCATCGACGGGACTTGGAGGCATGCCAGCGAGGATAGCAGCGGATTTCTTTCTTCCCTGTTCGTTACGTTTGTAAACTTCTGCTGCCACCATTGCCAGCCGAGTTCGTGCTCCAATTTTGCAAAAGCGCACAAAAGATTCTTGCGAAGGTAAGACGGCACGCTGATAGAAAAGAAGATATGTTGGATCGAGAAAAAGTCTTCCGAGACTAATCCGCAAAAAAAAAAAAAAAAAAAAGCTTAATCAAGCTCGTCGTACTCATTTTTAATCGGCAAACCAGTCGACTTCTCGTAACCGGCGTAACTTTTCTTAGCCCAGGCGTAGTAGTCCGGATAATTGAAGATACAGCCCAATTTATGAGAGATCAACGTCAGTCGAGTACCCTCGTCGATTTTCGATCCAACTTGAGTGTAGAGATCCGATAGAAACTTCGCCATGAATTCCTTAACCGGCAATTGATAATCGGTCAGTCATTAATTATAAATTCACATAACTATTGGGTTGATTTATTGGCTTATTGGTGGAATTTGTGCGTCGGGTCTCTATGGTACCCTAGCGCTTGATCCGCTAGGGTACCATTGTAATACCCCACTCCAACTCATTACTTTACATATATATATATTTTTTTTTTTTTGTAAAAAGGGATTTTGTAAGAAGGTCCGTCTACTCGAGTAAAATAAAATAACGGTTTGCCTAAATTACTTGATAACTGGGATACACGGGGCTGTCGTAGAGTGCGAGATTCAATTTGACAGCGTGATGGAAGAGATACGTCCACGGTTCCGGATCCATCTCGTTTCCTGGCATGTAACCGATCACATCGAAAACCATCGAATAAGGCAACTGTCCGACGAAGCCAAGACTGAAGACATCATCGACCAGCGAAGCTCTCGTTTCCGGCGAGAATATTTTATGATCGTTTCGAAGTGCCTCTGCTAGCAACTTCCAATTCTCTTCGTCATAATTGACACGAAAATAGCCTGCGATTCGACACCACTCATAGTTATGTTAATAAATTATCGATAGGGTAAAAGTGGGGAATATGAACCGGTCCATATTTCATTGATTTACGTGTTAATCGGAGTGGTCCATATTCACCACGTTTGCCCTATGTATATGTATATATATATATATATATGTAGACCCGTATTATAGATAGAAATAATTTACCGGATTTCGTTGGATTGAAGACGACCCACGATTTATCACCCGGTTGGCTTACATTGTCGAGATTAGTGTCGACCTCTTGTTTTATCCACGTCCAAGAAATCTGACTTCCGTTTTCGTTCGTTATCCAGCTCACTGGGATGTGCCACAGTTGTTGGCTCGCTGACGATGGCGTGTCGTAACTGAAGCGAGCCTGTAAAATTGTCAGATATTATTCTCCATCACCGATATTCGAGCATCATTCGACGAGAGTAAACGCGCGCGCATTTGGTGCGAGACGAAGAAAGCAATTATCGTTTAACTAGTTACTCGTCTTTGCCGAATCGATAAGTCTTCGCCGGCAGATAAGTTTTCAAGTTCGTGTCGATGCAACGAATTTTACTGCCCGTAAAGATTTATATCTTCAAGATTCGTGTCTCGCCGGCCCGCAAGTGTCCTCTGCATCTCGAGGCAAAGTTAACGATATCCATGCTGTCTCTCACGTACCATCTCGGCACGGAACGTTAAAGTCTTATCGCCAACTGCAGATACGAGCGCAGGTACGTGCAAGATCCACGTAGATATACCTTCACTCCAATAGGGGAGCTTTAATAGTATACTAGTAGTTACGTTGGCTTGCACACTCGCAGTATCTGTGTGAGTGCTCTGCCTGCTATTGTCTCTGTCTGTGAATACAATGAGTATCCGTATGAGTATCCGTATGAGTATCCGTATGAGTATCCGTATGAGTATCCGTATGAGTATCCGTATGAGTATCCGTATGAGTATCCGTATGAGTATCCGTATGAGTATCCGTATGAGTATCCGTATGAGTATCCGTATGAGTATCCGTATGAGTATCCGTATGAGTATCCGTATGAGTATCCGTACGAGAATCCGTACGAGTATCCGTATGAGTATCCGTATGAGTATCCGTATGAGTATCCGTATGAGTATCCGTATGAGTATCCGTATGAGTATCCGTATGAGTATCCGTATGAGTATCCGTATGAGTATCCGTGTGAGTCTTCGTGTAGGTATCCATGTAAGTATATGTGTGAGTATCCGTGTGAGTATTCGTGTGAGTATCCGTGTGAGTATCCGTGTGAGTACCCGTGTGAGTACCGTGTGAGAATCCAAGTGAGAATCCGTGTGAGAATCGGTGTGAGAATCGGTGTGAGAATCCGTGTGAGAATCCGTGTGAGAAACCGTGTGAGAAACCGTGTGAGAAACCGTGTGAGAAACCGTGTGAGAAACCGTGTGAGAAACCGTGTGAGAAACCGTGTGAGTATCTGTGTGACAATCTGTGTGAGTATCTGCATGAGTATCTGTGCCAGTATCTGTGTGAGTATCTGTATGAGTATCTGTATGAGTATCTGTGTGAGTATCTGTGTGAGTATCTGTGTGAGTATCTGTGTGAGTATCTGTGTGAGTACATGCATGAGCATATGTGTGAGTATCTGTGTGAAAATCGATGTGAGTAACTGTGTGAGAACTCTATGTGTATACGTGGTGAGTATACGTGGGAGTTTCCGTGTGAGTGTGACATGAACTTTATTATTATGTAGAGAAGAGTATGGTATACCTGATGGACCACTGCCGAACCTGTGTCATAGTTTCTCGTGACGGTAACGACCGGATAACCATTTTCCATCGTCCAGAGATTCATTATATCAGTCAGTTTAGCTTCACTTTCGGGCTGCTCATCTTCCGTGGCGTTCAAGATCATAGCTTCCCAGAAAGACGCCGCATCGGCGTTGTCGCCAATCCTAACGAAAAATTATCGTTTCATAGTCACAATGAGTTAAAAAAAAAAAAAAAAAAGGAAAGCCATGAACCACAGTGAAGAAAGCTTTTTTTTCGGTTAAATTTAATTTTTAAGTCTCGATCCAGTATACCCACCACCTCGAAACGAAAGGTCTGTAGCCGGTGGGAAATTCCGTTTGCCTTAACGCACCATGCAACATGCGAATCAGACATGCACCTACGAGCAAGCGATGATTTTTTGTTGTTGTTAAATTGAAATTAAATCTTGATCACTAATTTTAATCGCTCAATTTCTCTTAGGGAGATGCGAAACGGACTCAGTCGGTAAAGAGTTTCGCTCGGCAATAAGTTTTGTTACGTACCGAGCCCGAGTCACACAGCCGGGAGAAGGGAAAAAGTGTAGAAAGAGTTGTGAAACTTACCTATGGCGTATGCCTCGTTTGCATGAAAAGCGCTCGAATGCGAGCCGTCGAGCCTCGACCGATGAGATCTCGAGACGCTGTATCCGTCAGCCTCCAGGGCACTCGGTTGAACGTCCATGATGAAAGTGGAGTGATTGAAAACGGGATTCAACTAAAGATAAATTTAAGCGAAAATTCTCTTAAAAAAACAAAAAAATAATTCGAGAAATTTGAAAAGTCGAACCGAAGCGTCTCTTGCCTCTTCCATGAGTCGATGCTGAAGATACAGCAGAGAACTCTCGACTATCCAAGCGTCGGAGGAGTTACGCGCGTTCACCATTCCGCCGAGCCATTGTGAGCCAATTACCATGATGAGTTTCATATGAGCAAGCTCTCGAGTCACGACGGAGGAATCGTCGTCGACCTGATAGAGCGATTCTCTGCGGAGATAAAAAAAAAATATCATTATTTGCAAGAAAAAAAAAAAAAAAAAAAAAGAAGACTTCTGAGAATCTTGAAAGTGAAATCTCACGGGATAGTTATGAGTCCAGGATGCGCATAATCGTCACCGACATCACCCAGCCCGATAATATCCAACTTCGGCAACGGAAAATCGACACCGAAGATATCGACGAATACGATAATGGCGAGTTCGACAATGTCCATTGAATACTTTGCCCCACCCGATTTCAAAGTTTCAGCCCAAAAGGTGACATTCGTGTCGTTGATTAGACGCTGACCCAAAGTCTCGAGCTTTCCGGTGGCAGCGACAGCGAGACTGCCGGGCGAGAGAGGTGGTGTCTCCTCGAACTTGTCCATAACCCATTCGTTCGATCTTGGAAATGAAGAAAAAAATTATTATTATATTTATCAGACTGTAAAAAAAAAAAAAATGTATAAATTTAATGTACAATCGTGATGAAAGATTCATATACTTTTTCATCGAAGTTAAAGTATATTATGAAGAATAAATTATTGACAATGTTTTTACATGAACTTTGATATACCAGCTTCTGCATAAAAACTTCCAGTCCGTTGCATTAAATTGTATACTTTTTTTTTTTTTTTTTTTTTTTTTTTTTTTTTTTTTTTTTACAATGCACTTGCAGCAAATTATTTTTGACGACTTACGAAGCAACGCTACTTTCGATCGGCATGTTGGAGTAAATCTTGAGACCGCTCGGCCGCGGAAGCGTCAACGAGAAGCGAGCTTTCATTCTCACATCGTCGAAGATCGGAAAGAACTTTCGAACGTCGGAAGATTTTTCACCGACAGTCGGTGACCACCTTGAAGCGGAGGATATAAAAAAAAAAAGATTAATGAGAATTAATAGCGCGGAGTTTGCGAGTCGATCGCGGAAAGGATGGCCTCTCACTTATCGCTTCCATTATTGAGGTGAACGACGTAGCTGTCTACGGGAACTTCGTAATCGATTTCCAAAGAGTATTCACCGGCCACGATGGGCGACGCTGGACGAAGAACGAGAAATCCTCCCTCGTCGTCGAGCTCGCTCTCATTTATTTCGATCTCCGAGCTCTCGTTCTTATCGGCATTGCCGGAAATCAAGGATCCGTTCAGCTGCGGCGTTGAGGTGTCGAACTTCGTTGGTTGCACAAAATCTTTGGCCCTCGGAGTTTCCGGTGCGAGAGCTTTGACGTCATGGGAAACGGTCATGTTGATCTCCTCCCCTGACGACGTCGGAAGAGACTCCGGAGGATGAGCATTGTCTTTCGAAATCGTCGAATTCACCGTCGAATTGACGGTCGAATCGTTAGTCGCGTCCTCGTAGGCGATCGTACGATTTTCCACTATCGGCGTCGTCGGAAAGACGAGGTCGGTCGAACCTTCCGAAACTGAAGCTATCGTCGTAGCTTCGCCGGTGTCTGCATCGTTAACAGTTCATTGTATTAGTTATATTTATTTCTGTCAACTTTTTTTTTTTTTTTTTTTTTTATTGAAGAAGGAATTTAAGAAAACGGCCGGAAATCGTTAAGCGGCCCCCTTAAGGTACTCCTTGCCATTAGTGTTCACTTCGGATAAGTTTCAGAGAAATGAGAGGAAATTGCAAACACTTGTCGATGGTATGAAAATTTGAAAAAAAAAAAACATGCGTATTAAAGACGCTGAAACGATGAATTTTTTTATAATAATAATTCCAAAATGTTATTATCAAATTGATGGAAACCACAATTGTTCAACAATTCTCCTGGAAACCTAACTTTTTTTTTTTTTTTTTTTATGAAAAATAATGCATTCATTTTTCTGAATACGCATGTATTTTTTTCAGATTTTCAAATTCACTTTGAATTTCATGATTTTCTATACATTTTTCCCATATAAAAAGAAAAAAAAAAAAACTTCAAAATTCCGTCTAAGTTAATTATTTTGCGATCAAGTGAACGAATCATTTTCTTAAAAAAAAAAACAAAGTTAAGTTTCCGGACGATTTGTTGAACAATTTTATTTTACATGAATTTGTTAATAACATTTTGAAATAATTATCATGCAAAATTAATCTTTTCATCACCTTTAATACGCTTGATTTTTTTTGTTTTCAGTTTTTTTTTTAATATCATATTAACAAGTGTTCGCAATTCGCTACCACTTCTCTGAAACTTATGCTTATGCGAAGCACTGTACGCAAGGATAACCACAATAATGACCTGCAATTTTAATTACCGTTGGCCGTCGATTCCTTCTGCACCGTGAAGTTTCCGTCGTTCAGCGGCGTTCGATAATCTTCGATCGATTTGATAATATCTTCCTCGGGATTTCTTTTTCTTCGTTCCGACTGCGAATTGCTCGATTCCTCGGCTCTCGAGGACACCAGCCTCGTTCTCGTCACCTGCATTCGTCGGGCGTTCATGACGATCTCCCCGAGGTCCGCGCTGCCGTTGTACACAAAATCCACGACTATCCGACCGCGAAGCCTCGAGATCGTTTCGTCCTCGACGATCGGCGATAGATCGACGCGATATCGGTGAGGTCCGATCGACTCGTCGACGGAGAACTTGGAGGATGCAACGTTGTTGCAGCCAACATCGCCGTCTACGAAGGCCAGCGTGTCGTAACCCTAACAAAACCGCGGTGATTGACAATGATTGAGCGTTCGATCGAGCGAACGCCGGTTTACACGGGTGCACGCCGGTTTTAATAAATAACAAGCGAATAATAACAGCTCAAGCGAGCGACGTTAAATCATTACCGAGTGCCGCGACGCCAGATCAATCGCTAACGGTGTGCAACGTTTTTCTATTACGTCATCGACGGCATTACGGTCAATTAGCATTACGTTAAAGCATGCATCGGGGTCATTAATATACCGAGTGAGAATGAGCCAACGGAGTTAAGGATCTCCCCTACCTTCTCATTGGGTATCGAGCCGATGTAGGCTCCCACGAAACCCGCGGCTATCACTGTCAGAACTATCGCGCAGACCGCCAGAGCTGTTTTCTTGTTCGTCATGAAAAATCCACCCTTTCTCTCGTACTCGATGTCGTTCAGGCCGAGATCGCTCGTCATGAACTCCGATCTGCTGTTGGAAAACTGGGCCATGTTCGAGGCTGAAATTGTAATTTTTTTTTTTTTTTTTTTTTTTTTTTTATGGATAAACCAGTGTGCAATTTACACCGATAAACAAAAAAAAAATACGCTTCAATCCGCTAATGATTTGGACAGGGACGTTCAAATAAATGGTTTCTCGGCCAGCTGATAGACTGGCTGGTTTAAACAATTTTCGGATTGTTTAAACCAAAATATTTTTGTGGGATTAAAATATTTTGTTCGACCAACGAGATATTTATTTGAACATTCCTGCCGGAATCTTCAATCGGCTCGACCACGAGGCCGAGATCGCTCGTCATGAACTTCGATCTGCTGTTGGAAAACTGGGCCATGTTCGAGGCTGAAATTGTATATATATATTTTTTTAATTGATAGACCAGTGTGCCGTTTACAGCGATACAAAAAAATGTGCTTGAATCGACTTACGATTTGGACGGGGATGTTCAAATAAATGGTTTCTTGGCGCAGCTGACAGACCGGTTTGTTCAAACAATATTTGGATTATTTGATGAAAATATTTTGTTCGACCAATAAAATATTTATTTGAACGTCCCTGCCCGATTTTCTACTTGTCTCTGCCGCTTTTTTTTTTTTTATCAGCGTTGTCACGGTGCAGCCTCGCAGCTTTATCGCTTATTCAGCTGCTTCGAAAAAAAAAAAAAAAACATTATTTAAAAAATCGTAATAAACGTGAGATTGTTGAGAAGATGTTTTCAGATTATTTTCTCCGGAGCTCTCCAGACGTCTGCAAGAGTGCATCGTGCGTCTCCAGAAATATGCGATAGGAATTTTTTTTTTTTTTTTTTTTTTTTTAACGAGCGTACGATAATTACGCGTACTCGTGTGATACGCACACTCGCACTCGCGCGCGCAAGAGGCCGAGTTAATCACGTTCCCGACAATCGAATATCTCGGGACTCGGACGTGACGAGGATTGTGCGAAAATTCCATTGTTCATTATCAGCCGCAATGGATGCTAAGTAGCTCAGGAAAACCAACGATTTAATTTAACCGTCGTTGAAGTTGCAGGTTTTTTTCGATTAAGATTCTGTCATTCATAATTCATAAGAGGGAAGAGGAAATCTTTGGATTTCTTCTAGTTTCAGTTCAGCGGATCTTGCAAAATCAATTGAAAAGTCATTTTTTTTTTTTTTTTTTTTTTTTTTAATTCAAACAGAAAAACAAACTAAACTAATCTGTCATCGTCTGACGCGGTAAAGGATTTATTATCGACGCATAGTCGAACTTACAAAGCGATCAAGCAGCTAAACGAGTTGAGGTGCGAGAGTTACACTGTAAAAAATATTTCTATAAAATTTAATGTCTTGGTGCTGAAATTTTAATGCATAAACTGGCATATTAAATTTCATGTACAATTGTGATGAAAAGTTTAAGTACAGTATATTAAAAACTTTAGAAATACTTTAGTTTCAATAATTTACTTTAATTTCACTGTAAAAGTCCATTAATTTTTCATCACAATTGTACAATAAATTTAATGTGCATAGTTTTTACATAAAAAAATTTCCAATCTGGTGCAATATATTTACAATTGTTTTCTAACAGTGTATATTTAATTTACGGGAGTGGAAGATTTTATGCCAAAATTGATACATTAAATTTTATGTACAATTGTGATGAAAAATTAATATACATTTTCGTTGAAATTAAAGTGAATCGTACAAATTTTAGTACTTTCATAGTAAAATAAAAATAAATAATTAAAAACAAGATATTCCCAAGATTTTTAATGCACTGAATATTAATTTTTCAACGCTATTGTACATGAAATTTAATATACCAGCTTTTTGCATAAAAACTTTCAGTCCTGTGCGTTAAATTTCATACGATTTTTTTTTTACTGTCTTCTCTGCTAATCTTCAGTTTCTCTCTCGGTTGATGATATCAAAATGATATTTTACTTTGTCGTTCGTAAAGATCGTTATTTTGCTCTCTTCGATTGACCAAAGTACGTACGTACGTATTCTGTCTTTATCGTATCGTATTCCTACACTGTAAAAATAATTTGCAAATTTAATATAGTGAAACTTGAAATTCGCTTACGTTACATACATAATTGATTGAACATTAATGTACTTTTTTTTTTTGGAAAATTAAAAATACCAAGATATAAAAATCACAAATCTTTTGACTGAAATTTACAAAAAATGTTAATTAAAAATAAACATTTTACTGTAAAATTGCAACGCACAGGTGTTTGAAATTTCGAAAACAGTTTATGTAGAAAAGCCTTCAACGCCGTTCGTTAATTTGCGAACACAATTTTTTTTTTTGCAGCGCATCTATGTGATTAACCACGTAAATGTCTGTTGTTGTTAAAGGCTAAGCCAATTGGCAAATGTGTTAAAGGTGTATACCCGAAACAACTAAATATTCTATCTAAGTGATTTGTTATCGTACGATTCTTGAAGAGACTATCAAAATCCGGAAACGGTCCCAGCGACGGCATCATCGTGAGCGCCACCGTCAATCAGCGAGTCAGCGGCTTGCACGATTCGAATTACAAAATCGTTGATTTAATTTTTTCGCGGAAGTAAACAAAAAAAAAAGAAAAAAAACTCAATCTCAAGGCGCTTCGTCTGCAGTCAACGAGACTCGGTATTAGCGACTCGCGTATTAGCATGACCACACGAGTTAATCATTTTTCACCGGTGATAAAAGTCTCGACGTGACGAACGTCCGAAGGCGAGAGGTTCCTTGAGGCTCGTTGCACGTCGAAGTTGAGTAAAAAATTGACAAAAAAAAAAAGAAAAAACCTTCCCAATGATTTATTGGAAAACCGATTGAAGTCCCGATAGTGCGCCGACGGCGCGTAAGATATTCGCGGAAAGGCTGATTACTTTTCCGAGAGACACGTCGATACAGTAGACTGAATTTTCTTACACTGTCCCCTATGCTTATAAATCGAGTCATTATAACGTTCACATTCGATCGTTGCGGATCCCGGTCGCGATCCACAACAATCCCTTTGACGTCGTGACACGGGCTCTTGCGTGGGTGAATCTTAATTCGCCAGCTCCAACCACACAACCTACGACAATCGATCATAAAAAAAAAAAAAGAAATCGCTCCATAGGTATGACGTCGGTTCGATCGCGAGGAGGAGTGCCGGACCGCGCGAGCGCAGCTTCCGCCTATTCGGGATCTTTGCTTCGGTCAAGTCTGACGGTAAATTTGTGGTCTTGTCTTCGCGAGACACAAAATCCCACCCTTCGTCGTTATCAATTGATCGCTTATCGGACAGCCGAAGATTTTGACCGATCGATCGATCGATTTTCGATAGTTTCTCGATATTCTCACGTTTTCAATTTGATCCTTGAAGATGTTTTTTTTCATTAGTGTTTAATTGATTAATCGAACTCACAGTGCCTCCTCGCCAAGGACTCCCACGTCTGTATCGAGCCACGCCTCATAATTCGCGATCCCTCGAGGGTTCCCGGTCGACCGACGAGCGAACCCGAAAAAATGAGTATACGCGCACCTCCGCCACTGCAATTGTCGTCGAGAATCCCGATTTCCGGAAAGGTTAACGCGAACGGCGCACGGCAACGAGACTCTCCGATTGTGTTCCGTCCAGGTAGAGCGCAATTAGTACTTCTACCTGCGCCGTTCAGTGTGCGGATGCTATTCTCTTGACGATCGTCGATCCCCACCATTCCGCGAGTTCTCCGCGGTGCAATGATTGCATGTAACTATAGCCGTTTATTTCGCTCGTGGTACACACTTGCTGGTTTTTTTCTTCACTCGCCCTCTCCGTGCGCTCTCGCACTCCCGAGAGCCGATAGCCGCTATGCGGATAAACGTCGTTTCGGGAACAAGATTTTTTTTTTTCTAATATCGTCGATCGTACAGATTTCGGCAAAAAAAAACTATTTAATATTTACTGTTAACTGTTTAGCTATTAATTGTTAACTGTTTAACTATTAACTGTCAACTCTTTAGCTATTAATTATTAACTGTTTAACTATTGACTGTCAACTGTTTAACTATTAACTATTAAATGTTAACTGTTTAACTATTAATTGTTAACCGAATCGAATGAAAATGAAAGAAATTATCCCATTCCGTCGGCCTCGGCATTGCCATATTTTATTTCTAATTCCAAGTAACTAAAACAGAATAATCGCGACTACCTGTGCGATGTCTTCTAGACAGTAAAAAAAAATCATTTCGTAAAATCGGAATACGGTATTTCGCAAAAGTAATTTTCTCAAATGAGTGACAAATTCATTTCTTCATGCTTGAATATACAAAGCTGTCCCCTTATTTCCTACGTCATTAACAATTTTAGTTTGTACTTTCGTTCGTAAATCTAGATCCAGATGGTGCGATCAGAGAATAAACAACTAAAAAAACATGTGGACGTTTGTGGACAACAAGTTGTAAAAAGTACAAACTTTTTTTTTACTGTGTATCGTCGAACAATTCGTTCGTTCGCCGTATGTTTCGCGGGTCTCTTTCGTCTATTGATTGAGCTCTTACCTCGGTGTAACGCTTGCCGACGTCGACGCCGAAATGCAATCACTTCTTTAACGTGCCGACCCTAATCTGCCGTGACCCACCTGCTGCCGATAGCCGCGGTCTTTAATCGGTGTAAGTGCAACGATCGAGGCGCTCCGACGGACGTGCGAGCTGCCGCGTGGACCGAGGTCAGAGCGGTACCAAAATGGCGGCGTCTCAATGATATCAACCGAAATGCTCGCCGAGCAAATGCATTCGTTAACTCATTAAAAGGGGCAGGTGAAGAAGGCAAGAAATGTTCGTTTCCATTCTTTCTACGACATAAAGTTGAAAATATTCTAAAGCCAAAATACAAATGGGAAGTTCCGAACGGGAAGGCACATTCCCAAGATGAAGTCAGCGCGGAACGAATCTTGCGTATAAAACTCTCACGGACACGTCACCGCCTTATCTCGAGGAGCGAACAATTGTGCTACGCAGTATATCGTCTACGATAGGTGTCGATACGAGCTCAGAGTCCGGCACACGTTCGCGTGGCCCTAAAATTTTCCTCATCCGAGCCCAGAAATTTCTGCCCCCTCGCAGTACCATCGCAGTTATTTTCCGCAGTCGGGTGAGGGCACCGTTACAGTGGAGGGCTTTTGCCATCGTACGACCAGAACAATTTTTTTTCACTGACACGATGACCCAGTTCCGTACGTTTAAATTACCCCCGTGGCCATGCTGTGCATAGCGACAAAACAATTTAACGAGGCTGAAGGTTGGACGGACATTGAGACTGGTCGGGATGAATGGTCAATAGCGTACAGGAGAGAGCCCGAGTTGCGTGCCCGAGGCTGAGAATCGAAAGGGCATATCCCGATTAATTCACCATGCAAAATTGCGCCCGATTCGCGCTTCCGGTTTTCAGAAGCCGATAGGCGACCTATATCGACGCGGAAGAAGAACGACCCGACCGGTGTGTCCGTTCTTCTGGTACGTGTGTAGCGAATGTGTGTTCGAGAGTGTCGCACACGGGGCACGGGCAATTTGAAATGGTCAGGAGAAACCAGCGCGCGAGGCATGGAAGAGACGAGAGCAGGTAACTATCGGAGCTTCCGGCCTGGCTCTGAAAGGGTACGTGCTCCAGCTTCGGTACCAAGATAGTCCATGAACAAACTGACCGATGGCGCATATAAACGAGAAAGAACATATATATATATATATATATATGTGTGTGTATATATACACACACGAGCGACCACCCATTGACGCTCGACTGTGCCCCGACGATTGGCCATTGACGTCGCACGTCGTTCCCTTATTCTCCTCGCATCCGTCTCGCACCCAAACCGTCCGCCAGATTAACCGCCTCTACGGCTCATACAGCTTCATTGTGTGACGCGCAAATCGGAGAATTGGATAATGAGGGCCACGTAGCGGCAAACCCGAGGGACATCGCCGGCAGCACACCGTTTCTACTAAGTGGTTAAGAGCGAATCCGTGCCACGACTTTCGAACGAGGAACCTCAGCCTCCTCCCCCCCCCCCTCCACTCCCTCCCTTGGGTAACTAATTTTGTGTTTCTTTTTCTTTTTTTTTTTTTCTTCTTCTTCTTTATTTCCTCTCTTTCCATCAATTTTTGCGCCGTCCTCTCGCCCCAGCGAAGCTTGGAACACTTTCGGGAACGAGGCGAAGTACGGGCTTGGACCGACCAGTAGTACGAGAACTACGTTCGATTGCGGTCGTTTATTGCTGGTCGAGGTCTCTCTCTCCCTCGTTCGAAGATACGACGGATTTGTGAAACGATAAACTCACCGTCGCTCAGAGAGGTTTCGGCACTCGCGGCATCGAAACGACGCAGACCGGAGCCGGTCCAAGGACGCTTTTTCTTTGGTTTAATAATAAATAAATAAATAAATAAAATCTTCTCCTGCGAGGCTCTTTCCGCGAGACACTTGCAGCCCGCGAAGCTGACTTTGACGTTTTTGTTTCGACTCTTTTTTTTTTTTTTGTTCCTCGCCACTTTGACGGAACTGATTCAGGATGAGGCACGCAGCCTCCCTACGGTTTTTCGTTCTTATCCATGTCGTGCTGCTTTTGACTACATCCATCGATGCCTCCGGTGGATGCGGCAGTTGTGTAAGTTTATCTTTCCCTCTTTTGTTTTTTTGCACCACGTATAATGTTTTTTTTTTTTGTTTACTTTACACGTCTTTATCGAGGTACTTTTTAAAAAATTAAACTACTTAAAATTTGTATTCGTTCGTACACTCAGAGCTATAATTATTTTTTGATTTTTATAGGGTAAAAAGAACAGATCGAAGCGAAGTATCGATCTGAACGACGTTCTTAAGGTCCCGACTTCAAGACTGCCCGGCGATCTTAGACCGGTGAGTTACGATCTGGAGATAAAGCCTGACATATCGAACGCGAAGTTCGAGGGTCAGGTCAATATATCGGCGATATGGACGACGCGGGGTAGTCTGGTGAAGCTGCATTCAAACGAAGATATAGAAATTCGGGACATAAAGATGCGTCTGCTCGGAGTCGAGGATGCGTGAGTGAGACTTTGAATTTTTTAAATCGGTGCGAATATAAGGGTAGCAGAAGAGGCTATCACGGTCATGTCCGATGGAGGCGGGCCGTTTTAACCACTTTTAACCCCCCCCCCCCCCCCCCCATGCGGAACCGCTCGGTTCGATGTCGCTAGAATGTAGAAAAATTTTGGTCCCAAGGGCTTCGGCGGTCGACGTAGTAATGTGGAGATTTAATCGTCAAAAATCCGACTTTATAATATATCTCGCGCATGTTATGCATCAGAACGACAGCTGTCTGATCCACATAAAGTACGCCGGTAATATTACGACGAACGACACGGCCGGATTCTTCAGGAAGGAGTACATGGCGTCGACGGGACATCGGCAGTGAGTCGTCGCGATTAATTATTTTCTTAGAAATGTAGAAAAAAAAAAACAAAAGAAGAAAAAAATGCCCTTTGAAAAATGCCTTTTGAAAGGGTAACTTGATTGAAAAAAAAAAAAAAAAAAAAAAATTGTTCGACTCAGCGCCTTCGTCGCTACGCAAATGAGACCGGAAAACGCGAGACGATGGTTCCCGTGCATGGACGAGCCGCAGTACAAGGCGACATTCGAGCTCAGGGTTGCTCGACCGAAGAACATGATGGCGAGATCGAACACACCGATCAAGATGAGCGTCGAAATGTCAGTATAGATTTAATTTTATAATTTTTGTTTTTTTTTTTGTTTTCTTTAAAAATTATGTTTGAGGGCAAATGAAGTTTTATGCAACGAAATTTTGATTTCGTCGAGCAGGCCCGGCGACCCGGAATACGTGATCGATCATTTCGAGAAGACACCGGAAATGTCGACCTACCAGCTCGCCCTCATGATTTCAGAGTTCGAGAGCATAGCCCCGACGATAACCGTCGACGAAATCGAGGGTAGAAAGCTCGAGATCAGGGTGTGGGGCCGAAAGGAGTATCTCGACTCTTTGGCTCACGTGCCCAACAAAATTGTTCGGATCGTCAATTATCTCGAAAAATACTTCAACAAATCTATCGGTCTGCCGAAGCTCGATCTGGTGGCTATGCCAATGTACAGCGCGACGAAGGCGTCGGACAGCTGGGGTCTGATGTTCTTCAGGTAATCTTCGAAGGATCATTCTCACCTGGCGTCTCATTAATTTCCGAAAAAGAAAACAAAAAAATCATGAGCATTAAATTTTGAATAAATGTTTGGCGCAGGGAAAGCGAACTGAGCAGCACGCTCGTTTGGAACACCGCATACGAATTGATCTATCAGTGGATAGGACAGCGTATAACTCCGTTCACATGGCGGGACGCACAAGTTAACAAGGCTCTCAATTCATTTCTGGCCTCGAAGACAACCGTTGACGTAGAAATTTGCCATTTGAACGATCGAAGAGCGCGACTGATCTCCGGATTGAAATTATGAGCCTTTCTTTCATTGCAGATCGAACCCGACGAGATGGAAGGAAAGTGGCCCATGACGATGCTCTACTCGCTTTACTACGAATTCGGCAAGACATTTCCATTCTCGAGGGTCGCTGGTATCAGGGACGAAGCCACTTCGGCCAAAAGTGCGTACTTCCCTTTTTAAGGAGGAAGGCTCAAGAATGTCAGACCAAAATTATTATTTTTTGTTTAATTCGGCACTTTAATTTTTATTCTTTTGATACTTTCTATATTTAAAAAATTGAACATCTACTACACTTTTTTTTTTGTTGAATTCTTTGACTTCCCTTCGTCTCCCCCTTGCAGCTAAGAGCATTATTGAATGAAACGGGATAATTAACGAAGCTTGATGTTTCCAGCCGAACTAGTCTTCCGGATGTTCAACTACACGCTTGGGGAGGAACGCTTCCAGAAGGGTATTCAGAAGTTCGTCGATCTCAATGTGAAGCAAGAGTAATGGCAATAAATATTACTAGCAAGTAAATGAGCAAGGAACAACAGGCAGTTATCGAGAGAAAAAACATCTCATTAAAAAAGAAAAACAAAACAAAATTCCGTTACGTTTCTAGAGATCCGGAAACTCCGGAAAATCCGGAAAATTCGGAAAGCCAGGAAAATCAGGAAACCGTGAGCATAAGAAGCTTCTTCGCTCACGATGTTTTCAAGTGTCTCGACGAGTCGGTTAACGAGACAAAATACAGTCTTCCATCCGGTCTCACAGTTCACAACATCGCGGCACCTTGGATCAACAGGGACAGAGTTCCACTGGTCACGGCTATTCGAGATTACGAAACCGGAAACGTCACCTTCACGCAGGTAAATCGCTCTTCGCTCTCGCGATAAACCTATTGTGTGTGTGTTTTTTGTTACCAAGATAAGCGACGAACGGAGCTCGGTTTATTCACACGATCGCACGGAGTGACCGCCGAAGGATTCTTCGATCGGCTATGAACAAATTATCCGATTAGAAGCTTCGAGATTTATTTATTTATTTATTTATTTTTTTTTTTTTTGCAGACCGTCTATCTGAGAGAAGCGGCTCCGCCGTCCAACGAAAAGATGTCTTATCAGTGGGACATACCGATCGTCATGTTGACTCAGGACAAATTGGATTCGAATGATCACAGACCGTACACCTGGATGACGAAAGGAGGATCGCCCGTTATGACCATAAAGGACATTGCCGATCCGGACAAATTCATAATCGTAAATCCCGAAGAAATAGGTGCGATTTCGATTCGAGAAGAAATCTCCCGAGATCTTCTCACTCATGAGTCATATCAAACATTTCGCCCATAGCTTTCTCTGTGAGATCCATTTTCGCAAAATTTAACACCAGACATTGTACAGTATTAGTTCATTAATTTACCAAATTTAAACTCCATACTTCCATGCTCACCGGAACTAGACTATTTGTCGTAATTTCTCGAAAGAATCCAAATTCCATAAATCTATGCAGACTGCGACCAAATTCAATACCAAAGTTTCATACACATTGTACGTTAAACAAAATTATTGATTTTTTTTTTTTTGTACAGGCATGTTTCCAGTAAGATACGATATCCGAAACTGGAAGATGCTGGGAGAGTTTCTTCAGGGTTCGGAGCGCGAGGCGATACCGGTGTTGACTCGAGCGAAGTTGCTCCACGATTCGTGGAACCTCGCTTACGCCGGAGATCTGTGTTTCGAGGTGGCCCTGAACATGACACTGTTCCTGAAGAACGAGAGGAGTCACGTTGTCTGGGAACCGGTGTTCACGATGATCGACCACGTGGGACGAAGAATCGAAGGCTCTAACGTGCATACCAAATTCGAGGCAAGTTAAAAAAAAAAAAAAAAAAAAAAATCATTTTCAACATCGCGTCCGATAAAAAAGTCCGTAAGAAATTTTCGAACATTTCTGGGACGTCTTCGGGTTATTCAAAGGGACATTTGGGAAAAGTAAAAATGGTCGAAATTTTTTATTTGTATTATATTAGAAAAAAAAAACGAAATTCAAAGACATTCCAAGACATTTCAAGGACATGCGAAATTCAAGGATATCTCAAGGATATCAAGGGATATCCAGGATCATCGAAACCCGCCTTCGATGAATTTTTAATAGTGTAATTCTTCAATTACAGGCGTACATTTGCAGTCTGCTGAGGCCACTGTACGCCCAGCTCGGCGAGACGCCCCAGCCCGGCGAACCCTTGTGGAAGGTTCACATGCGAGGTCTTGTTAAGAACTTTTTGTGTCGAGCCGGCTACGAGCCCTGCGTCACCGAAGCTCGGGAGCAGTACAAGAAGTGGATGACCGACGAGGAGCCCGACAAGGGAAATCCGTAAGATCTGTTCCCCAAATCACGTAACGAACTGAAGAAGATGCTCAGGGTTATATCGATAAAAAAATTAAAATTGTCACGCATTGTCGATTTGCAGAGTGGCGAACGAATTCATCTGCCCGGTGTTCAGGTGGGGTACTCAGGAGGAATGGGAGTTCGGTCTTCAGAGAGTGATAAGCTTCCCGCAAAATACCCTCGAGAGGAAGCAGAGCGAGCGAACATATCTTCTTAAGACTCTGGCCGGTTGTCCCAAGGACAAAACCAAGATCGAGAGGTGCCTCGAAGTTTTATTTGTCTCTTCGATTCACCGCTCTTAGTTAATAGTTATTTACTTCACTTGGTGCGCAAATGGCAGTTTTACACCTTCTGAAGTAAAATTTGGTACGATAAACGTGCGAAAAACTTTTTCTTACCTCGTGTGATTCACGCGAGGTAAACTCACACTCGTCAAATAAAGTTTTATCGCACTAGTATCGTAGATCACTATCGTACGGCAAGGTCGTAGAAAGGGAGTTCTTGAAGAACGTGAAAATGGCGAACGAGCCGAGTGCGGCATTTTCACCGAGTCAGAACTCCCGTGCTATTCACATAAATTTCCATCTTTGAGAAGTGTGCGCGGAAAGGCACTTTCTCGCACTAGTGCGAGAAAAGAAGACTATATTGCGTTTGTCCGCATGCGCAGTATTTTTCACGCACGCCCTGCGAAAAAGTGCCTTTCTGCGCTCACTTAACAGGAACGAAAATCGAAACTTTACGTGAACGCGTTAGGAAAAATACTTAAAAGTTGCTTGTACTTTGTTTCAGGCTCTTGACCGTAGCGATTCTGAGCCAGAACGGAAACTGGACGGACTCGGACATACATCTGATCTACAGTATGCTGACCGGTGGGGCTGTCGGTCATTCGACCTTGTTCAATTTCCTGAAGGACCACTGGCAACTGGTGAAATCGAGATTCGAGAACAAGAAGCATCTTTGGAACGGAATCGTTAACTCGGCGACGTCGTCGTTCAACACCCAAGAAGGATACGACATGGTGTCCGAGCTTTACGAGACGCGAAAGGGCGAGTCCGAGACCGACGACGGCGTCCTCGAGAAGGCCATGAAAAATATCAAGAAGGAATCCGAGTGGAATCAGGAGCATCTGCCGGTTATCAATGGTTGGCTCGACTGTCATCTTTCAGCTGAAGACTTGGCGAGCATCGAGGCAAACGCGGCCTCTGCAGCTATCACGACTGTCACGCCGGCGACGACCGGAAGTAGCAGCACGGTCGTACCGATTGCTGGATGAACTGGATCGGGAAATTTCAACGAGAACAAAAAAAAAAACGCGCATACGCGTCCGGTAGAACAAAAAACGTCGCGTAGACGACCCTATCAACGAAATATTTTTAAAATACCTATAGCCTTTTTTTTCGATTTTCGTCAATTACGAAGATGACGAGGAAGTTGTCTGTCGATAAGTTCTACTTTACTTGTAAGCGTGTTGTAAAATAAAACTGAAATTCTACGTGTTTAAGCCTCTCACCATCCATATACCTTGTGCAAAAACTAATAACAAATAACGTTTCTTAATTGGAATTTGTTCCGATTTCGAAAAAAAATACACCTTGGAAAAATATGCTCGATCGGCGATGGAAGAAATTTTCAATAAGTTTCTCTCGGGCTTGAATCTCTCAGGGCAGGGTCGGTAATTGTAATATTGCAGGATTTTATTTTGAACAGACAATAATGTTTATTCAATAAAGACTCTCACAACTTGAACATTATTGATATATTATAACGTAATAATCTTTGAATTAACATGTTTTATATTTTTCGTCGTGACCCGTTTTCCGGTGACGTTGGCTATGAAATATCATCGATCACGGAAACGTTGAAGGTTTCTCACGTTATAATTGGCACGTTAAAACGAATTTTAAATATGATATAATATCAGCAACTATTTCTTCGTTTAAATATATATGTCTATATACTTTTTTTTATATATGTATATGTATAGTTGTATATGCGGCAATGATTAGATCGTACAACGCATCAAAAATACTTGTATACCAATAAGTATGCTCGAGTATAAATGTTATATATTTTGAACGTGGTTTTTCACTGTATACGGTACTTATATATTACTATATCACACTTATCACGGCAAGACATAAGTGATTTTGCTGGTTTAAGCAACTCGTGCGTATATATTATAATAATTGTTGTGAAATGTCAAATGTTTTAAATCGCCGGAAAAAAGGGTCGAATATCGATGGACATAATTTAGTGGCAAGGATATTTGCGGAATGAAATCACTAAAAAAAAAAACAAAACGGAAACCTACAGACTTACTCGAAATCCCTTAGAAAAAATTCGGGTACGACAAATACTGCAGTAGAACCCAACGAAAGGTTATAACCGATAGGTAATGAAATTGACACCGATTGGTTATATTACCTATCGGTTTCAATAATTGAGATTACATTTCAGATCTTTAAAACAACAGATGGTTCGTTTATGGAAGACATCAAGAGTGCGAAAACTAACTCAAGAAAATTACGAGCGCTTAACAGTAGTAACGAGATAACAGTACAGATCTTTTAAAAAACGGATGGTTCTTGTTCATGGAAGACATCAACAGTGCGCTCTGCGTAATGAGAAATATGTTCTTTTTGTTGTAACACATGCACAAAAAGTCTCACTTTTCGCATCTGTAATGCGGGGCGAAAGTGGCGCATTTTAGTGAGGCGTGCGAGAAAAATACTGTGTATGCACAGATCACACTTGTTACTTTTTCGTATGCTTTTTAACACTCTAATGATTTATTCGCATGGTTTCGCCACGCTACAGAAATAAAAAGCGGGAGTTTTTGTGCTATTCTTACAAAATAGATGTAATCACGATACTAATGCGAAAAAACTTTTTCTGACACGTGTGAGTTTGCAGCACGTGTTGAAGGCGAGTGTTGCAATCACACGAGTTCAGAAAAAGTTTTTCGCACGGGTATCGCATCAAATTTTACTTCACAAGGTGTGAAAATGGGGATTTTGTGCACCCGAAGCGACCGTAAAACTGCCATTTTCACACCGAGTGACATAAAGTAGTTTACGATACTTGCCACGAAAAAGCCGCCTTCCAACGGCGATTGAAAAGTAGGCAACACTCGTTTTTGGTTCGTGCCGCTGTGGTACTCGCTTCCGGCTCACGCAGCCAACTTCGCAGCCTCCCTTGAAACACCGCTTTTTCGCGCTAGCATCGCAAAGTACGATTCGTTTTCAATTTAAAAGAAAAACTTGGCAGCATTTTATAATTTATATACGGCTAATCGTGGCAAGCAACTTACCGCGAATAGCTGTCTCGTCGCGTGAAAAGAAAATAATTTTTCGTTACATTTTCGAGGCAACAGGTACGCCAAAGCCTTTCCGATGTTGCAACAAAAAATAATAATTGCCTGGGCGCGAATTTGATCGACGTAAATTTATAAGAGACTTCGAATGCGACAGACTTTTTGATCGTTCGAGGAAAACCCTGTTCCATGCATGTTGTGCGCCTTTTAGCGCTTAAAACTTTCATCTTTTATCTTTGGTATTAATTTTTTAAACTTTTTTCCTGTCTTCTCGTGTACGACGTAGGAGCTCGGGGCGATTCCCGATGCTCACTACGCAAAGTGACAATGTCAGCAATAGCAAGACTTCTTCGGTGGCGGCGTGTCCTGCTCGTGACATCTCAGTACTCTCTGATGGGGCAGCAGGGATGTATCGACCGTCGCCTCCATTCTACGCATCACACGGTCGAGAAGTACCTCGACCGCACGAGCTATGTTTTCGCCGGTCGCCGCGCTGGTCTCCAAGTATACCAAGCTAAGATAAGAATGCATTTTTTAATAAGTGTGGCAAATAACAAATTCGATTAACGATTTAATGTAAGGTCAATAAGAATGAAATTTTTTCACTGTTTTCCAGATTAATCTGGAAAACAATAAAAAAAATGTATAACTTGGGGTGATTTAAAACTTACCCATATTTGTCGGCAAGTTCGCGAGCTTTTTCCTCGCTAACGACGCGCCTGTTTTCAAGGTCGGCTTTGTTTCCGCACAGTATTATGTCGGGATCCTCGCAGTATGCGTGAGTCTGTATAACAATGTATGGGAATTTATAAAACGATTGCATTGCAAAATTAACATTCAATTGTGTGATTAATTTGGTTGTTAGTTAAATAGTTTTCGACGGCCCATTTTAGATTCACGGTAACATGGCAAAATAACGGAGGTTTCGTGAATATACTGAATTTATTATGTACACTGTTAAAAAAAATTGGAAATTTAATATACCTTTGCAGTGATATTTAAAGTAAATTATTGGAATTAAAGTACTTTTTTAGTACAATTAAGGCAAATTATCAACAGTAAAATATTTCTAGTTTTTAATATACTGTACTTTCATTTTTTCACCACAATTGTACATGGAATTTAATGTACCAGTTTTTGCACGAAGTCTTCCAGAAAAATAACACAGGTCAAAATAACAAAACACAATTTTTCAAATGCAAATTTACATCATTTTTACATGGTACCGTGCAACGTTATTTTTATTAGATTCGTAACTGAAGTGGATTTCGATGACACAATCAACATACATGGACAGTGTGAGTTATCTTGGCTTGCTACAGTACATGTTGGTCGGAACGTATGCAGATAAGCATTTTTTTTAGGTCAGTCATGGCAACAGGATGCTTGTGTGAATGAGACATTTAAACCGGAAGTTCATTATCTGCAATAGTTTATTTTCTGTTTGTTTCACAGGCAAACAGAGATATGAACTAAGAACCAAACGAACTTACATTAAAAAAAAAAAAAAAACTATAAAAGCTCTTAACATACCTTTAGTTGATCAAGCCAGTTTCTAACTTCCAGAAACGACTGTTCATTCGTCAAGTCAAATAGGAGTAGGAAACCCATGGAATCACGATAAAATGCAGTTGTTAAACTTCTAAACCTGTGTATGTATTAATTGCTGTTAATTTTAATTGAACCAGGGCTCCAAGGAGACAAGTTTCATTCCGAATGTGATGCAAGACACGTGTTAGAAATTAATTGCATCCATCACCAGGGATATAGGCTTAAAAGTAATTTAACAGTCGACAATCTACCTCTCTTGGCCAGCTGTGTCCCAAAGCTGCAGGTGTACTCTCTGACTCCTTCCGTTCGTTGTTTGGTACACCTTTAATTGAAAAACAAAACAAAAAAATTATTTCTTGGATATAAAAAAAAAACTTCACGAAAAAGGAGACTAATGGAACTGAGAAAATAATATAAAAAGTGTACAAGTGTATAAAAGTCTGTAGACAGAAATTTATAAAAAAAAAAATTAATCAATATATTTTTAAAAAATTGCTAATCAGATATTTTTATAAAATTTAGAGAATTTGAATCTAGAGAATTCAATTTTTTTTTTTAATCTTCACGAAAAAAGAGACTAATAGGACTCCAAAAATAATACTCGATATCGTAAGTTTAAAAATTTTATTGGCCACTCTGCATGTAGCAGAGTTCCCAATATGTATGTTTTTGTTTTACTTTTTCGTAGATGCAATATTCGCAACAATATTAGATCCATACCACTCTCTTCTCCCGGAAGTCAATTCCCACGGTCGAGATAAATCGTGAGTTGAAAGTACCATCTGTGTATTGATAGAGGAAGCTCGTTTTACCGACTCCCGAGTCACCAAGGGCAAGAAACTTTATTAAATAATCGTAATCCATTGTTGCGAAAGGAACTAGTAGTTTTCAGTTATCAAACGATTCGATTTTGGGCCTATAAGACAACGACGAAAAATATTTAAAAAATCAATGTCGAAATTGTTGACGATGTATATTGTTGACCTTTTGTAAACGACAAAAAAAAAAAAAAAAAATAGGAGGCGAATCCCTAACTTGAAACTGTAAATAGTTGAACGATCGATTTTCGAGCAGACGAAACAATCGCAACGATACACTTGTGTGCATGTGCGAATGACTACATTGACACCTGTTGCGGACTATTTGTACGTTTCGAAAGATACGCGCGAAGGCGACAAGCGAATATTGTTATAATTCGAAGAAGCGACACTACGAGGAAGTTTCCATTTTGTTGCACAAATTAAAACCAAACGAATTGCGGTTTATCTATGGATGTTCTCGTCAAAAGCTAATCAACTACAGCGGACTAGTGGCTACAGTGACAGACTGTCGACAGGTGAGCACAAAAATGGCGAGATGGAGCAGGTAATGTCAGTGCTGCCAATCATCGAAAGAACAAAGCTTCTTACGAATATAATGCTGGATTGCCGACACTCGCAAGTACGATGGCTCGGCATTGCAAATACCGTCTTTTTCCAACGGTAACGATATTCACCGAGAGATGTCGTGACATGACAATTTTGTCACGAAATTGCTGGATTTGAAGTGTACGAGCGCGCATGGCATTGTCTCCTTGAGAGACGCCAAACTTATTTCAGCTTATTTCAGAAAGTCACTTCCGGCGAAAAGTTACTCATTTTTTGAGCGCAAGGCACTGCATCTGAAGGAAACGTCACTACGGGTTTGAAAATCTCAGTTTTTGACCGGAAGTGACGTTTCCTGTAGATGACGTCACTTCCGGTTCCAAAATTAGATTTCCAAACCAGAAGTGACGTTTTCCCAAGATGGCGTCACTTATGGTTTCAGAATTAGATTTTCAAACAAGAAGTGACGTTTTCCCAAGATGGCGTCACTTACGATTGAAAATTGAGATTTTAAAACCTGGAGCGACCTATTTCCGGTAGAACGTCGTTTTATGGGAAACTCGTGAATTTAGGTTTAAAAATGTTATTTTTCGACTGGCGGCGACGTCATGCGGGAACCGTCACATCCGGTTTGACTTTTGCATCGGAGCTCTTGCAGCTGACATGGAAACTCACCCAACACCAAAACGCGGTCTGTCTCGGTCCCAGTAGTTTTTGTTTACCAAACGTATATTAATTATCAATGAAAACAGTATAAGTTACACCTTTCATTATCGAAATGTCACCACGAGATATCCGCCAAAAAACCTCGATTTGAATACGAAAGAATGCGCGCAGCAGTGCGTTACGAAAACTTCAGCACCAGCTCGACGTAAATGGGTTAGGGACGCCAGACACTTCCATGTATATTTGTTTTCCCGACGAAAGCACCGTCGATTGTTGTTCTCGCCCGTACAAACAATGTTCCGTTGCATCAACAAACAAGAAGATTAAGAAAAATAAAAGAAAACAGTGACGCTCCGTCTATTGCGATGAATCACGGAACAAGTGGATAATGAGCGAATCCGATGACACGGATGTTCTTCTATTAATTCCACCGGACTTGTTCGTCGTGCCGTCGTCGGACTCCGACGATTCGGATTGTCGCGTCGACAGAGCCTACAATCGAGGTACCGGCGTAGTTTCGGAGATACTGGAGCACGTGCAGTCGCTCGAGACACGAATAACCGCTATAGAGTCGAAGGACAACAGTCTGGAAGTGTCGCTGTTGAATGCTTCGCTGGATTCGCAATTCCAGTCGCACTCGTATCCCCTCGTCGGAGTTTCGCCGGCGAGAGCGTCGCGAGGAAAATATTTTACAGGCCAATTGTCGAGCCTTCCCTGCACTCCCGCCAAACCCCTGCACTGTTCGTTCGTTAAATCTTCGCCTGGCTTATGCAGACAGTCGTCCTACGCTACGGACAAAAACAGCAATGAGATGAGGCCAGGCTGGCACGCTCCGATCGCCGACGATAATAGCACCGTTAACGGCGATTCGTGCTTCCGAAGAAGGCAAGACCTTTCACAAGATCTCGCCTCATTTCTGCCACCTTCTAGCGGCAATCGAACGACACTCCGAGGCACGGCTTCGCTGGGGCGGGACGATCGCCGGAGGGCTAACTTTTTCGATCGTCCTGACAACGATTCTCGCACCGGTTTCGACGAAGAAGGTTGTACATTTTTGGGTAATCGGCGCGATGACAAGAGAGCAGCCAAGGAGATGGAACTCTCAGAGGTCGACGAGTTGCTGCAGGAGATGGAAGCTACGGAGGTTGAACTGGCCAGAAGGATCAACAGCTCGAACTCTCATAGGTGAGGGGAAACGCTCGTCACTCTGAGAATATCTGCAGGAGACTAAATTTCGTGGAGTTATAACGGCTGCATTTTGCATTGCCCAAATTTTACACTGATAAAAAAATTTGTAAATTTAACATACGGAATTGGAAGTTTTTACACACAAACTTGTACATTAAATGTAATGTACAATTGTGATAAAAAGTTAATGTACTCTTACAGTCATACTTACAATAAACTATTGAAATTATAGTACTTGTATAGTAAAATTAGTGCAAATTATTAACAGTAAAATATTTCTAAAGTTTCTAATATACTGTACATTAATTTTTTTCATCACACTTGTACATGGAATTTAATCTACCAGTTTGTGCATAAAAACTTTCAGTGGCCGGACATTAAATTTCATACATTTTTTTTACAGTTTATTGCTGTTATGATTGTGGGTTTTGCTGCACGAAATTTTTTCTTATTTCAATAGAGCATTTATCTTGCAGCGAGGCGAGAGAACGTTTGACGAATTTTCGCGTCGAAGCAGCCGGCAATTTCTCCGGAGAATCGAAGCCTGCTGCGAAATTGCCATCGCCCATGCGGCGATTGGATTTTCAATTTGTCGTCGACGAGGCGGCACACGGAGGTTTCGATCCGTCGAATTTACGAAGAGACAAAAATTGCCAACCGTTCGCCGACGTTTCTCTACCGGACGACAATGCGTTTCACCTCGAGGACACGGATAAGATTATTTCGAGCTTCAAAACTTGGAATCACAGCGAATCGATGGAACACGGCAAAAGGGAGGGTGGACGCAACGAAGAAATCCCAAAGGCGGATAAAACAATGCGCGAGAACGGCGAGAGTACCGATAGGAATTTCGAAAGATTGAGATTAAAGGACGAATCGAGCGACAGACAAATTTTGAACGACAATTATCGCAGACTCGGGGAAAGTCGAATTTCACGAAGTTCCGAGACTTCGGACGTTGAATCGCACGTTCCAAGCGCCAAGAGTTCGAACTGTCGGTCGCTTCCTAATATAAAAAATTCTACGACCGTCACTTCGCTGAGAAACGATTGTGGAAAAACGCCCGGCAATGTCAAGAGTAACGATACGACGGACAGCGGTCTGCAAGGCACGAGACAATCGACAAACGATTTCTCGAAAAATTCTCAACAGAGCGTCCGACAAATTCGAACAACCGGGCAGCAGAAAACAAACAGCCCTGTGGCCAGAAATTCTGAAACGTATCCGAGGTAAATCAGGTTAGATTGATTATTAGATACATCGGTTACGTACATAGATACACACATCAGTTATTATATTGATATCGAGTCTTGGATGGAGAATCGTTTTCAGAAGGAGTTTTAAAAATTCGTTGAAAAAAAAATTACGTATTTGTTTCAGACAATCGCAACGACTTCTCGCGCTGTCGGACTTTTGGGACTGCGACGGAACAAAGTCGCAGGAAGAAATGTTGCGAATCAAATTGGAGGAAGAAAAGTTTCGAAGGGAGGTAAGATCGGATGGGATTAATTTTTATTTATTTTTTTCTATAGTGCAAACATTTTCTTTGCAGCACTGCGAGCATTTGATACAAGAACTTCAGAAGCGTCTCCTGGAGCAACAGGAAAAAGTGGCGGTGGCAATTCGCGTAGACAACGAGAAGAACGCGGCGATATCGCAATTTCACAATGCATGGTCTAAGCTGAAGCAACGCTGGGAGTCGTTGGAAAAAGACCACACGGAGCTCGAGTCAAGATTGAGAAACGTTACGGACAATCACAGTACGGAAATAATGGAATATCAGCAGCAGATAAAGCGAGGTGAGGGTGAATTGTCGAAGGCGCTCGACCTGGCCGCCGGTTACAAGGAAAAGAGTGACGCTCTCGTCAGAGAAAAACTGGACTTGTTGAAGAGTCACGCGGACGAGTTAGAGAAGTACAAGTGTCTCGTTCAAGAGGCGGAGCAAAGATACGAGAATCTCAAAACGGATTACGGTAAACTGTTGGAGAGAAACAAACAACTGGAGGACATCGGTAAAAATGTGCAGCAAGAATTGAACAAAGAGCGCCTCAGAAATTCCGAAGTTAGAACGGAAATGGCCCTCATTCACAAAGCGTTGGACGCTTGCGAGGCGGAATTGACTATATTGCGTCAGGAGAAGGAAAATTTGCAACTCAAAATCAAAGAAGAAGTAACCAGAAACGGAATATTGGAGCAGAACAAAACTGCTATGCTCGAAGCTGTTAACGAGGCAAAGAACGCAGAGGTAATTATTATCGATCTGTTACGCAAATTCACATAACGCATTAAATTAAATATAGTACAAATTCAGGTTAAAGAAAAAATTTAGTTTTTCCTTTAAACGCCGACAACTGACGTGTTTAAAAAATTAAAGAATGATACCTCCAGAAAAGGCTTTTGGCAGGACTGCTTAACATATCCACATGTTTCAGAAAATGGCGAAAGACGAAACCAAGTCGCTGATCGATAGACACGAACAAATAAGAATCGAACTCCGCCAGGTCTATCAGAATCAAGTTGACGACGTTGTGAAGACCAAGCTCAAAGAGTTTCAGGAGCAATTGGATGCGGCCGAAATGGCTTTTCAGGTCGATCTGGAGACGAAGCAGCGAGCCATAGCCGAATGCGCGGCAAGAAAAATTAAAAGCATAATCGACAAGTCAGTACTTTTTGCATATGGGGCATTCTACGTGAAGTCGATCGGCTGAAAACCTCGACCCTCTAAGATCAAGCAGAATCTGAAAAAATACCGGGCACCCACACTATATAATACTACAAGATCACGAACCTTCAGCTTGATCTAAAAGCGTCGGAGTTTCGGGCCGTCCGACTTGACGTGGAATGCTCCATATTTATTTACGCTTTGACATCGGACAAATCGTAACTCGAAAAAATTATATTTCGCCAGACATCAGCTCGAAATTAATTTGCTGGAGGAAAAGCACATGGAGGAAAAGCGATTGGGTGAAATACAATTGGC
Organism: Amblyjoppa proteus; assembly: GCA_963922035.1. Lineage (NCBI taxonomy): Eukaryota > Metazoa > Arthropoda > Insecta > Hymenoptera > Ichneumonidae > Amblyjoppa > Amblyjoppa proteus. Next base: position 12,451,467 of record OY998230.1, read on the forward strand.
ACAGGCCTCGCAAAAAGCGGCCATGCTCGAGGCCCAGCTGAGCACACAGCGGGCAACGAAAACCCATCTTGCCGAGCAGCTTCACTCGGTAATGCAGAAACAGTGGCAGCAAGCCCTGCAGATCATATCAGGTAAGGACATCAAGACGATGCCTAAACCGATCACTTTGTACTAGCCTTGAAAACAAATTATCGGGAGGTCTCAGGATGAAATCCCGATGCCGAAGTCTTACCGGAGGAAAAATATTATGAAGCGCCGAAACTCCTCGCATTTATCGTGCAGATAACCGATACATTCAATGTTTACAGCCAGCAATCGACATGACGTAGTTCCGACGACGTGACCCAAATTGACTATTACCGACACCCAAAAAGTAAAGTTGACGTTCATTCATACTGAGTAAGCCCCAAAGTGGCGCGGTTCCCACTAAAAGAAAAAATATTAAGTCCCGTCGCTGATAATCACAGCAGTTGATGCAGCGTTAAATAAAAACAAATAAGGCAATACTTGCCCTCGTGTCTTTTTGCACATTCGGTGAACCTTTCGTTACAATAAAAAATGCGTGTTTGTTATCCGCAGGTGGAAACATGGAAAACCTTTCGCCGCTGCAGCGCCTAAACGCGGAGCGTTTTTTCGAGTCGAAGAAATCGAAGCGTTGCTACTCGGCCTGCTGCAACAAGGAGGTTCACATGACGAAACCGGAAATGCGTACGATGAGCACGCTGAACTTACAAAGCTCGAATTCGCGACAGGAACAGGACGAGAGTCTCGTCACTCTCACCTCGAACGACGAGACGCCCCTGACCACGAGAAAGGAGTCCAAAGATGATCTCCGGAAATATATACAAATGGCAAGCACATTGCAATTTTTATTATTGTCGAATTGCACCGGCCACGGACAGTTATCGACAAAGTTGATGTATCAAATGTTTTATCATTCCTGTTTTTCGGCTCCACAGATTCTTGACATGCAACAACCGAAGAACGACTTCGGGCAATCGAAGTACATTCAGCAAAGTAGCGAGAGTTCACCTCCGGTGAGCAGGCAAGTGCCGCGAAAGCATTACACGAAAAAAGATCAGAATGTCAGAACGGAGCAGCAAACGAAGGACGACTTCGGACGCTCGAAGTACGTTCAACAAAGTGACGACAGTCCACCGCCGATGAGCAGGGAAGTGCCGCGAAACTATTACACGAAAAAAGAGCATAATGGCTTAAGCGAAGAGAGCGTCGCATGGCAAAACGTTGACGAGGTAAGATCCTACGTGAACAAATAATTTTAATTTATCGAAATCGCAGGAGTTCCATTTTTTTTTACAAAAAACTAGAATGAAAAAGCGAAAATCATACAATTTGTTATATTCGAGCCTGAGGATTTTTTTGATAACCCTTTACGTATGGGGCCTCGGGCCGAACTTGACTACGCAGGCCGGGAGCTCCGTGACCTTGTCAGTCTTCTATTCGAAATATAAAAATGTACATTTCGAATAACAATAGCACACTATATATTGACGATAACAAAATTATTTTACACAAATATAATACCGTGAACATAACTCTTCAAAAAGTATTTTTTTTTTAATTTCGATATCATCAATACGAAATAAAATTAGTATGAAATTTAATGTACTGGACTGGAAGTTTCTATGCAATAACTGGTACGTTAAATTTAATATACAGTTGTAATGAAATTAATCTTCAGTGTATTAAAAACATTGGAAATACTTTGATTTAATAATTTACTTTAATTTCAATGAAAAGGTATATTAATAATTTATTGCAATTATACATTAAATTTAATGTACCAGTTTTGGCTCAAAAGATTCCAGTCCGTTACATTAAATTTACAATTTTTTTTTACTGTGTATTTTTGAGATAAATCGATCATTACACTGCCCAATGTAAGTAACTACTTGCTAAACGAGGATCCCGGCCGAATCGTTCGGAATCGAGGTCCTCGCTCCTCGAGCCTGAAGAATTAAAAATATTAATACTTTTTGAGATCATGGGCCAGTAAGATTAAATATTCAATTAAATTCTATCAGTGTTGTATGTATGCGCTTGTGCTCACATCAACAATTAATCTACATTTTGCGTTATTTTTTATTAAAGCAATCCGTCCATAACACAAGTGAATTCGCACCCATAGTACAGTCTCAAGGACCCAAGGGTGATCAGCAGAGAAATAAACCGCCGTGGAAGTGACACACGGTGAATTTTTCTACGTTCGATATAATATACGGTATAGATGAAGTTGACATCGCGTAGATCCCTGTATCACGCGATGTCTCTCAGTTTACAGTTTTCATCGCTGCGACCTTTTTTTAAACGATATTTTTTATACAATCTTGTACGTCAATAAAAAAAAAATATTACGAATGATATACGAAAGCGACGTAGTTTATTGCGCCTCCGGTGTCGGAGAACTCGCTCGTATCCTGTATTTATTCAACGAATGCGACGCGTTATCGCGACTCGCGGAGGAAAAGGATGTATTTTTATCTAATTAGCTGACGAATTGATAGGACTATCGTTGGTTCGTGCTTTTCTCGTGCTCGATGCCGTAAAAGGCATTCTTCCACTCACAACTGTCGAGAAAAATAGATTTTATGAACTATCATGAAAGCTTAACGGCAGTCAAACGGATAGAGAAAAATACATCTACAAAAAAAAAAAAAAAATGCATTTCATATTTTCATGAACTAATAATAGTTTGAGCATGCATTCATTAGTAATTCGCAATATTTCGCGGTATTAACATATTTCCGATTGAACGACGATTCTCACCGGGGTCAACGAGTCATCAGGATGTGACTAATGAGCAAACGGTATTTGCAATTGCCGATAATTTTATCGCCGACTCACTATGATGCTTGAGTTTATGTAAACAACTGTAAATACGAACATATACAGCTGTCGAAGCATCGATGATTTGCAGACCGTCATTGCCGGCATGAGTTAAACCACGGAAGCGAGCAGTAAATTTATGATTAAGTATGCCGCTATTACAACTGAGACCCGTTACCGAAACGTTTATTACCGTCGACGCACCGATAGTAATAAAATAAAAAGAACGGTAAAATTTTGCAATCGTTTTATCGAGGGATAATAGTAATTATTGTTATTAGACATTTTATCTATAATGAAATCGTAGGATTATTACTATAAACAATTATTACGATAAAGTAACAGTCATGAAAGTAGTCAATATAATTATTTACATTTTATTTCCTGATTTTGGATTTGTTCTACGTGCTGTTTTCTTTCGATGAATCGACGCCTTAATAAAAATGTTTATTTCGTTGTTCTTCAAGAATTTTATATAAATCGTACATAATGATTTGTCATAAAATCGTAGGATTTTGATTATGAAGAATTATTATCGTGAAGCAAAAGTCATGAAAGTAGTTAATATAGATAATTAAATTTTTACGTGATTTTTCATCAGCTCTACACGCCGTTTTTTTTTTTATTAATTGAATCATCAAAAATTTTATTTCGTTCTTCAAGAATTTCGCACAAATTTACTTTCCCGTCATGGTTTGAAGTGTGCCAAAAGGGCACGGTTGAAAAGCAAACACTGGAGCGCTGGAATTACGAGGGGGGCGAAGGTTTTCCCAGTGACTTTAGCCTTCCTTAAGGATCTTAATCTAAGATAAATGACCCTCCGACGCGAGAAAAGCTCTGGGTAAGACGCCGGTCAGCACAAGTTGCCGATTGAAGAGGATGGAAAGGCCGGAATGCAAAGGGAGGAACGCGATGATAGTGGTCACCCCCTCTCGAACAGCTAGTCGCTTCTTTCGAGCGGTTCTAGACTGGTGCGCGTGGTTGAGCCGTAAAGTCGTGCCGCACAGGAGCCGCTCAGTGTCCGCGCGACTAAACGCTAAATGCCTAGCGTTTAACATGTATCTAGTATCGAACAACTGTTCAGCGAAGAAATATATTTATACTGTTATAATCGTATTGTCAGTGTTAATTCTGTGCGTCAATGCCGGCTCGTGGAAACGCCGGGAAGACAAGACCAAATGTCCGAAGGTCAAAGGGATTAAAAATTTCGACATATCAGGGGTGAGTTATAATACAATTTTTTTTTTTTTTCAAATACCTAGAAATCACAGAAAAGCTACGAATTTTCATTTTCGACCAGCGACTATTTATAGCTGAACTGTTAAATGATTTTTTTTTATTGAGCCATTTAACGACGATTAAATCATTGACTGTAGATCAAAATCTCTCGAATGAAGTATATGTTACAATCGATCTGCTCTTACGTCATACGGTCGTTGTTTAATTATAGTGTTTTTCTAACGCTCGTGGCTGTGGAAAGTGCGTCGAGATAAAAGCCGAGTGAGTCGAGAAAATGTTCAAGAATTTTTGTTTATTTAGATTTGATTTCGTTTTTTTTTTTTTTTTTTTTTTTTAATAATAACATTATAATATTATAAAATAAAAGGAAAAAAATTCGTACCAAAAACTGCAGCGGTGCGTGAGTTAAAGAACTTAAAGATTCACTGCAGGAAGCAGCGCTCAACGCGAGTTCCCGAATTAGACGAAGACCTTGAACTTTTTTTTTTTTTTTTTTTTTTTTTTTTTTCTTCAGCGCACAAACGATAATCCGCGGATGAGGTCTTGAACGGGGTCGGCGTTCTTTGCGATAACCCCGACGCAAGTTTCGAATTGGGAATGAGTAGTCTGGATCGCGGAATAATTTATCCGATCGACCTTCGATTAATCTACATACGTGTACGATGAGCCGCGTGGTCGTCTTATAGGCTTGTTCGACCGATCGCGTAACGAAGGAATTCACACGGATATACAAAAGAATATCTCGAGGTCAAGACGACTTATATTGCTAATATTGTCTTCCGTTCGACAGTCGATTGTAATATAACAGACTTATCGACAAAACGAAAATACCTAAATTCCGATACGATTCTCTCAGTGGACAAATATTTTTTCTTCTTTTTTTTGTTTTTCTAGCGTACGATGTGCGATCAGAAGAAATTTAAGTGCAAAAAGGGCTCGACTCTAAGTAACATTACCTATTAAAAAAAAAAAAAAAAAAAAAGCAGAAAGGCTACGAAAATCGACAGACGCGTTCGACTGATCGTTTAAGGAGGGAGTCTCGCTGAGGCTGACTTCGCATAAGTTCGACAAAAATAATAGAAAAATTGCAAGTACTTCTTGATTGTATAAAAATCTGAAAAAATTCATGCATACTAAAGGTACTGAGAAGATTAATTTTGCACAATAATAATTACAAAATGTTATTAACAAATTGATGAAAAAAATAATTGCATAACAAATTTGCCCGCAACCCAACTTTTTTTTTTCGTGAAAATGATTCGTTTATTTTTCTGAATACGTATGAATTTTTTCAGATTTTTCAGTAATCGTTGATTTTTTTTTTTTTTTTTTCATGGAAAAATCAATGATTACTGAAAAATTTGAAAAAATTCATGCGTATTCAGAAAAATAAACGAATCATTTTCACGAAAAAAAAAAGTTGGGTTGCGGGCAAATTTGTCAAACAATTATTTTTTTCATCAATTTGTTAATAACATTTTGTAATTATTATTATGCAAAATTAATCTTCTCAGTACCTTTAGTATGCATGAATTTTTTCAGATTTTTATACCATCAAGAAGTGCTTGCAATTTTTCTATTATTTTTGTCGAACTTATGCGAAGTCAGCCTCAGCGAGACTCCCTCCTTAAGGAGGGAGCCTCGCTGCGCGCTGACTTCGCACAAGTTCGACGGAAATAAGAGAAAATTGTGAGTACTTCTTGATGGTATGAAAATCTGAAAAAATTCATGCACACTAAAGGTACTGAGAAGATTAATTTTCTATAATAATAATTACAAGATGTTATTGACAAATCGATGAAAAAAAAAAAAAAATTGCTTAACATATTTGCCCGCAACGCAACTTTTCTTTTTTCGTGAAAAATGATTCGTTTATTTTTCTGAATACGTATGATTTTTTGCAGATTTTTCAGTAATCGTTGATTTTTCCATGAAAAAAAAGAAAAAAAAAAATTCAGAAAAATAAACGAATCATTTTCACGAAAAAAAAAGTTGGCTTGCGGGCAAGTTTGTTAAGCAATTATTATTATTTTTTTTCATCAATTTGTCAATAACATTTTGTGATTATTATTATGCAAAATTAATCTTCTCAGTATCTTTAGTATGCATGAATTTTTTTCAGATTTTCATACCATCAACAAGTGCTTGGAATTTTTCAATTATCCTTGTCGAACTTATGCGAAGTCAGCGCGCAGCGAGACTCCCTCCTTAATGAAGAAATTCTCGCGGATATCAAAAGTTTATTGCGAGGTCCAAGAAGACTATGTTGCGAATAATTTACGTTCATCTGTCGATGATAGTACAACAGATATATCGACGAATCGAAAATAGCTAACTTCCGATACGATTCTCCTAATTCGGTTTCGTGGAACGTCAGAGCGCTGCACAAATATCTTTTCGTCTTTTTTTCCATTTATATGAAGAACATTCGGAAGAAATTTAGTTAATAAAAGGCTCGGCTCTAAGTAGAACGATCAAAAAAAAAAAAAAAAACAAAAAAAAAACAAAAAAAAACAAAAAAAAACAAAAAAAAAAGAGGATTACAGTTTTCGTTACCGACTGAGTGCGGGTCAATTAACAAACCAGTGTCGATACGTTTGCTTTAATGCAAATTTTTCTTTCTCTGTGCACAGTTTCTCGGCTCGTGGTTCATTGTACAGTACTATGCCAGTTCGGAGGAAGCTCTGGACTACAGATGCATGCAGGCTGAATTCTCCATGTCACCGGAAAACGCCGAAGTAACGATGAACTTTACGTACAGTTTTACCGACGATCCGATAAACGAACAGATAATCGGAAACATTACGTGGAAGATACCTTCACATGACTTACCTGCCCACTGGGTCCACGCCGAAGAGACATGTGAGATTTCTTCTTCTCAAAGCTCGACACCCGACTGCAAACATTTTTTTCGTGGTTTTAATTTTTTTAATTTTTTTTTTTTTGCTCCATTACTCGCAAAATATGCCCGAAGCGATATCGGATAATGATTTTTTTTTTTTTTTTTTTTTTTTATCGCGTACAAAATAAACAACTGAAAAGTATTTGATTAAATTTTGAAGAAACATTGACTATTGACGACACGTGTTATGTATGAAATTTGATCGGATAGCTCGATCGAAATTTTTCGCGTCTGAGTCACACATTCGTACACACATACATTCGGACATTTTTTTTTTCTAAATGTGATTTTTCTATGTTTCGGAATATTCTGAACACGTTTTCATTAAAATCCGCGAATTTTCGTGTCAAAACAAATCTTCCTCCATGACGAAGCAAAATCATGGTGACCGTTGTCAGAGGAAAGCCGGGAAAACCTGAAAAAATCAGGGAATTTCAAGATTGGTCAGAGAAAAAGTAAATTGTCGACGAAATTTCTTATAAATAAATTAAAAAAAAAAAAAAAAAAACCTAAAAGGAAGTCTTGAAAAAAAAAAAAATTAAAAATTGAGAAAAATGTGAAGAAAAAAAATTAAACGATAACACAATAATTACGCATTTTCATTTGCATTGTTAATAAAAAAAAAAAAATAAAAAATAAAAGTCGGTAGAAGTTTGGTCACGAGAATGTTTTAATTGCTCAGGGAAAAGTCAGCGGATTTTTTTTTTTTTTCGACTGAAAAAACGGCCACCATGAAAGTGCACTAATCAGAAATTTGTATATTGAAATGGGAGCCGTATAGTAATATCTCAAAAGTCGGAGGCTCCTCACTCGTGAATCATTAATGGGAATACCCCCCCTCGTTCTATTTACGTCCTGACGTAGACGAAGGAGTGTACAACACTTATATATTGGACTCGGACTACAAGTCGTGGGCCCTGCTGATGCACTGCGCCGAGAAGAGCAAGAGCCCCCGCTATCTTTCGAGTTTCATCATGAGTCGTGAGCGCACACTCGGTCCCAATGTTATATCCTATCTGCGTGAAAAACTTCCCAGGTATGTGTACTATACCGCTCGTAAGAATAGCTGTTTTGCATTTTTTCCACTTCTTCTTCTTCTTCTTCTTCTTCTTCTTCTCCTTCTTCTTCTTCTTCATCTTCCTCGCATCACTTCTCGCCATCGGCATCGCTAGCGTGCCTCGTCGTACGTGATATGTTTTTTTAAGGAGAATGTACTCTGTTCACTTTTTTTTTTTTTTTTTTTCTTCTATATTTTTAACTCGTTCTCCAAAAGGTACGACATCGACTTGGAGTACATGTTCCCCATGGAACAGAAAGACTGCACCGTATCGGAAGGTGACTCATTGATGATTCCACCCGTGGTCGCGGCGAGACGAGCCTACGCCGCACGAAGGCATCCACTCAAACGAAAACACAGACGCACCTGATTTACATAATACTTTGCTTTGTTAATTTTAACGATACATCTCATGTCACTTTTTAACAATCGAGTAATATAAGCTTAACGGTTAGTCGAGTTTTAATTAATTTTTTTTCTTTTCTCGAGCATCACGAGTGTGGCAAAAAAAAAAAAAAAATGTAACTTTACGATAATTGTGTCTATTCGCAACTACTGTGTAAATAAATAAGACTAGTGTGCCGATATTATAGGGTAAAAAGGTGGGGAGAACGTGGAATTTCTTCGATAAGCGCGAGGACGAGGTTTCATTCGGGTACAATAAAAATTTCGTACCTTGGGCTAGTTTTATTAATTCAATTAACAACGTGTTATAATACTCTTCATTCCTCTCATTTACAATTACATAATTATAATGAACTGTTATTGTTTTCTTTAGACCCGTCGTCTGTTTGTGTTATGTTTTTCTTATTTCTTTTTTTTTTTTCATCTTCCTCATCATCTTCCCTCATTCAACGTCCTTAGCTTAGCTCCATCCAGTTTCATAGATACATACACATTTCCAGCAGCACGCAGCGATAGTCACGATTATCGTAACGAACAATCGTCGTCGTCTTCGTCGTATTTATTTATCAATTTATTTTTTTTTTTTTTAATCAATGTGTGTCGTCGTCGGCGTATAATAATCGTTAATACTCGTTCGTTGAACACCACTCAACGCACTGTTTCGTTTTGCTTTTATACCTTATATGTACTATAATATATATATATATACTCAAGGGTCATTGGACATGGCAGCTAAAACTTATAAGAAATGTTACAAAATGACTTACGTTTCTTCCTCATCATTATCGTTTCTTCTTTCTCTTGTTTTTTTTTTGTTCTTTGCGCTCAAACGATCGTTCACGCATATCTCATTCATACATAGAGACAAACATCCAAGAGCTTCTCGTGCATTAGAATTCGGTTATTCGATCTCCTCGAATCGGGCTTCAGCTTTGCGAAGACCTCTCCGTTCGGAACCCTGTGTCGCGAGGGTGATCGCGCGAAGAAGAAGAAAAGAAGAAGAAGAAGAAGAAGTGGGCTAGAAAAACACAGTACGACATCGGAACTGCCGATTCACGAGAAGACGTATTTTTATATTATGTGGTAATATAAAAGTTTTATATAGTGTGGTAATTCGTGTCGCGTGAAATTTGACCTCTGTCTGGAAGAAATAGTGTCGGCGTTAACAGTGGTAGCTTTTTCTACAGGACACGACGTGTGGACAAAAAAAAAAAAACAAAAATAAATAGAACGCAAGGAAAATAGAAATGAAGAACAGCGGAGATCGCGACCGACCACGCGTGCGGTCCAGTCTCTCGTGGGTGTGTTCGGGAGACAAATTATCGACAGCACTATTGGGGGGGATACCGTTCGGCAATGCGACACTCGATGGTCGAAACGAAAGATAGAAAAAAAAAAAAAAAATAACCCAACGCACAAATTTCTTTAAAATGAATTGTAAGATTTTACTTCCGGCGATTTTATTTCCGAATTTTTCATTGCTGGAAGATAATTGTATTTTCATAGGGACATTGTGGAGACCGAAGCTTCTTCGTTTCTTCACCTTACGACTGCCATTCTAGTTATATCAAGCATTCGTCACTAGACGCCGAAGAAGAAAAAAAAAGAAATCGAGTTCCGAACTGTGGGCTACAATCGCTCGCTCGCCCTCACGCATACTCATTCATTCCGCCGTTCCCACGGTTTTTCGCATATTAAATTTCCTATTAGTTTTCCTATCGATTCAGTATTAATTAGTTATACAATTAATTAATTTACCTAGTCGTTAAATCGGTGTTTTTCTTGTTTGTATGGGACTTATCCCTGACTGTTGTGTGTCCTATGTGTGTTTGGATTTTTTTTTTTCGAGTGTGCGCGTCTGTTAATTGTGTAAGTATCAGTGCGATCGTTTACTTTTTCTTGTATTTTTGGGCTGTCAGCGTTTTTTTGTTTTACCATAGTGTTTACCATAGTGATAATAATTGTTTTTTTTTCTCTTTTAGCAGGTAGAGACTATCTATTCACTTGAGTTTATGAGTTTTATAAACAGCTATCGGATAAAATAGCTATCTTGCCGCGTTGTATTTTTGTTTTTAAATTTTTCTTCTTCGTTCATGGATCTCACTTCATCATCATTCGTCTTTCGATTATGCATTTGTACGAGGATTCATGTATACGAGAGCCGAGTGGTATCAACGTTTTTTTTTTTTTTCATTCGATTGTGTGTGATACATGCCAAATTTATCTGTCCGACTTTTGTAAGCGTATGTGTTAATCTGTCCTGTGTCTCCTCAAACGCGTAGCGACAATACATGCTCGCAACCCGTCACTCTGCCAAGACGATTTGAGAAACCCTGTTTTACCGACTTTCCCATCGTCTTAACACGCGTGTGTCTGCGTCAAGTTTTTTTTGTAAGTGTGTATGTACGTATGTACGATTGCGAAGACGGCCGGTTTGCAGGAACACGCCAGCGATCGGCCCTGCTCACTTCGGATATGCTCTCTGACGAAACGGTACGTTGAACACGTACCGTACGTGTATAAATTACAATTAAACAAAAAAGGACAAAAAAAAACAAAGCAACGAAACAAAAATATATAAAGTCTCTCTAAGATATAAATGCGAAGTCGAAGAAACGGAATGCCCATGAGACAGCGAATCTACGTGTTTACAGATATACATAATTAAAAAATTGTAAAAAATACATTCGGTGGTACGACGAACTAAGTTGGGCAGAGTCAAGGGTAGGGGGCGGGTGGAGGGAGGGCTCGATCCTGGCAAGGGTCGCGTTCCACGAATCCGTAAGGAAGAATCGACGCGAGAATCGAATGCACGTAAGAAAATAAATAAAAATTAGACACAAAGAAAAATCACTTTAACATGAACGATGCGCCGAGGATGATGAGCGGAAATATTCGTTTACGTGGCGCCGTGTTCTCTCCACGACCATTTTTTTTTTGTTCTTTTTTTCGGAGTAAATTTGTTCGCTTACAAATTAACAATTCATTCGAATCAATCAAGACCGATAAGATACCTATTAGAAGAATTAGTTATTGCGGTGGGTCTCAGTTCGCTACTGGACGAGATTTCTCTAGTTTTTCGTCGCATTACGTTTTTCCCCCCTTGTTTAGTTTTTTTTTTCTTCTTCATTTCTTTCATTTAGTTAACATGAGTAGAGTACAGTAGAGAGGCAACTATAGGTTACAGATAGTCGATTGAGAGATTTCATGTTTTTTTTCATTCTTCACCTTCAAGTTTTTTTCTCATCTTTCGTCGTCAATTCATCGCTTCGTCCGTGTCGTCGTTACGATTTTTTTTTTTCAGATTCAAAAACCACACACCGACGTTTCGAGAAAATAAATAAATAAATATATATATATATATATATATATATATATATATATATATAGCAAAAACAAAAAGCTCCGGCTCGTTAAACAATACGCGACGTTGCACGCGCACCATTCGTCACCCCACCTTTCTCAATTATTATTTTTTTCCTTCTTCATCTAATTATCCTTACGTGACTACGAATTTACTAAAGGAGGTAATGTCTTTGATTTCCGTACTTAAAAGTTCCTCTCGCCTCTCGGAGCATGCGTTACGATTGAACTTTCTGTTTCGCCGATTTACGACGATCTATCCAACCCGGGATTCGAGATGCGAATTCGTAAACGCAGACGGGGTCGACGATCGATGTCTGAGCGCGTGTCTCGAAAATCCCGCGCATCCTTTTCTATTTTCGTTATGATCCTCCATTTAGAAACGCGGGACTCGCTTAACAACACAATTTGCGCGAGCATCGATCGAGAACGCTCCCTTATCTTTTCGGATCCCAATTCTCGTCGTCGCCACGCGCCTTTCGAGTCTCGTTGCTCTCGTTGGTTCCTTCTTTTTTCGCGCGCTCAATCTTAATCCTTCTTTCTCGTCTCACTCGTCAATCGCGACGGTCCCCCGATTCGATCGTTGAGATTATATTTTAGTTATTTAATTATGTATAATCGAGTTGGTTTAATAGTAAATCATGAACACGCGGCCACAGTCGCACACTCGAATCGTCCTTTTACTTTAACTTAATTTATCCTCAGTAGCTTCTTGCTTCTTCTCGTTTTGGTATTTTCTTCTTTTTTTTTTCTTTGTGTTCGCGAAAATCACACGAGCGGTCTAGCGAGATTGGTCCGAGGTCCGAGCTCTTTTCTTCTTCTCGTCTCTGTTGCTGTTCTCAGTTGACTCCGGACTAGCAAATAGTCCGATGTGCCGGCGGGTCGGCGGATGGTTCGTTATATCGCGAAAATCTTTTTCTTCTCCTCGCGTCGATTTTTTTTTCTTTTTTTTTTTGAGTCACGAAGTCGGTGCCGATTGGTCCAAGAATGTTTCAATGTCCATCGCCGTATGAATTGTTAAATAATAGTTGTTATTATTATTTATTTTTACCTGTCGGCGCGATCGGTTCACCGTGATTTATTTTTTAATATATATATATATTATTATTTACTTTTTTTTTAGTTATTAGTGTGATCCGGAAGCGCGTTAATCTCGCCTCGGTGCGTTCACTGCTGACGTCTGTTGGACGAGCCGTTGCAGTCCGTTGAGACAACGCGACAAGGCGAGGACCGCTGTCAGTACACCCATGATACTGGTACCCACTGTGGTGTCGTGTGAACACGCTCGATCGCTGCCTCCAGCTGGGCGATCGTCTCCTCAATGTCGTTGTTAACGATCGTTAGATCGAAGAAGTGACCGTACGCCTGCTTCAGCATGTCCGAATCTCTCGCCAGACCCTCCAGACTTCCGTCGTACTGAAAAATCAAATTGTAGCCATTAATTGGTTAACCGATATTAATTGATTAACCGGATAATCATTTTACATCACTCGATGGGAGAATTCCCATTTTCACACTTTGTGAAATAAAATTTTGTACGATTATCGTGAGAAAAGCGTTTTTGTAGACGTTCACAAAAAGTTCCGATTTTCATGCGTGTAACGCGTGGCTAAAGTAGCGCTTTTTAGTAAGGTGTGCGAGACAAATACTGCGCATGTGCTGATCACACTACTTATTTTTTACATACTTTTTTAACACTCTAGCTACTTTCTCGCAAACTTTTTTTAACACTTAAGTAATTTTTTCGCCACGTTACAGACATAAAAAGTGCAAGTTTTTGTGCACTTGTTACAAAAAGTAGTAGGCGATACTTGTGCGAAAAAGCGATCTCCCGATCGCCCTGGGAAGTTGGCAACACTCACTTTCAGCTCATACCACTGCGGTACTCCCTTCCGGGCTCGCGAGGCCAACTTCACAAACTTTGTCGAAAGACCGTTTTTTCGCACCAGTATCGAAAAGTACTATTAGCGACGGAAGTCGAAAACGGATCGTCCCTAGCAACTTGAGTAACGTTTTTTTAAAAAGAATAACCGTAGAACAACCAAAAAGTTACGGTAATTCAAGGTAACTTTTTCTCCGTAGAAATAACCGAAAAAAAGAACCATATTTCAACATCTGGTCAAGCGCGGTTACAGCTGTGGTTATTTTTTTCTGTTATTCAAACAAACAAAAACACCCGTTCGCAAGCACAGGCAGCGTGAACTCCCTCACGCTCATGCGCAAAAGTTGAAATGGATATTTTTGCGGTTATTCAAATGGTATTAAAAGCGATCTGAAATTAACGGAATTTTTTTCGGTCATTTTCACGGATGCTGAAGCTGGTGGGGGACTCCGATTTGAACAATTTTTCATGGATTTTTTTTATCGGTTAGTTTTGAAAAATATGACGAATACTTACGTCAGCCATGTTCTGAACGACCGGCGCAGCGATGAAGACAACATAGGGTGCGAACTCCGCCGTCCGTAGTATCTTCAACGCTTGCGGTTCCACGTCCAGAATTGCCATTCTACCTTCCTCGTGGATCTTCCTTATGGTCTCGAGCTTCGTACCATACATAGCTTCCTCGTGTGTTCCTTGAAAATTCAAGACAAAAATACGATTATACAATCATGTACATATAAAATTATATACAACTACTTGGCTCGTGTGATTTGATCATTTTCCAAAATACATATACATATTTTTTACACATGTAAGTACGTGGCGTAACATCTTTTTTTTTTTTGAAAAAGCATTTTTATGAAATATTTTATTACTTCGAATATAGATAATTGGTCAGGGATCAGGAGGACGATTTCCAAGAGCCAATCAGATCATAAAAATAACTATAACGGACCATTTTGCTCCAAAAAAAATCGTTGGTTCCGTCCACATATCAGGGTAGAAAAAAAGATAAAATATAGATGAGATTATGAAAAATGTTTACCATATTCCAAATACTCGTTAGCGCTAATATCGGCCATCATTTCGTCGTGCGTTACGAAATAATAATTACGCCCACTCTCTTCGTCGTTTCGTGGAGGCCTCGTTGTATCTGGCGATCGGAACAGATAAAAATTAATTGAGATACAATTTTGAAGCTCTGTGTTGCATTGAGCAATTGACTGTAGATTAGCTGACGATGGATTGTTTTATACACTCACGTGGAATGGGGTAGGCGTAGTTGTCGGGATGCTTGCCGATAATCGTATTCTTGATGTGACGACGACCAACGCCATGGGCTCCCAGGAGGACTAGAGTCTTGCGTTGAAACGAGGAATCTGTCGAACAAAATTAAAGACTTTTTTATCGTATTCGGTAATGACTGATTTTCTTCGACGGAGTCGCTGCACCGAAGAAAAATCGCGAAGTCGCGATCGAAGATGATTTTTTAGAAATTTTGATGGAAAGTTTTAAAGAGGAAATTGAATTAAATTTTTTAAAGAATTTGAAAGGTAATTTGACTCACATGGAATCTTAACGACCTCCTCGTAGGTGACCAGATCCAGCTGGTCAAATACAGCGTTGTGTTTCGCTAGGTACTTATCCTTGTATTGCTTCTTCTTGCGGCCGAAAATTGAGCAATTGACTGTAGACAAAATACAACTGATTAATCGATTTATCCTCCAGAATATTATTGTAAAAATCAACATCGATCTCCCGCCTGTATCTCGGTGAATTTATTCCACACAAACATTTTCGCGATATATTCAAACCACAATATTTATAGCACGCCACGAAGCATAAATATATCGTCAAAAAAATATTCGGCGTGCTTGATTCGTCGAATTTGTCGCGACAATTAATTGCGGAAAAAAGCGTGTAAAAAAAATATTTTCAAGTAAAGCGGAGATTACAAAGATATTTAACAGTAAGATTTTTTAATTATGTAAATTTGGTTTGACTCTTCGAAAATTGCAAAATACTTTAGGCGCAGATTAACTGAAAGAACCGTGCAATTTTCGTGGAACGTTAAAAAAATAAAAAATAGTTCCAGTCTCTATAGGTATTTTTATTATATTGTTAAATAACTCTATAGGAATATTTGGAACCCAGTGATGAAATACGTCGTCGCGATCCTTTAGAAGTGCACGAGGCATCGAGATGTATGAGAGGACACGTAGAATGTACATTATAAATTTGCATCCCAAAAGCGCAATGTCGTTGAAACCTTAAGTGATATAAACTTTGTCTACGAGTTAAATGATTAAAAGCCATTGTCAATCTCAGTCAGTTTAGCCGTTTCTCGGACCCTCGAGGGAAATCTATACGGAAGCGCATTATGTATGTTTCTAAAAGCCTCGAAACGCGCGCTACGGCTTAAGTATAAACGTGTAGTTTATATACCTCATTGGGCCAAAGTATGCAAAATTATTCATGACTCACGTGGTTCCCTAAGGTGCCGATTTTCGTCTACCGTGACTGGTCTAATTGAAACGAAAATTTTGGGTATAGCCGAGGGACAGTGAATAAATATATAAAATATACTGAAAGTGAGGGTGAAAGTGATAGATAAGAGCGTAAAGATAAGAACAAGTTCCAGCAGGTCACAGTGGCGGTGAGGGAAAATTGGGAAACAGGGTTGCATGTATTAAGGTCTTTTTCAGCTTTTGATATACAGTAGTGCGTAACGATGTATCAAGTTCAATATGCATTTCTACTCTGTGCGAAGAGATGCACTTAAAGATGGGGTATCGTGCCGGAGGGCTAAATTGCACAGTGACTGTCGTGCAAAACTATATCTCTTGGAACCACAAGTAATCGATCGTATCCTTAGGATAATAAACTTCATTTTTTTTCTCTACATTTTTTAAGGATGGTTCACATATGAATAAATATGCATTTTTTCATAATTCTCTTTCATTGCTTAATAAAAAAAATGTATTTTTATTATGACGAATTTATGAATAGTAACGAACTTTTGTTGTCTTGCCAATAACTGAAAGCTTTTGTGACATAAACGAGCCACTAATATAAATATTTACGATGTGCGATCGAAGCATGCATTTTCCGATTTTGTTTTGCTACACCTAAGTTTACATACATACACGTCTAGTGTTTACTTTTATTATATTTTTTATTAAGATTAAAGTAACTGTTCGCGCAGGATAAATCTTAATACGGGACAATCTATCGAGTGAGGAAAATAAAAAAGAAAGAAAGCAATGTGAGATAGTTGTGATATAATAATAATATTTAGCGGAGAACTAGCGTTCCCGGCTATAATCATGCTGAGCTGTTCTATATTATTACGAGATCCTAGGTGATACGACTCTAAAGTGTCCTAAGCTTCAGGCAGAGTCCTCCGTACCTGTCGAGCCGTCGCAGCCTTCGGTATGAGGAGAGCAGCCTCCCTCTCCTTCAGCGTCTAGCCCGCACAACATACACAATATTGTACCATATAACATTAAACGTCACTTGCTCCTTTGAGACTAATTACTGCGAGTTTGGCCTCGGCTTATTAGCGCGACTTAGACCAACGTTACACTGTACAACGCGTTGCGTACGAACTCCCTGGTTAATGTATACGCGCAATGCGTGTTGTCATAGCGATAAGAAAAAAAAATCCTAAGAACTCGCGAAAAAGTATGTCTAGCAACCGTAAAATTTTTTTTTTATAAAACAGTCGATCTATTCAGGTATTTACTTATGCAGAGTAAAATTTTCCTCCCGTAAGCAAGGTAAACATTTTCTTTGACGCTTTTTTTCGTTGATGTATCCACCGGATTCTCGGCCACGTAAATGGGAAAGCCACCGGAGCTCGGTACTTTATTGCGATAGAAGAGAAAAACAGAAAAAAAAAGTGCTCGAAGGTTTCGACGACGAGAGTCGACAAATGTTTATTTAAAACGGGTGTTCCGTGACTAGTCCAGAGTTTATTTGGGAAGCGATATCACATTGAAACGTTCATCGGCGCGGCACACGCGATGTTTTCCATAATCGATCCGGCGTTCGAAACCGGATGTAATCTCTGCCTCTATCTCTCTGTGTTTGCTAAATTCGCTTGTTAAAATAAAACCAAAATTAATGAAAAATGAACTCGGTCGCGTGTAATATTTACCGCAACGAGACACGTCTACTTGATCGACGGACTGATGAGTGGTTTTTATTTTTATTGTTTTGTTTTTTTTTGTTTCTGTTGTTTGTTTTATCACGACACCGCATGCTCCATCAAGTTCTCACACATAATATTAACAATGTTCAATAAATAAATAATCAAAAATGAAAAGTAAATTGATGACAATGTCAACGAATACACATATGTAGTATTATATATAAATACATATGTATATATATTATATGTGTACATAATATATTATATATATGTAAATATTGTTCATATATATAGTGTAACATGAAATTTAAATACATATCGTACAATCGAACGTGTTATTATCATTCGTACGCAAATATTGACGAGGCACATTCATTTATAGTATTTGGACGGAGGGGGTTTCGGGGGGGGGGGGGGGGGAGAGTGAGGGATATTATGTATATATGGATAACGTTTGTATACATGAGAGAGCCCCGATGTAAAGACTGTGTGACAAATATGACAATATGTGCGCACTCTCGCGTGATAAGAATTATAAAATTTGATTTTCATTCGTTAATGTCGAACATCATCGTCACGATATTTGGGTATATTAAAAATGTAATGTGATTGCCCGAGATCTGATCGGAAGAAACGATTGTGCAGATGCGATCTGCTGGAACGACATATAATAAGAGGAAGAGAGGGGCAAAACGAACCGGGGCCTTTAATCTTAAATAAGACGTGTTTAATTATATTTTTCAAATAGTCCATATTGCCCCGCTGTCCTCCATGCACCATTAAATCGAACGATTATGGAGCAGCTTTTGTAACAAAATTTCGTGTAAAAAAATACCACAAACTCGACTCTTCACTTCGAAGTTCTAGTTTCATTTTTCGTGTGTTTTGTAACTGTTTACATTTATTTTTATATGACTTTGAACAATGGGATAATTAATGGAATTAAATATATTTTTTTTTATATGCTCTTGGCACTATCACGTCGAAAAAGAAAGAAACAAAAAATGACGTTCTTTCCAAGATTTTACGTAATTTGTTATCATTGGGAAAGTGTTTCGTATTTTTTTCTTAATTTTTTTAACACTATGGACTACTGGGTTAGAACATTTTTTTTTTATGTACACGTCAAGGGGTTTAAAAAATGACTAGAGTACCCACCTTGTTCCTGCTTGTTTTTCTCCGAAGCCATGCAGGTGATTCGCCACTCTTGTAATTCCTGCGACGGTATGAGACCTGCGGAACCGGCCGCGTTGTCCTTCCTCGCCTGCCACCAGTAATGATCGTCCTTGCTTATTATCTGCAGTATGTCGCCGGTCTTGAAGGCGATACCGGCCTGCGCGCATGGTATAAGCTCGTCCTCGAGAGGATCGTAGTCGAATTGGGCGCGAACGAATATCTGCGACAGGATGAAACGAGCGTTAGTCGAAAATAAACCTTTTTATCCTCCCATAACTATTTCGTAAATAAAATCGTAATATAAGATGAGTATGTATATTTGTATATCGGCGGAACGTCAATAGTAGGACGATACGGGGTGACGCACATTCGAGTAATATCGTTTTTTTTTTTAATATAATGTACAAATTAAAAAATGGTCTAAGTACAGGGAATAAACTTTACGTTCAAATTTTTCACGGATTATACACTGAGTCCTGTCGGTATTATTATAACTATAATTATTATTATTTTGAAAGTCTCTAAAGTCAGAGGGGAAAATTTGTCTCTGATTTTAAAAAATCAGAAATGATCTTGCTTCAACTTTGTCGACGATTAGGGACGACAAGTCTCGTTCATTATTAATTGAAGTCATCTAAGTCTAATTAGGCATACAATGCATACTCGTAATGAGAAGCTGAAGCACTATATGGTATTGTATAAAATATACGTATAATTCGGTCATTATGATTATACATATAGTATATATACATTTAAAAAAGTTGTTTATTCAATAAAAATGCAATATCTCGTAAATGCTGCGTGACGAGGATTACGAATGACGTATGTAATAAAAAGTGTCAGCGATTGTGAGTATAATATGGTATTGTTTTGTGGCAGTGTTGACGTCGTGATGTATTCGTGTAAGATCCTGCGACTCGTGTAAATGGCAACGAGGGTATTTCGCAGTTGATTGTAAGAATCGAAAACGAAAGAGAAAAAGGGTATTTAAGGGTCAGAGGTGGTTGGTTAGGGTCGAGGACGGACAATCTATTTTCTACTTCGTATAATATCTAACGACTATGTTATATCGGCGCTAAACGAGGCCGTTACTCGTTCGATTTAACGTCTACAGTATATAATAGACATAAATTTAAGGTCGATTGAAAAATCTCGTGGTTGAGAGAGCTTCGATGCTGGAAGGAAATAAAAGGGAAGATGCCAGAAAGCTAGTCGGGGAAAAAACCGATAATAAGGTGCTTAATGGTTACAGGAAATCCTGACGAAGTACGTTCGATTCATTGGTAATGGATGCTGGGTATCAGGCACTATATATATACATACATACAGATGTATATATATATATATGTATTGATGGCGCAATCAAGAATTGGGTAGCACAGAACGACGCTCATGGTGATGCAGGGCTAATTGGCGCAACGGTACAGTGATTGGCACTTTGATCCATTGTAATCAGTGAAAATATTTCACTGATTTCAGTAATTTTTTTTTCCAATATATTTTGTAATTCATTCAAGGGTGGGAACTACTGTCGCTATGGTGCCAATCGCTGTGCCGATCCTACAGTGTATGAAAGCGATTCTCGAACGAGAATAAAAAGAAGCGGCGTTCGGTTGCGCTCGAAAGTCTTTTCCCTCCCTGAGCTATATACACGGCTCTAACAAACACGTGTACGATCTTATATACTCGCTCTAGATTGCCGAGTACGCTATGTAGCAAAACGGGCCGCATGCCGCGGGTCTCTTTAACATTATCCCGCAATATACAGAATTACATAAAACTCGTTAACAATGGAGCAAACAAACTCGAGTTGCCGTATAATCTTTATGTAAAATATATATAAATATATATATATATATATGTTTATACTATACAATATTATAGTGGAAAATCAATAGGCGGATAGGGTGAGCAGAGACCGCGTGCCGGATCGGGTCGGAAAAACTTTAACGCATAATAGTTATAACAATAACTAGAGTTGCGTAGTATTACGATAGTTCAAACTACCGAGTTACAGTAGCGTCACAGTATAGATAGACATTGGTTGATAACTGACTTCGCGTCGTCTAACGTACAACGGCAAAGAAAGATTTTTACATTTAACAAATGTTCTTTTTTCGTTCGGAGGTGTCCACTATTATTTTCTTGCTCATCTGACAATATTTTTTTTTCATTTTCAAAGTCGTTAAATCGACAAGTAAAAAAATTGTGGACCTTTGAGGGCGCAAAATATTTGTTAAGTATGCAAATCTTTTTTACTGCGCAGTCTCGTCGAATAAACAAGATCGCGTACTATTTAATTATTATTATTATAAATTTAATTATTTGATGATCAAATACGATTCTGGATATGCAGGTACAGGTAAACGCATAGCTTTCTAACTACGGCAGTCCAATCACACCAGATCAAGTGGCGGTACTTACTAACACTGGCAGAGGCCTAATCCTGAACAACTAGATCGTCGAAGAAACAGAAAAAAGAAATATAATCATTAATTCGTCAGTGATTTCTTTATCTGTCTTCTTTTATTTTCTTTCGATTAATTTGTTGCTTCGCTCTGTCGTGTGTGATTTTTTAAAACTTTTTTTTGTCGACGTATATCAGATCTCTCAATGCATTTCCTTGATCTTGGCATCGCATCACATTAAAATAATTGGACGAAGAAAGAAAAAACGTAAAATAAATTTAAAAAATGTAACTTTTTCCACATTATCGTTATTGTTATATTTTCTGGCTGCTGGTCTCGGTGATCCGAGATGGGGTGCACGGTGCCGCGTTTTACAATCGATATTTCATGCAATGTTGCTGTTACTTTTTTTTTTTATATTCGATTATATTTATATTTATATCTATCTTTTCGTTCTTTGTCTTTCTATCAATATGTGCGATTTTGCATTACGAAATGTAAGAAGCTAGTCTCTGCAAAGAAATCCAACCTTCTATTCGGTGATTTTTACGGATTTAAGGAGATTCGAGGCCTGCATTGCTTATTTTTCCACCCCCTTTCGGATTTTCATTTTTCACTCCCGAATGGTGAGCGCCAATTAAATTTTCGAAAAACACGAATGATATATTTCCTTCAATTTCTTCATCCTAGCAAGTTGGCAATTGGCTATCGAATCTCCTCAAAGATGAGAAGGTCATGCACTGAACGAATGACAAATTTTTTTTATTTAAAAATTTTTTTTACGAATAGAAGAAGAATCGCGCTTGAGACTCGACAGCCCGAATTCGCGTGCATATCAATGTCCCCGCGGTATCAGGATACCATCTCGGTCGATTGATCGTATCCATCGTCCAGGCCCGAGATTGCAGTTGAGGAAACCAAGTGAAATAAGATGCATTCGATCGATCGTATTCTCCAAACTGGAAATACTTGTGAATACGAGGAAGTAAAAAAAAGAAGAAAAAAAAAAAGCGAAAAAGAAACCAAAGGGATGCACTTGATCGATTGATCGTATCCACGTACACGAGATAGAGTTTGAAACGAGAAACACGGAATGCATCGATGGCTGCACTACTGCGATATGATGAACGAGACTCGCGACGGACCGGAACGTGTCGACGACGGGGATGTATCGTCGAGTACGATAAAAATGATAACAGCAAATACAACAACAATAATGAATAATGATAAAATCAACGGAACGGACGAGATGCAGCTGGGTAGGTATCGACAACTCGTCTGGTGGACTGATTATACTGCTCTTCCTTCTGCTGATTTTTTCCCGCCGCTGTCGCACCTGCAAGTCCATGCCTCTTCGATGTTTTCCCCAACGAGTTCGGGGCATGACATAGGCAAATATCCCCCGAGAACCGCGACGCTGTCGAAGACAATCACGCTCATCTTTCTCTCGATCACAATGGATTTTGATAATATAAAGGGAAGAAACGAATCGGTGACCAAACGCGCGGAATTATTAAGATGACTGTGAGAGAGAAATTGACGGAGATTGGGACAGACTCGAGTAATCGCAGTGGTGACAGTAAATTTTTGGTTGTAAACTGACGTTTTTATCATTTCGATGTTTGTACAGAGTAAATAAACGCCGATGTGCGATGGATGAAATTGCGGGGATCCAAGGAATTTCTTGATTTTTTTAAACACTAGATCGAATCAATTTACCCTTTGGCATACACCTGGAAATTCTTATTATCTGTTTGTAAAAAAAATTCCTACGGTTTTTGCCAATTTTGTTCCCTGCAACGAGCCTGCAACGTTCGAGCTCGAGTGCGCATTTGACCCTTAGTGTGCATACCTCCGTAGCGAATCGTTAACTGCACATGGGATCAATTTTATCTTCGGCCTCGAATATCTCGGTAATTATGCACTTTTAGGAAAAAATGACATTTTTTGCAGTGAACTGATGAAACTCTGAGCTCGCATAGTCAGATTTCCAAAAAAAAAAGTTGACATTTGACGAAAAAAAAACACGGGATAGCGTTGGGGTCAAAATGATCCGTAATGCAGACTAAGGGATAAGAAAGATTTGTACATTGAACAATTATAAACCATAGTCTCCCCTAATTATGTGAAAAAATCGCTTCAGCAAGATTTCGTGAAACTACAATACCCTTTGATACCCTACACCAAGAATCATTGTTCTGGCGTTGAAGAGTTACCGAGATTAAAGATCGAGTCTATCCCATCTCGATGATCGCCGTGGATGAAAGAATAACGAAAAGACACAGAGACATTACCTAAGTAATCCACGCATACTGCAACAATACTGTTTGAAGGGGAGGAGGGGGGCGGGCCGTAGGGTTTATGATACAGGACACCAAAACAAAAAGACAAATAAATCCGAGGAATATGGATAACAGTGACTCAACCCCTTCACTGTCAGAGAAACGTATTTGTCTACATGTTTTGGCCCCAATAGAAGCCCCTGGCAGTGAAGGACTTAATGGATACTTCCCTTTCCCTTATTTGTCATGATCACCTAGCAGTGCAATTTTTTTTTTTTTAAATCGAAATCTACGTGAGGCAACCATCATAGCTCCGTGTGTTGTGTAGGCTATGGACAAGTGTGCGGCATTCTATGGTAAAGTAAAAAAAAAAAGTTAGTTTATGAATCAGAACGAATCAAATATAAATGTGCGGATTTTCGACGAACATGTCTTTCCCTGCTTATGTGTACTTTTGGTATTTGTTAACGTCTGCTAATAGTTAGGGAACAAAGTTGTGTGTACGAATTTACGGGGGTTGGCGATTGTTTGTCGTTAGATACATCAATAAATCCTACAACAGTAAATGAAATAAACAGTGTATTAATGGATACTTCTTTTCCCTTGTTTGGCTCATCATCTAGTAGTGCAATTCGTGTTTTTTACTAGAAATCTACGTGGGACAACCATCATAGCTCCGTGTGTTGTATAGACTATGAACAGGTGTGAGGTATTCTACGGTGAAGTAAAAAAAAAAAAAAAAAATTAGTTTGTGAATTAGCACGAATGGAGTACAGATGTGGGGAGATTGTGACGGACGTGTATTTCACTGCTTATGTGTACTTTGGGTATTTGTTAATATTTGTTAATAATTCTCTAACAATGTTGTGTATACGAAGTTACGGTGGTTGGCGATTGTTTGTCGTCAAATACAACATGGTGCGATACAGGTATCCGATAATATTGACAATAGACAATGGCGAAGCAACGACGTTAGATCCATAGGTGTGTTTGCCCGTGTGCTTGGGGGGTTTGTGCGTTTGACAATACGAATGAAGTAACGCGTTCTAGTTCTCTCGGATCTATCTCGTAACATACGAAATACGGAAGAGGTCACCGAGAGAGTCTGTGGGGACACGGTAGAGGGGGGGGGGGGGGGGGGGGAGGGACGTGCTTCTCGATCACTGAGTTTCCTGCTCCAGTGCATGCTTTATTGTGTCCTCGTACATAATATGTATATATAATGCCCAAGGGTATATACGAAGCCGGGCTGTACGTGCCGCAGCACGAACACACCCAAACTTCGCTATCGCAAAGAGAATACAGGGGAGCGACAATTTTTTTATTGTATGTTTTTTTTTTTTTCAAAAAGACAATAAATATCTCACGACTAGACAGTTGTAGTCGCTCCGTCGTAAGGAACTTTGGTGCTGAAGCAAATCTACGATATATGTTTTTTTTTTACTGTGACGAAACACGGTATAGATTATAATAATTGTTTTTTTTTTAATTTCTATTCAATTTTATTGAGATTCGTTGTTTCGTTAATATTTTCTTCGCAGATATTGTGGTACAAGACGTCAACCCTAGATGGTCACGCTGTGGTCATTCTCCCACGTTCCAAACCGTTTTTTTTTTCGAAAAAAAAAACATATTCACATTGAAAAAAGATAACTGATGGTTTACCGATAAAACGATTGTTTTTAGTATCTTTAATCTTCATTTAATATTTCCTAAGATTTTTTTTACCCACGCTGAATTATGGAAAATATTTAGTAATACAACCCAACTACAGTGCAACCATTTAGGGTTGCAGGTCGTCTTCAATAAGGTCCTTTTCGATGCTTTTACCGTACTTATGTATAGGCTACTATGTATGCTTGATTTACACTCATATCGTGTATGTACATCGTGGTCAATTTACAAATTTTCACATTAAAAGCACAGCCAAAGGCTACCGGGGTTTGTAGAGCTTGGATACTTAAGACAGTATATATTATGTACAATCGTCTAGGGACGAATCGTAAGTTCCGATAATTAATCGGATCGTCCTTCGTCGTGTGTCTTCCGGTTGTAATATTATCAGGCAACTGGCGTATTATTATAATCGTGTAAATTTTATTATTTTTATTTTTAATATTCCGATCTTTTCGGGCCTCTGCCATCTTTGTCATTGGATCAAACGGGCTTTTAATGGGGAAAACAGAATCAACTAATCAAAGCAGGCGTCACTTTGTAGAACAGACTCTTAACTCTCCTCGGTTGACAGTATTTATTTATTTATTTTTTTTTATAACCAACATCGCGTTTCCACTATCCCATCCCCAAAACACGGGTGCGTAACATTCGCTTTAATTAATCCATCCCGGTTTTCCGCGTCGGTTCCCCGTGTTCATTTACCCTCAACTGCAGTGGGAAAAAAGATCTTGTTCGATCCCAAAAGCCAAATTCTCAATAGGTATCGTAATTTTTGTTCATTCATATTGCAATACCGCGCTCTCCACTCACCGAGACCACAAAGTAAACTGTATCGATTTAACGAGAAAAAAATTAAACATTATTCTCAGTCGTCGGTAATCAATGAACCAAAGATATTGTTTTAAAAAATGTATATATCCGCGTTCCAAAACTAATCGAACGACCGCTGCCAGATTAGAAAAGAAGTCACGTACGATGCTTAAGTAATATATCGATTATTGTAGGGATGCACGCAGCGCTATAATAATAGGCGATAATAAAAGCTTACGGAAAAGATATCTTTCCATGCAGGCGAGGGTAAAGTGTGTCGTAACAAAAGCTTTGATAGATAATTTTTATGTTTTCAAGTAATTGCGTAACATTACTACTTATCGAATTTCTCTTTTAAACATTAAAATAGTAAAAGAAAATCAGAGACTCGAAGTGCAAGGGAGGCAAAGCTTTCGTTACATGTAATGGAAAAAAAAATAGAAAAAAATATATATTTCTTACGTATGACTAGATTTTTCTCACTGTATTATATCCTAATGTCAATTAATTTTTTTTTTTTTCTATAATACTCGGTCACGCAAACATATCGGGGATTATCACGTAATAATCATTGTAACTCACAAGACTCAATAAACAGACAATCAACAAGCATAGAGACGTGCGTGTCGTATTTGTATAGATATATAAATATGTAACTCCTAAGAAGGGATATAAATTAAAGTTCGATATAATACCATGCGTTTCTCGATACGTGATACACAGTTCGATTTAAGCAAAGATATAATAATTGTAGCGATTATCGTAATCGGTAAGTAGAATTTTCTTTTTTTCCATTTGTTTTTACTTAAGTTCGAAATAGATAAATTCTGAATAAAATACGATAAACTTTTTAGGGGGTGGGGGAGGGGGGGGAGATACGTGTGAGTGTGTGGAGGATTTGTGAGAACGTATGTACGAAGGATGACAAGAAACATTAGGATTATAATCCGATCGATTGTATCGGGTCACTAGAAAAATACGACGTTTAATAAGGTGTAGTCGAAAAAACACTTAGAGGTCACTCGAAAAGCTATATACTTTGGAAAAAATGTCGCTGTCTGAGAAGTATTAACCCTTTTACTCATGATTTAACTTTGAAGAAAAAAGATGATCAAAACAGCCATAAAAAAAGGGCAACAATCCGCTTTTTCATGTGAGCATAAATTGCGATCGAACATCACGAGACACCACGAAATTAAATGTTAAAGTACGTTGACTAGCTTGACGTCAAAAATGAATAATGTTTACGTCGAAAAAACGGCATAGCTTATTATTCACTTGAATACAATTGATTCGTGAGTCGAAGGGTTAATATGAAATGGATTCCTCAGATAAATATTCGATCGTTACTTGCGGTAGAATATTCGAAAACTCGCCTTCGGGCGATGGTTTTGTTCGGTCGTACAGTTAGCCGCTACTGCCGATCGCAGTGCGACGATAATGCGAGAGGTTCAATTGACCGAGAATGGATATCACGAGACCGCGCCGAGGGAATTGATCAATAGAGCTTGCTGGGCTCAATGGAGCCCGAAGGTACTTGGCCTACCTCTCTGATGGTGCATTGAGGAACAATTCTGTGCTCCAAGTTTCGCACTCAATGATCCGAAATGGTGGTGGGTATCGTACTATGGTTCAATAACAGGCATGAATAACACTGTCGCAATACAATTGAATCC
This sequence comes from Amblyjoppa proteus, assembly GCA_963922035.1. NCBI lineage: Eukaryota > Metazoa > Arthropoda > Insecta > Hymenoptera > Ichneumonidae > Amblyjoppa > Amblyjoppa proteus. Next base: position 12,479,344 of record OY998230.1, read on the forward strand.
TCGATTCTCTTTTTATCTCATATACCGACGAGACGTATGGCGAAAGATCGGAGGAACCTTCGAATTCAATTATCTCGGTACCTTGACGATAATGCGCCTCGGTCAAACGCGGTACTCGGCTATTTTGAAGAGCACACGACGGTAAGAGGAGGTGTGGGGGATAATTGCTAATCGCGTCTCGGGTTTCCGAGAGCCACTGATTTTCCTCCTCGCTCTCGTCCACTCGACGCAGGGGCATCGATGCTATAATGTAATATTAGCGACTTCCGTGTCAAGAACACCTGACCTAATTTCGCGTCCTCCCCAACGTTTCACTTTCATGTCTACGTCTGTTTTTGACACTGGTCAAAAATAAGAGCTCTGGGACACTCCGACATAGACAACCCTTATCGGAGTGTCCCAAAGGGCTCGCTGACTTTTCGTAATTTTTGAGCCGACCCGATGAAACGTTATCGAATTTGTGCGATATTATTTGATATTTTTGTCGACATTTTTTCACACCCCTTTGCAAGGTCATACAGTTTTGTTTCTTCGCATTACTCACTGGTATTTTTTACTTGTTGCTCCTGCACCAAGTACCGAAAGATTTTTGTAACTTTTTAACAACCCCATGAAGCTCTATCGAATTTCAACTTTTTTTTTCATACCTCTTCGCGAAGTCATATATTTTTTGACATTACTCATTGGTATTTTCTTTTCCGTTGCTCCCGCCCTAAGTACCGAAAGATTAGGTCTAATTGTTGGTTCGAGAATATTTTGTAAGGCAAAGGTATTAAGTTAGTCTTTTGTATTATCGTTCTTACATATCAGACGTTTCGCGATAGAGAGACCATTACAGAATGAACAATATATTTTTGCCTCGACGGATCTATCCATCTATCCATCAACTCCTGAGATTTGACCTAAAAGAAAAATAAAAAAAAAAGTGACGATACATCACCTACTCAGCCGTCCTCCGCGATAAGTCGAGTATCCCGAAGCACATTATAGCATACTACGAACGACGAGCTGTTAAGCGAAGCTATTCATCTCCCCGAGCTATGGAAGCAGAGGTGGCCTGACTGAAATTAATCTCTTCTATCCGCGGTAGGTTTCTTCTAGAAAGATATTACTATTGTTTCGCGTGTAATCTCTCTACACCGTCCCGCTACGAGCCAGGAAGTACCTATCGTCGTCTAAGGACGTAGCGAAAAAACAAGCGATTGAGCTTTATCGCGAAGTTTTGATTTTTTTTTTAATTTTTGGATTTTCATTTTTTGATTTTTTTTTAGTTTTCGCTCTTGATGACTCTACGATCTTTTGGACCTGAGAACGGCGAGAGGATTCAAACGGCGTCGCGGTGTACTCTCGGTCGACGAGCCGCCGCTCTTCGATTTATTTTTTCCCGATTTCGATGACTTTTCGTCTTTCTTACTAGACTTTTCATCTTTCTTACTAGACTGTTCATCTTTCTTACTAGACTTATCATCTTTCTTACTGGACTTTTCATCTTTCTTACTGGACTTTTCATCTTTCTTACTGGACTTTTCATCTTTCTTACTAGAGCTGGAAGAACTTTCGGGAATATTCTTCGAAGCCTTGGAGTGGCTCGAGGCCGCGGTAACGCTCGAGCCCGCGCCCGATTTCGTTTGAGAATTCTGGCTCGAGGCCGTTGTGATTGTGGTCGTTATGGCGGTTGTAGTTGTGAGAACTGTGGCTGGGATATCGGGAGATTGTTGGATCTGGGTTTTAGGGCTTACTTGTACCTCGCAGGGAGGGGGTGCGATCCTGTACGATGGCAATATCTTGAAGGTCACCGAACCCCGAGCCTCCCGCTGAAACAGAGATTAAAAAAAAGAGAGCATTTTTGCATTATCCCTCGATCAATGAAATATCAATGGCAATAAATTTCTCATATTTGTACATTATTTTTTTTTCCAAAATTGAAATATCTTTTTTACATGATAATATTTTTTTTAAATAATTTTATGACAATCAATTTATCGATGTTATTTCATTTACCGTTGATCCAAATGTGATCTGGCAGTCTGTAAATTCATCTGCAATTTTTCTTCTAGATCGGACATGTTTTTGTGCGGCCGATTCATCGCACCCGAAACGACACTTTTTTTATCTTGGTAAACAAATTTCAAAGAGTCAATAAAATTTACTTTCCCATTTTTTTTTTTTTTTTTTTTTTTTTTTAATTGTCGCTTCATTGTTTCGAACTTTACAACAGTGCAAAGTTTGTCTCCGCTGTCATGGAAGACAATGCAGTCGTGTTCGGGTTTAGTTCGGGTGGAACTAAAGCTCGCGGCCGCAGGTTCGAAACTTTCTCGTCAATTATCAAGAGCACTTGAAGTTACGTCAATTGTACCCGAAGGATGAGAAGCTTTTCGCTCGGATCACGCGCCTCGTCATCGCTCTCCGACCTTTCGTACTGTCCGCGAACGAGCGTTTCACGCTTTCCATCCAACCTCGTGGTTTGCGGTTAAATTCGCCTCGCGGAAACGGGAAACAACTTCCGGTGGATGCGTTTGTTTTAGTTCCGGAAGGGGAATTGTCGTATCGTTATTATTATTATACTCCTCGTACGCGGACGAGCATGGTGCGAAATGTACACACAATTTTTCAGGGCCGTGTCGATATTTCAAAGTAATAATAAAAAAAATGATTTATGAAGCTTTGGTTTTTTTTTAAAGAGACATATTCTATATATGTTTTTAGAAATTTACAAGTACAAAATTCAATCTACTTCTTTTGGATTTCGTTCGATTCGATTTTTTTTCGGAATTGAACAATAAAAATTTCGCTCCATATTTATTCGCTATAATAGTCGAACCGAAAATAATAAAATATCATGTTTGTCGACATGTGATTTGAGAAATAAAACAAACGAGGGAGAGCCGATGATACCGGATTATTTGTTAATTATAGAAAAGTCCGCATGGTCATGAAAAAAAAAAAAAAAAAAAAAAAAAAATGATTTATCAAGATACGGTTTTTTTAAAGAGACACATTCTATACATGTTTTTCGAAATTTACAAATACAAAATTCTATCTACTTCTTTTGGGTCTCGCTCGATGTGATTTTTTTCGGAATAAAAAAATAAAATTTGCACTACGTAACTGTATTTGTTTGCTACAATAGTCGAACGGAAGATGAAAAAAAATCAAATTTGTTGACATGTGATTTGAGAAACAAAACAAACGCGGGCGATCCGATGCCAGGTATATTCTCCAATTATACAAAAGTTTCGGTGTTATCGTGAGTGACGAGAGACGAAAGCGATAACATTCGCAGCTTTTGTCGCGTTCGATACCCGAGAGAAATTAGAGACGGCCGTTGCGATTGGTTCCCGATCGAAATTACGGTTACCGGTTGTTCGTCACGACCGGGTCGGAGCGTAGAGGAAGCTTTTCGCGAGATCGAGGTTTTCGGGTCGCGGGCTCAGAGCTACTCCGATTTTCTCGGTTCCTCGTCCGGAGGGCATACAATGGAGTGAGTCACAAAGCCCTTATAGAGGAAAAATTAATAACAAAAAAAGAACCAAACTTAATCCCTTTCAGATGAATTTTGACCACTGTAGCTCGGGTCGGCCTAGTCAACTTTTTTCATTATCGATAAAAGTAATAATACCCGGGAACTCTCGTTAAAGATTGCAAAAAGACTTTTTTTTAAAACGATACATTAACTTCTCGATGCCTCTTCAAAAGTTGAATCGATGCAGATATTAAACGAAATGAAGACCCGAACTTTTTGCCCCAGTTTCGGGATATCGTGTATACGTTTGGGTATTTTTCGGAAGTGACAATCTTCGAATGTTCGATGAAGTTTGAAGTCTGCGTCCCGATCGCCCCCGATGGGCGGCAAAACGGAAACCCGGTGTAGAACGGTCTTTCATTTGATACGAGATTTTTTTTTGGTCTACGAAATATCGATAAAAATAGTCCGGTTTACACCGGGGATTGACGAAGATTAAAGTCTACGTCTCAATCGCTCCAGTTGTCGGGCAAAACGGAAACCCGCGGTAAAACGAACCTCCATTTGAGAGGAGATTTTTTTCGCTCCACGAAAAATTGATAAAAATAGTCCGTTTTGCCCCGATGTTCCATTCTGCCCCGCTCTCCGCTAAACGACGATCCATTCATCAGTCACTTCAAGTGTCCGTCATTGTGCAACTCTGCGCATGTCAAAGTCACGAGACAGGAAGAGGCAACAGCTTCATATTACACTTACGAGCATCTTTTGTAAGGCGTTGACCGACTGATTAGCCACTGGAATCCCATTGATCTCTCTTATCTCGTCGAGCACGTGCAGGGTCGCCTGTCTGTGAATCATTCCGCCGTGCATGATTCTCGCCACTACGCATTTACCGTCCTCGTTCATTTTTAATGTGATTCCCTGCAGAACAGATAATTAAATTCAATTTAATAATTTGTTCATTGAAGTACACGCTTCATTTCTCACACTGAGAGAAGGAGAGAAGGATAAGTAAATACGACTGTATCGCTTGAGAAATATTGCCATAACACAGCGGATTTATAAGCATTTTTTGTAGATATTATAGTAAAAATTCTTGGAAACTGAGATTTTCCGCTATAGGTGGTGCCCTAGTGCTCTAATACTGTGTACCATGGTAATTTCTCTAACGACGTTTCTTAGATGATCTGCAGTTTTTACTAAATCCTTCTCTAAGTGCACCAACACAATTTTTTTTACTCCACGTGGAGAAAGGCTCGAAATGTGAAAAATCAATATGATTTTGTTTTCACTTGGATGAAAGCGGTGAATATGGACCGCTCCATGTGTCGACGAACAGGATTGATTTGCTTAATTGATTTACAAGCAATCTCGGTGGACAATATTCAGCAATTTTAACGGAACAAGTCACACAGCGACTTTTCTACTTTTGGAACTAAAAATCGCAAGTGTTATAAGGCAATGAATAAAGCTTTTTTAAAGGATTTCTAATAATCTTTTCTCCATATGGATTCTGAGATAAACGAGCTTGATTCTTTAAATACTTTTTGCCGACTATGCCTTCCTTTAAGCACAAAAACGAAACGGATATTCGTAACGAATGTTCGTGTCCGTATATAAAAAAAAAAAAAAAATAACACTTCAAGGTGCATTTGTGAATTTTTACAGTTTTTTTTAGCACATCAATTTGTTGCTCGAAACATTCGAAGGCTGCGTCTTGGCAAATTCTAGCTCCTCCATTTTTAAAAAATTGAGCTGTGCCATAGAATTTGGAAAATATTACGAGTGCAAGGAGCTTCAACCTGTATACAAATAGACATCTAGCCCTCGATTACTGCTAGCAAAATGTCCGCACCATCCACCATTAACAAGCGGCGAACCATGTGACTTATTCCCTTAACACACTCATTTTTTTTTTGTTTTTTCTCAATGTTACTTACCATCGGCTCATCGGTGTTTTTCTGAAATTGCACTAGTCTGACCCGCGTGACGTTCTCGACATCGAGGTCGCCGTTTTGACCCTCGAGATCGTCACCACCATTCAGGTAGGGTAACAAGGGCGGTGGTGTGACCCTGGTCGCTTCCTCCCCGTAAACCTCGTGACCAGCCACATCGTGCGCTTGCAACAGTGCCTGAAACAGGAAAAGTGAAATTGCATATTAAATATTTGATTTTCACGGTAGTTGCTAACGCGACCTTTCATAGCTTATTGTGTGTCTTGAGACTGCTGGATACACAGCTCATTCGTAATTCCGAGATTTCGGAAACTACCAAAATCACAGACATTCGCAACCATTATTATTTCATAGTGTTCGGCCACTCGTGCAGCAATGGCGCATTCTGACTGTCAAGTAATCGAGGCTTATCTTTCATCGACCGCAAATGATAATAACAGGAATAATCATTTTTTAACTCCAACTTTGATTTCGATCGGGAAAAAGATAACTAATTTGATTTCAAATTTGCCCAAAAATGTTGCTATACACAAAAAATGATAAAAAATTAAAATTTATTTTTTTCTATTGTTTAAAAAAAAAACAAGACTTATCGTAGATTTTAGAAAAATTATTCTCGGACATTAGCGTCGAGTGTCGAGTTCAGTGAAAATATGAGAAATTCTTGTTGACTCGGTCGAGCAAGCACAAAGCGCATTTCCGTCCGTTTCAGCATAGCATCCTCGACGCCGCTGATAAATGTGTCCGGGGAGAAGGCGGGGGGAGACACAGAAGAAAGCACGAGAGAAGACACGCGACACCGGAGAGTTTCAAAGAATGGTAGAGCCCGCACGGACGAGAACGGAGGCGCGACATTAGGCGCTTGAATATGCGAGATTTATAAAGGCATCATTTATTATTCGCACTGTAAAAGTGACCGTCGCTCGAGAGTTTCCGGCCTTTATTATGGAAATTATGTAGATACCTACGAATATAATTGTAATTTTTTGCGCTTCCGCACAGAGCAAGCAGTTTTCTTAAAAAATAAAAAAAGAATCTCAATGGCTGTGCGAAAGTAATGGATTCGTAATTTTTAAGCCCTCCCCTAGAAAGAAGCCAAAAAAAGAACTTTTCCGCGGGGAAAGCGCATGCGCGTGCTAAAAAATAAGCGAAGAAATGTGCCAATTAAATGTTCACTTTTAATCATTTGTTTGTTTGTATTTTTCGAACATTTCTTCCTTTATTTGCCGGTGGGACTTTCAAAGGCATTCGCGTTGATGAAATTCGATAACGAGATAGAGAAATGTCGGTGACAAGCCCGACAACGAGGTGGAGAACGTGGATCGAATCCTGTTCCACCTAAAATGCCGAATAATTGGTTGGAAGACTGCCAGACTACGTCCGCATCGCACGGTCGTGGGAACGCGAATGGTTTGATAGGAGTCAGTGCCTATCGTGGGATTCAACTCGCTCCAAGGGAGTTATCCATACGAAAGTAGTGCGAGCATTATTGTTATCGCGCATATAGTATAGTCGTGCGGGCATTGAATATGCACGTAGTTTAATGTACGTAAAATCTAGTTGGAACGATGAGTGAGTTGAGTTATTAGGAAAGCAGCTAGATTGGATTCAATTGAGTTGAGCTTGCAAGCGAGTGCCTTGAAAACGGACCAAACACTCGTCCACCTGAGTACCGCCGGCTCGAGAACGCTCCCGCACCCGGAAATTGGTTGTCACCGAGGTGGCCACTTTCCCACTTATATTCTAATCTAAATGTAAATACCTCGGCTGACCTCATGAACTCATACGATTCCATTTGAGGAAAAAAAAAAAAGAAAAATAACAAAATAAAATGCTGAGAAGAATTTCGAAACATCAAAGGGTCTTGTTATCGTTTGTTAGAGTTTTATTCGTACGGCAATTGCCTACAACACTATCCTGTCTGTGAGGATCTTCAGTCAAACGGTCCGGCACTTCTTTGAAAGCTTCCTCTACGACGAAGCAAAATGAATAATAAAAGAAATATCAAAAATAAATAAATAATAGCAATAAAAAAAAGATGTGAAAAAAAGACAAGTATACAAGCGATAGAACGCGACACGTAATGTCGATGTTTATTTTTAAAGTGGCGTCGACGAGCCGGAATACAACGGGTATAACAACCCAACGAACCAAATGTGGGTGCGATGCAGGCGCTTCCCCATTTACGACTTATGTACGGTTACCAGCTCTACTCCGTTATCGCGCATACCTATAACTCTGGCTGTGTGTATGTATACATATATATATATGTATATATGTTGAACTATAAAGCGGTTTAACGGCTAAAGAAAAAGAAAAGCGGGAAAAAAGGCCATACACGTGGGCCAACGTGCACCATGCCGCTGGTAGCGCGCAGGGGGGCGAGAATAGATTTCGCTGGACTGGTCTCTTTGCGACCCGATGTCGTTAGTTACCTTCCCACCGAGCTGTTCTGCGGGGGTGTTCATTAATTAGAATGTCATTGGCCCAGGCGACCCGCGAGACACTTCCATTCAACCTTTTTCTCTGCTGCACGTGCCGCGGGAAGAATTGCGAGGTAAAAATGAAGACGGCAATTCTCTCCGAGGCACGTTAAAGTTTACTTTCAATTTTTTAAAATTTTTTTCACTTTTTTTTTTCTCTAATTCTCATGGTTCTTGTTTTCTTTGAGGCGAATTTAACGAGACCTTTCACAAGCGTGTTTATAATCGGGTCTCGATTGAAATAAAATTAGTTCCAGGCTTAAGTCGCAGCCTCGAAGAATTTTTCTGGCCAATTACATCGGAAGGAACATTCACTTAGGACATTGGGGTTTTAAGAATTTAAAAAAATTGGTATTATGCAAGCCTCGAAGGTATTTTATTCGTGGAGTAAAAGAAAAAACACACTTTTTTTCAACAAAAATAATGATTATGCTCAAAAGGCTGGAAGGGAAAAAAATCATCGGCATGGTTGCCTTCGCTCATTTCTTTGATGGAGTTACTATTATTATTTTCGTAACGAAAATAAACACGGAATTAGGTCAATACCGGGCGTTTGCCGCGTTGGCAAATGTTTCATTTCCGTGCCATTTTCTATTCTCATGAATTCACTGCACGTCGCGCGTTTTGAGGAAATCATTGAATGAAACGAGCGGAAAAATTATCAGTCTGTAATAGTCGTAAAGAAAAGAAAAAAAATTCCTCGCCTCCGAGAGAGAGTAAAAAAAAAAAAAAGAAGCGGTAAGAGCGAAAGAGAAGGCGGGCTCACAGATCCCGCAATCAAATAACTTATATCGGGTGAAGTATATAGCTAGCAAGGTTTCGTATTCACTCGACTCGCCTCCGCCCCGGCCATTTGTTAACTTCTTTTTTTTTCGCCTTCCAACACCGCAAATTTTTTGCATTCACCCTTTCGAGCTCGGTCGTCGGGGGTTGCTCAACAGCCGCGAACCGGATAGGATAATTCGTTGCACGCCGGGCGTTACCGTTAGGTATTCGCTCCGGGGAAAAAAACGGAGGAAAGAAAATGAGACGCGAAGAAAGTTGGACCACCTTCTCACCTTTGGCGCACGGAGAAATTTAATTTCCCCTTGACATCCGGGGCGCATTCTTTGCCCTTGGGGATAGAAAATTTTCTATCGTCACGATCTATCACAAGGTAAAAATGTTAAAAAAAAAAAAAATTATTGAATAAAAAAACATTCTAACATATGAACCGTCATTTCTCAAGTGGTTATTTTATTTTTTAAATGTAAGCCTTGACAGTAAAATCTGATATCTTTTATCTGAAAAATGAGATATTTAATTTGGTGAGGATTGACCTCAGGGGATTAACAGAAATGAGAGCTCGTTGCTTCAATCTATCTTTTTATTTATTCTCACGGATCTACGTCAACGTAAAAGTAAAAAATAAAAAAAATGATTGAAAAAAAATTCTAACATAGAATCTGTTATTTTTCAAGTGGCTGTTTTATAAAAAAATATTAAGCCTTGACTGCAAAACCTGATCACTTTTATCTGAAAAAAGAGATACTTGATTCGATCCCGATTGTCCCCAGAACGACCTCGCGTCTTTACCAAAAACGACCTCGAAGCTTATCGCCTCGGTTTTATTAAATCGGCAAAAGAAGAGAGAAGAAAAGAAAATTCAATATAAGTGATAACAATTTAAGTTCGATATTTTATTATTCGTACATCGGTGTCTCGCTCCGGTCTTCGGTCCGAGTCGACGCGACTGTCGAGGCAGGGGAGGGGAAAAAATATCGAGTTTCCGTCGCAATTTCGGACGGAAAACTTTATGGACTGTGAGCCGATAAACGGCGAGGGTTTCCGTGCGGAAAGCTAAATCCTGGGAAGTCGACGGGAAAAATCCTCGAGAATCGTTCGACTGTGTCAAGTTGTATTCTTTTTATTTGCGACGTTTTCTCTTTTTTTTTTATCTTCTCCGGGAAAGAACTGTAGGAGACCGGAAACGGGAGTGAGTCGTCCTGAAGACTCCTCCACATATCGGCGAACGAGTTTCTCATACAGTATAAAGCCCTATAGTCACACACAGGCCCAGTGTATTCGAGATGTAAAGTGTAACTGGGAGGAGAGAGCTGTAGGTAGCCTGCGGAGTCGCATATAGTGCAGTGGGGGGAATCTATATGCATCTGCCTCCGAGGTGGAAAAGTAGGTAAGGTGAAGCAAAAAAAAAAAAAAGACAAGAGGGTTCTCACGTAGTGAAGAGCGAAGGGGGGGGGGGGGGGGTTTGGATTGGTAGCACCTATAGCAGAAACGCCGGCAATGCGACTACCCGTTTCCATCTCTCCTAGCACGTCGCGGAATCCGTAGCTTTTCCGGCTTTCAATAACGTTATCCTATGAGAGCTATTGCGGTCGAATCATGCGCAAAAGTATACCCGCAGCGTGTACTACGGATTTGCGCTACACATGCGTGTTACCGCATCGGGCGGCGTTGATGCACTAAGCCGCTAATGCATTGAAAAGTGTATGATTTATTTTTTTGTAAACTGCTTAGGTAATCTAAAACATAACTAATTTCGATTACAAATATAATTAAAATGGAGCCTCACACTTAAGAATAATCATTTTCACTTACCGCGATTTACACATAAAATTCTCAACAAAAATGTACAAATACATATGTAGACGAGTGTTACAATATATATGGCCATCCTATTTTCGTAAAGTGCAAAGAATGAGCAATTAAAAAAGTAAAAACCGCAGAAACTTGCGCCATACGGCGCCTTGCACGCATCCGTCATCCTGAAAATCTGCTTCGCAACCCCCGAGGTACTCTTCTATACGAAGCTACAGGCATGAAAAACCCATAGAAATGAGAATGAAAGGACATACAAAAAGATTCGCTACTATGCAACTGGAAAATGTAAAACCGTTATGTATACAACTATGTATACAAAACATAACACGCAAAGATAAAGCCAACTGAAGAAACATATGTCAACTACCCATTGACACTATGTAAAAAATGTTGATGAATTATGCAAAACCCGTCGCTGAAGAACTTAGATCGATGGCCAATTGGCAATATATTGTAACGACTGTGGGAATTGATAACGCGCGTATTACGTTTTGGGTTGGATATTATTAGTATAATCACAACTAATTATCTCGAGTATGAACTGTCCAGTCAAACGTCTGTCAAACGTCTGTCCAGTCAAACTGTCAAACGTCTGTACTCTCTGAAAGTCCGATCAGGACTGTTTTACGTGACGATCGATCTTGCATCGATCGTCCGTTCGTTCGACAATTGTCAAACCTAACTAATATCGTGTGTCTTAACGAAGTCAACTATATAATCGTTACAATATATATGTTCTCACGCCAATCTAAGTTATGTAATGCTATGTTCAAGAAATTGTTCCATCTCTCATATTGTCAATAAATCCACTATTACTACTAATAATTTGTACACTTTTATGTCGATCTTTTGTCTATCTTGTGCGCGGTTTGGACAAATTCCTATGATATAATCCTCTCCGGTAAGTCGAGATTTTACGGTAACATCATAATCGCTCACACAGTGCGGATGAAGGGCACTCGAGGTACACGCATAAAGCGAGATCGGATGGATCATTGAAATTTTGTAGTCCGTGTACACGGTGCGGTGTATTGCGGCGTGAATTCTGCTGCCGAGGCAATGGCACTATCCATTGGGAGTCGGGTCGAGGCATGTGCCGACGAAACAAACCCGTGTCAGCGGCGTGCGTGCCCGAGAGTGATGGGAATGGAGTAGATAAATTGAATTTTTGCGGTGTACGACAAACCATTTTTTTTGTTCCTCTGCAACGAGCTTTTCAGTCCCCTCGTTTATCTTATTCACTCAAAACCGGTAGAGTTTGATGATTCATGCGTGGCTATTCATACTCGAGATGGCTCTACCGTTGGCAATGGCTCTCTTGTTTCACAAAAAAAAAAAAAAAAATTGAAATCTAAAGTCCAAACCGGTCGAGAGTAATGAATCGCACAGAGCCCCGCTACTCCATAACGGACCTCGAACAAACTTTGATCGAACGAAAAAATAATTAATAATAAGAGAAAAGAGAAAAAGAAATTCGTCGTCTTCTCGGTCATTGCCATAGCAGCGAAATTAAATCTAAACTCTGCTTTATCGTTCGAAAAGTTTCCATGCACTTTTGCGAGGAGTCTTGAAAATTATTTCGCTCCCAAGGGTGTGAAGAGTTGGTGAAATAGGAAAAATGGAAAAAAGAAACACAACCAGTGCCCCGCACCGTTCGTATAACTCGATTAATATTTGAATAAGCGGGAGGCCGGGCTGTGGGCACAGACAATATCGGCCATTGTTCGCAGAAAATTAAATTAAATATCCGCGTATTCCTCCACCCTCCTTCTCCCCCCACCTCCGAAGCCGCTGTAGTAATGAACAAATAATTTATCGCCGTACTCCGTACCGGGGACTCGCCTGCGTTCGCCACTACTCCCGTCGGCGGAAGCGGACACGTTCGTCGAAACGATCGAAAAGCCGCTGATTCGTTAATTACTCGCCAGCATTCGAGCCATTAGTCGCCCGACGCCAGTGATGAAATTAAATAACGATCGTTCCTATACTCTCCGCTGTTGAACGACATTTCCGTCGGGCTGCATTTGTGTCACATAACGCTCGAATTTCCACGCTAAACGCCCAACGTATTATCGCAATTAGTACCGGTTAAAGAGCCCTGGGTACCCCGATACGCGTGTACACGATTCGCCCATCGCCGTCGATGGATCGCGGGTTTGCGATCGGCTCACGGTTTCCCCCACCGGATTACCATAAATCACCACCCAATTGTTCGCCGACGGATTTTCGCAGCCGGCCACTCGCTCGGCTCATCCGGGTGAGAAAGATTGCGGGACTCGTCTGTGAAGATAGCGGATCGATGGATTCGTCACGATGCCTCGTCAGTTTACCGACGAACATCCACCGAATACGTGGATTTTTCGCGATTTTTTAAAATTATTTACAAATCTTTTTTTTTACTGTATGCGGGATTTTTGTCAGTCAGGTAAAAGCCGTCGGGGAGAATCTCTCTGGTGGACTGTGAAGTTCAATTCTTTATCGGCTGAATTCAGCAAGTGGATACGATGTGAAATGTATTACGTTCGACACGCGATATTCGACAAGTTTGAAAATGTCGTATTCCGAAAAATGCAACCTCGTAGTGGAGAGCGGGGTAAAATGGACCGTTTTTACCGATTTTTTGAGAGACGAAAACAGTCAGGACCGAAAAAGAGGACACGGATCCATTTTTTCCCCGCTCTACCCTACGGTTAACACATTTTGGAAAATTTCTGGTTAAAACTCGTCTCTCCAACAACGATATCCGCTAATGGAAATCCAAGTGACGAAAGGCGAATGTGCGTGTCCCTCGCGTGAACAACTGACGGCAAACGGTACCTCCACTGGCGATAGCGACCGCTGTGGATGCATCGTTCGCAGAACCGAAACAATCGTAAACAAGGACAAAATTGTGAAAGAGGGGAAAAAAAGAATGTCCCCATCGCCGACGGGAAATCCTGCGTCGGCGGAAATGAAAACGGATTCAACTACCGTTTCCATCCATACATACACATGTGTGGAGTGAATATTTGAAACGAATTTCCCTTTTTTTTTTGTCATCCGTCTGTACAATCCAAGGTTTGAGAATTTTTTTCAAAACCATAAAACATTCGCGTTACCTGCGGCCGAACAAACTTTCAATAATCATAGTTATGAGATTTTTTTAATCGAACTTTTTGCTATAAAAAAAATACAAGAAATATATTCGAAAAGTATGAAATTCGTTTTTATATGGTTAGTATATCGAGCATATAAATCCTATATATATTTCGGAAAATACTGTGTCTATAGCATATATAATGGATTTCGATATGGCAAACGCGCCAACACAACCGCTAATAGTTATACACCCATATAAATAATTTATTTGATGGCCGCCCGGCAAATAAATACTTATTTGATTGAAATCAAATAAATATTTGATTTAAACCTGACAAATAATTTTTCTGGCATTCCGAATATATATGCATATTTGAAAGCATATATATTCGCAGAAATCTATTCCAAAATACAAAAAGTGTTTTTCAGCGAAAATATATTTCATAGGGTATGCACGTTCACTGATATGATATCAGTTTCTGCGAGTGCAACATTTTAATTCATTCTCATCACAGACCGGACAATTTCTCTGCTATTTAACACCGATCCCGTAATCAACTGTCGCGATAGTACAAGTAAATGCACTAAACGTGATCCATCAATCACAGACACCATAACGGTGAGACACGCTGCGGCTGCAAAATTTTATCGACATTTTATCGACATTTTATCGACGGGTCATCAAATCGCGTGTAAACTTTGTAAACTCACAAAGCCGGCATCAATATTATGCAAAAAATTGCGAGAGTCCCTTTGCTGCCTGCTCAATCGAGGACATCAAATTTTATATTTTATATTCAGATTTGCCGATCCGATAAAGCGATTCAGCCGAGTGGCGAGGTCCTCGAATGAGCTCTGCAAAGCTGATCGACCTTCAGTGATGTCGCATGTGATATTTTCAAGGCTGACTTCTTACCCACTCGACTATTTCGTCTTATTTTTTGTACCACCTTCTTTACCTTCAATATATAAAAATTCTGAAAAAATCCGACGAACAGTAACGTGCCCCAAAGAGTATTTCGACCACAAAAGCATCGTGAATATTGTTATATAGGTTCAAAAATAGAGAAAGTGCATTTTCTAAGTAACATGCTTTTTAAACATCTCGGCTCAAAAAAACCTCGAACAGGCCAAAAAAATAATGTTTCTTTAATCAGTTTCATTCTTCGAACTTTAAGTGCTAAACAGCTTTTCGCCAAAATTACCGATTTTATTTGTTTGTATTTCATATTTTTGTTATTAACCGGATACCCGTCGAGGTCCTCCTTGTTGGCTTCGAAAAAGGCAATCGGATTAGTTCCATGCTGCACGGGACGAGCGATCCTGTTCGACTGCGCTATTCTTCCCCTATTAATTAGCGAGCCAGGCGCCGCTCGGAACATTGAGAGGGTTGTTCGAGCGAATGCCGGTTTTGCACCGGATATGGTTATAGGTACACATCGGTGGCTTAACGATGGCTCGGGATATAATCGGGTCGTCACGGTGCGACAAGCCAGTGGTTGAAAGTTATGCGGACCAAGGCGAGATAGGGGCAGAAGGATATAGAGAGGGTGCTCCGAGAAGCGCCGTTGCCGCGGGATGAATCTCTCGCGGAAGTGCAGAAGGTTGGTGCATCTCTTCGGTGGAGAAGAGAGCCGGGCGGTATAGCGGACCGGGTGGTGAGAGATACGAAAGTTATGAGGACAGACGCGTCGTAACGGGCACTTCTGGCTGGCTTACTTAATGGCGAGCAATTATGAAAAGCGAGCCGAGAATAAGAGGCGGCAAGGAGGGAAGGGAAAGCCCGACTGAGGCGGAAGTCAAGAAACAGCAAAACGCTCGAAAGTGGAAGTAAGGAAAAGAGATCGTCCATTGTGGAAAGAAGAAGAAAAATAAAAATAAGAAATAGGAAGGCAGAAAAAGATAAATGGGAAGAAAGTGAAGATATAGAAGTTCATCGGCTAATGGGATTCTGTGGGAGTTCTCTTGGACCTCCATTAAAATTCTCGGAAAAACGTTCGTATCTCACTTCGTCTGTTATATGGAAAAAACGGTCCCTATCGTTCTTATCGCATTAACGTGCGCGACGAGAAATGTACCGGGCGTGCGTGCTGGACCTACATTAAAATTCAAAAATGGTAATATCCGTTTTCATCTGTATCGCTAGGTAAGGCGGGTCAAAATCCATCCATCTAGGTAAGGCGGGTCAAAATCCTCCGTTTTGGGGTGAAACTTTTTTGTCTTGTTTCATCTGTTTTTTTAAATATCTGTTGCACTTGTACGGGGTCCTTCCCCTTTTAAATACCCCACCCTTGCTTGCTCTTTTAAACACACCCCCCCCCCCCCCCGAGATGCATCCACAGCCGACTTACCCTCTTACTGTGTCGCGTTCGCACAAGAGCACAGGGAAACTGCGGAAAACCTGGCCATACACAGACGGCTCTTTGCCCAGTGATTGGTGTTCCTATTAGGATAATCACGAATCTCCGAGAAAATTGCCTCCCGCTCCTCGATTCGATGCGCTAGCCAGCGCGCGGCTAGGCGGTCACCCATCCAAGTAATGACCGCGAGCGGTACTGCTTGGCTTTGGGGACCACCCAGATTACACACCAACCGCGCATCTGTCAGTTTTGTCTTGTTTTATTTCTCGCGAAAAATTCCTAATAAGAAGTCCGTTTTGGCCCCCGAGATATCGTTCCTCTTTTCGTAATTGCTCACTGAAAAGAAAAATATCTTTCAGCATTTATCCGGTTCGCCGTGAAGACCCGAGGAATTTCAGTGACGAAAGAGGAGAAAAATAAATGACGTCGACGGTTGCATAAACTGCGCGAACGAGCGACCGGAAACTTTCATCGCTATCTTCACAAAATCGAGAGAATATTTTACTCCGTAGATTTTCAAACATGTTTTTTTTTATTTTTTATCACAAGGTTACAGGGCTTTACGTTCTGCAGAGATGCGTGCCAGTTCCGGAGAACGACGAACGCAAACGTGTGCGCTCGAAACTTCACCGCGCTTCGTGCAGGAAAGGATGAAGATGGGAAATAGGCAAGGACTGGGGAACGGTGCTCTCTGAAGCGCGAAGTTCAAACCGTGAGGGTTCTCGAGGTACCTAATTTATACCAGAGAGAAGTAAGCGGATTTAAAAAAAAGAAAAAAAACACAGAAAAGACGGACCAGCTGAAAAGATATGGAAAGGCGTTGGTAGACACCACATACGCATCTTTCGCGACTGAAAGTTTCCAGCGGCAATGGTAGCTGCGAGTGACGAAGAAAAAAGTGAGGGAAATTCTCGGAGACTGGAGCGTACTTTTCGAGTGAGCGATGTAGCCGGAAGGGGAGGAAGCGTAGTGACGGTACCTTTGAGAAATTATGCATGAATTCGTAGCGTCATCCTCTTGCATACTTTCATCCATGCCGCTATGGTATAAATGTGTAAAAGTGTGCGAACTAGATCCTCGACGATTTAGAGAGATCTTTCTAGAGCATTCCATAGTCTCGAGTGCGGAGGTCGAGTGCATGTGGATTAATTTAAACATGTGATTCACGTTTTCGTGCATCGCACACGGAGAAACTTTAAGGGAGAACGTGCAGTCCGGAGACCTATTTCTTGATCATTACTTTTTAAGATTCAAGCCTGAATGGCGCTCGAGCGATCTTTTGCAAAGTCAGAATCCCTTCTAACGATAAAATCCACAAAAAAAAAAAAAATTGTATACAAGAAATAAGAAGAAATCTTTATAAAATTAAATTTAAGAGAAAAGTAATTTTCTCTTACGCTTGCAAGTATCAAAGACATCCAAGTGCGATCGAGCATAAAATTTGCGTCAAAGGGTGCATTCACCGTCCGAACTTCCGGCTGTAGTTACCATCGAACGGAAGAAATTGGTGATTCAAAGACCCGAGAGGGACGATGAAGTTGCACCGCTCGATCTTTTCAGCGTCGCTTCAGTCGCCGAGAATTGATTGTATAAATCGTATCGACTTGACCCGCGACGTGTTCCCGTGGTCTTGAAGGAGAAGTCCGTTATCAGATCGATGCGCCGCACGAAAGAGGATCGGGAGCTTTCGATAGAGCAAAAAAAAAAAGTAAAAAAATTACATTCATTCCAACGGGTCCTCGAGATACGAGATAACTCGTTTCTTCGCCCTCTCGTCAGACTTTCGGTGGCTGCATGTACGGTTATCTTTTAAATGAGATGTTCTTATATATATGTATGTATATTTTTTACCCGGAACGGTTGGAACTTTCGTGTATCTACACAGTTATACACCGCATGCTCGGAAGTTTTTGTATCGGGAAGAGTTGAAAACGAAGATTATAAGTGATACGACCTGTGCACTCGTAGGATACATCGAGGGAGTGGATGGATCGAGCAGCAGGCACATCGATCTCACGACCCTGACACGATTATTAAAGCTTTTGCCTTCTCCGCGCTGCAGTTTGTACCTGCTGTCGAGAATTATTGATGAGCTGCCTGAGAAATTCTCCCGATCGCTGGTAGCGCTCTTGTACTTATTTTACAGGCTCCGTCACAAATAGATCCGTTCATGCACAGTACTGAGGGCCTTGTCGGTTTTGCCCCTCGCAGCAGCGTGTGCCCAACGATGCATCGATGAAAAAAAAAAAAAAAAAAAAAAAAACTCTGTACTATCTATACTCCCTCGACACCTGTTTGCTCGTCAAGTAATCATGGTACATCACAATTTTTATTAAAAATTGAGTTTCATCGGAATAGGATCGGGGATGAAATCTTGAAGTCGTTTATCTCTGGACTCTCGTTCAAGTGCCATATCTTTTCAACGGTTTGGCAAAAGAGACATTGCCAAATTTTTATGCTACGCCTTCGTTGATTAATTCATATTTTTGAGAATTTTTTTTTCTGTTTTTTCAAAAACTTGAAAAGTGTCTCGTGCTTCGGAAAGTTCTAGGGTGAAGGGTCCTCTGTGTAGTGGTTAAATATCGTCCAGGGGATTTATTCAGATCAGCCTAAAAATTAGTTGGTTTAATTAATTTGTATTTCAATCGCCCGAAACGCATTTAGCCACGCAGTTTGCCAGTGCAACTAATTATAATTCTCCGTGTACGCCACTGAAAAAAAAAAAAAAAAAAATTATGAGAGAGTATTTTTATCATTCGAGAACTACGTTACAGGATGCTCGTGAAACTCACGTAGCAGGGCATTTTGGCGAGAGAAATCTCTAGCTTCCATGAGAGGCTGTTGTAACACGGGTGGTCGCGAACCAACGACGACAGGAATCTATCTATAGTATTATACTATCTATTATACCATTATACTATCTCTCTTCATCCTTCTGTACCTCACTAGCTTCGCTTTCTTCGCATTACTAAATTACTAATACACTATGCATACTTTGTAACACGCTCTGCACTACTGCTTTAGACTAAGGAAAATCTACACCTTACTGTAACTTTTCTACTGCTATGGTACTTAGGCGTTTATTCCAGTACTAATAAAAACTTTATCTATCTATAAAACTCCCTCGACACCTGTTTGCTTGTCAAGTCGTTATGGTACATCACAATTTTTATTAAAAATTGCGTTTTATCGCAGTACGATCGGGGTTTAATCCCTGAAACAGTTTATCTCTAGATTCTCGTTCAGGTGCTATTTTTTATGCCACGCCTTCGCAGATTAATTAATATTATTCAGAATTTTTTTATAAAATATATATATTTTAACTTATAAAGGGTTTTATGCTGCGAAAGGTCTAAGGGTCAGGGGTCGTCTATATATATATATAGTGGTTAAATACCCTTTAGGCGATTTATTCGGTTGAGCTAAAAAATTAGTAGGTTTTCATTCATTTTTATCACGCAGTTGACCAGCGCAACTAATTATACTTCTCCGTATAAGAGACTACAAAAAAAAGATGGCAAGTGGGGATTTTTATGATTCGAGAGCTGTATTAAAGGATGCTCGTGATACTCACGTAGCAGAGCATTTCGACGAGAGAAATCTCTATCTTCCATGAGGGGTTGTTGTAACACGAATGGCTGCGGATCAACGACGGCGGCAACCGGAAGTCACAGTGCGCGAACCGGTATTGCACTCCACTTGTTAGTAAACATCGAATTCGCAGCAGCGGGCTCTCGAACCTCTCGAGGATCAACAGTCTCCTGGCTCCATTGTCTTCGAGCCGAGTGATTATCGCTGCTTAATTAAAATTAGCGTTTAATCATGCAGCGAGCCTGGCTCTTATCGCCGAGCCACCTGGCGCCCGCCAGCGGGATCGTCCCGACCTCGATCAGACGAAACTTTGCTTTTTCTACGTTCGAATACTTTTTTTTTTTTTTTAGTTTTTCGCTCAACGAAAAAATGACGCTCGATCGGAATCTCGAATACCGATGCGCACAGTCAACGTCTACCGACTGACGTACACAGCACCGTACGTGTGGACGGTTGGCCGAGCACTGCACTCAGTGCAGTGCAGTGTACTACTACGCGCCGGTCTCGGTACTCATATCTCTCTCGGCGCGCGAGCATGGACGACACAGTCTTCCCGCCACCAATCCACCGCAGCTCGCGTCCTCTCCGCCGCTACCAGAGCTCACTCGATTATAACCAGAGACGACGAGAATGCGGCCCTCTTTGCTTCCCGTGTCTTCGCGTCATCGAGAGCCGCCGCTTCAAACACTCCGAATAAAATTAATTTTACACGAGACCAATTCCTTTGCGGTGAAGTGGATCGCCGTTTCCGGCAAATTGAATCGTGCCTCAGATTGATTATGTTAAGAGTAAAGTTCTCCCACTTCATTCACTCCTCGCCCATCCGCCATTCGTCCTGGTATCAGCTGAATCGGCAACTTTACTATTATCGAAAAATTGCCTATTCATTTTTTGTTAAATCAAATTCTACTCGATCCTCAAAGATTCGAACTGGATGGATAATTGTACGACATAAATGTATGAATTATTTTATTGATGAATCGTCAAGAATATAGTATTATCACTTTGCTGCTTATCTATGTTACCCATGGCAGTAACAAAATCATATCCACACTCTAATTATTTTCTTTTGATTTCTTACATGTAGTCCGAAGGGAATCTACAAAAAACAAAAAAAATTAATTGTACTCTACACTGCTAAATTGTATTTTTTAGTAGCAGTAGTGAATTTGTAGGGAATACATGACATGGAATGGTTTTTGATAGATAACAAAGTTAGATCATCTGTATGCTGCCATTGCCATTGACTAAAGCCACGATTTTTCTTAATTTTGCTTCCTCATAGAGGAAGCTTTTAAATATTATTTTCAGAATTGATGCTTAAGATTAAATTTGTCAGTTTAATTCTTCGTTGATTCATCTTTCGAGTTACCGGCGAGTTGTATGAGTGGAGTGTTTGAATTCATGTATTATGTTTTATCTTTCATTTTTAAATATTACATTATGTTAATATTTTCATTGCATTTATACGAATTTGACCGGCAGTTTGACGAGACCATAACTAAAGTACCAGTACGTATATATCTGTCTTTAAATGTCTTTCGCCGACCACAGATGTGTCGTTACCACAGATTTTAAACTATCGATGGTTTCCGACCTAAACCTTTTTAACCTCGTCTTTCAATGAAGTGGTGTAACCTGTGTCGCGTTTTCACTATTCTTAATTCACCTATACTGAGAGAAGGATCTAGTAAAAAATGACTATATCGCTTCAGAGATATTACCATAGCACATAGTAGTAGGGCACTAGGGCGTCACCTATGGTAGGAAGAACCGGATTTATAAGAATTTTTCTAAGATATTATAGTAAAAATTCTTGGATATCTCAGATTTTCTACCATAGATGGCGCGCTGGCGCCGTACTACTGTGCGTTATGGTAATTTTTTCTTAGATGATTGGTCATTTTTACTAGATTCTTCTCGCATTGTAGTCATCGACCGAAGCCCTTCAGTCACGGTTTTCCTTCTTTTTTAAAATGTTATTTTAAGTATCGATACTTAAGATTAAATTCATCAGTTTAATTCTTCGTTGATCCTTCTTTCGAGTTGTTGGTGAGTTGTATGAGTGGGGTCTTTGAATACATGCGTTATGTTTTATTTTTTCATTTCTAAATATTACATTATGTTAATATTTTCATTGTATTTACACGAAGTTGACCCGTAGTTTGACCTGGGCACAATACATACACCGGTATCTGCATATTTATCTTTAAATGTCTTTCCCCGATCATGGACACCTCGTTCCCACGTGTACTAAACTGTCGATGGTTTCCGCCCTCAACCTCTTTAGCCTCGCCGTTCAATTAAGTGGTGTAACCTGTGCCGCGGCCTCGCCACCCTCCGGTCCTCGCCGGAGGCTGTGGAAGAACGTGCGTCATATAACCCTCTCGATATTACTCTCGAGGCTCGAAAGTTTCGACCTATCCTTCGCCACACCGCGTCTCTCTGCACGTCCCCCAAACACCTACTCCGCCGGTAGGGTAGTACATCGTCGCGCTCGATTTCCCCGGAGATCGATATCATCGTTATTGTCAAATTGACGCCGTAACCGCTCTCGGGGGAATCTGATACACGGAAGCTGGATTCTCGAGAGTGAGAGAGAGAGAGAGAGAGAGAGAGAGAGTTTTGACGAAATTCTGTCGGATAAGATTTTTCGCCGAGAGATCGGTGGAGGTGTGAACAGTCTTTATAAAGTTAGAGGACACTTTAACTCTTTCGAGGAGAGTCCCTCGCGGCGGCTGAGTCGAGCCGATAAAGAGCGTCGGGTAGGGGAGTTTTTTGGTTTCAAGGAAAAAAAATTGTTTCATTTTTTTTGTCGGTGAAAAATGAAGTCGTATCAAGAGTATCATGCGATCGATATTCCCAAAGGTGTCATGATCTTGCGAAAAAATCTTAGATGCCAATATTAAAAATTGCAAGAGTTGCGGAAAAATTTAAAAATCGTAGGAGTTACGAAAAAAAAAAAATATCCAAGGTATGATATCGATGAAGGATTTTTGAATTTCTCTTACAATTTGTTATTCTGGAGCTTTCTGATGTTACTTGAAAGAATTAAAACGGGGTGTTGACCTCTTGATTTTTCTTTCTTTTCTTTTTGCCAGACGAGTTTATTGCCCGTGAAACACGCATAAATGAGAACTTTATTGGGCCAACCTGTGCATCCGTAACGAAGCTGCACACGTTGATGAAACTCCAATAAGAAATTCGTTCGATGATTTATACGGTGGATTTTTTTTATTTTTTCTTTATACTTCGTCCTAGAGTGTTCTTTATTGCGTTATTGTTTGGCATATTCGATTACGATGGGAACGTTGATGCAGGAACATACTACGAACTTTGAGATAACACTAGTTTCATCAGACAACACGTGCATGCAAATTTCGGTACAAACAAAAGCATGACGAGGCTCGGGCCACCGTGAAATTCGTTATTCAGCAACTAATAACAGTGGGCTGTACGAGTGTGCGTCGACGTTCGCTCTCCATGCATCGGCAAACTGGCTGCAGCGCCGGTGAGTTACTCCCCCGCCTGTTCACAATGCCGCTGGTGCACGGGTTACTCGCGCCAAATTTTGATGCAGTGTATCACCCACGTCTCCTCTCCGCTGTGGAGTGCCGCACAAAAAAAAAAAAAAAAAATCCATGAAGCCTGCCCATACTCCATATACGTACTTCGCGAAAAATGTAGTTTGCTATTTTTTTTAACCCACTGGAGCAGCAAATACGTCCTTGTGTGTTTAATTTTTATTTCTTTTTTTTATTCCTTCGAATCGTATTCAGTCACTCATGTGAGTTTGATAGTCCCGTATTTTTCAATTTTACGTTGGAAACCAATTTAAGCAGAAATTTCATTGGCCAGGAAAACAAAAATTGCAATCTAAAGGATTTGTGGAAATAAAATTGTATACATTTTTTTATTGCATTTTTGTGAATATTTGCGAACAACGAATTGTTGTAAAATATGAAAACATTTTTTTTTTTTACTGTGCATATATTTTATCGTCACAGGATTGGTGTCATTTCGTTAAGAATCGACCCGAGGCTAATTACGGATGTGTCTGTCGGTCGTTTTTCGCACGTTGCACTCGCACGCGGCCTGACGATTGGGAAAGCGAACCGAGCCAATTGGCAATTTGATTGGCACAGCCACTGCAGGGTCTTCGCTTTTACGAACGACGAGAGCTCGACCTATCGCAGGCAATCAAGCGGTGGATACGTCGGGCGAGTGTGAGGGGTCAATTAAAAAAAAAAAAAAAAATGAACGAAAACAAAAAGACTTCTTTCATCGAAGCGACTTCTTCATGCGTGAAAAGGCAGTCATGCATTTTCCGATAAACAAAAAAATAAATCAAAAATGGTACCAAGCGTACTTCGTGTTAAGCTCCATACGTACTGCAGTGATTGTTTTGTGACAAATATGACATATCGAAACTTTGTATATTCATAATGTATATTTATTTGAGACTAAAAATTGAGGCTATCGGACCGATAGTTGTAAAAAGCGAAATTTCCACTTTGCTTTAAAAAGTGGAATTAAAAAGAAATCAATGAACCGCCCACATGCGTTGCTTTATGGAATACCAATCGAACAGCGGAGAGGAACCTCTTTGTTTACAGATCAGAATGGAGAAAAATAAAAGAATCTAATCCACATTAGCCCCAATACGGTGAATGGGGCTTTCTCGATAATTCATGGATTTAGGTATCCGCGCGTTATCCGTAAATGATTACCCGCAGTAGCTAAACGCTTGCCAAGTTCCCATGCTGTACGGTACGCTGCTGCTCGGCCCGGTTCTCTATCTCTATCTCACGATTCGACGCCAACGCGATTTACATTTGATCAACGCTAACCGTGCCGACAGTTAATAACGAGATTCTGATTCGAGTGGTAGGGCGATTGGCTCGAAGCTGCGCTTCCAGCGTTATAGGTATTAGGCATGTAGGATCTCGTGTGCTCACTATAAACTACTTTGCATAGTGGGGAGGTTCGGCAACCTTGTGATACAGCGAACCATTTGATGGCCAAGTTTGTAGAAACCTCGTCAGCAGAAAAATTCCGAATAAAAACAAACAATACTGAAACTTCATTAAAACGAAAAACATCATTTCGGCAGAAAAGAGATGATTGTCCGGTCACAATCAATACTATGAAAATGTCTGCACAAACGAAGTATACTGGTGCGAAAATGATATATATTTTTTTTCTTTAATTTTCAGAAAATTCCAATTTAGTGAGAAATCTAAGACACGACGAAACGGTTAATAGATTTGTGACACAAATGAATATAGGTTGCGGTGTATATATCATACGACTATCCAAGACCCCTCCATTGACTGCGCCAACGGGACGAAAGTTCGCGACCTTGATTCATCGATTAAAAGTGAATAGGCCGCCGGGTAAAGAGGTTCCACCTCTCAGCGTCACGACTAATCGTCGTTCATGGACGTTCGCGAGCTCTTGATCATCCCGGGTGTGAGAAAGTTTCACTGTCCCAGATTCAATGATTCGATTAATTAGTGTCCCACTTTAAAAAATTGAACTACCGATGGGGATAACGAAGAAAAAAAAACTAGTGCCCTCGCGGTTGACGTTAGTTTCTGCAAAAAGTACTTAAAAGGACTTCGACTTCGGTACCTCATCAGTTTATGGAATAAGGAAATGTCCCTTTTTCTTTTACCGTAGGGCCTTCCAAATGGAGTTCATCACAGTTTTTCTTGCCGACCACCGTTTCATCGACTCTACCGAAAAAAGGTTTGTTGCATCGACAAAACTTGATTGATCGATATGCAAAGGTCTTTAGATTTTTCAATGATGATCTGCAACATAAGTGTCCAACGGTACGATCCTTTTGGTCTCTTTTGCGGTTCGTCGGTAAGCGTGGTAGCTGAGCAACGAGATCACGAAAGGTCGTCGGGTAGCATTAGCGGAATTCTACGACTGACCAGTCGTTCTGTGCACAAGAACTGTGTTGGTACATGGGTGGAAGCTCGGTGACGGACGGCATCGATTAAATCTCTCCGAGGGAGGCCGCGTGGTCTATGGACCGCTGGATCAGAAAGCTCGCCGCACTTACCGGCTGATGGCGCAACAGCCCGGAGGGTAAAACTAAACCCACGGTGTCGTACGACCGGCGGGTAAGTTTTACCCCGAAAGAGATATAGAACCCGTCCGTTACCCTCCTTTTCCTCACTGGGAAATGTCCTCTCGGTACCAAGAACACTTTCCCGTCAACAACCTAGTTGTACCATCTTGTGTTGCACAAGATTTTTTTTTTACGGCCGATTTTCCTTACCCAGTCTTTCGTGCGCGGACTAAAATTATTAATTGAGAGAACTATCGATCTGTAATTAACAACTAATCGGCGCAATACATTTTTTTAAAAATATAATTGATAAATAAGAAAATAAAACTATAAAATGTCCCGATGGTGCCGCTTAAAAGCTATGGGAACTTTATAAACTTGTAAAAATTTGTGTAAATCATCGATTTCCTGGTTTTTGCAGTCTCGCTCGTACATTCTCGGTATTTGCGAGGCCCAAAATGGAAACGCTGCACTTTCGTTGCTCACTTAACGTTCGTGATAATTAATCAAAATTGTTCGTTTTCCTCGTCGGGATTGTACCGAATAGGACAGCAACGTAAACACTATAGTGGCTTACGCTAATTGTTATTATAACAGAGAAAAGCCCAAATTGGGACAGCGAGAACACCGAAATTGCGAGGATTATTGCGATTAAAATTGCGATATCAGCGGCCTCGCGCTGTTTCGCTTCAACCATTGCGTTTTAGGACTGTGTTCGATGATTATTCTAGTTAATTCTCGTTATGCGGCGAAATCCGGTAAACGCGTGTACGCTGATACTCGTATACGAAACCAAATTTGATATACGATAGTTGCTATCGTGGAAATGCCAATTAACACGTTCTTCAGCATTGTCTGCAACGTTTTATGCAAATAAGTTTAATTAATGCATTTGCATTTGACTTATCGGACTGGAAGTTTTTATGCAAAAATTGGCCCATTAAATTAATGTACAATTATGATGAAACATTAATATAACTTATCATTGAAATTGAAGTAAATTATAAAAAATAAAGTGTTCTTAATGCTTTTAATACACTAAACATTAATTTTTCATCACAATTGTATACGAAATTTAATGTACCAGTTTTTGCATAAGAACTTCCAATCCGGTACATTCAATTTCATAAGAATATTTTTAACGGTGGACGCACGCTTATCCTTTATTTAAAATGAATTAAAACAGTACCTTCGAAAATAGGTTCAAACTTAAAAAAAAAAAAAAAAAAAAAAAAAAAAAAAAATCAGAAAAAATGTTCCAAACGTTTTGTTAACAAATTCCCTGAAAACAATCGGGCAATGAGGTTCATTTATGAAATTCATTTCGCACAACTCCGAGGTTACCGTTAGTATAAATAAATAACGAAAATTGACCAGATCAATAAGCAATAAGCACAGCCTAACTTCGATGTGCTTGATGATTATTCCCCCGTAAAGGATGCCAAAACGCGGAAAAATTGCGGATCCGAGCAGCAAAAGTCGAGAAAAGGAAAACTCCAGTTATTGTTTCCTCGGCAGCAATTCACATAACTTGCCCCTCTGCCAATGTTGGCTACTTCGCGCCAACATTTCGCAGTCGGAACAAACTTTTCCTTTCGGCTCCCTCTTCTGACAACTCATGCCGCATCTTTCCACAAAAAAAAAAAAAAGAAAAAAAATGAAACAAAACAAAAATAAAAATAAACGCTCTTAATATAAGCACCGAAGTTACCAAGGCGTTTAGATTAGTCGAGATATAATGTAAGCGAGGAAAAGTTTTCTGAAGAGAGTCTCGAAGAAACTGGGCTCTTCAGAAACTTGCAGGGTTTCTCACTCTCGTCGGGAAATACGTGCATAGAGTGCAGTACACGTACACCACGAGGCGACAGTAAATTTTGGTTTCTCCAGGAAACTGGCTCGTTCGAATTTACCTACAAAGCCAGGGGGAGAGAGCGAGAGGGATAGACGGAGATATAAAGATATAGAGTTGGGATAGTGAGTGGGTGAGCTTCGTTGGGATCGCGAGGCCGTAGCGGTGTGTACGGTTCGCCCGGGAGTGACCTAATTCGCTTTTCCAACGAACCGTAATCACCAACAGAAGAGGGATAGGAAAGAGGACCGAAGTGACAACGGTATACCTCCTTGGCTACCGGGGAGACGAAGAATTCTACAGATAAAGAGGCGGCCAGGGAATTATTATGAGTGGGGTGGATCTTCCCTCGAAACTATTTGCATGCCGTTCCGAAGTCAGAAATTAGGGAGTCGTGGCGTATTTTAATTAAGACCGAACCACAAATTAATTGCCACTAATGAATTTTTATCACTTGGGCGATTCGGTCGACTTCTGTATCTCGTCGAGTGGAAGTTCCAGCCGTTGCGGCCGAAACCTCAATAAGAAACAAGAGGAGAGATGGTAAGTCGAAAGATAATGAAGCCTTGAGGCTGATCTTAAATAATCGAGGCACGACGCCGTGATAAGATTTTTAGTCACTTCGCTACGCATGTTAAAAAGAAAAGGGATCGGGTCGATCGATTTGTGAAGTTGCCCAATGGTTTTTCGACGCAGTCGATTTCGTTGTCAATACGCGTATCAATTACATCGGTTCCAATGATCCAATTACACAGCTCAAATATTACGCCGCGCCAAACAATCCGATCCTGAATTGCTGTACAAAGTTCATTCGATTAATTAATTTTGTAATTTGTCGAACGAGCGTTGAGGGGCAGTTCCGGAATTTCGGGTATAAATATACGGATCCCGGAGTCATCGCGGTCGGTCGGATTAAATGACGAGCCAATTGTTTGCCGGCAGAGGGAAAAAGAGAGCCCAAGTACGTGCGATCGATCGTTTCGCCGCAGTTTGCAACGACTCGATGGTGCGGACGGAAGGTCCTATTCGTTATCCATTCTGTCGGCGAAACGCACTCGGCTAAGCTTCGTTAACTGTTGTACCGACGGAAACTGGGTCTCGGATAATTGGTGGTAGGAAAGTAGCGAATGTTCAATCGTGCGCTACGTGAGACCCTTTGCCACGCAATCAATCAAGACTTTCGCCGACGGAATTGTGGCGCTGTTGTTCGAGTGTTTGAAGTACGTCGCGACAAACTGATTATTTCGTAGCGCAAAGGAAATAAATTTCGTTTTTGTTCGCAACGTCGATCCGCACGTGTTGCGACCGTACGGTGGGAGAAGTTTTGGTATTTGTCTTTCTATTCAACCATTACCTGGCAGCGTAGGATATTTGCTGCCTCGGGAAAATAGCCGATAGCTAATAGCTAAAATAGCTATTATTAAGAACATATTAGTTCATGTTTTACGCGATAAAAAAAAATTCTTTTGATTTTTCGCTCGTCCCGTAGAAGTCAATTTTCACTTTGTCAAAATATTAAGGTGATGTGAAATACCGCCATCGGTAACAAAAACTGTACTGAATGCCGTTTTGAAACCGCAGTCCATCGAGGAAAAAGAAAATTGTCTTTCCCTAGGAAATCGACTGACGCAGGAAAAGACAATTTTCTTTTTCCTCGGCGGTCTGCGGTCGCGAAATTGAGTATTACAGATTGTTGCTAAAACCAATATGGCTGCTGAAAATTTGAACAGCATCTATTTTGACTCTCTTGAATTCCCCGAATATTACATAATCGTCACAAAATCTGTTACACAAAAGAAATTCATATAAAGCCATGTTACATTTACTGTTCACTTGTGACAAGTGAACGGAGCCGATAAAAAGCGCATGAATGTAGTGCACGGGCTCGATTTGGAGCCACCGGTGGATCAATCATGACCGTACGTTCATGCTTTTTCACACATTGTAATATTCGATTTTCTTAATTCTTTGTACATTTGTTAATGAAAATTCGACAGCACGCTGAAGCGTTGATGCACTGAGAAAAAAAAGGTGGATTAACCAAATTCGCGGTCACGCACGTTCAAAGCTGTTATTTGGTTGGTACAACTAAATCACTTTTTTTAAACGATTATTCGCTTCAGTCGATTCAAAATATTTCGATTCAAACAAATTTTTTTATTATACCAACTAAATAACGCTTTTGAACATGAGGGAACGCACCATGGTTAATCCAGCCATTTTTTTTTCTCAGTGTGTGCATATTATAGCCCTGCACGATTTAAAGCATATGCAAAGCATATTACTAATTCTTAATTGAAACTAAGAAATCCTCCAGTTCCTTCGGCAAAAAAAGAAGGAAAGGCGTTAAAAGCGGGTTCAACATCCCCTTAATCCGATTGCTAAAGGGGTCATTTCTGATTATACATTTTGCTCGGTAGATTTTGCATAAATTCGCATAAACTTGTGTGTACGAGTGGAGGAAGTGGGATTGAATGAAATTGCCGATTTAGAGGGAACTGGAGAAACGATGACTCATCGTTTCCCAAGGGGTTTCCGCGCGGAGTAAACTATACGGCTCGGACTGACCGCCTCTGGGAGCTGATTGATTGTTATCCGACTATTATGCCAGTCCGACGGCATTGGCAGCATTCATGGCTCCACGGCTACGAATGCCTGCAGTTTACGGACATCGCCGATCGTTCCGGCGGCTATAAAGTGTAATGCGCAATTGCACATCATTCGTAAACATTGACGTTTCGACTTATAGCTGTGTACCCACGTGTGTGCACATGAAATACACCATAGTACGGGAAAAAGAAAGTAACGACATTTGCTTTACGACTTTGAATGAGGAACGACGAAAAAACACAGACGCCGAGCCGAATAAAAGCCGAGATTCAGAGGGAATGCAGAAAATGACGCATCGCGGTTAATAATAAAAGATGCGCCCTGAATAATAAAAGATAAGTCCTGAAAAATCAAAGATTTAATTTGATAATAATTGAATATTTACAATCTAATACCGTTTAATTATCGTCGTTAAACATTGG
Organism: Amblyjoppa proteus; assembly: GCA_963922035.1. Lineage (NCBI taxonomy): Eukaryota > Metazoa > Arthropoda > Insecta > Hymenoptera > Ichneumonidae > Amblyjoppa > Amblyjoppa proteus. The sequence goes on from OY998230.1 coordinate 12,509,838, forward strand.
AAAAATAGATAAAAACCATTTCGGATATTTTACGCCAAAACTATTGTACGGTAACGGCTGGTAGAAATTTTATCGAATTCCCAGCGAATTCCGAATTCCAGCTTAAAGCCAAGATTCGTTGCAATAACGAAAGCTACTTTTGCGCCTTTTTTAAAGGATTTAATGGAATTTTTTAACGGATAATTCAGATGGCTTTTGCGCAGTGTATCTCGGTAAACGGAAGAGCAAGATCTCTTTGAAATTTTTCCATCAAAGAAGAGAGCGAACCGCTGCCAAAGTCATATAAAAAATTCAGTCCTCTATCTCAAATTCCGACCGGTGGCCTAAGCTTCTCAAGCGGCTCGAAACTGCGCCCGTTTTGTCGCATAGCGTAACCGAGAGGATTCTCGCGACCCGTGCCTTATCTCTCCCGACAATGTCTTTGCCCGACTTTTTGCACCGAAATTTTTCTCTCTTCCGCTCAACCGGTCCCCAAGCAACTGTCGTTTTAATTACAACGTCATATAATGTAATAAGTATGACGCAAGTTTCTACCCCGGGGGCGTGGAATGGAAAATGAGCTTTGGACTTGTCGCGGTGAAAATGTGCACGCTGGCGAATGAGCGCCGAGTGGTAACGAGATAGAAAAAGGGGGAGGCGGGAGAGAAAGAGGACGAGAGGAAGAATACCACCGGACAAAACAGGCGAGATAGCGAGAGGGCGCATCTTTTATTATTCACCGCGATGCGTCATTAAGTGTGTTACCCGTGCGACCCCCTTCGTTAACGAACACTCTCACTCGACTGGCAGTGTTATACTTTGTGTATGGCTAACGTGCTTGCGCTCTGTACATCCTAAAACCTCTGCAATTTTTATCTTTATTTTTTTGCCCTTTCACACAATCGAATCAACGAAAATCTCAAAAATGTTAAATTGCAATGAAATTATGCCGCGTTTGTTTAACGCAGAGTTCGAAGGGTTAAAGGACGGCGAACAAGGGACGGACCCGAGTAGGAATATCTTTGCGCAACTGTGGAGTTGTTTCCCGCGGACATCCCAAAAGCCGACTTGCTTTTTCGGTCCGAACGATTTTTCGCTCGCCGTCTCGTCCGCCCCTCGTTCATTATTTTAATCTCATAATATAAATTCGCTCATCTGGGGGATACCCGAGGATGACGTCGCCGCTTCGAGAACTGTGCAAAGAGATAGCGAAACTGACGCGGTGATAATTGAATAGCGAAACGCTAAAAAAAAAAAAAAATTTTAAATTAATCGCCACGATGAAGAAACAGATCGAGGGAGAGACATTGTTTTCAACTTTGCGAATTACAGTTTGCCGACTGTCAGATGGAAAGCTTCAAAGTTTCAAATTGGAAATTCTTACGCGAGGTAACCGGAGGTACAACGAGCTCTAACTATAAAACGCTCGGAAATCAGATACACTGATTTAAAAAATTAAATTACAAGACAACTTTTTTTAAACGTTTTTTTTTGTCATTTTGTTTGCTAAATGTACAAAGTTCTTTTTGACCGTCCGTTCGCGTCATTTAGCTTGCGACACACTGAATAAAATTCGTTTGATGCAAGAGGATTCCATTTTCCGGAGATAACAATCAACTTGCTGCAAAAGGGTGCGCTTGCGCCAAATGCATTTTATTCAGAGTGGAGTAACGAATTGAATGACATTTTTGACAATTGGATCAAGATCGTATTACAGTCCGGGATGTTCGTGTGGGTTTGCGTGTTTACCTCACGAGTCCGTGTTGCTATAACTGCTTGACCCACCGACACTCGACTGTTTTGGCTCCTCGATCGCTCACGTTTCACGTCAACTATCCGCGAAATTTGCAACGCTACTGGAAACATGACCTACTGTTCAAAGGAAGACCTTGAGTCTCTTCTGTCAGCAGGACGTATTTTGTGACTCAGTTCAAGCCCTGGCATGTGAGCAGCAAAACCTCCAAACTTCCGTCGAAGCGATATGCGCAACATCGACATCAAGGGTCGATTCCACATTGAATAATAATACGACGGCGGGCTGCCAATGAAAAAAAATGTATTACAATTCAATATGATATTTAAACAACGATGGCAAAATTGTCAAAGTGACATATTATCGTTTGAATCCCGTATGGCATTGCAAGAATTAAAAGTAGGATTGAAACAACAAGTTTTTCCTTTGGCAACCCGCAAGCAAAATTAACTTGAGTCATTGATATTTTTTTTCAGTGTACCGATAGAAGATTCAATGATATAGTTCAACATATTGATCGTATGGAAAGTTCAGCCTGAAATCTTCAGACGTAGTTGGTTGAGCATGTTCAAATGTCTTAATGTTTTAGTCTCTCAAAATATACTCCTCCATTTGGAAGATAGAAACAAAAGAGCGGCGAATATTATCATGTTCGACATTCCCGAAGCATTTGATCGTGGTCGTCAGCATGTTTCTTCAAACCCAGAGCCTCTTGTCACCTTTTCTGCACCTGTTTACAATTCCAGGATTGGAGCCTCTGCTGAATAAATCTCGTCATCTCGCGTCGGCAGTCCGCAAACGTCCTCGTCCTCTACTCATCACGTTTAAATCGAGATCCGATGCTCTTTTGGTACTCAAAAATCGTCACAAACTTAACTTGAAGGATCGGCTCATTCAGGTTAAAAGCGATCAGACTGTGATGCGGCGTGAACAGTTTGTGGCGGCTTAGGCGATTTGGTGAACCGGAAGCAGAGAGGCGAGACTCATTGGACGATTAAATTTCAACGTGGCGCTCCGCAAGTGGTGGAAATTGGCAGCGATGCGACATAGATCATCATGTATAATTCATGTTCGTGTCATGTATTATTTTGGCCATATCGTATATTTTAGGCGAGTTAGTTCTTAAAATTTTGCAGAGATTTATTTTTGTTATTTTTTTTTCTTCTCACTGTTATCGTATAAGTGAATACATTTACTTATTTCTGCGATGTGCTGTCTCATTATGTTATCGTCAGTTTGCCGATACGTTCACTTATCGCACTTGTAACTGGGCCCAGACCGCGAAGATCCCGATGAATAAATAAATAAATAAATAAATTGTGCAAGAAAATGTTAATAAGAGAAGAATCAAAGGAGGGAAAACAGTCCGATTACACGGAACGGTGTATAGAGACATCGGAAGAGGCTCTTGTTGCAGCGGGACGCCTTCTTCGTTCGTGACAAAGCCCATTAATAATAACACTCGACGTCTCACATTGTAATGCGGAGTTGCACAAAGCGTCGTAAATTGTAGCCACTGCTTAATTCGATACTCCCGAGTGAGACGAGTAGGAGGAAATGCGAGACCTCACGAGCCCCGGCGCAAAACACGCCCAGTGGAAACGGGCTGTCTTGAACAGACCGCCAGACTGCTGCACCTTCCTTCGCGTACATTTTTTTTTCCTCGCCTACTCTTTTTTTTGCTTATTTTTTTTTTTTTTTTTCCGGTGGAGTTCTTGTCTCCTCTCGCTGCTTATACACTCGGCTAACAAGGTGTACGTGGTTGGATTAACGGGAAGCATTTAATCAGCGACAGCCACCTTCTTCGTTGAATACTCCAAGTGTTGAATATTCTTATTGTATTAGTTGCGACTGCATGCACGCTATATAAGCGTTATAAACTGTGTACCGGCTTAATTGGATACTTCACTGGTGCACGGTGGATATAGTGGTAAGCCTTGTACAAGAACGTTCGCTCAAGTTCCACGTTCATTGGAATGTATCAGAAGACATTTTCCGCTCGGGTTGAAACTTAATGAAGACAAACCTCGTGTCGTTAATTTTCTCAAGGGATTTTGAGATACCGCGGTCGGTAACGAAAATTATAATGATATATTTTTTTTTAGGTTCTATCGTAAAAGAAGGGTATTGGGGACAACTTTTGTCTCGTAGTTACTGAAGCTGTTTTCGGTTGTTTTACCGAAATCGTGATAATAAGTGAAGAGTGATTGTTGTAAATTATATCGCAATTTTTAATGTATTTTCCTACTTAATAATGTTGACATGTATGCTCAACATAAGGAAAACTGTTTGCACTTTATTGCAGCCTTGTTAAACACAATCTACAGTGACTGAATTTTATGTCGATCAAACCTGACCCCTTAATAAAGCTTCCCTGATTGGTTGCCAAACGACCCTTAACCTAAAGTCGTTCAGTGATCAATTTCAGTCGAATAAATCAAACCACGTCGTTGACAGTTATGGTTTAAATTGTTGCACTGACACTGCAGTGGTTTTTCTTATAAATATAATATTTACTCTATAAAAGTTTAAAAAAAGTAAAAAAATACCGAGAATCGTTGCTATTATACTGAAACTTTCGGAGATCCAAATTAAATACGCCTTAAAAAAGGTTTCTACTTTATCGATGGAAGGCAATTTTTTTTTTCACTATACATCTGTTCACGAGTGTGTGATCCCGAAGTACCCTGTTTTCGACAGTCTCACGAAGAGAATTGAAAAGCGTCGTTGCACCACCCGAAAAAAACACAAAGGGACGTGTAACGATTTTTTTTTCTTTTTTCCCCGTCGTTCCTGCCATTTTGTTCTGCGTTCGGCCGAGTGAACACATCCGAACGGTGAATAGGTTGTGTTAACACGCGGCACCCGACGCGTTCGCCACGCGAAATATTTAATTGGGCCTTTCGTAAACGCGGCTGACCGAAATGAACCGTCGACTCGATTCGCGAGGCCTTCTATGACATTGTAGTTTTTCCTACCCGTGTGTGTGTGCTCATGTGTGTGTATCCGCGTGCCAGTAGTGCACTTCGAAATAGGTCAGCCAACGAGGGGACCTCGGCGGACAAAGAGAAAGCTTTCCGTGTATACAACATAGCCGGACTTACACATATGACACGATCTCTGGCACTCCGCACAACCGAACTGGAGAATCTAATCCGAATTACTATATATATATATATATATATATCTCTTTTACGTAAATACACATATATACTTTCTCTCGTACACGAATCAACACGAGTGGTAACTGTAGAAACAAGAGAAGCATGTGTGGGGATGCACCGCGATTTCGTCGAACGATGAAACCCTCGACACGTCAGCGAATCCATCCATTAACAACCCGGACCGATATCGCGATACCTCTCACGGACTCCCTTCCGGCGATACACGCTGCGAACGCTCTTCGAGCTCTGTTCGAGTTAGGTGTCGTCCGCGTGTTCCAGCGAACAAGTTCTACGTACTTTGCGCGCCGGGTCGATCTGGATAAAAAGTAAGGAAAATCGCGTTTGATTTTTGTTCGACGAAAGTTTGTTTAAGCAAGGGAGTTGGCTGGTGGCCGAACAGGGAGCTTTTGATGAGGGTGACGGTACGGCGTTCGATCTTTTTATGTGAAAGTGTCTTTAGTGAAACTTCCGAGGGAAAAAGTGTCCTCGGAAAAGGAGTTACGGTCAAAGCCTCCCGGGGGAAGACTCTGGCCCTTTGGGAGGTGCTTAGAGTAGGGGAGAATGGCGCACAGTGGACAAGCTTTTTTTTTCTTAAGTGGAATGTTCTGTTCCCGTTGAGGGGTATTCACTGGTTTTCTTCTATCGACCCGATGGGCAAAACGTGATGGGACCTTCTCAAATGCAAAAACCTCCGGGCAGAATTCGCGAGTACTGAGACTCGGATTTCCAAGCAGGAAGTAACGACGTAATAACATTTTTCAAATTTTTATGCCCGACGTCACTTCCGGTTTAAAAGAACAAATTCGAAATATAATTTTAGGGGAAAACAATAGAGTTAGCACAGCACTGGTCATCTTAATGGAGAACGGGAATCCTCCTCTTACACTTTGGCTTGCATAATCGATGATTATTAAAACATCATAAAGTAACAAGAAAAAAGTTGGAACACTGCGTCCTAAGGAATTTCATCCATTCAAGACACCGAATCCAATGTCTGCTAGAATCACCGATGTGCTCCTGCCTGCACATTTTTCCTTCCGCGCGAACCTTCCGCGAGATATAACTGAGCATCTAAAAATTGGTTACATTCCCCCCACAAAGCGAAGCTGGCTGTAAATCGCGACTGAACAGCCGTTCCCAAGAGCGCACCGCGTCCCAGTCGCGCCCTACGTTCCGAAACGTTCATACGAAATTGTACAAAAGCGAGTGTCAAGAAACAGGAGAGCGGTGGTAAACCAGATGAGAAAAGAGTAATTGAGGAACAAGTTTTCGCAGTAAAGTTTCCAAACAGAAGTGCACACTCGCTGGAACGTCAGTGTGTGTGTGCGTACACCCAAAGACATGTAAAATTCATTCTCGAGATTAATGTCCGGGACCGGAGACGCGCGATGTATACGAGTAGGTAGCGTCCAAAGCGGCTTGGTAGGGAGCTTGCGGAGTGGCGGTAGTAAGGTATCGTTGCGGCAAGCTGCCAGGACGAGACGCGTGCTGCTTGCTCGGGGGCTCGGCCACCAAGAGAATAAAAGTCTCTCTTTCCACCTCCCCGGTCGCTCCGCGAAAAATCCCCGTTGAACACTGGCGAAACCGTCTCCGGTCGCTCCCGCCGCCGCTCTGGCTTGCCGAACCTTGCATCGCGATCCCTCTCCGGGCAATAGGACAGACGGTCTGCAGACCGGAGTGTCTATATACGCCATCTACGTCTTTTCGGTATTCAGAAACCGGGTCTCGCTCCACTGGCCCCGAATTTTTCGTCACAAATCCTTCCCCGCCAGCCGAGTTCTCGTCGAAACTTTTTAAAAACACGCCCACATCCTCCGCTTTACTTTTATTTCCCGCTATATCAAAGCGATTTACGGGCCAGCAGGACCGCCGAACAGCTCACTCTTTACCTCCGTTCGATCTCTTACCGTTCGTGCCAATTTTCCAATCCCTCGCAATTTTTCTTCGCTCCGACTCGACGATTTTATAATGAAATGAGAGGAACTCCGAAACTGCTGACGTATCGACGTATCGATTCCCTCCGGAGTCCGACTTCTCAGAATGACAAAGTGTTTTGGCTCGTTAAGAAAAGAAAAAAATGACGAAGCGACACCGCCACGACCGGTCGTGACGATGGACCACTTTATTTTCTCGGGATGCTCGGGGAATTAGAGATAAATCCTTCCTGAAGCGGACCAATAGCGATGTTTCTCCGACGGACGAGCGGGACGTGTCCTCTTCTCCACTGTCAACATTTTTGTAAGCGAAGGAGCAAAGAATCTTCTCGTTCCGACGTTCTTTTATTCTCTCAGTGAGGTGATAATGAATCTAACTTTGCCATCCGAGTTGGAAACTGGCAGGACGCCCTCGCTCCTCCTTCGCGACCCGAGCGTCTTGACGCTTTCTCACTTCTCTTCTCAATCGGGCTTTGTCGAAAACTCGAAAGTTCCTCGAGCCTTCTCGTGTAAGTACCAGGACGAGTGAGAAGAAGGAAGGATGGAGCTTTGTCAAAGTTCGACGAGTGTGGCGAGGAGGCTAGAAAGTGGTCGCATCCCGAGGAAGCTTCGTCGACTGGCGGACGAGTCCTCCTCTAGTCTACAGGATAGCTTCGAGTCTTACGATGTTCGTTGACAATTCTCGGACGAAGACGACAGACAAGTGCATGACCGTCTCTACTCGACATTATCCTCGGTGGCGGCGTGCGAGTTTCTTCTCTCCGCGAAATCGACTCTAATGGACTTCCATCGTGTTTCAAACTCGGACGAGCTCGACCTTTCGTGAAACCCGAGGCGACGCCGAAGGGAACGGAGGGATTTCACTGGCCACCGACGAGCGAAAACTTTGCAGCATGAAACTCCCTGTTACTACTTCCTGTCGAAGCTGTAGGCTATCGGAACCGCCGAGAAAATCTCCTCTCGTTCGAGTGTCGAATTATTTAGGCTAATGGAGCCCTTGGAACAAAGTGAATAAAATATAAACGGCTGAATTACGAAAGCCTACGAAGTTAAATTGAGTCACAGCGGGGAAACTTTATGAAGGGGAGAAAAATCTTGTTTCCAAGACGATCTGACTAGTCGGATCGGAGCTCGGGATGAACGAAGTAAAGCAAGTGAAATAGCTAAAGGGCTATCTTTGCATTTAATATATTTGCATCTAGAAAAATCATTTGACGGCCACCGTTTATTTGGTTTTAAGTAAAATATTTATTGAAATCAAATATTTTACTTAAAACAAATAAACGGTGGTCGTCAAATAAATTATTTTTCTGGGTGTCGATAGTGAAAATTTTGGTAATTGTATTCTCAAATGTATTCGATTTTTATGAGCAAAGGTTCAAGATACATTACGATTAATAAAAATTGTTGACGAATATTGTATATGTATAATTTTACGAAATAAATGGTTAACGTCACGACAGCCGAAAGGTGCACAAAGTTTCAGTTCAGTTTACCGAAAGGGCTCGAAACAATTTTTCGGGCTGTTGAATCGGACCGGGTGCAATTGCGTTGTTAAGGAATAGGCAGGACGATGAATTTATTTCTGACGTGCAGCAGACCCGGCGCGTTCGTCAGACTCTCGCAATTACCGCGCGACTCGTCGCTCTCTCGAATATTCGCTCGATTCGCTAATTGATGGCTCGTCGGAGCCCGAGGAGCGCGAATAGAGACGAAGAGAAATGCCGAGGAGCGGTCCGTAGCGAAGGTAGTCGCCGGATGAACGGATCGAGACAGAAGCTTCGAGGAAGCGAATCCAACGAAATTTCATCCAAGTCGATACGTTCCGACGGGCACCGAGGTGAAACGAGCTAATCGGGGCGTTCGAGCGACGATTAATCGATCAAGTTCCCTCACTCGCGTAGCGACAGTTTCTTTTATCGAGAAAAACTTCGCCCGGGCTATCGCAAACTTGCGATCTTCTTCACTATCTTTTCGCCGAACAATCATTGACTTCACTCTCGTGGGTCAGAGTGGATAACGATGGAAGTTTTTTGATCGTAAAAAAATGTGATAAAAAGAAGAAATTAAATTTTTTTAACAGTGCGCGAGACTTGAATGTAAGGTCATTTCGGTGATGGACGTTGTGAAACGAATGGCCATTGATAATTCAGCATTTATAGCGGGCCGCAACTGTAGTCGAAACTCATTCTTCTGGCACGGCAACTCGTCCGTGTAACGAGTTTTACCTAGTTACAAAGCTGCGGACGATATTAGTCGAGTTTCAAGAGCCGCTCTGATTTAACCTCGTTCACGTGGAGAGAATCCGCGCGAATGCTCACCAGTGTTGCGTTAATATCGCGTGCTTGCGTAAACGGAAACGTTTTACCGAGACTCGGTATTATCTGCGTGAATAACGGCACCTTTTGTTGGTGAGATGCGAGCGTTTAAGGATCAGCAATTACAACAGTGATCGAACTTATTGCAGCGAAATGTCGAATTTTTTTTTGGCTCGTTACCAACATCAAAATATATTATTTCACATCTATACAATATAGTTTTAACATTTACAGACTGTTTTAAATTGGCTCCTCAATTTTGTCTTCATGAGAATTTTTCTCGAGCAGAAGTTTCACAGAAATTATTTTCAAAAAGAGAACTATCGATCCTGGCTTTATTTGCGGATGCAAATATAGTAGAGATGTACGAGCACAGGGAGGAACATTTACGTCGAACATCAGAGCACATCGAGCCGGTACGTTATGACTGAATGAATAGCTGACATGTCGCTGAACGTAAAAAATAATAAAAAAAAAATGCCTGAATGGAATATTAATCCTCTCGGTTCCTCATACACGTCCATTCTGCCCAGGGCAACATGAGCATCACCGGGAACGTATGCGTGTGTGTGTGTACCGGAGATATGTTTTGAGGGTGAGGAAGACCATGCGCCGTTTCAAGGTAATTGGACTCAACTTTGACGGGTCGCAATTAGGGAAACGTGCGATAAACTATGACGGGCAGAGGCGCGATAGACCGTGGGCTGACCTAATTAAAATGTAGCCACGGCGGGTGGTAAAGTGAGAGAAACGGGCTTGGTGGTTCCTCGTCGTGGAAACGCCCAGTTTCGCCGTCTACTCATTGTTCCGCAGGTTGTAAACAGGGCGTAATGACGTCCCCGGAACTTGCTAGGATTACTGTCGTGAGGCGCTGCAGAAGTTGCTACGGAAGGAGAGAAAGGAATTACCGCTCAGGAGCATACCGGACGAGAAGAACGGACCATCGTGATACCGAAATACAAGGTGGTAGAGCTAGGTGACCAACTCTACTGCCCTGCCCTGTTCGCGGCACCAAACGGATGGGATTCCGGTGTACAAAGTCTGAACTTTGTGTGTCTTTGTACCGGATTGTGCCATTAACTGTTGTCCCAGGATGTTTCGGAAATAACAACCACTGTTGATCTTACGATCTTACGATCTTACTAGAATTGAGATTGACTGAGTCGCCCGACATCCTGCGAAGAATATCATGGATTTGTCATCCTACAAATGGCAGGATTCACTTACCAACCGACAAAGAACGGAATGGACTTACCATCCTACAAAGAACAGGATTAACTTATCATCCTGCAGAGAACAGGCTTGATTTACTATCCTACAAAAAATAGTATGGCCTTGCCATCCTACAAATAATAGGATGGACTTACAATTCCACAAAGGACAGGATCGACTTATTATGAGAAAAGTGGACTTACAATCGCGCACAGAACGTGATTGACTTATCATGCTACAGAGAACAGGATTGATTTACGATCCTCCAAAAAAAACGGGATGGACGTTGAAACCCCGCAAGGATCTGACTCGACTTTACCATCCCACAAAGAATAGTATGAGCTTACGACCCCGCAAAGAAGAGGATTGACTTACCATCCTACAAAAGAGCAGGATGGACTTTGCCATCCTACAAAGGATAAGGCGGATCATTTTATAAATTCTAGGATTCACTTGCCATCCTGCAGAGAACCGGAAGCACTTGCCATCGTGTTCTACGAGTTCGATGGCAACATCTTCGAAAGTTCCTATCCTCCAGGCGTCTTCAAAGTTCGTAATGATCATGACCTCAAATCGGATGTCAGTAGTAGTAATACCAAAGTGTCTGCACTCTGTACAAGTGAAAACGGAAGTCGCTCGGTTGTCGGGATCAGCTGATCCGAACAACTTCACTAACAGATGCACAGTGAGGAGGACAAATGGACTTTACCGTTCAGCCATAGATATATACGCTGTATATAGTAACGTTGTATAGCAATATATACGTTGTATATAGCGGGAATGGTTCAGAGGCCAGACACTGTGTGACCATTCACTGACAATTGGCCAACGACAGTGCTGTTGTATTCCCCCGTGGTTTAAGTGCCCGATAAGGGTGGAAAGAAGGAAGGCGGAAACGATGGATTGATGTTCAAACGTGCAGCAGCTCTCGACCTCCTGCTCGGCCGCCCTGTGTCGCATACGATATCAGAGGAAGTTCGACATAGGTGCGTTTAACGACTCCGACTCACGACCCCCCCTCGGATCCGCGTGAACATACGGCACACGCATTAACGACCGGCGAGGTCGGCCAGTAGTGTTGCCCGTGAAACGACAGGAGAAATCTGTACGTTTAACCTAACGCCATAACTCACCGTTCGATATTTCTCTCTTGGGCAAACGTCGGACGCACGATTCGGGGGAACAGGAAAGAGCCCCAGAACACGTCCGAGGGACGGCAATCTGTGACCCGAATAAACTACCGAAGTGCCGGTGCGTGCTGTTCCCGTCGTAAATATATATTACACGGTGTTTTTGCATGCTCCGCTATTGAGGAAGTTTGAGCGCTCCATGATAGTCAGATATGAGTGCCAAACTCTTAAAAGTCGTTTACGCTGAATTTTTTCTTTATCCATGGGTCGGCCAAAATAGTTTAAAATAATTCAAGTTTGAGATTCGGAAGATGCGGTGTAAAAAAAATGGTCATAAATTCCGACCGAAAGAAAATGAAGAGTTTTAATGGAAAGGCGATAATTTATCCCGCGCAAACTCGCAAGCTAAAAAAAAAAGGAAGTGTAATTTTATGGAATTCCTTGCACGTAGTAGAAATTTTTGCTCGTAATATATATATAAAAAATATGATTTAACGGCACAGAATGACGAAATTTTATTTTACTCTCATATTCTTTTGTTCCACTAAACTCATCCAAGTGTCTCCGTGCCGACATGAAAGCGCGCACAAGCGCTCGGCCCTGCCAGCTCTCGTAAAATATAGACGACGAATAACTCGAGTGTACCGGGTATATGAAGGGACGGGAGTGGAGACGCCGCTGCTGGCGCTGTTCGGCGAAATAAGACTTGAATTCACGAAGAGCATCGGAGAAGACGCCGGAATACAAATATCCATGGTCGAGACGGTGTATTTCCGATATGCTATTGTAAGATATGGACCACTATATATCTCCGGATGGATCACTGCGAACTGGCGAAAATACAGAGAGGTCTCTGGAAAGACGTCATAGACGTGTCTGGAAAGCCCGGGACTGAACGTAAATAAGATACAAAGGTATATTCGGCAGTGGCCGAATGTCCGTTGTGGCGGGTTTCGTGATGGGCATCCGCGAGATCCACAGTGATAATACATCGGTGATGCGAGGCTTCCCACGTGGCCGAATACCTCGCGCGCGCCTCAGGGATTGAAAAGGGTAAATTTAATAAAAGTCGGATCACATTCCACCAAAAAAAAGTGACACAAAAAAGACTTTAATCCTGAAAGATCGCGTGTGACTCTGCGGGCACCGAAGAATTTAGCTTCTGGACCCTGTAACGGCTACACTGTTCGCTGCATCGGTATGACAGCTTGATATACACGTTGATCGCGACCCGCCGTATCGATTTCACTACCAAGAAGCCAAGAAATATTGACTCCAGGCGATGTATCACCTCGACGAAGAGCGGGGTGCAAAAGTATGAATGGTCTCGTAGGGTTGAATTGATTGAGATGTGACAAACACCCGATGAAAGTTAGTAATTGGATACAATTTGATTGTAGTATAGTGGCAAACGTGACACACACGGTCACATAAAAAAGCCGAGCCATATATAAAGTATTGGATTTTTTAGTTTTTTTTTTTAGTTTAAAGGGTAATGAAATGTGTTACCCTTGAACTTGAAAGGGCCAAAGGACGTGCACGAAGGGTATTAAACACGTGCGAAGAAAAGTTAGGGGGAGGGCGCCTACGTGTCGCTCACGTAGGCGTCCCGACGCTTTCCATAAATACGAGGAGGCGTGCCAGCGATATCTCACGATCAGTACACGGTTCTTCTTTTTTTCCTCGACGGAAGCATAAAAATAGGAATAGGTGGAAGGGTAAAAATATATATCATGCGGTCAGCGGCTTAGCTACGTAGTGGATGAGATGGCGTAGCGACGCGTCAGAAATATAAATATGTATAGAGAGTAGGCTACAGAGCTGATACTACACTTTACTACTTTGCGACCACGCGTATACGAGGCGAGTGAAAGGGGTTGACGTTATCAGTGGCACATTGTTCTTTTTTTACGCTGACCGTGTGTGCTCCATCAAGGAAACCCGCGTACCTTGTAGTCGTAACGTGTACTGGACGGAGGTTTTTATAGAATATTACTACAAAGGAAAGGAAGATAGAGTGCAAAAATTTGAATAAGCCCGAGGGAAACATATCTTCCTAGAATGTTCCGAAATTGTGATGATCTTTCACATTCAGTTACCTTACACAGCTGGTCCAGTCACCTCGAAGTTTCTCGGCGAGTTAAATCCGGCGAAGTGGGTGATCAATTTCAGACCGGAAGTCAACGTAGTTTCAAATAAAGCGTCCGCAATTTGCAAAAACTAAAAAACATATATAAAAAAGTTGGTTGGTCGGTTAGGTGGTGTAAAAAACTTATATAACGAAGTTGGTTGGATCGATAGTCATAACCTTAACAAAACCGAAGAGTTCAATAAATTCAATAAAAACATATTCGCATGATCAATAAATCTGTCCAATCCAATTGCCGTCACTTCGCATCTTAGTGTACTTTATTTTTTACCTCAGGGCACTGGACTAAGTTAAAAGAACATAATCCAACACGTCTGCCCACGCCGCTTATACCGTGCAACGAGCGTAACAAAAACCAAGTCGAGCTCGAAATATCCTTGAAGTATTACGATTCAAATATGTAGAAAGGCAGCGGAGAGACTCGATAGGAGTACCCTCTTGAGTCCCGTGATAGAAATCTTCCTACCTCTTTCTTTTCATCCTCCCTCAATGAAAAACGATAAATACAAGCGTTGAGAAGGCGCACTCGTTCGGGGTTATATCGAAGGATCGCAGATGTGAAGTACCCATACTACAGACAGATGGGAGAAGAACTAACGCGCACCAATGGCAATAGGCAACGAACGGGGGGGGGGGGGTATCCTTGGATGGCAGACTCCGAGATTTCCTTAACTCTAGTCAGACCAACCAGCTCAGAACTCAGCAGAGCTACCGGTACCGTGTTATAAGTTATACGCGGTCTATCCGTGGGCATTCTATAAGAGTGTGTGTGTGCGAGCGTGCGAACCCGAGTGGAGCCGCGGTTCCCTCGGTAAGTTTGAGCTTATTTGGCTTCGATGTTGCAGACCCTCGACCTACTTCACTCCTCCGTACTGCACGGGATACGTTTCGTTCGCGTTAGTGTATGACCTACCGAGCAGAGCTTTCCCCTCTTTGGTCGCACAAAATTGACGTTTCGAACTCGGGTTTTGGGGGACGGGGGGGAGTGGGTGGGTTGTATAACGCAGGGGCAGAGTAACACAGAAATAGCCAGCCCGCTGGACCGAACGAGAAACATCGCCGGATCACGGAAGAGTTGCCCCGAGTGGCGAACTGCAACGATTAGAACGCTGCGGAATTCGGGCGAAACCCTCGCCCGCGCTCGGTGACCGAGAACCCACCGAAACACCGGCCCACCCGGTTTCCACGATTCTCGTCGCTCCGTGATGATCCTGATCCTGTTTGGCTTCGTCGCTGCTCCGGGTGTACAGCTTAGCAGCTGCGGTCGCTTCACTGAACTAGAACGCGAATATTGGAACGAAACATCCGACTCCACTCATGCCGGGCCACTATGTCAGGAACTTGGCTACTCCTTTGAGACTCGTCGCGAATTCCTGCAGCCGGATGAATAGCCCATCGAGGAGTCTCGAGGAAACGTCGGTCGCCTGGTCGATGATCATCGAATGTGAGCAAAAGAAATCGAAATGAAGGACACGAGAAGAAAAAACAATACTAAGTCCCTCAAGCAAACTTTTGATGCAGATGGCGATGACGCATACCGGATGAGAGTTACGGAAAGAATAACTTTATTATAACTCTACTGAGACGTCGGTGGTCCATCGCTGACTGCCCTTCTCGGACAATACAAGAGTTCGGAAGGTGTTTACTGTGATGGCTGTATGTAGAATAAGTGCCTGTATGTGAGCGGAACGCGGGAATAACGTCGAGTATATTATTTCGAATTAGGGTCTCTAGCGAAGATGTCTCGAATATTTCGCGTTTTTTGATGTATTATCCTGAGGAACTTTCAAAGTTTGAAACTGAGGATACCAGGCATATTTTCTATCGGCCATCGGTAACCGTCGGTTTCGTATAGGAATCGCAACAGCGAACGAGGAATCAACATCTCTCGGGTCCCCTCGAGTATTCTCCCCGGTAATTCCGGAAGGCCGTGAGAGCGCCCGCGAATCCAATATTATCGAAAGCGATAACTCAAAGGACGTGTCGGCCGTGGAGCCTCGCATATTCGGCATTCCCAGACGCGGTTCGACCCAAACCGAAACGTGAATCACCCTTAGCGTGAATTCTCGCTTCGTCCTTGTTCACCGTTTATACCCTCGGCCACCCCTCGGTCATCAATTCTGGTGTTGTTCATAAATCACGATGCGTTCCTAAAAAGTTGCGAATCCATTGTTTTTTTCCCTCAACCGCGTTCCGGTCGATGGAGAGGTGTTCCGGTGGATGTCGAGTCGATTTCGCACCCAAAGCGGCACGGAACTTGACCGTCGATTATCGAACTTCCTCGTCGGGACCGCAAATAACCGGATGCCGTTCGTGATACGGGTTATCAGCCGGCAAGCAAATGATGTATCGAGGTTTCTATCGCGTGGCCGCGATGGACTTGCCCTCAAAAGCTCGGAGCTTTTGTGCGCTGTCGTAACCGGGTGAATTACCATACTTGGGTAATGCGGAGGAGCTCTACGTACCTCGAAAAACAGGTCGTTCAGATGTATCGATACGAGGACCATCCAGATTGATCGGTCCGATCGGAGGAAGTCAATTTACGACGAACTCTACGGCATTCCGTAATACCACAAATGGATTTCGGATAGGATACCGAAGGAAGTCCCACAAATACATACGTAATGATACATTATGTGTTTCGCAGTACATGCCCGCCATGAGAGTTCGGTAGAACGAGCATGGAGACGGTGGAAATAAGATAAGAAGTACTTTGGCTTGAGAGTGGTGCGGTCTACTGTAAAGCCGGATACATAAAACGGGTACACATAGTTATATTTTCATATACATTATGCGAAGCTCTGTATATAGAAATAGCTGTTGTAACCGGTATCGTTATAGTAAGCAGTAGTACAGGCGGGTCGGTTGGCAGAGTTGATTATCCGCTGATGAGACCTCGACGATTTGAGCCGGGGCTTCTCGGAGGAGCGAGGGGAAAGTGGATGAAGTAAGGAGCTCGGGAGGACTCGCGATAATCAGTAAACGGCTCACGGTACCAGAACGTTCCGCGTAACTACGTGGGTCGGAACACTGGGTTAACGAAAGTGCTCGGGAAAACTTTCGACGAGACGATCTCCAAGCTCTCGATAGTCGTTGACACAATGTGCGTATAGATTGCCTGGTGCACCGTAGCCCACCATACGTAGTGAAAAGAAAATTGTTGGATGCCTTAAGCACACCAAGCCTTTTCGTGGACCAATCAAACAAAGCGTTTCAACGGAGACTTGGTCAATTCGACCACTTTTTTTTCAGTGGATACCATGCAACTCAAGACTGGAATATCTTGCGAGAAGATTGGGTCTCATCCAGACCGCTATAAGAGTCGCATATCTCTTGGATTCTCTCATCTTCATTTTCTCTATTCCGAGAATCAGCCGTAGGATTGCAACGAGAGTCATGCATAATTCATGGAAGACAGAGACGAGGATTCAAGTTTTCATATCGCGGCAAATAGATGGAATGATCATTAACGGAAATTCGCGGTGGCACCCGTGCAATTACGAAAGTGTGGCGTAACATTGAACGGTAGAGGTTCTTCTCCCCACAGTTGCATTCTGGACTGTCTTTACAGTAACTTCACGATGCGCCGTGCGTCCGAGCTCGAAAAGAATACGAAAGTCCATGCGCAAGCGTCGTTCATTCATTGTACCAACCCCCTCATCCGCGTTACCCCCGGAGTTTCTATCGGTTCCCAACTTGGCCCTTCATTGAGACATCAAAGAAGCGTCGCTCTGACGATACGCGTCAGTCAGTGTACGCGGGATAACGAGACGGTTCTGTTCGCCTTCGAAGCAGGTCATATTACGTCGATGGATACAGGCGCCCGTATATGAACGATATGTCCACAGTTATACCAGTCACCATTGCACCCAGCGCATTTCTTCCTCTTTCTCCGAAGCTTCCCCTATTTCCAGGACCCTCGTGCCATCCTTAGCTTTTCTCCTTTCACTACCGTGAGGGTAGTCTTCTCCGCTCTCTTTCGTACCCGATGGTGGTATAAAACGTTCCCGTGTCCCTGAAACGAGATATCGCCGGGAGCTGTTTCGTACAAGAGAGGACTACGGTCCATTGTGTCGAGAGGCGTAGTCACGATTCTGCGCGTCACTATACCAATGTGTGGAGTACCATGGAGCTTTCTCTCCTCCACCATCGTTTCACGGCAGCGGTATGAACTACCAGAATTGCTAGGAGCATTGCTGAGCTATTCGATGACAGCGGCTTCCAGCGTCGTCATCCGTGCCCGTTCCGTTCGAAGAACCAACCTCCGTGGATAAGGACGGGAATGCCCTGCATTGAGTTGTTGTCGGGTCTCACTTCCTCGCTTGGACGTCGCTGGATGAAACTCGGCGGAATAGGTTGAGGCATCCATAGGAAGATGGATGCAGAGCTTGTGGGGATTCTATGGATGTGGCAGGGCACCCTCCGGGTCCAGGGATGACGGTAGGGCGGGTAGGTGGCCTGTGGGCTGCGAGATATAACGCGCGCACTCGGCCACAGAACTACTCAAGCCCCGTCCCCTCTTTGCTCTCTGATAGTATATACTGAAGGAGTACAATCCCAGTGGTGGTAGCAGGATAGGGGTAGCAGTATGGTGAATGTGGGTCCTCTGCCCCGCGGCCGTACTGCCGGGAGCGGTTCCAGCATAAAAATCCAATCTCGTGTCAGCTTAGAGAAAAAGAGGGAGAAAAGGGACCGAAGGGAGGAAGACAGACGGCAAAATAGCGTTGCTATGGCAGGAGGAAAGACCGAGTGGAGTGGTCGCGGAAGATGGAGACGTAGACGGAACGATGGGAATTCAGGAGAGAAAATGAAGCGAATGCAATGGATAGGCGAAACGCGACGGCGAAGTAAAAGGTAGAAATAGAAGAATGAAAGGAAGAAGACGGAGTAAAACGTCTAGTGGGAAACGTGGCAGATTGGCTAGGCTTGGCAGATGTTGCTACTTGCGCCATTCGGTACTGTTTGCCTGTGCGTTCGTTGTACCACCACTATCATGGATTTTCACCGCTCGGCTTGCATTCTTTCCTGGTGGTGGCTGCTCGGTACCCTCGAAGCTTCTGCCCGGAGGATAACACGGCGCAAGAGCTACTCGCAATTTCCATGCTCGACGTTTAAACGATAACGGTTAAAGTGGAAAATAGAAAACGGGCGAGACAGCGGAGCGGCAGCTTAGCGAAGGAGAGTTTCACTGTGTCTCTGCGATCTCTTCTATTTCTTTTTCCGTGCGTGAGTTCATGCACGTGTTTTTCCAAGGCTCCTCAGGATACCCCGAATGAGAGTCGGGAGCAGAGTAACCCGATGAAGAGATAGAGCGAATCGATTTCAAATCTTTATCCAGCTTAGGCGCTTCGTTTCGAAGGAATCGGGGAAGGCTCGCACAGTAGAGATTTCTATTGCGCTTCTGGATGATCGGTGCGAACTTGTGTCTACCAAAAGTTTTGGAATCCCACATAAGTACGGAGACTGCTGATTTTCCCAACAGGATTTCAGGATGCAATATATTCGTCGCGGACCGAATGAAAAGTGTATTTCGCGGCATCGCTGATCCCACGACCCCTTAACTCATGTGGGATTCAGCGATATATCATCTTCACGCGATGTGTTCTCTCACTTATGCACCTGGCTCACCCGCGGGAGTTCCGAGTAGACGAAGTAATGAGTAAAGTTGAATCGTCCACGGTATTCCAGATGCATTCGCAACGAGATGAATCTCGTGGATCTCGGCGGTATAACCGCTATATTGGGCGAATCCAAGCCTATCTCTCGACTCTTGAGGATTCGCTGCTTCACCGCAGACACCGCTCGGATTTCTCGTTTTTGGTGGCTTTTGGGTGGGTGCCTTTCTCTGTTTTCTTCGTTCCGTTCATCCTTATCCCTGTCCCTCGTTTCTTCCTTCCCCGCGGACAGTTGCGCGTAGCTCTGAAGAAGCAGCGAGGGGCGATTCAGCCAACGAACGAGCTAGCCAGTATGGCGAAGAGGGGGAGCGAGGGATGTTGCGCCAGCAACAGCGGAAAGAGAGACGGGTTCGAGGGATGGATACGAGTTGGCGGCTGTCCAAGCAACTCCGAACGATTGGCTACGCCCGCCATTACCAGACCAAACCCGTTGCAGCTGCAGTAATGTTTGGGTCGCCTCTCGCGCCTCTCTATGGAATGTTTCGACGAAGCCTCCACCCATGGCATGACACTGTACACTATACCCTCCCTACTTCCCTACATCCCTAATGGAACTACTATGTTTTATATCTATACGGAAGCATACATATGCATGCCACTAATACTTCGGACCTCTCAGCCATATCGATCTGTGGCCACGATTAATTGCTTTCGCATGGTATACGAATGAATACGAGGCGCGCTCTCTACCAAACCCCAAGCTTGACGACGACTCTACCCATGCTCTCTCTACTGTCTGACGCTTCCCGACTGTAAATGATTACGATGTCAAAGGTGTCGCGCTGTATTCTCCGGCTTCCCGCTCCCTTTTCCCGCCTCTATCTCAACGTGGCATTCAGGCTCTGAATTGGGGCATGGATCGTTATTGGCCGCGGCCCCAACCAGCCACGAGATACTCTCGCGCTGTAAAATCGTATATCGCTACTTGTACGTAAAATGGGATGTATTTTGTGGTAAATTGTGAGATAACTGTGTATACGAAAGATGAGGCTGTGCCAACAATGGAATGTATCAGCCAAACGCTTTCAACTTTCCTCGTGTACTTTGTTATTGGCCCTTGCCACTGGCAATTCCTCCGCTCGTATCTACGCGTCACCCGTCCGAGACACCATTATCCAAGGCCCCTCACCAATTCGACTCTTCGATCCATTCGAGGTAGTTCTGGTCAGCACCTAGTTTGCTCTCGGTACCTTCCTCACGATTGAAATGTATAGCTAAAGATCAATGGATTATACTACAAAAGAGGATTTTAACCGGTATCGCGAAACCAACTGTATCGGATAAAGCTCTTATTCGATTCTCACTTCCCCGTGTATTTACCCGATCGAGTAGTGCCCTGTTGTTGTAGTTTCCGAACTCCACGGATTCGATTGTTTAACTACCAAATGGATTATACTGCAAACAGCAGTTTGGGTTTCGATATCGCTGCGTTTTGTCCCCGCGATATTGTTTAACTTAGCCTTCGAAGGTTTTATTAAGGGAAGATTTAGGACAAATCTAAAAAATCGCAGTGTTCTGTAAGTACTCTTTTCGTATTTTGTTTCCTACCTCTAAAAAAATGAGATAGCGTTTTCTAGATGCATACAACTTTGAAAAAATGGCCCTACTTGTACGCTTATAGTCGGCCCTCTACGCTTATAGTCGTCGTCTTGGTGATACTTTGAAAACGACATTAGCGTCCCCTTGGAAATAGCCAAGGGGGAGAAAATCGTTCGATTATTATTGTATACGGTCTGTATCACCCCTCGCAGTTCTCTCGGAACTGATTAAGACGCCATTAAACCCTCGGAGAATGTCCTTCAAATGCAATTACAAGGTGTTTAGTGTGACGCTCGGGCACTCTTACTTTTACTTCCCTCAGGAACGGCAAACGAATTCTCTCGAGCGAGTGGAGACGAGAGCCTTTTGGAAGAAAAAAAAGGCAGGAACTGCAAGAAGCAAGTGAATCGTGCAGAGCGTAGGAAAGCGAGAGTAAGAAAGAGATTGAGCGGTGTGGGGTCACGATGGGCCCGAAGGGTGGATGAGTAACCGGAGCTCGAGATGGCTGAAAATCGATGGGAGAATCTCGTTTCACGCGAAAAGTCGGTGAATCATGTACGCTGGAAGAACTCCACTTAGCTTCACTCGAATGTATCGACGGCACGAAAAATATATCTACAAGATGGTTTTGACATCAAGCCTCCTTAAGTTCCAATAGAGATGCGGCAAGAGGATTGGAATTGAGCCGTATTTGTACTGATCCTCGAGCGAACGAGTGGCTGAGTGCTGTTACGAGCGAGGACGGCTATCGCCGGTGAAAGGAAGTGAAAATGCGGAATCGCTGACGAAACCGATTATCCCGCATCGGAGACATCGCTCGACCATGGCATTCCGCTGGGGATTGGATCGGGGAAAGTAAGGCGATTATCGCAGAGGCGTTAATAATCAAGTTCTGTCTAAACGTGCTCCAATCGATAAATCCTTTTTCGTTCAACGGCACGTTTAATCTTCCACATGCAGACTCGTAACTCGTTCGCTTCATTGAAAATGTAACGGAAGAGATTCGAGTCCAGAGTCCGCGAAGCTCTTTAATCAACTTCCTCATTACACTCGGGTTCCATAACTCGTCCTTTTAATTTTTTTTTGCCTCCTCTCCCTGCAAGAAACGTTCTCTTCATAGTAATTTTCGAAATTGGTTTCGCGCGTGGGAAATCTTATTAAACGCGACATGATCGATGGTTCGGACGCAAACTTGGACCGGTGTCTCACTGCTCCTTCAGCCCGGCACATCTTTGGGCTTATCTCGCGCCATTTCCACCTTATCACTCATCACTTCACTCGCTCCGTCATTGGAAAACTTTCGGAATTTCTCAGGCTCGTTCTTCGGTAATAAACTTTATAGTGGCGATATTATGGGTTACGTCGTCGGTAGGATTGATGGTTAACTTCCCGCGAGCGTTAATACCATAACAGTGAACCAAATGACGAATAAAACGTGACAACTGCATTAAGCGCGCGGTTTACGTTAATCCGTTAATCCTCGTTAACATTTTATAGATTTGCGCGAGACTCGATAACCGTGGATTTCGTTGTCATCAATTTGTATTCATTAAACTTCCGAATATGTAGCTGATCAATCCTTGAAATTGCCCGAACGCGTAACCAATCAAGAACTATATATACGAATCAATGAACGGAAATTGAAATCGCTCTCAAAACACGGCCGAAGTGGAGCCGCGAATTTCGCGGCATATTGCAGCTGCATAAATACACGTGTGCGGAAGCGCCAACGGGGAAAAACGTATCGGGGACGACTCTCCGAAGCCCGACATCACAGTCTGCCGACGTCACCGAGATGTGAGAGGCTTTCGGTGTTTCCGCGAAACCGGAAGTAGGCCGCTCACTGCGATTAATGTACCACGATAAATCGTGGCTCGACGAAAGTATTCTACGAAGGAATAGAAGCTAAATGCTGTCGGATGAGGATGACGCGCTGCGATCGTCCGTCGACCTTAAGTCCGACCAGGAAATTAAAAGCCAACCTTTCGACCCTGCAACTCATAAATGCCCTTTCCCTCACTTTTGTGCCAGTATCTCTATATTGTTTCCACGCAGATAAAAAGGTCGTTACCGTGATGAAGTTGGTGAGGGAGCAGAAATATTATTGTCATCGGCTCGATGGTGCTTCACCGCTCTGGGGTTAAATCGGGGTGCATTATCGAAGACTGAACAATCAGGTAGCATCAAATTTTTATTTACGGGTCAAAACGTTGAAAGTTGAAAGCATCGTTTTCATGCTTCAATAGTTTTGGGTCCATTTTGCCGGCTCATTCGGTAAACATGGCACATACGGACCTATTATATTGGGACGAAGAGTCCTTGTGTTCGACCGTATTGCCGCGGAATAGAGAGTTTCACACGAAGATTGCTAATACGCTAGGAAACCGATTCCGGATATCAATGCTCTTCGAAGATCAAATATTGTGATTGGTCCGCGAGGGTCCAGAGGAAGAGGTTTACCTACACTGGTCTCAATCCCACTGTCTGTGTACAATATCATGCTGCTCGACAGGGTGCGCAAGTGCGAGAACATCGGAAGTAGGTGACGAGGGACGAGAGGGAGGAAAATATTCGGAGAAAGTGCGGAAGTGGAAGGAGGATGAAAAGACGCTCGAGCCGCTGTTCGTGCGCATCATTCTCCCGTTGACGCTTTGATCGTCATCGTCGTCATGTTCCTTCATCATCGCAACCTCGCCCCCGCGTATATAAACCGGCGTTCCTCGAAGATTGAACGTTGAGAAGAGCCCAGGCTCTCTCGCGTTCCGGCAATTGCGCGCTCGGATAATGGGATTGTCGCTATTCCGCGAGAGGATCATTTCACCTAAAGAAGTAGCTGATGAAAAGATCGTCGGCTCTCTCACTCGGGATAAAGGAAGAATGTCATCCGGTGAAGAAGGATGGAGATCGCGAAGATGGTGTCTTGACGTTCTTTCACGATGGCGAACCACCCTAGCGTTTATGAAACCCCGTTACAACCTCCTACTTATCTACTCATTCCCATTGAAATACCCGACTAA
Source organism: Amblyjoppa proteus (assembly GCA_963922035.1). Taxonomy (NCBI): domain Eukaryota; kingdom Metazoa; phylum Arthropoda; class Insecta; order Hymenoptera; family Ichneumonidae; genus Amblyjoppa; species Amblyjoppa proteus. The sequence goes on from OY998230.1 coordinate 12,533,708, forward strand.
TGAAACTTCCGAGTTAGGAGCCAACGCCGCACCCGTGCACGTTTGTACCCTTGCCTCTCCGTTCGCGATAGCGGCGCCGTAAGACGAGCTGAATGAAACACTGTCCGGTTATCGGGCTCTTTGAGAGAAAACAAACAGAAACTACTTACCGACGACTTTTATATCATTGCCTCGGTAACGAGTGGCCATTGGGGGGGGGGGGGGGGGGGGGCAGGCGGCTGAGGGTCGCACCGTTTATCAAACATCGAGGTACTTCTGGGTGGGAACGGGTTCTTATATGGGTTTCCGGAAGAATAAGACCTCTTCCGAACTCGTTTTGATATACCAGCGGATAAGGATTTTCCCGACTCGAATAACGGAAGATAGGAAACTGTCGACAGCACGACTGTAGTTGTGTATGATTCGGGTGGTAAAACTGATCGGTTTTCCGGAGTTATTGCTGCGGATTCCTCGGTCAGATCGTAATAAGTCGGTCTACTTCACCGAACGGCGAGGAGTATATACGTGCTTGTCGGTATTGGAGGGTCATTAAAGTCCTGCGCCATCGCTCCGGTATTGCTGTAATAAGTCCACGGCTCCGCTTCCCTGATCAATCTCAATCCTCAATCCAGTATCTTGCTATTGCTCGTCTTCTATCATCTCTGGGCGAATCCTTAGAGGGGGTCTTTGGCAATCTAGAAATTTATCATTTCCCTGAAGCAACGCGACAGGATCGACCCAGAGTGCAATTGTTTATGCATCGAGAGTGTGATCCAATCGGTGGAGCGTTGCACGCAAGACCTCATTCTGGTCTTATTCTCCACGGAATTTCTATGAGGGGGAAACTCCTGGGTCGGGTGCAGGTTCCGCAATCAGGAACAATCAGTGGCGCGTGCTGCTGAGATCAAGTGCATCCATCAGGCAGAGAGGAAGACAACGTGGCAATCGGATGATCGATCGTGCAAAATCGCACGGAGAGTGTGCGATCGAGCGGCGTTAAGAAATTACCATGCGCAGCAAGGATCGACAGCAATGGGGGGATGACTTTGCACCTCTCAAACAGTCCGTCAACACCAGATGATGATCGGACCGGGAAAAAGACTTTTTTTTTTAGAAGTGGTGCTAAGCGAGGATTATAATGCGACGCTTTTCGCTCGACATGGGAGTTCATCGGAGGTTCCTCCTGCGATCAATACGAAGGGGTGGATAATGTCAGAAGCACTCCCGTTGTCAACCCACACGTCGGGGCACACTCGGCGAAAGATTCGTAAACGGGTAATCGCAAAACGGATGCCGATATGCAAAAAAAACATGAGCTTACGACAACCGTCATATAAGTTGTTTGCAGCTTCACACGTTTCTATGATTTGATTAGTGATTAGTTGATTGGTTGGACTTTACACGTTTCTATGATTTGATTAATGATTAGTTGATTGGTTGGACTTTACATGTTTCTATGATTTGATTAGTGATTAGTTGATTAGTTGGACTTTACACGTTTCTACGATTTATTAGTGATTGGTTGATTGGTTCGGTGGGGGAAAAATTGCCCGGTCTTAACGGTAATCGGGGTGAAAATGTTTCATCGCTGATTCGAACAGACGGAAAGATTGAAACACCGAACGTTTCAATCATCATCTTTCCATCTTCCGTGAGATAGCGAAAATGTTCTTCCGTTGGGAGAAAAGTAAAGAAAGAATACGGAGGGGAAAAATACTGTCAGCCGGGGCGCAAGCAAACGAATCCAATACCGCATCTCGGAAATTGGATCCGTTTGATCGATCGCGGTAGATTCCGCAGCCACAGTGGTGAGCGAGCGAAGAGACGTTGAACGGAGAGACGATACCACCGAATCTCTCCGTCGAAAGTATCAACAAATACTCCGGACTGTCGGCCAAATCGTAATGATAGAACGAATGACGAGGGTTTCTTTTTTTCGGAAATGACCGAAGCTTTCAACATACCGACCGAGGTTCGAATCTCGTCGGATTAAGTGCTATTTTTTTTTGCCGAATCAAGTCCCCGCGCTTTTGGACTAAAGGAACGATTAAATCTACATCTTACCGGCACCCAAGCATATCTCCAGGCCTCGTACAACGTATCGTTATTTCTCAACTTACCTGAAACATACGAATAAGAAACATGATTAGCTTCGAAACATGATCATCGAAGAGCATTGCAAATTTTTCATTGAATACTTTTTTCATACATTTTTTTAATTTATTTTTTCCAACAAATTATCAATTCCTTCTCAATACGGGAGCAAACGAGCCATGAATAGATTCATTGATTATAGTGACCGGCGGTGGGTTGTTCACAGGACCTTCTACTTTCCCGTGGCTTCCGGACAGCGCATATTGGCCTGGTAAGGGGGTTATTGGGTCACAGAGCTCGAAGCTTGTAATCGCGTTCTCGTCCTCTTTGCTCTCAAAATATAGCCTCACGCTTTGGCAAGCATCGAGTACACAGAATGGGGTGGTCGGAGAAGCGGCGGATGGGCGGGGGGGGGGGAGGGGTGGTCGTGAAGCGGCGTATATAGAAGAGAGGCCGAGTGAAGACGAGAGACAGGATGGAAGCGAGGAAAATAGAACTAACGAAACGGGGGAATGGGAAAAGAGAAGTAGAGACCCGAAAAGCCAGAGTGATGACCACAATGAGGCAACGTCCTCGAGACCCATTTCACAACCCAAAGAGGGGGAGAGCAAGAGAAAAAGAGAGACGGATAGAGTTGCGAACAATTTTTTTCCTGGTCCTTGCTAGCGTGGGCGCGTGTTCACGTTCGAACCAGAGAGGATGGAAGATCCGCATTGCGGACTATCGGGGTGGTTTCGCACACCGGCCACACATACGCGCCGTTCTATTGCCTATTCCCTTTCCTATGCCATACATAATACCAACGCCGGATCCTCAATCGTGCACAGCTAGGATAGATGGAAGACGCTGGGGCGAAACGGCACAGCCGAGATCCGCCGATGTGTATCGACAGATTTGAAGTAGAAAAAATACATGAAATGAAACTATTTTTTTATGAAGACTGCGCAGTGTTATGAGCAATAAAGCTTTTCTTCCTGAGGGTCGGCTGCGTCTTCCATCTCGGAAATGATAGCTCGAGGCGGATAGAGAGCGCCGGCCATGTTAGTTTAACCTCCCGATAGTAGAAACAAATTGGGGATCGGCGGTGTAATTCCGGAGATCCTGGCAATACGCAGTAAATATTTATCGTTCCGGTCTCGATGCGTCGTTTCGTCCGAACTCCGTTCGGACTTGCGCATCTTCCAGCACGAAGTCGAGCACGAGTTGTAAATTTTTCAAATGGCTCGTATTACGTGACACCGCATCAGATACGAGAAATCACGCGTTACGTTTGTCTATCGTCTGCGAGAGAACAGAGCCTGGAAGATTCATAGCCCGTGTCGCTGTTCTCGTTACCGGTGCTCGGCTTCGAGCGCGGGCTTAGAAGTTTTTGGTACACGCTACGCGCGACACACGACGAACACCAACCTGCATCACATTAATTCCAATAAACCCTCCTGAGAAAATTTCTCCCCGCTTCATCCGCGCGATGCCCCGTCGCAACCGCAGTACAGTTCCGGAATAAATCATGAATTTATACTTTATTGAAATATACCGGATTACGAAGCTCCCGCTCGACTTTTTTCAGGATAGAATGTTGTTTGGTGCATCCTTTGTTGTCCCAAACGGTATTATCCGCGACACAATATCCATCATTCACAGGTGCCCCCCTCCAAGTATTACAAACAACTATAGTACACTGGCTGCGTCTTGAAACTGGGTTAAGAGTTGCGAAATATGAGGGATGAGCAACACAGCAGGAACATCCCCAACAGGAGACGCGGTTGAATGTGTACTCAGAGGATTTTATACCTATTGTACAGTGTAAGAAATTCTGGAGACTGCTGAGGTTGGCTGAGTTTCTCGAACTTCGCGACAAATCCCTGGAGTAAAGAAGGCACCGAGAGTCCTGACTGAAAACATCTCTGGTACGCTGTTGGGGCGTGTAAACAAGCTCCTCCGAAGAGGTTTCTACGTACACAGGCCGACATAGCCAATAGAATTGTCGGCGACGCTATAACCGAATTTTCCTACTCCTGCAAACTGCAAAGCTTCTTGTCACGGGATTTCGCTGTCTATTGTTAATGTCACTGTCACGGATAGGACAAACTTCATACTGAAAATCCACTCGGATCACTTCGAGTCACACGAAAGTTTGCTGTTTATGAAACCGAGAGTTTTTGCCTCCGCGCTGAGGTAGTTTGTTTGTTTTCGTGATTATTGTTTATCGGGTTTTTGGCCAATATGTCTCTTGTGCCGTTTTGATGGGTCAATGACTGGTAGAGTGCCAATGGATGTACAGTTTATTCCAAGGTGTGCGGAAACTTTTGTACGGTGAGGGTTGAAGCCATATTTCATGAGCTAATGATAGTCTCGCCTTCGGAACCTCTAAGTTTCTATTTGTATCGGTTCCGAAGTGGTTGCGGTAGGATAAGGAGTACCGAGCCTAGTGAAGAATACCGAGCTCGAGGGTTAATTGTAAGAAATGGCGGTGGCCCGATCCCGGAAATACCCCCAGAGAATTCTCCGGCTTCGGACCGAACTCGGACGGTCCGTAACAGTTTGGAAGACGTGCGAGAGCCTCCTCGCTTCGTCACCGACCTTATCCTACTCATTCGTCATGAGCTTCGGGCTTCCCTGAACGGAGTTCCAAGAACTTTTGGGATTAAAGACGGTCGCAGAAGTGAAGAACAAAAAGAACGAAAAAATGTCCATTGTCGGTTGTCACCGAGAAAAAAAAAAGCTATGAAATTCATGAATCTCGACATTTTTCACGTCTTCGAGCCGAGTCGTTAAAATTATCTTGGGATACCGTGACGGAGGGTAAAATCGCTTCCGAAGTTAAGATTTTATGGACGACGGCAAAAATTTAGTTTTTCTCTATATATTCGATGAAAAGTAAAAATACAGAAGAAAAAAACGCATTTCTGTTTAAAAATAAGTTGGCGAACAACGAAGTCAGCGATTCGACAAGAACCGGGCGGAATATAAAGTACACCAACCGGGTGTTGTTTTTTTTTTTTCGATAAAGATATTGGAAAACTTTAAGCATCTGATAATCTCAACTCGGGCGGTGGACTATCCAGAATCAATTTATCGACGAAACGGAGCGAAGCTGATGGTGTCCCGTCGGGTGTTCGCTTGAAAATTGTCAAAGTCCGCAAAGTTGCCGACGAGGAAACGCGATTTCTTCGTCGACGGTGTATACGCAATAAGTATACAGTATATACATAGAGAGAGAAGGGGATGAAGCAGGAATCCCGCAGATTGCAGTGTCCCGAGCAGCATCAAGCACCGACGGACTTCGCGCTCGGTGGTTCGCTTAATTGGCCGATTATTTAGCCCGTATAACTCGCTAAGCTAGCTTTTCTCTATAATTCGTAGAATGCGGGTTTATCGACCGAGGAATGGCGAGCTTATTTCGGGACTGCAAAAAATTCGAGGTGACTTTTTTGTTGGTCTATTTGGATAAAAATTAAGTGCATGGGATTGGTGGATACCAAAGAGCTTTATTTAGCTTGTTGTTCTTGGTCTATTTGGATAAAAATTAAGTGCATGTGATTGGTGGATGCCAAAGAGCTTTATTTAATTTGTCGTTGTTGGTCTATTTGGATAACAATTAAGTGCATGTGATTGGTTGATCCCAAAAATCTTTATTTAACATACGGGAGAGTAGGGCAAAATGGACATATAATTAAACTCTCCCACTTGCTTCATAGATCTTCACAAAAAAAAAAATGTCGCTAATTGAATATGATTGCAGAATCGTCTAAAATCCCTTTTCTAATGGACGCTCAATATCTGCGGATTGAGAGTAATCCACGTGGGGGTAGCACATGTGGAAGCTCCCACTGTACGTGCATCCGGATCGAGCATGAAATTAGTTACCGGGCCGTTACAGCCACCCATGCAGAATTTTTCTGAGCGCTTACCGGAAGTTATTAATACAGTCGTTGTATTAATAACGCAAAGTAATTGTAATTTAAATTACCGTTTTTAATCATCGTATACGTAATTTAATTCCGATATCGGCAAAATATCGTCGGATTGTCATTTTATTCGAATTTTTCAACTTTAGTCGAATATTTTTGTTACATTTTAATTAATCGACAAATAATTGAATTAAAGAAAGGGGGGTGAATTTTTTTAACGAGGCCAAAGGAATGCCTCAATACTCCACACCGAATTATATTCTCCCTCCGACTCTCCGAACTCTCGCTACCAGTATACTATTAATCCCTTTGTCGAAACGGCTCGGTAACCGCATCTGAGGAGACCGCACTGCACGCTGGTTACTGTGTAAGTATACCAACCGGAAGTACAAAACGGAATTTCACGAGAGCTGTGGAAACTCGCGGAGTAGAAAACCGGTTAAAACCCAATTACGCCTTATCCCTTATGCTCCTATATACGACTCTGGCTTGTGGGACACTATAACTTGTAACACACTGCGGAGAAGGAAACGGAAAAAAATTGCCCCACGTGCGACTCCAGGGAATCGACAGACGGTAGACAAAAAAAGTTTAAAGGAAAGTGCACGCTGTCCTGTATACCAAACGCGCAGTTACGCCATACAGAAAACGCGCATTATTATGCAATCTGAATAGGTTGTTATAGAGATTGTAGTTCAGAACGAAAAATAATAATGTTAGTAAATCACAAAAAAAAAAAAAAAATACTAGAAAGAACTTCGGAAAAAGAATTAAGTTCGCGCCGCAGACGAGTGCACGGTCCGTATTTGATGCCTTTTTATCCATTTTCTTCGGAGTACTTCTTTTTTTTTTGTTTTACCCGCTAAAAGCGTCTGTTTTTCAGTTCGCAGACGCACCAGTTATATTTAACTTGGGCAGAGATAACGCGTTTTCCCTCGGTTCCGTGTTCCCCAAACGCGGCCGTTTGCTACGACGGGCAGAAAAAGCGTATATAT